>CM038682.1:417017675-417617675 GCA_021605205.1 Aegilops longissima | reverse complement strand
AGGTCTTACTTGGCACTTTATTGAAACAAAAAGCTATAAAACATGATTACTACAGTAGCTTAATCATGTAAACACACAACAACAGTAAGGGTAAATATTGGGTTGTCTCCCAACAAGCGCTTTTCTTTAATGCCTTTTAGCTAGGCATGATGATTTCAATGATGCTCACATAAAAGAAAAGAATTGAAACATAAAGAGAGCATCATGAAGAATATGACTAGCACATTCTAATCTAACCAACTTCCTATTCCTAGGGATTTTTTGAGCACATAATTTGTAGGAACAAGAATCAACTAGCGTAGGAAGGCAAAACAAGTATAACTTCAAAACTTTAAGCACATAGAGAGGAAACTTGATATTATTGCAACTCCTACAAGCATATAGTCCTCCCTCATAGTAATTTTCAGTAGCATCATGAATGAATTAAACAATATAACCATCACATAAAGCATTCTTTTCATGATCTACAAGCATAGAATTTTTTTCTACTCTCCACATAAGCAAAATTCTTCTCATTCGGAATAGTGGGATAACTAATTCCTAAAGTTGACACTCTTCCGAACCCACTTTAGATGATAGTATTATTCATAATCCAAAAGATATAAGTGAAGTTAATGGAGCATTCTACAATTAATATAGTCTAGCCAATATCCAAGCTCAAAATATATAAGTGAAGCACACGAAGCATTCTATAAAATCATACTCAAAAGATTTATGTGAAGCGCAAAGAGCAATTATATAAGATCATACTTAAAAGATATAAGTGAAGCACATGAAGTATTATATAAATCTATTAAGGAACATCTCATACTAGCTTGGTTCTTAAAGGAAAAACAAAAACACAAAGGACACAAATCATGTGAACAAAACAAAAACCGAGGTATACCGATATTTGTTGAAGAAGAAAGATGGGATGCCAACCGGGGCATCCCCAAGCTTAGATGCTTGAGTATCATTTGAAATATTTACTTGGGGTGCCTTGGGAATCCCCAATCTTGAACTCTTGCCTCTCTTTATTCTTCTCATATTGATAGCTCCTCGATCTTCGAACACTTCATCCACACAAAACTTTAACAAAAACTTTGTGAGATCCGTTAGTGTGATAAAGCAAACTACCACTTTAAGGTACTGTAATGAAGTCATTCTTTATTTATATTGGTGTTAAACCTACTGTATTACAACTTCTCTATGGTTCATACCCCGATACTAGCCATAGATTCATCCAAATAAGGAAACAACTCGCGAAAAACAGAATCTGTCAAAAACAGGACAGTCTGTAGTAATCTGGAAGTTTAGTAAACTTCTGTAACTCCAAAAATTATGAAATAAATTTGACAATTTGAAAAATTTGTACATAAGTAATGTGCAAAAAGTTTCAGACCCATTTGAACTTCCAGTAAAAAAATGTAAAATCACGCGCTACAGCCAAAGTTTCTGTTTTTGTTCTGCACATAGTAAACAAGCAATCTAATCATCCTAAAACCAATGCTTGGCACATTATTTTTATAATACAATGGATATATACAAGGGGATAATTATTTTCATAGAAGCTTCCATGGAAAATTTTACATTGTTTCCATGAGCATGAACACAAGTGCTCAAGGTCGACCCTCACTTCTTCAATGCATAATCTTCCAATCACTTCTCTTATTGAAAAAAACCATTTAGGCATGAGAGGCAAGTAAAATTTTCATATTTTCATTCTTTTATTTTTTTGTATGTTTCACCCACAACTAAACAGAAACAAAAAGGGAAAACAAAATCTACTTAGTGAAGAAAGCAAACAAGCACACACGAGAATATCAACCCCACGCTATTGCTCCCAACAACGGCGCCTTTAAAAGAGCTTGATAATCCCCAAGTGCAGGGAATCGTCGTAGCAATTCCCAAAGGTGGAAGTGATAAGTATGGAGTGTAGAACCTACAAGGAGATAAAGGTAAGATCAATATTCTCTCAAGTCCTATCTGCCATTGATACGACTCTACGTACACCGAACGTTTGCTTCCAACTAGAAACGAGAAATAAAACTATGTTGTGGGTATGAAGAGGATAACTTTGCATGATATCGGAGAGCTAAAACATAAAAGTAGGTGCTGTTATCATATAGTTAGAATATATTACTAAATATTATAAATAGCGAGTGTGGAATAATGATGGGTCGGTGTGCGGAATTATCCTAGGCAATTGTTAACAAGACCGGTAGTCGTCATTGCAATTTCATATGAGGGAGAGGCATAAGCTAACATACTTTCTCTTCTTGGATTTTATGCACTTATGATTGGAACTCTAGCAAGCATCCGCAACTACTGAAGATCATTAAGGTAAAACCCAACCATAGCATTAAAGCATCAAGTCCCCTTCATCCCATACGCAACAACCCCCTTACTCGGGTTTATGCTTCTGTCACTCAATCAACCCACTATAAGAGAATCATGAACGTATTGCAACACCCTACAGCGGGAATCCCTCACGCTTGCGCGACATGGAGGGCACAATAGGACAGCACCAAAATAAAACATACAACTCGTACCAATCTAGATCATCAATAAAACATACAACGCGTAAAAGAGATGGGGATGGTGATGTTGATGAAGATGATCACTGCGGTGATGATTCCCCTCCCGATGGCACTCCGGCGCCACCGAGAGAGAGGAGGAGAGGTTCTCCCCCTTGTGCTTCCTCCTCCATGGCCTCGCCCCTAGATGGGGAGAGGTTCTCCCTCTGGTCCTTGGCCTTCATGGCGATGATGTCCCCTCCGGGATCCTCCTCCATGGCCTCCGGTGATGATGGCCCCCTCCGGCAGGGTGCTAGAGAGGGCCTAGATTGATTTCTCGTGGCTACAGAGGCTTGCGGCGGCGGAACTTTTGATCTAGGTTATTTTCTGGGGGTTTCTGTATTTATAGGAATTTTTGGCGTTGGTTTCACGTCAGGGGGGTCTCCGAGTCGTCCACGAGGCAGGGGGCCACGCCCAGGGGGGTGGGCGCGCCCCCCACCCTCGTGGACAGCCCAGGACTCTTCTGGCCCAACTCTTTTACTCCAGGGGCTTCTTTTGGTCCATAAAAAATCATCAAAAATTGGCACGTCAATTGGACTCCGTTTGGTATTCCTTTTCTGCAAAACTCAAAAACAAGGAAAAAACAAAAACTGGCACTGGGCTCTAGGTTAATAGGTTAGTCCCAAAAATCATATATAATAGCATATAAACTCATATAAAACATGTAAGATGGATAATATAATAGCATGAATACTTCATAAATTATAGATACGTTGGAGATGTATCATCCCTCCTCCTCTCGTTCGACGACGAGTACAACACTTACCACCTGGTGAGTCACCGATATGTAAAGCAACATCGGCTCGCCAACACTTGGTGCGGCTAGGATTGGGTTGCCTTCTAACACAGTCTTTATTTCTTCTAATCCAGCTGTAGCCGCATCCATCCAATCGAAGTGGTCGGTGCATCGGAGCAGTCGATAAAGTGGCAGGGCTTTTTCTTCCAATCTGGAGATAAAGCGGCTCAAGGCTGCCAACACCCGGCTAATTTTGGACCTGCTTTAGGTCTGTTGGTATTTCCAACTGTGACAAGGCTCGGATTTGAACCCGAGCAGTTTTCTGGCTGGAACGCCGAAAACACAATTTTCCGGATTAAGCCATATGTCATATGTTCGGAGGTTGTCGAATGTGAGGCATAGGTCATCCACCAGTGATTCGACATGTTTGGTATTGATGACGACGTCGTCCACATATGCCTCCACTGTTTTGCCAATTTGTTTTTTCAGACATGTTTGAATCATGCGTTGGTAGGTGGCACCAGCGTTTTTGAGTCCGAAGGGCATGGTGTTGAAGCAGAAAGGCCCGTACGGGGTGATAAATGATGTTGCAGCCTGATCGGACTACTTCATGTTGATCTGATGGTAACCGGAGTAGGCGTCGAGGAAACACAATGAATCGTGCCCTATAGTTGCATCTACGATTTGGTCAATGTGGGGTAACGGGAAGCGATCCTTAGGGCAAGCCTTATTGAGGTCCTTGAAATCAACACAAAGGTGCCAGGATTTATCCTTCTTCGGTACCATGACCAGGTTCGCTAGCCAGTCCGGGTGTTTGATCTCTCTGATGAACCCGGCTTCAAGTAGTTTGGCTAGCTCCTTGCCCATAGCTTGTTGTTTGGGCTCGGAAAAGCGCCGTAGTGTTTGCTTGACTGGTTTAAACCCCTTTAATATATTGAGGCTATGTTCGGCCAGTCTGCGTGGGATTCCGGGCATGTCCGAAGGATGCCAGGTGAAGGTGTCCCAATTTTCGCGCAGGAACGCTCGTAGGACGGTGTCGACCGTCGGATCGAGCTGGGCTCCAATGGATGTTGTTTTGTTGGGATCCGTCAGGTGCACTTGAAATTTGACGATTTCATCTTCTGGTTTGAAAGATGTGGATTTAGGCCTCTTGTCGAGGGTTACATCGTCTTTGTCCATTGTGGAACGTAGAGTGGTTAACTCTTCGCCCGCGAGGGCCTCTGATAGTGCCTCGAGGGCCAAGGATGCGATTTTGTTTTCGGCACGGAGTGCTATTTTTGGATCACTGGTGATAGTGATTACTCATTGGTCCTTGGCATTTGAAGCTTCATGTACCCGTAATGGGGTATGGCTTGGAAGTGTGCGAAGGCGTCCCGCCCCAAAAGGGCGTGGTATCCGCTATTGAAAGGGGCCAAGTGGAAGAGCAACTCTACGGACCTGTAGCTATCAGGCATGCCGAATACTACATCGAGTTTAATTTTCCCCGAGCATCGTGCTTCTCGACTGGGGATAATACCTCGAAAGGTGGTACTGCTGTGCTTGATGCGACTCTTGTTCATTTGCATTTTGTCGAGCGTATCTTCATAGATGAGGTTAAGTCTGCTTCCGCCGTCCATGAGCACCTTGGTAAGTCGAAAGCCGTCCACAATTGGTTTTAAGACCAAGGCGGCTGGTGCTCAGACTGATGGGGCCCTTGGTTCATCGTCGGTGGCGAAAGTTATGGCCGTATCACTCCAAGGGTTCATTGCGGTTACTTGGTTGATTTCGGCGAGGTCGCGGAGCACCCTTTTGCGCCGATTATTTGAAGAAAAGGGCTCAAAGACCGTAAAGATGTTGAGATCGTCATCCTCTAAAGAGTGCTTCTCTAGGATAGTATTGGTGAGGATGGCCACACCGCTCTTAGCCACTTGCCGGAGTACCCAACATGCCCGAAGGCTATGCGTTGGTTCGGTGCTCGGCGTAGTATGTATCTCACATGGCTTGTCGAGCAGTTCGTCAAGGACTGTTCTATATCCCGTGAAGGGTTTGTTTTTCTTGTCAATGGGCTTCTGGTCAGATGTTCTGTAAGGGTACATCCGTTTTGCCCGTACGGTGGTTTTCTTAAAGGTAGGGGGTTCCCATCGGGCTGCCTGGGCCTTCCATGCACTTTCCATTGCGCACACTACAAAAAAATAAACTTTCGTGATGATACGTGTTTGTCACATTAGGTCACGTTTTCTGTCATGCATGTACATCCATGACAAATTTATGACAGAATCAAGATAGTCATACCTGTGCTGTCGTAGAAGTGATCCATGACATTACCGAAATTATCATCACGGAAGTGTCCACTTCCATGACGATAAATAGCGCGTCATAGAAGTGCTTTCATCAAGGGTGACCGACACGTGGCATCCACCGTAACGGAACGCCGTTAAGCTATTGGGTCTGGTTTTCGATCCGATAACCCATTAACAGCCCCGACCAATGGGGATTTTCCACATGTAAAATCATCATTGGCTGGAGAAAACACGTGTCAGCTCACCGTTGGGACAGACATCATCCACTCATTGGACCCAAAGCGCCTATGATACGTCGACACCTGGCACGGCCAACAGAGGCCCATTCCTGTGAAAAGGCCAGCCCGTTTGACTTGGTCAAAAGGTGGCGGGCCGGCCCACGGCAAGCCTGTTAACGGCATGTTCGCATATAGCCCATTTATAGCCCGCTAACCCAGGGCCCGTTTACGGCCTATCCGAATTAGGCCCAGTAGCGTCATCTAGGCCGTCCAATATAATCCCAGCACGTTCTACGACATGTATGGCCCATGACGTCTTTTGGCCCATATGAGGCCCTTAGTAACCCTCGGCCCATTAATAGCCCATGGCAAAACTGGCCCGTAATGAATAGTGTATCACTTTATACCCGTTAACGGCCCATTATTCCGTTGGGCTGTTTCCAGCCATGTTATCTTTCAGCCTTCTTAGGGCCCATTTATTCTTGAGCTCATTTCCAGCATTCGTTTACTTTCGGCCCGTTACTATCATTTTCAGCTTGTGGGCCAAATACAACCCGTGGTTACAGGCGGCCCGTTTGTGGCCCGTTAATACGTTGGACCGTTTTCATAGCGTCATCAAATACGGCTATTAGCGACGGCCCCTTATGGTCGGCCCATGAACGGACGATTTCAACTCTAGCCCATTTATGACCATAATGTGGTCTGTTATTGGCCCATGTTTGGCCAACCGATCATACGGCCTGTAGAAGGCCCATTGATGATACGACCCGTAGAAGGCCCATTGTGTCTACGCCCCGTAGAAGGCCCATTGTGTCTACACCCCGTAGAAGGCCCATTGTGTCTACGGCCCTTAGAAGGCCCATTGTTTCTACGGCCCGTAGGAGGCCTACAGTAAATATGTAGCCCATTGTTAATGTGGCCTAGTTTAAAAAAATATGTTATTCCGGCCACTAGCAAACCGCGGAAAAAGAACTGCACTGACTACGAGAAAACAAATAAACAAGACAACAGAAATAAATAAGCAAGTAACTTACGCTAGGCTATCACGACTATTACACATATTACATCCACTAGGCATCAAAGTTCGCCACCGGTGCAAATATAGGGAAGAAAGCAGCATATAAATGCCGCAGCAAAACAAGTCCAGTACTGAAACCACTTCAGAAGAGCTCAAGAAACAATATACTGGGTACCCATAATGCTGGCAAGATGCTTAGCAAGCTTATTAACTTTCTCTTATTTGGCGCTTAAATCCTCCAAAGACTTGTCGTTGCACCGAAAGTATGCATCTGAATTCTGCGAGGACTTCCTCGGTCCTTTTGCTTCTTGTCGCATAACATCTCGATCGATGTCTTTCAACTTGAAGTTGAGACTCAAGAAGCGAACTGATTCAGCAGCGAGTACGAAGAGTGGTGCCAGCAGCGATAACCGAGAACTCGAACACTACATCAAGACAGGACTTTGGGGTTGTCTCAGTGTCTTCAATATAGTTTTTATCAGCTTTCTTGGAGAACAACAGGGATGTCTCACTATCTTGAACCTAATCTGCATTACTTCCTTTACCATTGCATAACGGGGTACTCTTCTCCAATATTTTATCCGCGTTCTAAAGGAGAAACAAACAAACACATCACAGGTTTACAATGTAGTATATGAAACTCATTTTGGTAAACCAGTTCAGTAGTAAGGTGGACAGGATAACATCATGAAACAAACATATATCTATGTAGTATGGTCGATGTATGGTCTATATCATTCTAGTTTATGTTGCCAAATAAAGATAGATACAGTTCGAATCATATCTATTTAAGATAAAGCAGTATAGACAGAATATAAGTGTGGGAAACTACACAACAATAACAACACTTGTAATGTGCATGGCATGAGAACATAACTATTTATTCAATTGAAACTGAAATCAACATAGAGCAAGTTACAACAGCAAACACGTTAAAGAAACAGGTTTAAAACATACCTGTTGCACCATTGGAGTTTCAGTTGCATCCTTCAAATTTGAAATTAGTTGGTATGAGTAAATACAGTGATGCAAGAGCAAAGTAGTATGAACTATAGCTGCGGAACCTGACCGGAGAACAATTCTTCTTCTGCTTTAAGCGTTGACTTGGGGTTTGGAGTGGTGGTCCTCGTGCTATGGGCACTGCAGTTGCCTTACTAACTGCTCATGTTTGGGTGCTCTGTGGTGGAGACGGTGCTGTGTCAACGGGAACTGGGTTACTATCTGTTGGGGTTGGGGTTAGAAGGGGTGTAGCTGGTTCTCTGTCCAACTGGGTAGGGGTACAATCTGCGTGATTCTGGGTTATGTGTGGTTGGGCTGGTTCTTGGGCAAGTACAACCGTCATTCTATCTCCATCGACAGGTAGCACGATCTTTTCTGAAGACCGTGCTTTTACTCCCACAGATACTGCCATCACCCCCTCCAATTGAAATGGCTGATAAACAAGATAAGTAATTGAATGTACGGACATTGTAAGATAGACAGGTGCAATGGATAGTAGGGAAGAAAACAGGGCATGAAATAATTCACATTTATGTTGTCTAACCAAACAGAATAGCATGACATAATTTCAAATATATGATGGCTAATTAAATAGGATAGCATGACACAATTTCACATGTATGATGGCTACCTAAACAGCATAGAATGACATACTTCAAAATATGATGACTATGTAAACAGGATGACATGATATAACTATACGATGTGTCTATTAAAGTGGTTGGCATGCCATAAATCACAAACATGCCGTCGATGGAAACATGATTGCATGATATAATTCACGGATAGAATGACACAATTCAAAATATGATGACTATGTGAACAGGATGTGATGATATAACTATATTATGTCTTTACAAAATGGGTTGGCATGCCATAATTCAGATACATGTTGTTTATGTAAACATCATGGCATGATATAATTCAAATATATGATTTATATACTAAGGAAGTGAGCAGAGGGCAATCGCATATATGATGTGTCAACTAAGGAGATGGCATTCAACATCGTGTATATGATGTAAAAACTAATCATTGAAATACAACATATGCATGATATGAGTAATATAACCCTGCCAAGTTTGAGCATACACCTCAGGGGGATAATAGGACTGGTCATCTGCCTCTGAATCCTCCTCTGAAGAGCTATCTATAACCAGCAACATATCTCGCTTCACGGGTAGCATTATCGCTCTGAAGACCTTGTTTTCACTCCAGATTTCTCCATCACCAATTCAAATGGCTGATGCACAGGAAGAGCAGTTGAATATACAAACATTGTCGACAAAAGCAATGAGAAATACAAAAAAAGGACGGCATGATATAATTCACATATATGACGCTTGGCTAAACAGCATGCCATTGCATAATTCTCATATATAATGCCTTGCAACAAGATAGCATTGCATAATTCACATATATAATGTCTTGCAAAAAGATGGCATTGCATAATTCACATATATGGTAATTAGACACTAAATAGGTGGCATTCACACAAATCATGTCTAAACTAAGCAAATGACATAGCAATGCAAGATACCATATGCACGATATGAGCAACATAACCCTGCCAATTTAGAGCATGCACCTCGGAGGGGGGGAATAGGACTGGTCATCTATCTCTGAATCCTCCTCTGAGGAGCTATCCGTAACCAGCGAGATATGCGCTTCGTCAGATAGCATAGTATGCTCTGAAGACCTTGTTTTCACTCCATAATTTTCCATCACCGTGTCAAATGGCTGATGCACATGAATGGTAGTTGAATGTACTAACATTGTTGACAAATGTAATACGTAACAGAAAAAAAGGATGGCCTGATATAATTCACATATGAGATGACTGGCTAAGTAGGATGGCATTGCAAAATTCACATATGATGCCTGGCTAAACAAGATGGCATTGCATAATTCACATAAACGATGAATAAACTAAACAGATGGCATTCACACAAAGCATGTCTAAACTAAGCAGTTGACATATTTGATGTATAAAGTAAACAATGCAAGGCACCATATGCCTGATATAACCAACATCAGCATGCCAAGTTAGAGCGAAGACCTCATGGGGTAAATAGGAGTGGTCTTCTGCTTCTAAATCCCCCTCAAAACAGTTATCTTCCTCTTGATTACGATCTGAAATGGGTGGAGGGGGCTGCCCTTGCGCCCAACATGGAGCAACGTCTGCATGAAGCTACGCAAGGCTCGTCTTGTCGGCGTTCTGGGAACGGGGGTACCCAGACTTGCCTGCCTGCGGCCTGTGGCATGGCTCAAGACGTGGCCCAGCACGACCCGTCTTCATCAGCACAAGCTCAAGACCCTCGCGAGGGGCCAAGCCTCGCGGGGCGGACGATAGGGAGCTTCCTCAGGCACGGCCTCGTCAGGTTGGCTCGCGAGGAGGCGGAGAGATCAAGGCGGGGTACCTCACGAGGTGCCCATGACGCAAGCCATGACGACCAAGGGCGCCAGGTGGGCGCCAGCCCGCGCAGTGTCCTCCTTTCCTCTTTGGTGCAAAGGGAGCAAGCGCAGGCGAGAGCATCAATCAAAGGCATCCGTTTCGGTGCAACAAGACCAAGACCGTCGCAACGGCAGGAAGGAAGTCATTGTGGAGCCCAAGCTGGCGTCACCACCAGAGCCTTTGACAGGCGAGGACCAACTTTAGTCAGGATAAGTGTACTAGATGTTCCCCTTCAAAATGGCCAATTGTTGGCGCCCTTCCCGCTCAATATTTGGGAAGAGGCCCAGGGCCTCCGCCTATAAATAGGACTAGCCACCCACAGGGCTAGAGGATCTAGAAATCTGGGAGATCCCATAGAGAGAGAGAGAGAGAGAGAGAGAAGCGACTGAACTCCCCCTAGTAGTTCATTGCACCAGCCAAGAACAGACCCTCGCGAGGCTGTTCTTCCTTGTATTGTTCATCATCAGCCCAAGAGGCAATCCACCACACCACAAACTAGAGTAGGGTATTACACCACAATGGTGGCCCGAACTAGTATAAACCCTGTGTCTCTTGTGTTGTTCTTTTCATAGTTTAGATCCTAGCGAGGCGGCGAGGTGCGGTAGGTAGAGGGCGAGATCTCGGCGCACCCGGTGTTCGAACCTAGAGGGTCGCCGAACCCGAAATCCGACATTTGGCGCGCCCGGTAGGTGCGCGGAATCCACCTTCGCCGCTTGGCGTCCGTCAGATCGTCATCATGATGTCCGCGACCAGACGGGCAACCCGATCCTCGGCGGCTGGCCCGCCAAGACAGAGCCACTCACCGGGCGACCCCATGCCCAGTGCAGCTCGCGGTCCGCAGGGCGCTGCGGTCATGCGACGCGGACATCAACGACAGCTCTCACGCCACGGCAGCGCGGTCGGCGGCGAGGGCCTCCAACCAAGCCGCGGCCACAACACCGTACACCTGACGGGAGCAGGCAAACTCAAGGGTCGCGGTCACGGTGGCCCGAGAGCTACTGCAATGCAGGCTGCTGGAGGGCGGCCGCGACGCGTCGCTAGAACGGTGGCGAGCTCACTGGCCGCCCGCACGGGGCTCACCCCTTCGCACCCAAATCCCACGCCAGTCAGGCGGCCCACGCGGAGGCTCCACGCATGCCCGCGCAGCTCCAAGCGGACTCCAAGGCCACCCCAACGCTAGCCAGGCCGTCAGCACCGGACCAGCAGCGGCGCTGCCTCCGCCTCCGGCCATCGAAGAAGGACTCGCCACGACCCACGGCCCCAGTGGGCCACCGCGCTACCGCCCCAGGTGGGCGCCTCAAGCAGAACTGCGTGGCACACGGAGCACTACGGCGCAGCCTTCGGGATGGCGGCCCCAGAAGAGTACGTGCCCCACATGATGGACCAAGGGCACGCGCATGAGGACGAACAAGGCTCGCTCCTCGGCCCAAGCTGGGGGGACGAGGCACCAGAAGCTGAGCTCTTCCAGGAGCCCCGGGAAGGCCCCGTCGGCCACGCTGGAAGCGACGATTATCGGGTACCGCTAATTCCTCAGGAGCAGGCATACGCTAACCATGGATCGCAGGAGGTGCAGGTCGCCACAGCGGGCGGCTGCCCCGCTCCAGCAGTTTCCTACCCCTCAGGAGGAGGGCGCCGGGGGCTGCAGGAGAGGGGCCGAGATCCGGCATCACCACCGTGGCATTCGGAGCAAGGCGTCCTCAGGAGGTAGGCCCTCTGCTGGGGAGGTGCCTCAGGGCCTGTCCCTGGCAGAGGACCCGTGGTCGTTGAGGGAACCGCTGGCGACCGCTCTACCCCATCGGCGGCGTCCTGGTTTCCGGTCGTCGTCGGTGGCACTAGAGTGTGGCGCAAGGCGAGGCCCTCGTCTGGCGATATGAAGCAAGGCGGGTACCTGTGAAGAAGGCCCAGTGCCTGTGAAGCTCGCCGCCCCGTGACACTCTCACGTAATAATGAGTGGGGCTGTACACGCCCCGGAGTCTCAGGGGTGCCGGCCTCAGGCCCTGGGGCTCCCTCCCACGCCCAATGGCAGCACTTAGCTCCGCGCTGGTGAGAAGACGTCCAAGACTAGACTAGGTGCCGGACGCGGCCTTTTTCTGCTTTCATTGCTTTTTCCCTTGGCTGTCGTTTTCCCCCGTTGGATTTAAGTTGGATTTGAGCTTGAGATTTGCGTGTGTCCGGGGAAGGGGTGTTTAGTCTCGTTTGAGCAATCTCTCGCATTCTGGTTACCACTTTGCCTCAGCTGCCTCCCCTCGTGAGCCCCTCACGAGCCGGGTCAGGCCTAGCTTGCGTGCAGCCCAGACTGCCGTCACCACGCCCTCTCAGGAGGTTTTTATTACAGGTCCTATGGGCTCGATCATGAGACACTCGAGACACCGCAGCCCTCTGCAGGCTATCTCAGGGCCCACACGGGTCGAAGGTAAACAAGCCAACCAGCTCGTCGCAAAGCCAGCCACTTGGCGCAGGCGTATGGGTGATATCGCATCTACTAATACGCTGAACACAAGTTTTTACATGAGGGGCTCCCCCTCCCAAAATGTTCTTACAACCTTCAGGGCAAAGCCTGAACTCTATCTGCGCAGGGTAAGAAAGTAGGGACAACACACGGTCAGTTGGATAAATCCCCCAATGCATCCTCAGGGACACCTCCTGAATCGTCGCTGGCGTCGCTGGCCTCGCCATCGCTCTCCATGTTGCCGTCAGCGGCGTCAGGGCCGTTCACCACACCGCCCTCATCAGCAGCTAGGACCACGCCGTCGTTATCAGAACCAAAGGCCCTGACGAGGGCATCCACGTTGTCTTCCACCCAGTGCGCCAGGTCGTCCCGGACGGCCTGGGGTACTGGGGTGATGGCGGCATCGAAGTCGAAGTTGGGGTCCATGTTTCGATGATGGCTGAAGACACGAGAAAAGGCGTGCCCGAGCAGGGCGCGGCTCCTCTCCTCCACCAACCTGTTGGCTCTGACCGACTGCACCTCCAGCTGCGCCACTACTTCGGTGAAGAACTGAAGATTGCCAGCATAGTTGACTGCGTCGGGCTCGCCAACGGCCGCCTCGCAGATGTTACCCAAAGGCCGTGTTGGCTCTCTCCCAGAGCGTGGTGAGCATGGGGCCATGCTCGTGCTCCAGGATCCGTCGTTGGCGTATCTCGTCCTTGTTCTGCCACGCAACGGCCTCGGCCTCGTCCACCCGTTGACGGAGAAGAAGCGCCTCAGCGCGGGAGGTAGTCAGCTCCTCCTGCGCCACGCCAAGGGCAGCCCGGGAAGCATCGGCCCGCCGCGTCACTTAATCCAGCTTGGCCCTCAGGGCGGCGGTCCTGCCTTCAGCCTCGACCCGGATCAACCCCAGCCTCTCCTCGAACTCTCGCTCAAGGTTCAAGCGGGCCGTCGCCACCCGACGTCCGACCTCTTCTAGGACGCGGGCTTCCTGCGCAGCGACGTCATCCTCCGCCTGCGTCACCAAGCGCTCCCTCGTCTCCAGACGCTCAAGATCGCGTGCGCGTTCGGCAACTTACAGCGTCAGTGCCTCCTCACGCCTCTGGAGCTCTGCCTGGTCGACTGAAGCCACCTTCATCGACGCAAGGGTTATCTCACGCAGCTCCACCTGCTGCTCCAGGGAATGGCCCCGGGCCTGGAGTTCCCGCGCCCGCTCCTCCGCCGCCTCATGCTGCCGGTCAGCCTCTCGGGCCTCCTCGACGACCCATGAACGGGCCTCCCGAGAGGCTGCCAGCAACGCCTCGGCTTCCTCATTGTCGAGGTCACGCTGGTGGCGCGCAAGGGCAACGGCCGCCTTCATCTTGCGCCTCTCTTCAGCCAGGCGCAGGCCCTCAGCCTCAAGGCGCGCGTCTTCGTCAGCAAGCTCTTCACCAAGTAGGCTCACCGCGTCAGCCGCCCTCCGAAGAAACCCTTGGCGAAGAGCGCGACGCTCCCGGGCGCGCTTGAGCACGTCTTTTGTGCCGTCATCCACCCCAAGTAAGCGCGGAGGGCCACGAATCAGCGCTCCCCCTCTGGGCAAGGGGCTGGGGACTGGCGCCCTCGCGATGGCCGGGCACGCCTCGCCAGAAGCCCGACCTGGAGCCAGCCTATTGCCAAATGAAGAGCGCAGGGCTGACCTCAGCCAATCGCCATCCACGACCAGACGAGAAGCCCAAGGCAGGCTGGCTATGCCCCAAGAAGGCTCGCGAAGGAGAGTCACGAGGCGCGCGGAGCCGCGATGCGCCACAGGATGGCTCACCTCTCCGACCGGCCTCACCACAAGGTCTCTGCTTGAGCTCGGAGCGCTCGAAGACGATGGAGAGGGCAAAAGCCTGGGGGGATGGCTCCTAAGTCATCTCCGTGAGCTTGGCAGGAAGGGCCCTGCATAGCAAAGATCAGCCAAAGTAACGGGAGGATCAGGAGCTAGGAAAGGGGAAGGCTTACTCATCAATGGCGAAATACTTCCTGCGCTTCAGCAGGCGGCAAGGGTAATCGTCACCCAAGGCCTCCCTTATCTTCCGGAGAGCCTCGAAGTCCATGCGGAAGCGGCCCAGGAGTTGAGCGCAGGGGTCAGCCTGCGACGAGGAAGAAGCATTAAGGTGACCAGCGTCAGGGGCGTCATCCTGATGCACGTCGCCGGTCGCCTCACCAAGAAGGGTAGCTGGGGCCTCAGGGGCCTCAACCGCGGGCGCCGCGGGCAGCGGCTCAACACCTTCAGCCGCAGCAGTACGGGCCTCGGGAGGTGCCCCCTCAGGAGTGCTGCCTGGCGTCGTCATCCCGGCGGGGGCCCCCTCAGCCTCCAGCAGCCCGTGCCTCCCTGCTCCGCCACTCGAGAAGGGCCGCCGTGGGCGACTGGAAGGGTAGTCACCACCACTGGGTTCTCGCGAGGCCCCAGGAGGCCAGCGGGGTGCAGCCCCATTCGCCGGGCTGTGCATCTGATTCACAAAGTCGCCCCTGTTCGAGCAAAAGTACAGCAAAGCCCCACCTTGCCGGATGCTGCCGGGGGAAGGGTCCCCGGTGAAGACCAAGAGCACCTTCCTCAGCGCTTCAGGCGTCAGGTCCTCCTCCGGGAGCCTCATGTGATCCCCACGCCCGCCGAAGGCCCACATCCGGCGGGAGTGACGCTGGAGAGGGGCAATGCGGCATAGCAGGAACTCCTTCACCACCTTGGGCACCGCCACGCCGCCCTCAGAACGCCGCGGTTTACGCGCCAGACGAAGACGAGCCGGGGGCTCGTGAGCGTCTCCTGGCCCCAGCCTGAACTGGGGACAGCAGGAGATGTTGTCTCCGAAAGCAGGGGGCTGGGCACCCCGACATCCATGTATAGCCACCGCTCGCGGAACCCAGGCGCGGGCTGAGGAAGACTGAAATCAATCCCTGAAGCCGCTGTTTCTGGTGCGGCAATGAAGCTCACGCACCTCGAGCATTGGGTGGGGTCGACGAGGCACAGAGAGAAGAAGTGATGCAGCAAGGCAACTGAAGGAAGGATGCCCATCATTGCCTCACAGACAAAGGCAAAGACGGCAAGAAGAGTAATGGATTCAGGACCCAAATGCACAACGTTGAAGAAATTGGAAAAGGGGGGAACCAGTCCCGCCCACAGGGCGTCGGCAAAGTACCGGACCTCTGTGACTATTCTTTCGATGGAGAAGTGTGACGCGGGCCAGGCCGTCGTCCTCCCGCACTCGTTGAAGATAGTGGCCAGAGCAAAGCTGACCTTTTCCAAGCCTTCTCGGTTGAGTATGATCAACCAATCGACGGCAGGAGCCGCCGACGACGGCGAGGAAGGCGGAGGCACGAGTTTCTTCCCTTTCCCCTTCTTCGTCAGAGCCATGGCGACGGAAGGGGGGGAGGATTCAAGATTGGATTGGAAGCGGAGACTGGAGCTCGAGAGGAGGAACAGCAGGGACGGTCAAGCAAAAAAGAGGGACGATGTGCAACCACGGGTCCGCCTAGCTGGGCGCAAAATAAGGAGGCGTGGGGAACAGGCCGCCCACGCCCAATCAATCGCCACGCTGGCGCTGAGGCCGCAGGCTGTTAGGGGCTCATGGCGCCGACTTGCTCCTTCGCTTCTCTGCTCAGCCAAGTCCGGGCGCGCCTTGGGCCCGGGGGCTACTGTCGGCGTTCTGGGAACGGGGGTACCCACACTTGCCTGCCTGCGGCCTGCGGCGTGGCGCAAGGGGTGGCCAAAGACGCCCGTCTTCATCGGCACAAGCTCAAGACCCTCGCGAGGGCCAAGCCTCTGGGCGGACGACAGGAGCTTCCTCGAGCACGGCCTCGTCGGGGCTGGCTCGCGAGGAGGCGGAGAGATCAAGGCGGGGTACCTCACGAGGTGCCCATGACGCAAGCCATGACGAGCAAGGGCGCCAGGCGGGCGCCAGCCCATGCAGTGTCCGCCTTTCCTCTTTGGTGCAAAGGGAGCAAGCGCAGGCGAGAGCATCAAGCAAAGGCATCCGTTTCGGTGCAACAATACCAAGACCGTCGCAACGGCAGGAAGGAAGTCATTGTGGAGCCCAAGCCGGCGTCACCATCAGAGCCTTTGACAGGCGAGGACCAACTTTAGTCAGGATAAGTGTACTAGATGTTCCCCTTCAAAATGGCCAATTGTTGGCGCCCTTCCCGCTCAATTTTTGGGAAGAGGCCCAGGGCCTCCGCCTATAAATAGGACTAGCCACCCACAGGGCTAGAGGATCTAGAAATCTGGGAGATCGCAAAGAGAGAGAGAGAGAGAGAAGCGACTGAACTCCCCCTAGCAGTTCATCGCACCAGCCAAGAACAGACCCTCGCGAGGCTGTTCTTCCTTGTATTGTTCATCATCAGCCCAAGAGGCAATCCACCACACCACAAACTAGAGTAGGGTATTACACCACAATGGTGGCGCGAACTAGTATAAACCATGTGTCTCTTGTGTTGTTATTTTCATAGTTTAGATCCTAGTGAGGCGGCGAGGTGCAGGTAGGTAGAGGGTGAGATCTCCGCGCGCACCCCAGTGTTTGAACCTAGAGGGTCTGCCGGAACCCGAAATCCGACACGTCTCTTTTGCTCTACATGTTCAGTTCCATTGTGTACAATAACTGTCATGCATAGGAATAAAACATAGTGATATTATGTAAGGAGTGCATGCACAAATCTAGAGTGATGGTAGCAAACTGTGGATAGACCCAAAACCAATGATAGCAGGCAGATAATAGCTTTAGTTAAAAAATACAGATAATGGCTCCTTTAATGTTTGTTTGCACCCAACATGAAACTCATAGTAGACACCCGAGATTAACCAGATAGTAGACATATAGTACTGATTCCTGCCCCAATATGTACCCCACAACCATTTAAAAACTCAAGTTTCAACATAAGTTTGGACCTGAGTCGGAGTCTAATAGGTGAACACGACGATAAAGTAGCATGTCATCATATTAAGCGACGCATAACGTAAGCAGACACGGAAGAGTGCAACCTCTCTTGCGGACCCATGTAGTCCTCAAGGTCATCTTCTCGATTGATGATGGTAATGCAGTTGTCGAGCTGCCGGGCGGGAAGAAGATCCGAGGCGGCGAAAGACACCGAGAGCGGATCCTGCTGTGGTGAACCCTTCCGTCGTTGGAGCAGCTGAGCTGGGTGGAACACAACACAGAGAGCAGGACAAACCACACAAGGTTTTCTTTGACACATATCTGTAATAGAAGTAATTGTGTAAGGGCTTGTTTGAATTTGAAGATTCTAACAATGCAGGGATAGGAAATAGACAGGAATAGGATAGGAATGCACGTGCAAAACAGAGAATTAAAAAACACAGGATTTCTGCCAATCTGGGTGTTTGGTTCACAAGAATTGGAAGATCACAGGATGCAAAGAAGTATGGTGAGATTAAGTCAAACCACAAGAAGTGTACAACCTCTTTGGCGAAGCCATGTCAATATCAGTGTAATTGGGTTGGCCGGTGAGTATGCTCCGGCTGACTTGGCTGTCGGAGGAGGGAAAGAAGATCTTAGGTGTCTGGAGATGGAGCCCGAGGTACTGCTCCGCTATGATGGAGGGTTTCGTCGTTGGAGCAACTCTGGTGAGTTGTACGACACCGAGGCTGAAGCAGAACAAGAGAGACAACGTTAACCTAAGTGGAATTCTAATAGCATGTCCAATAGATGACGTAAAATACATAACCACAAAGTGCTAGATGTATACATCAGCCACTCATCTCTGAACTTAACTGTCGAAACTGAATTTAACTGTCGAAACTGAACTTAACTGTCGAAACAGAATTTTGCTGTCGAAACTGAATTTTGCTGTCGAAACTGAACGCACTAGAGGTGAGGCTACACGTCAGTCGACTGACTTTTTCATCTCTGGTCAGTCGATTTTGCAACCGTTGGATACGAAATCAAGGGCCCGCAGTTCATCTTCAACCTCCACCCTCCTGAGCTGCAAGCCACCACCGGCCAAATAGCCGCCCCGCCCACCCCGAAAACACTCCCCACCGCCGGTCCGCCGCCGCCCCGGCCATCCCTCTAGGCCCCCCCGTGCCGAGCTTTTTCTCTGGCGATTCCCACGCCACCGCCCCACAACCGCCGACGACCATCGCCCCCACCCTGAACCCTAAGATAGATAGTAGGGTACTTCTCCGGCAAGCCCCCCTCCCCGCTGCGGCTGGTTCTTCCTTAACTCCGTGAGCCCCCCACCCCTGAAAATTGATCAACCAAAAGTCGATTCGGTCGATCAAGGGTAGAAGCAATCGAGCAGCATCGCAAGCAAAAGCAAGAGCGAGAGCAGCAGCGCGAGCAAGAGCAAGAGCAAGAGCAAGAGCAGACCAGGCAGGGGACCGAGAGCAAGAGCAGAGCAGCAGCGCGAGAGAGAGCTAAAGCAGCAGCAGATCCTACTGATGTGGACGTCACCGCTGAGGGAGCAACGCCGTGGAGGAAGTGGCCGGTGACGCCGTGGTGGATGGAGCCGCGCCATGTCGGCTCGGGTCCGAGCGCCGGCAGCACCGTGAGATCGAATCAAGAAGAAAATTCGGTGATTAGTGTATAACCTCTTTGGTGGCGCCGATTAGGCCGCATCTTCATCCGAGGAAACGGTGATGCTGATGCTCTTCCGGTGGTGTAGGTGAAGACAGCGGTGTGGGAATGGAGGTGGCGCGAAAGACGAGGGTGAGCCGAAGGACCGGGTTTCTTCTTGGGCGCCATGGTCGATGGCGTCGTCGAAGATGAAGATGGTGATGCAAATGACGCGCTACACATACCTTCAGGTTCGCACAAGCGAGCCCCCTACCTGGCGCGCCAAAGATGTCGCGGGAAACCACGGCCACCTATGGGACCAGGAGGCCCCTTGCTGATTCGGCAGGGGGCGTCATGTTGCACAAAGAGTAGACGAGCGTGGGACAGCATGACAGAGATCACGCGGGCAGTTTTACCCAGATTCGGGCCGTGGCGAGGCGTAAAACCCTACTCCAGCTTTGGTAGATTGATGGTGGAAAGGTGGTGGTGGAGCATAGTACACTTGCCCGTCAAGGGTTGCCTCAGGGTGATGGTGACTACACGCGTATGGGGGTGTGAGTTATCCAACCTTCTAACCCTTTCTACGGTTGCCACGGGCCTCCTTTTATAGATCAAGAGGTTACCACAATGGCAAAGTAGTCATTATGCACTGATAAGATAGCAATAGTGCTATCATACCTAATTCTGCAGGCTCACAAGGCGCATTAAATGCACTGCTCAATGTCACATCATCGGTTGCCCGGCAAGGCATGCCGGGCTATCTTGCCAGCTCCGCACCTGCTCGCTTGACATGTCGTAGGACGGGTGTCGTCTGTAATGGCTGCCACTTAGTAACTCTGTGGCTTGACACCGCACTGATCGACGACGTGGGTCGTGGTGGAGTGGTAGGTGTGGTGGTTTTGCCTCTGTGAGTCCCAGCAGGCCCTGCCGGGGCTCTTTGGTTGTCTGCTTCTGGGGGTGGCCTCGCCTCTTGCCGGGCTCGCCTGCCAGGCAAGGGAGGCCTTTCTCTTGGCGATATCCTGCTTCTCTAGCTTGATCTTGGTCCCTCTGATCTGCATCTTGGTCCTTCTAATCCCTTGGTCCCTTGCACTCTGACTTGGGCTGGTGCTTCAATCTAGTCCTCGCGCATGTGCACAGTCCGTGCAGCAGACCCAGGGTTTGTTGCACCGACACATATGATCCAAGTAGATAAAGTATGTTAGCTCATGCCTCTCCCGCATATAGAATTACAAGAATGATTACCGGTACTTGTTATCGATTGCCTAGGGACAAATGACTTTCTTGTTGACAAAAGCTATCCACTTTTATTACCTTGCAATTTATTCATAGTTTTATTCTCACAAAGTACTCGTAGTTTTATTCTTGCAAAATAGTTTCATACTTGTTCTAGGTAAAGCAAACGTCAAGTGTATGTAGAGTTGTATCGGTGGTCGATAGAACTTGAGGAAATATTTGTTCTACCTTTAGCTCCTCGTTGGGTTCGACACTCTTATTTATCGAAGAAGGGTACAAACGATCCCCTATAGTTGTGGGATATCAAGACCTTTTTCTAGCGCCGTTGCCGGGGAGCAATACCGTGGGGTGAATATTCTAGTGTGTGCTTGTTTGCTTTATCATAAAGTAGTTTTTATTTTCTGTTCTAAGTTGTTCTCTATCTTTAGTTATGGATATGGAACACGAAACACCAAAAAAATTAGTTGCACTTGCTACTCATGGAGATAGGGAACCTCCTAAAACCCTGAGAAAATATTATGCACTACTTTGATAATCTTGAGAAAACCCCATTCAACTTGATAACGGGAGTAACGTTGGATCAACGTGAATACTTTAGGGGTTATCGCTTGACACAAAAAGGGAAATTATTATGGGATCAAATTGATATGTTGCATTGGTATGCTTGGAATTTATGCCAGAGATATGATTATACTTGTTGCTCTAGGATGAACACTCCACACTTTCCCTTTTCATGCAAATTTTATGATAATGAAACCTTGGCTTCTTATGCCAATGGTAGATATGATTATTATGATGTGGAACAAATAGAAGAATTTGTTGCTTTTAAGGGTGCTTATGAAATTGAATCTTTGTTTTTGAAGTATGAAGCTTTTGATGATGATGTTTATAGACCTGAAAATTTTGCCATCCTTAAATATTGCTATGATAATTATAAATACAATTCCAATATTGATGAATTTATTGAGAAAATCTCCGCTGTCCGAGAAGAGACTAATATTTTGCAGGAGTCTATGGAAGAAGGAATTGATGAAACTATGAGCTCATTGGATGAAAAAGATGATGAGGAGAGCGAAGAACAAACGGAGGAAGAGAGGATTAGCTACCCATTCCCACCTTCTAATGAGAGTAACTCTCCAACTCATACATTGTTTAATTTTCCTTCGTGCTTACCGAAGGATGTATGCTATGATAATTGTTATGATCCCATTGATTCGTTTGAAATATCCCTTTTTCATGAATTTGATGCTTGCTATGTGTGTGTAGCCAAGATGCCAATATGAATGATGCTTATGGAGATGAATTTTCTATTATTCCTTATGTTAAACATGAAATTGTTGCTATTGCGCCCATGCATGATAGTCCTATTATCTTTTTGAATCCTCCCAACTACACTATATCGGAGAAGTTTGCACTTATTAAGGATTACATTGATGGGTTGCCTTTTACCTTGCACATGATTATTTTGATGAATATAATATGCATGTGCTTGCTGCTCCTACTTGCAATTATTATGAGAGAGGAACTATATCTCCACCTCCCTATGTTTCCAACACGACAAAATTGCAAGAAACTGCTTATGCTATGTATTGGCCTTTACTTGATGTGCATGAATTGTTCTTGTATGACATGCCGATGCATAGGAAGAGAGTTAGACTTTGTCATTGCATGATATATGTTGCTTTGTGCTCACTACTAAATGCCAAATCATTGTTAATTAAAATTGGCTTTGATGTACCTTGGGATCCGGGTGGATTCACTACTTGAGCACTTTATGCCTAGCTTAATGGCTTTAAAGAAAGCGCTGCCAGGGAGACAACCTAGAAGTTTTAGAGTCGTTTATTTCTATTGAGTGCTTTTATAAAGTTTAAAAACAAAAAATATAGAGGGGAACTTAAAAACTTTTTCACAAAAGAGAAACGGTTGGAAGTTATGCATTGGAGAAGTGAGGGTCGACCTTGAACACTTGTGTTCATGCTCATGGAAACAATGTAGAATTTTTCATGAAGATTCTCACAAAACTAATTATCCCCTTGTACAATTCCATTGTATTATAAAAATAATGTGCCAAGATTTGCCTTTAGGATGAGTAGATTGCTTGTTGGTATGTATGGTGCAAAAATAGAAACTTTGGCTGTAGTGCGTGAGTTTACATTTTTTACTGGAATGTTGACAGTTTCTGAAACTTTATGCACAGTCTTGCTATACAAATTGTTTATTTTTTCCTAATTTTTCAGAATTTTTGGAGTACCGGAAGTATGGTGAATGTTCAGATTATTACAGACTGTCCTGTTTAAGACATAATTTGTTTTTGATGCATTGTTTTGCTTGTTTTGATGAAACTATCGATTCTATCGGTGGTATGAGCCATGGAGAATTTATAATATAGTATCTACAATGCAAAAACAAAATATGAATTGTTTTACAACAGTACTTAAAGTAGTTATTACACTAACGGATCTTACCGAGCTTTCTGTTGAGTTTTGTGTGGATGAAGTGATCAAAGATCGAGGGGGTCTCGATATGAGGAGAAGGAGGAGAGGCAAGAGCTCAATCTTGGGGATTCCCAAAGCACCCCAAGTAAATATTCAAGGAGACTCAAGCGTCTAAGCTTGGGGATGCCCCGGAAGGCATCCCATCTTTCTTCAACAAGTATCGGTATGTTTTCATCTTTGTTTCGTTCGTGTGATATGTGTGAACTTTGGAGCGTCTTTTGTGTTTATTTTTCACTTTTATTTTATGCACCATGCTGGTATGAGATAGTCCATGGTTGGTTTATAGAATGCTCATTGCACTTCACTTATATCTTTTGAGTATGGCTTTATAGAATGCTTCATGCGCTTCACTTATATCATTTGAAGTTTGGATTGCCTGTTTCTCTTCACATAGAAAACCGTTATTTGTAGTATGCTCTTTTGCTTCACTTATACTTATTAGAGCATGATCTTTTGTGGAAAGAATTAAACTCTCATGCTTCACTTATATATTTAGAGAGTCAACAGGAATTGGTCAATTGCATGGTTAGTCATAAAATCCTACATAAAACTTATGGATCACTGAATATGATATGTTGATTCCTTGCAATAGTTTTGGGATATAGAGATGATAATATGTGGGAGGTACTAGTAAACGGTTGTGGTTAGCAAGAATATTGGTGTTAAGGTTTGTGATTCCCTAAGCATGCACGTATAGTCCCTCTTTATGCTATGAAGTTGGAGCATGATTTATTATTGATTGTCATCCTTAAGAGTGGCGGTCAGGGACGAGCGATTGTCTTTTCCTACCAATCTATCCCCCTAGGGGCATGCGTAGTAGTACTTTGCTTCAAGGGCTAATAAACTTTTTCAATAATATATGAGTTCTTTATGACTAATGTGAGTCCATGGATTACACGCACTCTTACCTTTCCACAATTTGCTAGCCTCTATGGTACCGTGCATTGCCCTTTCTTACATGGAGAGTCGGTGCAAACTTCGCAGGTGCATCCAAACCCCGTGATATGATACACTCTATCACACATAAGCCTTATCATATCTTCCTCAAAACAGCCATCATACCTACCTATTATGGCCTTTCCATAGCCATTCTAAGATATGTTGCCATGCAACTTCCACCGCTTCCGTTTTGATGACTTGAGCATTCATTGTCATATTGCTTTGCATGATCGTAAGATAGCTAGCATGATATTTCCATCGCTTGTCCATTTTTCGATATCGTTGTTATGCTAGATCATTGCACATCCTGGTACACTGCCAGAGGCATTCATATAGAGTCATATTTTGTTCTAGGTATCGAGTTGTAATTTTTATTTCATTTGAGTTATAAGTAAATAGAAGTGTGATGATCATCATTATTCGTTATTAGAGCATGTCCCATTGAGGAAAGGATGATGGAGACTGTGATTCCCCCACAAGTCGGGATGAGACTCCGCACACTGAGAGAAAAAAAAGAAGAAAAAAAAGAAGAAGAAAAAGAAAAAAATAATGAGAGAAGGGGCATGCTAGTTCCACACTTGTGCTTCACAGTAGCACCATGTTTTTCATATGGAGAGTCTCCTATGTTGTCACTTTCATATACTAGTGGGAATTTTTCATTATAGAATTAGATGCACACCCACTTAGTTTTCATATTGAGGTTTCATACACTTATAGCTCTCTTAGTGCATTCTTTGCATGGCAATCCCGACTCCTCACATTGATGTCAACTGATAGGCATATCCATATCCCGTTGGTTAGCCGCGTCGATGTGAGACTTTCTTACTTTTTGTCTTCTCTATATTTACCCCTATCATCACACTCTATTCCACCCGTAGTGCTATATCCATGGCTTGCCCTCATGTATTGCGTGAGGGTTGAAAAAGCTGAAGCGCGTTAAAAAGTATGAACCAATTGCTCGGCTTGTCATCGGGGTTGTGCATGATAAATACTTTGTGTTAAGAAGACAGAGTGTGACAAGACTATATGATTTTGTAGGGATAGCTTTCTTTAGCATTGATATTTTGAAAGACATGATTGTTTGTTGGGATGCCTGAGTATTGATGTCTTTATGTCAAATTATAGACTATTGCTTTAATAACTTATATCTTAATATTCATGCCATGATTAGATATATGATCAAGTTTATGCTAGATAGCATTCCACATCAAAAATGATCTTTTTTATCATTTACCTACTCGAGGACGAGCAGTAATTAAGCTTGGGGATGCTGATACGTCTCTGTTGTATCTATAATTTTTTATTGTTCCATGCCAATATTATGCAACTTTTACATACTTTTTGCAACTTTTTATATGATATATTTGGACTAGCCTATTGATCCAGTGCATAGTGCCAGTTCCTATTTCTTGCATGTTTTTTTGTTTCGCATAAAATCCATATCAAACGAAGTCCAAACGCGATAAAAATTTATGGAGAATTATTTTGGAATATATGTTATTTTTGGGAGGTGGAATCAACACAAACGGAGGCCCATAGAGACCACAAGACACCAAGGCGCGCCCCAGGCCCCTGTCGTGTGGTGGTGGGTTGTGCCCTCCTCGAACGTCGGTTGGAGCTCTACTTCAGGCGCAAGGAAGCTTATATCCGGAAACAAATCGTGTTAAAATCTCAGTGCAATCAGAGTTATGGATCTCCCGGAATATAAGAAATGGTTTTCGGCTAGATCTGGGAGCGCGAAACAGAAGTTGACAGAGAGGGAGATCCAATCTCGGAGGGGCTCCCTCCCCTCCGCCGCCATGGAGGCCATGGAATAGAGGGGAAACTCTCCTCCCATCTAGGGGGGAGGCCAAGGAAGAAGAAGAAGGAGGGGGGCTCTCTCCCCCTCTCTCCCGGTGGCGCCGGGGTGCCGCCCGGGGCAAGTATCGTGACGACCATCTACATCAACAATCTTGCTACCGTCAACACCAACTCTCTCCGCCTCTATGCAGCGGTGTAACACCCCTTCTCCCCGCTTTAATCTCTACTTAAACATGGTACTCAACTCCATATATTATTTCCAATGATATTTGGCTATCCTATGATGTTTGAGTAGATCTGTTTTGTCATGTGGGTTAATCATGATTATGGTTGGTATGATTATATATTTTATTTATGGTGATGTCCTACGGTGCCCTCTGTCTCATGCAAACGTGAGGGATCCCCGTTGTAGGGTGTTGCGAGACGTTCATGATTCTCTTATGGTGGGTTGTTGCGTATGGGACAAAGAGGACTTGATATTTAATGCTATGGTTGGGTTTCACGAGCTTAATGATCTTTAGTAGTTGCGGATCTAGGGGTCCAATCATAAGTGCATATGATCCAAGTAGAGAAAGTATCTTAGCTCATGCCTCTCCCTCATATAGAATTAAAAGAATGATTACCGGTACTACTTGTCGATAGCCTAGGGACAAATGACTTTCTTGTTAACAAAAGCTATCCACTTTTATTCATTTATTCGTAGTTTTATTCTCGCACAGTACTCATAGTTTTGTTCTTGCAAAATAGTTTCATACTTGTCCTAGGTAAAGCAAACGTCAAGTGTGCATAGAGTTGTATCGGTGGTCGATAGAACTTGAGGGAATATTTGTTCTACCTTTAGCTCCTCATTGGGTTCGACACTCTTATTTATCGAAGAATGATACAAATGATCCCTGTCGGTGTACTAGAGTAGGGGTACCCTAGTATCCCGAACCTGTGCACGGGCAGTTGCAGCACCCCGCGGCAAGGCTTGCCGGGTGACCGCCAAGGTCCTCCGTGGTTCCTTTGGAGCCATTCAAGAACAAAGTATTCAAGCCAAGGAGACAAGGCCCCGGCAAGAGGAACTTGTCGGGAAGGCCAACCAAGGCATCTCAAGGAACTTGCCGCGACGCCGCCACGCGTCCGGCAAGGCCCGGCGAGCGACAAGCTTCCGGACGCGACAAGACAACGATCATGCAAGGCGCTTACCATGCAAACTACTAATCTGTACTCGCGCCCAAGACATCCACTAACGTGTCGCCTCGACCTTTCCAAGCGCGTGGCAAGAGGTCAGGCGGCCAGCCGAGCGGTGGCAAGCGACGCGACAAGATTGCCATCGTGTAAGCGGTGGCGCCCCGACGGTCCCTCGCTTGCACTGTTTGGGCGACGAGATGGGCATTTAATGCCTTTTTCCCCGCCGCCGTGGTTAGGTATGATACATCGATATGTAGTTGTACCAACCGCAATCCTTTTTCCATTTTTACCCTTGTCTACGCTACACCTGCCGGAGACCCCTTTAGCATATAAAAGGAGGCCCATGCGCAACGAGAGGGGGGTTCAAAGGTTCAAGGCAGAAAACACTCACGCTTAGGTCTCGTTAGAAGTAGGTGGTGTGTACCGTAGCACTCAGCGATCCCAAGCAAGAACTCAATACACTCGGACATGCAGCAAGAGGAGTGTTATCTCCGGAGAGCTCAAGATGGGTAAACTGCTCGTGTGCCACCGATCGCTCTTCGTGCGATCTCGCCTTCGCCGAACCGAAGGGGCTCGGTCCGCCGTCCCATAGGTGTACGTGGGTCGATCAGCTTCCCGACATCTTTGGCGCGCTGTAGGGCGCCGAGGCTGTGTGAACCTGATCCGCGCTCACACGAAGCTAGATCTTCATCTTCTTCATCGACATGCCATCGAAGAAGAAGGCTTCAGCGGCAGCTGCTCCGCCCATCGCCGATCTCACCACCACCGAGCGGCGGGTGGTGGGGTAGACGCCGCGGAAGAACGGGCGCCGACGGGGACCCCACGGTGCTGCCAGGTCCAAGGACAAGGCTGCGCAGACTCGGCGCTCAGACATGCACCGCGCCCATCTCAGAGGCGCGGACCGACAGCGCCATGGTAATCGCAGTGCTATACGCTCGTTAGGCCAAGATCGAGCTGGTGGATCTCGGATGCTCAAGACCAGCATGCACGCCAACATGCCGGCACGAAGCGAGGCACGGTCGCTCGACGGATATGCGCCTTCTAACGTAGTTAGAAGTCCGGCATATCCCGCCTCGCGCCGCTCGCCATCGCCACCCACCACTCCAGCAGAAGCTTTGGCGAGAGCTCAATCGCTCTCGGATTACCCTCCAACGGCGACAAGATCGGCGAATGGAGGGCCACCATTCGTAGTCTCATCGGCTTTGCCAACGGCGACACTCCGCGGCAACCGAGTGCATTGCTGCCACGGCAGGACTGCCAGGCACGAGCCGATGGCGATGAAACCGGTGGGGGTGCAACCACCGTGCACTCTCCACCCCGAAGGCCAAGATCGCCGACTCGCCGGATCCACCTCGACAGCGACTCCACCGCATCATCGGATCCGCGAGCTTGTCGCGATCAGCGCCAAGTTCTTCATGAACGACAGCAAGAAGATGCTCGAACTCGATCGAGCGCCAAGAGAAGCGCCGGCGCCAATCAGACCAACGCTACCGGGCCCCCGTCGACATGCATGCACTGGGGAACCAGCAACTTGTCCGACGCTGTAGGTTGCCGTATGCTCTCGTGAGTTGCGGCAAGTCCAAAGGGCCCAAGACGAAGACTTTCTGCCGATGTACCGTAGAAGTATGACGGCAAGTCGATCCGTCGGAGTTCCTAAGCATCTACACCATTGCGGTGCAAGCTGCCGGGGCGAGACGACAAGATCCTCGCCAACTACTTCCCACCGGTACTCAAGCCCAATGTCGATCTCGCTCATGCACTTGCCGGACAACTCCATATCCTCTCGACAGATCTATGCCATCAGTTTGTCGGCGCCTTTACAGCGTGCCACAAGCCTCATGGCCAAGAGAGCGACCTTCATCTGCCGCCTGAAGGAAGGAGAGCCCTGCGCAAGTACATTCAGAGATTCAGCCGTGTACAAAGACAACATCCCAGATGTCCACCCCATCATGTAATCAGCGATTCCATCGTAACATGCGCAACCGCAGGATGTGGGAGGAGATGGCAATGTGCAAGATCAGAGACGTCAGTGAGCTGTATGCCCTGGCCGACAAGTGTGCACGTGCTGAGGAAGGGAGGAAACTCCCCGGAGAGAATACAGAAGCAGGAGGATCTGATAGTGAGGAGGCTGCCCCGGCAAAGAAAAACCGGTGGCGGAACAACAGGAAGAAGAAAGGCAAAGATGTGCTAGTTGTTGAGCAGTCCGGCAACGGAGGTGGCGCCAAGAAAGCTAAAGTTGGTAGCTCCGGCAAGGATATTGCCGCTGGCACCAACTACCAGGCTGTGGCGGTCGCCGACAAGCAGGACGACACCAACAAGCAGTACTGCAAGATCCACCGCACCAAGGGCCATGACCTCCAGAGCTGCAAGAAGGTCGAGCGGCTTGTCGAGCAGCAAAAGGCTGAATACGAGCGACGCGACAAGAAGAAGGCCCAGGAAGGTGCTGGAGGAGCCAACAAGAAACGCCCCGGCCGGGGAGGACGCCGTGGCAAGGCCAAGCAGCGGCAAGGAGACAGACCTCCCGCGCCGCGATAAGGATGAAGATGACGACGACGATGAAGATATGGATGATGACGAGGCCGATGAGCAGGAGTTCCGAAAGCCACAGAGGTCTTGTGCGCTGACGGCGGTGCTTCTCTCGATACTTCACACCGCCAACTCAAGCAAAGGATGCGGAAGTCAATGCGCGTAACCATCCGCCGAGTCATGCAAGCCTCGAAATGGTCCAAGACGCCTATCATCTTTGATATTGAGGACCACCCCGATCGCATAACTGCGGTCGGTGCTTGCCGATGTTGGTTTCACCAACTATCCGAAACCTCAAGGTCACTAAGATGCTAGTTGACGGTGGGGCCGCTTGAACCTGATCTCCTCGCGGTACTCCGTAAACTCCAGATCCTCGATGGCGAGCTCAAGAGACCGCACATTCCAAGGAATCAATCCGGAAGGAGCAAGTCAAGGGAAAGATCACGCTGCGGTGACATTTGGCAGCGAAGTTGAACTTCAGGATCGAGAGGGTCACTTTGACGTTGTCGACTTTCCATTGCCTTACAATGGGATACTTGGCCGCCCAAAGACTCGCCAAATTCATGGCAGCCTCTCACTATGCATACAACATGTCAAGATGCCAGCCCGATAAGTGTCATCTCCGCCCTCGGCGACAAGAAGGATGCTCTTATCTGCGCCGACAAGATCTATCGGGAAGCAGCAGCCGCAGCAGATCACAAGTCACTTGCCGCTGAAGCTCCCGGGCGAAGAAGAAGACCAAGTCCGCAAGAGTTCGATGCCCACTCCGCAAGCGCACCTCTTCTGAGTGTTGCGCTACCGCCGAGGACGCACCATCGAGCTCCACCGCAAGTGTAAGAAGACAATGGCAGCTCCACCGAGACAAAGAAGGTGTCCGCCAAGGAGGATGGCACCGGTGGTACCTTCACCATCGCCACTCTCGACCCTAAATAGGAAGCGCGCGCTGCTTTCTGCGGGCTAACGCCGACGATTTGCATGGCAACCGCCCGACATCCCCGTGTTCCTGTGAAAGTAATCGAGCACCATCTTGCCGCTCTGTCCTCGCGCGCGCCCGCCAAGCGTAAAGTCGAAGCAAGCGGTGGAGCGCCAAGAATTTATTGCGAAGAAATCAAGAAATTGGAAGCAGCAGGCCTTGTCGAGGAGTGCTCCATCCCACGTGGTTGGCCAATCTCGTAGTCGCAGCGCAAGGCAAACGGGAAATGGAGGCTTTGTATCAACTTTACCGATGTTAATAAAGCTTGTCCCAAAGACGCATTTCCCTTGCCATGCATCGACCAGATTGTTGAATCCACGGCCGGATGTGACTTGATTTCATTTCTTGATGCATACTCAGGGTACCATCAGATCTTCATGGCAGAAGAGGATGAGGAGAAGACCGCATTCATCACCCCATGTGGCACATACTGTTTCGTACGGATGCCTTTCGGATTAAAGAATGCTGGTTCAACATTTGCAAGAGTAGTCCATGACGCTTTTGAGCCGCAAATACACAGAAATGTGGAAGCTTACATGGATGACATAGTGGTCAAAAGCAAGGACAAGGCGACTCTGATTCAAGATTTAGACGAAACCTTTGCAAATCTGCGCAAGATCAACCTCAAGCTCAACCCCGAGAAGTGTGTGTTTGGAGTCCCTCCGCAAGCTTCTCGGTTCTTAGTGTCTCTGGGAATTGAAGCCAATCCCGACAAGATCAAGGCCATTGAGCAGATTGAAGCACCAAAGCGCCAAGGATGTACGAAGACTTGCCGGTTATGTAGCTGCTCTCAAAGAGGTTTATCTCTAGGTTCTGCTGAAGGCCTACCGCCATTTTTCAAAATATTGAAAAGGCAGGTCCAATGAAATGGACTCGAAGCGGAGGCTGCGCTGCAGACTTAAAGAGATACCTGTCCTCCACTCAACACTTGTCGCACCTAAGCCACAAGAGAAGTTGCTGCTATATATAGCGGCAACCAATCAAGTGGTTAGTGCTGCGTTAGTAGCGGAGAGGGAGGCGGATGATGAGCCACCAACCACGGCAGATGCATCCAATGACAAGCAAGGGACTTCACCGCAAGCTCGTCCCGATAAAGATGGATCTGCGCAGCGCGTGAGAAGATGCGAAAAGAATGGTGCAGCGCCCAGTTTATTTTGTCGGCCCCTTCGCAGGGGCTAGGTCAAGGTACTGTGTGCGAAATTGCTTTTCGCCTTCTCATGGCCTCGAGAAAGCTGCGCCATTACTTCCAAGCACATGAGATCACAGCTTGTCACTGCTTTTCCGCTCAAGAGGATACCGCAAAATCCGTAAGCAACAGCAGGATTGTCGAGTGGGCATCGAACTGTCAAGCTTTGGCCTCAAGTTTGAGAGCACTTCAACTATCCAAAGCGAGCATTGGCGGAGTTCATAGCAGAATGGACGCCAACACAAGATGAAGAAATTCCGAAACGAGCATCCCCGCCAAGGAAGCAAGCAAAGAGTGGCTGATGTACTTTGATGGTGCCTTCGCTGCAAGGCGCCGGTGTTGGCGCATACTTGTTGCACCCACCGGAGAGCACCTCAAGCACGTAGTCCGATGCACTTTCCCAAGGAGCAAGCAACAAACAATACCGCAGAGTATGAAGGTTTGCTTGCCGGTCTCAGATCGCAGAGACCTTGGGATCAAGAAGCTCATTGTCGTGGGTGACTCGCAGCTTGTCATCCGCCAAGTGAACAAGAATTATCGAGTCCGCTGATGGAAGCTTACGTTGATGAAGTGAGAAAGCTAGAAGAGCACTTTGACGGCCTACGATGGAACATGTTCCAAGAGCTCGAACGACATTGCCGATGGCTCGTCAAGCGCGCCCGACTTAAGTTACCTCGTGGAACCAGGGATCTTTGTGCTCAAACCGACTCAACCGCTCAGAACGCCATCAACTCGGACAGAGCAAGAAGAGGAAGTTGATTTCGGTGACTATTTTCCGCAGAGCTCCCCAAGCCGCCGCCAAGAAGGTCCCCAAGATCAACACCAAGAGTGCCGAGGAGCACCTGCCCGCAAGCCCTAGGGTTTGTTCCGCTGAAGCGCACGCCCCGACAAGTTTTGCTCCGCAAGCTTGCCGGGAACGTCAAGCTCCGGCTGAGCCGCAGTTCTCGCCAGAGAAGCGGATGTTCCGCAGCAGCAGATGTGCCTTTAGTCCTTGTTGTCGAGCCGCAAGCTCCAAAGATGGGCACAACAGATCGTCTGCTTCTTCGCACAGAGAACTTCAAGAGCAAGAAGAAGCGGAAAGAGTAGCCCGGCAGTAAGTATGTACCAGTTTGTCGACAACACACCGTGCATGTAAGAAGACTCAACGGCGTGAAATTGAAGTGTATTCATCGGGAAGACGGGCAAAAGCTGTTGGCAGAGATACATGGAGGCATATGTGGTCACCACATTGGCGAAGAGCACTTGCCGCAAAGCTGCCCGCAAGGTTTCTTTTGGCCGACAGCCCTCCGTGATGCAACCGCACAAGTAACCAAGTGTGAAGCGTGCAGGCCCATTCCAAACAGATACACCAGCCAGCTCAAGCTCTCCGCACGATCCCTTTATCCCGCCATTTTCGTCCGGGGCTCGACATCCTCGCCCCTTTCCCGAAGTTGTCGGGGCTTTGAGTACTTGTACGCTGTAATCGACAAGTTCACAAAGTGGCCGGAAGTGGAAGCAGGAGGAAGGTGACAAGACAACAAGCATCAAGTTCTTCAGTCGATTGTTTTCCGCTTGGGATCCCTAACAGAATCATCACCGACAACGGCACGCAATTCACGAGCCGCACCTTCATGCAGTACGTCCAAGATCTTGGCGCCAAGGTCTGCTTCGCTTCTGTTGCTCATCCGAGAAGTAACGGTCAAGCGGAGAGGGCAAATGTTGAAGTGCTGCGCGGGCTCAAGACAAGGACTTTCGACATGCTGCACAAGTGCGGAAAGAACTGGATTGAGGAGCTGCCGGTGGTTCTTTGGTCGATCAGGACGACGCCAAATCGAGCCATTGGCCAGACACCTTTCGCTCTAGTCTATGGAGCAGAGGCAGTTCTCCCCACGGAACGCCAGATACGGGTCACCTCGAGTGCTCGCTATGATGAGTTTGAGCAAGAGCAGCTGCGATAAGATGACGCGCTGCTCCTTGAGGAGGACCGCCTTCAGCCATTGTCAGACGAGCTGCTCGATACAGCAAGCTTTGCGCCGCACTATAGCCGCAGTTAATGCCGAAGTCTCGAGGAAGGCGAATTTTGTTCTTCGCGCGCTCAGTCCGCCAAGAATTCCAACAAGTTGACGCCTGGCGGGAAGGCCCTTACCGGTGAAACGAGTCACTAGGCTCCGGCGCTGTCCGCTTTGAGACCAAGATGGCATTCCGTGAGCAACTCCTCGAACATTGAGCATCTTCGTAAGTTTTACTCAGATGAGGTTGCCGAACCTGTTCCGCAACCACCTTTTGTACAAGTCTTGCCGATGTTGCATGTAATCCTTTGTACAAAGCCGGGCGCAGACCCTGCATAAGAAGCTGATGTGCTCCGCACATCTTGTCAATTTCATGCTTTCTACTTTTTTTTGCATGCATTATCTCGACACTTTGTGCAGCACTTACCCCGTAAGCTATAACGAGCCGCAAGGCTCCATATCTTTATTTTCTTCTTTTCTTTCTCAAAGAAAGGAAGGTTCCTCGCCCACAAGTTTGCCGGGGAAAGGAGAAGATAATGGTGTGGACCAAGCCGCTCAAAGAAGTTTCGCTTACCGAAGCAAACGATGTAAAAGCTAAGTTGCTAAAATTTGAGCAATCAGTTTTAAATTTTTAAGTTATCTTCCTCGAACAACCGTATTTTGTATGGAAAACCTGTGCGTGGAGGAACCAACTCGTAGCTAGTTGCGCCTTACTTTGTTTCGAGTCCGCCAACAACTTAAGTGAGCTGCGATTAGTTGCGATAAGGTTTCTTGTCGGTAGTGGCACCGCCAAAGAGGCTGCTAACGTCCCGACTCAACGCCACAAGCAAAGGTGCTCGCTACCGACAAGTTCCCAAAAGCGAGGGCAAAAAACATACAAAGGAAGGAATCAAGTAAAGGAAATAACATAGCAATCACTACCCAAATAGAGTTATATTACAAGATAGCTTGTCGCAGCTCTAATAGATTGTTCTCATAACATCACCAGCAGCTGCAAGAAAAAGAGAAAACGGGCGGCCTAATCCACGCGATCACCCTCAACCCTCTTGATCTTGCTCACCTTGTCCACAATGGGTGCGATAAGGGTCATGAGCGCTTCCCATCAGCATCCGCGGCAAGGTCTTGAGGACGTTGGTGAGGTTGAGGCCTGGATTGCGGAAGGCCACCTTCATCAACATTTTTGAAGAGCTCCTCAGCAGATCCGGGCGCGACTCGCCGGCCAGCTGCTTTGGGATCTCTTCCCGAGTCGCTGGAGGGCCATCGCCATGCCTTTGAAGAACAAGTTGAGCTTGGCGCTGGGTTGAGGTTCTCATCGGAGGAATACCCGAGATCCTCCATCCCCAGCCTGCGCCAGCCCCCGTCGATGGCTGCGGCAACATCCACAAGACCCTCGGTCCAAAGGCTCCACATTCTCCCTAAAAGTGTTCTGGCGGCAGAAGACTCGCCAAAGAACGCCTCGTCGGCCTTGATCTTCTCCTTCAAGGCCACCTCGCCGCCTCGGCGCCGCCCCAATGGTCCGAGTCAAGGTGGTTAGCTTCAACTCAAGATCTACGTTGAGTCCTTGGCGGTGCCTGAGCTCCTTGCTCCTCTCGGCGAGATGGCCCCGCAGCTCGCCAAGAGTGTAGGCGCCCTTCAAGGCCACGCTTGAGCGCAGCAAGCTCCTCGCCGCCTCCTTGAGATTGGCCTCCAACTGCATCACCTTCGTCTCCAGCTCCTTCTTGGCGGCCTCGGCAGCTGCGGCAAAGATCCTTTGCTTCCTTGAGAGCCCCACCAAATGTTTGTTGCGCTGCAAGATCCTCCTCGTGGCTGTCAAGGTTAACCTTCCGCTGCGCCAACTCGCCTTCCTCGCAGACAGCTTCTCGGCAGCAAGCCGTTGTTGTTTTTCAACTTCAGCCTTCTCGAGGAGGAAGGCTTTACGCCTCGGCGAAGTTGCTCCCGCCTCCCTCCGCCAGTGGACCGGAGAGCTCTCGTTGAGACCCCGGAGCTCCTCCGCTTCGATGTCCGCTTCCCGCCGCGATAAGCGCTTCTCGACACCAGCTTGGCTTGTTGGGCGCGGTAGAGCGACAACAGCTTCCGCAACAGCTGCTCCTCCTCAGGCTCGCCGCTGCTGCTGCTCGGCGTGTCGACCAGCGTCAGCCCAGCGGAGGCGAGCAGCTCTTCATCGGGTTTCCTTCGCCGGGCGCCTGGAGCTCGACGCCTGTGGAGCTTGATGAAGATGCCATCGCCGCCTTCAAATAGGCGCTGGCTGGGGCTCTTCGAGCTCGACGCTGCAGCAGCGGGCGGAGGGATCGGCGGTCGGCGAAGCGCCGACGCCTCGCGGCCTCGTGGCCGCCAAGGCGATCACCGGACCTCGCCACCTTCGGGCGGCAGCTTTGGTGGCCTCTCCACGGCGGGATCATCAGCGCTGGCTTTTCTTCGGTGACAGCAAGGTTGCAAGATAAGCCTGCACAGGCCCTCCTCGCCGGCGCACCTCGGTCTCCATTGGCTCAGGGCGATGGATCTGACGACCGAAAAGAAAGAAAAGTCAAGCAAATATTCAAAAGGAAAATCAAGAAGAAGAACCCAAGGGAAGTTTTCAAGCAAGAGGATTACTCGTATTTAGGATCTGCAGCCGTGGTCTCAACCACCGGAGGGTCGCTGGTGCTATCCCTTGCCGGAGAACTGTCCCTTGCCGGAGAACGCCCTTGCCGGGAATCTCGCTTACGGTGTAGTCAAGCAGATGGCATTTCGAGCGGCTTCCGGCACTCTCGGTGAGGCTGCTCGCCCTACACAAACCAACAAGCCGATATCAAGAAAGAAAGAGCACCCATGCACGCCTAACAGCAGGAAGTAAACCATATACTTATGATGGGGCTGCGCTGGGGCTGCTTTGAGGAAGAGTTGCCGTCTGGCCAAGGAGGTCTCAGACGCGCCTCCGCTGTCGCGGTGGGTTCGCCTCGATGACAATCACCGACCTTGGCTCTCTTCGACGCCTTCGGGCCAGCGCCCCAAAAGGAATGGGTTCGAGGAAGCAAATCAGATACAAGACAAAGCAACAAAGTCAAGAACTACAAGTACAAGAAAGAATCTTACTCTTCTTCTTCCTCGCCGGAGCTGAGCGCGGAGAGATCAACTTGCTCGCCTCCAAAGGCGACGAGGCGGAGGAGTGGGTTCCTTGGCCGCTTAAGGGAGCAAGCGATGGTCCGGGAGGGCCCCGCCCGGCTGCCGCAGCGGGCGTGAGGTGCTCCCGCTGCAACAAAGCTTGCCGCTGTGGAGCTGCGCGCGCGACGCGGGCGGTTGTTGGCCCGCTCGCCGCCCCGCCACGCCCCCGCCTTATGGAGACGCCTTCTGGTGGAGCTGGGGCTCCGCTATGCAAGCTGTCTCAAGGTGAGGAGGAGGCGCCGGCGAAGCTCGCCGACTCAGCTTCGGCCCGACAAGCTCTTCTCACGGCAAGCTCCTCGCCGACAAGGCTTGCCGCCTCGCCGCCTCGCCGCCTCCACGGTGAACTGAACTCGCCACGGCAGCTGCTGCCGCTTCTTCCAGCTCGGTGGTGATGCGCTGCATCTCATCATCGGTGGTGTCGCGGTGAGGCTCTTCGTTCATCGGGCGGACCGCACTTCTACCAAGTCCAAAGAACTCCCGCACGACGCCATCCGCAGGTTTGCCAAGTTGGGACAATTCCATGCGAGTCGCGACAGCGCATCATTGCACGGATGCGGTCGAGCGAGGAATTGTTGCACAGCCGAAGGACACCCTCGCAACCTGAACATTTCGGGATGATCAGGATCGGGCTTGAACAGTTCCAAGAGCATCGCGTCCAGTTCCAAGACAGTGAAGTTGAAGTTGAGGCCCGGGCGCAGCCTCATGATATGCGCCGCATTCTCGAACTCCAGCGGTCACCTCCTCTCCCGCAGGGGGGGGCGGCGGCGACGAAGAAAATCCGCGCCAACGGGCGCCTACAAAGAAGCCCGCAAGTCTAAGGCGAGGATCCGGTGACGGCAATCTTTAGCCTAGCGCCTTCCGGCCACGCTGCTCCAATCGCTGCTGCGAACTATTGGGGTTTGGCGGCGGTAAATGGCTGTGGGTTCTCCTCGACAATCCAGCACCAGCCTGCCCTCCATTCCTCCCACTTGTCGCGGAGCTCTCCTCCAGATAAGCTTCCTTCTTGCCAATCCTCGAGATCCAAGCGATTCCGCCAAGAAGAGGCTCCTCTCTCAACTCGGGGCATAAAGAAGTGGCGGAAAAGAGCTACGCTTGATAGATTCGACAAAGTATTCGCAGATGTGCTAAAACTGCCATGGTTAGAACGACATTGGGGTGAAGTCAAGGAGGCGGAACCCGTGAGGTATTCATGATATCACGTAAAAATTAGAGAAAGGCGGCAGAGCCCGCAGAGAAGAACAACGCGAAGAAAGGGTATCCATTCGAGCCAGTTCAAGCGGCAGCCGGGAGTACCTTCGCGCTGGATGCGCCGCTCCTCACAACCGTAAGAGGTAGTAGTACTCCTCGATCCTTCGCAAGCAGCTAAGGGGGAAGATTGCTCCGCCTTTCAGAGCGCCGCGAGCCGCAAGCGCCGGCCGACTTCACGACCTTCCCCTTGTCGGCTTTCGGAGCCATGGCGGAGGTGGTGGGGGAGATCGACGGCGTTGGTGATGCTGGTGGCAATGGGGGGCGGAGTGCTGCTCTCTTTTCAGCTTTGGGAAGAAGGGGGGAGCGGCGGAGGTTTTTCGAGATTGGACAAGCAATCGGCGAGGTGGGAGAACTGCCCCTGTTTCCCCTGCTTATAAAGAGGGAGAGGGCAGGCGTTCCGTCTTTCCGAATAAAGAAACCACCCACGATCTCTCCCACGACGCCGCATTCGACGCTGCGGCTGCCTGTGGAGGGCGTGGTGGGTCCGGAGTGAGTTACGGCGAACCCAGGCCGCTGCGTTCTGTTCTGTTTTGGGCCTGGCCCAACAACGCCGCACCGCAGTGTGGCCCAGCCCGGGGCTCCTGCCGGTGCACTAGAGTAGGGTACCCTAGTATCCCGAACCTGTGCACGGCAGTTGCAGCACCAGGGCAAGGCTTGCCGGTGACCGCCAAGGTCCTCCGTGGTTCCTTTGGAGCCATTCAAGAACAAAGTATTCAAGCCAAGGAGATAAGGCCCCGCAAGAGGAGCTTGCCGGAAGGCCAACCAAGGCATCTCAAGGAACTTGCCGCGACGCGCCATGCGCCCCGGCAAGGCCCGGCGAGCGACAAGCTTCCGGACGCGACAAGACAACGATCATGGGCAAGGCGCCATCGCGCAAACTACCAATCAGACCTCACGCCCAAAGACATCCACTAACGTGTCGCCTCGACCTTTCCAAGCGCACGTGGCAAGAGGATGTGCGCCAGCCGAGAGGGTGGCAAGCGACGCCGACAAGATTGCCATCGTGGTAAGCGGTGGCGCCGACATTCCCTCGCTTGCACCGCTTGGGCGACGAGACGGGCATTTAATGCCTTTGTCCCCGCCATCGTGGTTAGGTATGATACATCGCATGTAGCTGTACCAACCGCAATCCTTTTTCCATTTTTATTTTGTCTACGCTGCCACCTGTCGGAGACCCTTTAGCATATAAAAGGAGGCCCATGCGCAACGAGAGGGGGGTTCAAAGGTTCAAGGCGAAAACACTCACGCTTAGGTCTCAAGTAGCAGCTGGTGTGTATCGTAGCACTCAAGCGATCCCAAGCAAGAACTCAATACACTCAGACATGCAGCAGAGGAGGTTATCTCCGAGAGCTCCGGTTGGGTAACTGCTCGTGCTTCACCGATCCGCTTCTTCGTGTGATCCGCTCGCCGAACCGAAAGGGGCTCGGTCCGCCGGTCCCATAGGTGTTCGTGGGTCAGATCAGCTTCCCCGACAATCCCCTATACTTGTGGGTTATCAGGGCGCCATAGTCGACAAAGCCATTGATGATGAAGATGGTGATGAAGATGATGCGTTGCTCACGCTTTCAAGTTTGCGCAAGTGACGCCCCCTACCTGGTGCGCCAAAGATGTTGTGGGAAACCACGGACACCTATGGGATCAAGGGGTCCCTTGCTGGTTCGGCGGGGGGATGGCACGCTGAACAAAGAGCAGAGGAGCGTGGAACAGTACGGCAGAGACCACACAAGCAGTCTTTACCCTGATTCGGGCCGCCGTGAGGCGTAAAACCCTACTCCTGCTTTGGTGGATTGATGGTGGAAAAATGGTAGTGAGCGCAACATGCTTCCCGACAGGGTTGCCTCGGGGCAAAAACGGCTACGCGCGTATGGGTGTGTGAGGGGGTGGATTAGCCAAACCTTTCTCCGGTTGCCTTGGGCCTCCTTTTCTAGATAAAGGGGTCACCACAGTGGCAAATCAGTCATTATGCACTGATTAGAGAGCAAACAATGCTATCATACCTAACTCTACAGGCTGACAGAGCGCATTAAATGCGCTGCTCAACGTCACATTGTAGCTTGCCCGGCAGGCCCTGCCGGGCTATTTTGCCAGCTTCGCACCTGCTTGCTCGACACGTCGCAGGACGGGTGTCGCTTGGAGGCGTTTTTTGTAGGAAATGGCTGCCATGTGGTGAATAGCAGACACTTAGTCACTTTGGAGCTTGATACCGCATCGATCGATGACGTGCATCATGATGAGGTGGTGCGGTGAGGTGGATCTGCCTCCATAAGCCCTGACAGGTCTATCGGGATGACCCGAAGGCTTGCTTCCAGAGGTAACCCCATCTTTGCGAGGCTTGCTTGCCCGGCAAGGGAGGTCTTTTTCCTTTGCCATATCTTTCTCTTCTCGCTCTTCTTGATCCTCTTGTGCTGCACGTTGGTATTTCGAAGAATTGATCCCTCGTGCTTTAATCTGGCCTTGGTGTTATAATCTTGTTCCCGTGCCTGTGCACAGTCTGGGCAACGGACCCACGGTTTGTTGCACCGACAATGATCAAGAAGATTTAGAGTATTAGTATACGCTGGAGACATGATTAGTCTGCAGACCAAGGGAAACTCAACTCAACAGCACATGGGGTGCAAAATTGACTCCACAAGGAAAGGTATGACCAAGTCAGCGGCTGACTTAGTTGTAACAAACAAGGTCAGTATCGACCATCGTCCACATGATCGTGCTTTGTTATGTTGTGCTTATTATATTGTTGTGTTGTTTTGAATAAATGTTTAATTGAAGCTATTGTATTGCTATATTTTCCTGTTAAGATATTGAAGATGAATATAGTTGTGAGCGTATGTTTAATCAACTAGTGCCACTATAATATTCATCACATTTTTTCTGTATTTATGCAGACAGGGATGCTCAGCTTGATTTTAGTGGAACTGCACAAAATGTTCAGATGGTTCGTGTCCTCCATAATGCTTCATCATGCATAATACATCGAATGGTTCTCTAATCATTCGTCGTCACCTTGAGCCACCGGACTATCTACTTGAATGGAGCTGCCTATGTCTTCAAGGCAGAAGAATTCACACAAGTTCAAGGGAAAGAACTTTGTCCAGCAGAATACTACCTTTAAGAACAAGGGTAAGAAGAAAGAGATGGCTGCTATACTTGTGGTTCAGAGGAACACTGGGCGAACAAGTGCCCAAACAAGTACAAGAAGCCAGGACAGGACTCCAAGTCTGTCAATATCACTCTAAGCAACAATGATGGGGCATCTGGGTATGGTAATCTATTTACTGTACTTTCAGTTTGTCAGTCAACCGATTGGTAGGTTGACACTGGGCCAATACTCATGTGTGTGCTAATGTGTCTTTGTCTTCTTGCAACATATAAATACGAAATCCACCGTGCTACGTAAGACATTATTTGATTTCAGTGGAACTACACAAAAAGATATGTTGGTTAATCCGGCTCCATGTGGCATTTCAATGTGCAAACTGATAACAAACCCTGCCCGTTCCACAATCATAGGCATTACATATTTTGAATGGGAAAAGCTTGTCAAAGTTTAATCATTGATGTTAGCAAGAAGACATTTGTTTAATATTTTGGAATTGGAAAACCTTGTCAAATTTTGCTCATTGATGTTAGCCAGAAGACATGCATTTGATATTTTGCAATGGGACGCCCTTTGTTGTGAGCAGCGTCGATCATTTTCCTATTTGTGTGTTCAGTTCAGAAGTAAATATTTACCGTGATGAGATGCATAGTCATGAATGTTGACTAATGTAAAGTATTTTAAGAGTTTGTTCTGAATGTTGTCTATGAAATGCTAGGCCTTGTGAGTTTGATTACAAAGTTGAGCTTAAAACGCTGTGGCATGCGGCATCACAAGCTGTTCACCATGCCTCTTGGCAATAATGCTTCATATCTTTTTGCATGTTGATATAATGCCAGTTATTTGCATGTTAAGAAGATCATCCTCTTCTGTTGTTTCTGTGCTTAAGAAGTTCGTTGTGTTATGTTTCATTCATAGCCTATATGACTACTTAGGTCGGTTGGAGGTGAAACCATATGATGTTCAGACCAACTCATCATCTTAGGTCGTGATTGGATCATCATTTTCCAACCAAAACCGCTTGTAAATAAAAGCAGATGGTGTTGGGCGAAGCACTTGGTTGGTCATTTTTTACTGGTAAAATATACACTGGTTTCTCAAATTACACGCGTAACTCACCGGGTTTTTTTGCAGACCTCGGGCTGTCGGTTTCATTATGCCTGTATTTTATCATTGTTTCTGGTGAGGAGTAAATTGCACTTGTATCCTTAATACAGGTGTGAAACAATCTAGAGCTCCCAAGCGCGGCCTCATCGTTTCATGCCGGCTCAGTCTCTCGAAGGTGCTCATAGGGATCCAATGATCCTGGCTTCTTGAACGACTAGCGGGCGCTGTATCAGACCATCCGTTGGGCCCGCAAGGCCCTTGCCCTCGTCCTTACAGTTGTTGCGCTTGCCGTGGCGCCGCCGTGTCATGGTGTCAACATGGCCAACGAACATGAGGAATCAGGAGATGACTTTACTTGGAGAGGATGACACCGGGGAACAAACAGGGACATAGCCGCACGTACGCAAGTGCCTCCTTATTATATACAACTATTATTTTTTTGCTTCCTCAAGGTTTCCTGACATCACGGCCCCACACCATTGTCAACCTATATACGAGAGAATTGCACAAGGAGCGGCCGACAGCTCGGACCCAGCAGCTCGAGCAGTATTTGTGTTTTTGAGGTGTGAGCAGAGTTTTTCTTGAGCGATGTTTTTGTTGTTGTTCAGAGGAGCAGGGTATCAACTTGGCGAGCTGTGGCCCGTTTGGCCCAGGCTATTAATTTATGTCGACCAAATATCCAGCTCAGATACTAATGTTTTTCAAGGTGAAAATGGCTACCCAAACTATATTTATTTTGAGGAATACCCAACCCAGGTCAACCTGTTATTCTCTGCCCCGCTGGGCTGCAAATCATTCCTAGGAGGGATGCATTAGGCTTAACAAGTAAATGGGCTTTAAGAAATGATAAATGGGATGTAATTATAAAAATTGGGTTGTAACTATTACAAAATGCACCAAACACGTAACTAGTTCAAAAAATGTTATTTTTGGATTTCAAATTTTTTATTTCATTCCTTGTTGCGTGCGCAATATTTTGTTGGATTTTTACCTAATACAAATTTGTTTTGAAATTATATTTAACCTGACTCAAAATTTCGGGGCAAAAATATTCCGGATCTCGTCAAACTGTGGGAAATTTTATTGAATTCTATTTTGAGCGATTGGTTGAAATTATTAATCATTGTTCTGGCTAGAAAATGGGCTGTAATTTTAACAAAGTGTAAATGGGCTGTAGTAAATTCCATTAGAATTAAAAAATGGGTTGTATATTATTACAAATCACAAATGGGCTATATGTTCTCTGCCACAGATGTGATGCTCACTTCTGGGCCTAGTAAGTTGACGCGTACGGAAGGCTTTGTGAATTTGTAGTCAACACACGATTTTAGCAGCAGCGGTCGTTGGATGTCCATCCAATGGCTATAGTGCTTCTTCAATCCCGGATTTAGCTGCCCAAACCACCGCTGGCGGTACCGCCTACTACCGCCTCCTGTGGCCGGCTGTGCTGGCGCGCGGGCTTAACAGTCCCACCGTACTCCCATCGCCATCCATGCCATTCCTCTACTCACCAACACCTCCTGTTATTCTTCGGCAATGGCAGCCTCACACCGCAGCCGAACCAGTGAACCCTCGTACTCCCCACCGCGTGGGCATCCACTGTTGTGCCTTCACCGGCTCTAGGTCGTTCCCTTCCTAGGCCTCTCCATTGTTCATCGCGTTGGTTTTCTCGGTGCGGTGTGGTCAACTTTCTCAACAAACGACAGCCATCAGAAGAGGCATGTAAGTGGAGTGGCTGACCGTAGGGACCCACATGGCCCATGGCCGCATGCAGCAAGTGCCCCCTTATTATGCGAAAACAAATGATGTCTCCCCCTGGCAGGTTTAACCCACCAGCTACATCTTCACACGCAAGGAAGTGCTTCCTTTATTACGCGTAAATAAGTTTCCTCTCCCTGACAGCTGGGATCCACCAGCTTTATTATGATCCATTTCGTGAAAATATAGGTTGAACCAAAGATGCTAAATTGTTTTCTTTTTATTCTAACTCAAAAAAGAAGAAATAAAAAACCAGAAAACATCTTCGCACGCAAGGAAGTGCCACCTTATTACGCGCAAAAAAATGATTCCCCCTGCTAGCTGGGACCCACCAGATTTGGAGGCTGACTTGTGGGCCTACTAAGTTGACGCGTACGCAGCGCTTCGTCAACTTATTCAATAAACAATTCTAGGCTGTAGTGACCATTGGATGTTAATCCAATGGCCGAGCTGCGTCTTCAGCCTCTGGTCTTCTTGCTCCAAATTACCAAACCAGCGCTACCGCTGCATCACCGCCGAGCCTCCCATGGCTGGATGTGCTGCCAAGACGTGCCTCACCACCCCACCATACTACAACCGCCAGCCTTCCTCTACTCACCCAAACCCCCGTTATTCTCCGGCGACAAAGAGCCTTACACCGCAGCCAACCAAGAACCCTCGCACTTCTTCGCGTGGGCATCCACCTGCCTCGTCTTCCCTGGCTCAACATCATTCCCTTCCTAGGCCTCGTCGTCGTCCACTGCCTGGGTGTTGTACACGTGGCGTGGTCAAGGTGGTCAACGAACGACAGCCATTGGAAGAGTACTGTACGCGGTGAGGCTGACAGATGAACCCACCAGCTACGTCTTCGCACGCAAGGAAGTGCTTCCATATTACGGGGAAAATGATTCTTCCCCCTGAAAGCTGGGACTCATCAGTAAATCTTCACACGAAAGGAAGTGCCTCCTTATCCTCCCTGAGAATTGGGACCCATCCGGTCGAAGCGTAAGTAGCGTTGTCTGTCTGGTCGCAAATGTGTACATACGTACTAGTCGATCGGTCTCTCTGCAAGTCTGAACCATGGCCAAGTAAGTAGCAGCACGTGTCATAGTAGAGCACCCGATATAGCAGTTCAGGCAGTCCCGTCTAAATCGTGTACACGTACATACAACCACAGGGCAAAAAATACGGCCACGCACGTACATACGGGTTGGGTCTCAAATGCGTACTCACGCATACGGACGGCCAGGGCTCGTGTACATGGAGAGGCAACGGACGGCAGCAACGGCGTCCTATTCATCGGGCAGCCAACCGGCTGGGTCGAAATGGAGAAACAATGTCCTATTCATCGGGAGGCAACAGACTGGGTCAGAATGCGTCCTGTTGAATGGGAGCCAACCGGCTTGGACGGAACAGCAGAAACGGGGTATGGCATAGTGCAAAACGAAGGAAACGGACTTGTGTTCGAGATCCTTTGGTTGAAACAGGGTGCTGTTGATCGGGAGGGTTGTGGCGTTCCACAAAATGGAGGAATCGGACTTGTGTTGGAGCGCCTACGATCAAAATGGCATCCTGTTCATCGGGAGGGGTGTGGCGTACTGCAAAACGGGACTCCACGGGCTACTGTTCATCCACCGTCGACTTCCTCGAGCCTCCACCTGCTACTGTTCATCCACCGTTGACTTCCTCCTGCCTCCACTAGCTATTGTTCATCCAACGCTGTTCATCCAGCCTCCACCGGCTACTGTTCAACCGGCCCTCCACGGGGTCCTGTTCATCCACCCCCAACCGGTTCGGGTGTGTGGCGGGCTCCTCGATCGGGGTCCAGTTCATCCAGTGGCAATGGCCTCTACTACCACAGGGTCCTGTTCATCCAATCCCCACCGAACTGTTCATCCAACCCCCAACAACGGTCACTATTCATCAAGAGGCAGCATGTTCGATCGGCTTCGATTAGCGCAAGTAGCGGCGAATCGCCGGGTTCGCTTATGTACCAAGGGATCGATCGCTCAGTTTAGTAACGAGCTAGTGCAATCGCCGGTTCAAGAGTTAACGCCGCACAAACGCGGCGACGACGTACGAGAAACTCACAAACCTCCGTGCATCGCTCGGCCCCGACCACCAACCGTAACCGGGAACTCCCCGAAATTTTCCTCGCCCTTACTTCTACCATGATTTTTTCCGTCATGGATGGCCCAAAGAATATCATGCAGGTGCATCCCCGTCCCGCCCAGGACGAAAAGCCCATCTTCTGTCATGATTTTTTGTCATAGAAGTAGGCGCCCACCACATCTATGGTGATACGTGGTTTTCTCACAATTATCGTCATAGAAGTGTCATAAGCATGACAGAAAAAATTCGTTCGGCCCAAAATGTCACGGATGTGTCTTATTCTTGTAGTGTAGTAAATGTATATAAAACATCCAAGATTGATAATATAAAAACATGGAACAATAAAAAATTATAGATACATTGGAGACGTATCAGCATCCCCAAACTTAATTCCCGTTCGTCCTCGAGTCGGTAAATGATCAAACCAGAATTTTTGATGTGGAATGTTGCCTATCATGTTCATCACATATTCTTTTCTTTGTAGAATTGAAATTTGGACTTTAAATGATTCAAAGCAATAGTCTATAATTTGACATGAAGACATCAGTGCTCAAGCATATCAACAAGCAACCATGTCTTTCAAAATATCAACGCTAAAGAAAGCTATCCCTAGCCCATTATGCTCAATCATTGATCCATTCATGAAACACACTCAAATATTAGCTGCATCCAGTGCACAAGTATGATAGTAGTGTTCCCTTGTTGGTTCTTTATAAGAGAGGATGGAGACTCAACAAAATAAAAGTTGCATGAAAATAAATAGATAGGCCCTTCGTAGAGGAAAGCAGAGATTTGTAGAGGTGCCAGAGCTCATAGCTTAAATTGAGAGATAAAATTGTTTTGAGAGGCATGCTTTTCCTATCAATGAAAATGTCCGAGAATTCCCAATATTTTCCATGCTAAATAAATCATAGGCGGTTCCCAAACATAAAATAAAGTTTATTTCCTTTTCCACCATTCTTTCAAAATCCATGGCTAGCCAAATCCATGGGTGCCTTCCATAGCAACACTTTCCAAGGAATTTGTTATGGACAACATATAAATAAAAAAATCATTTAGGGACTGGACATCCCTATTACCTACCACACTCTCGTGCAATGACAAGTGAATAAACACTCATCTTAAGGACAACACACCTAGCATGGAAAATATTGGCCACCCCTTACTGCTTCATGAGTGGTACGGGCACACAAAAAGGAAATTCATTTTGAAAATTAGAGTTGGCACATACAAATTTACTTGGAGCGGCATGGAAATACCGCATATAGGTAGGTATGGTGGACTCATTTGGCACAACTTTGGGTTTAAGGAGTTGGATGCACAAGCAATATTCTCGCTTAGTACAAATGACAACTAGCAAATAGATTGAGAAGCGACAAACCAAGAAACAAAAACAATCACAAACGAGCATTACACGTAACTAACACGGAATAATGCACCAAAAGTACGATGTAACTTCATTGCATAACTATTGACTTTCGTGCTTGCATAGGGAATCAAAAACCTTAACACCAATATTCTTACTAAAGCATAATTACTCACCAACATGACTCACATATTTAATTTTTGATAGAAAGACTATAAGGGAACTCCCTACAGTGTAATTGGTGCAACAAACCCAAATTGCAAGTACCATGCCTTGAACCTGGGTGGGTGGGAAGGCATCAGCCCCTTCCCACCACTAGGCTATGGCTTAGTCTGCATGACTCACATAATACTATCTCCATATCACAAAACTATTGCAAGGAATCAATTTATAATATCCAATGATCTTCATGAAAGTTTCTATTATATCCACCTTTGAATATTAATCACTTTGGGACCAAATTCATATATTACCATTGCTACTAACAATCTCTCAAATAAATTTAAGTGAAGCACGATAGCTTCTTCAAAATTTACTAACTCTCAAAATAATCTAAGTGAAGCATGAGAGAATTTCTTTAAAATTTACTAACTCTCAAAATAATATAAGTGAAGCATGAGAGCATTTCCTCAAAAATTAAACAACCACCATACTCAAAAAGTTATAAGTGAAGTATTAGAGCAATTCCCTAGCTCAATTTTTTTAAGTGAAGCACATAGAGCAATTCTAACAAATCATAGCATAACTATGGCTCTCTCAAATAGGTGTATACAGCAAGGATGATTGTGACAAACTAAAAAGCAAAACAAGAAAAGACTCATATAATACAAGAGGCTCCAAGCAAAACTCGTGATATGTGACGAATAAAAGTATAGCTCCAAGTAAAATTACTGATGGTCGTTAGAAGAACGAGGGGACGTGTCGGTGTCAAAACCGGCGGATCTCGGGTAGGGGGTCCCGAACTGTGCGTCTAGGCGGATGGTAACAGGAGACAAGGGACACGATGTTTTACCTGTGTTCCGCCCTCTTGATGGAGGTAAAACCCACGCCCTGCTCGATTGATATTGATATTGTGGATGTTTACAAGAGTGGATCTACCACGAGATCAAGGAGGCTAAACCCTAGAAGCTAGCCTATGGTATGATTGTAAGGGTTGTTAGGATTGTAGTCCCACGGACTAAAGCCATCCGGTTTATATAGACACCGGAGAGGGCTAGGGTTACATAGAGTCGGTTACAATGGTAGGAGATCTACATATCCGTGATCGCCAAGCTTGCCTTCCACGCCAAGGAAAGTCCCATCCGGACACGGGCTGAAGTCTTCAATCTTGTATCTTCATAGTCTTGGAGTCCGTCGGTGATGATAGTCCGCCAATGATAGTTCGGCCGATGATGGTAGTTCGCTATCCGGACACCCCTAATCCAGACTCCTCAAGAGTCTCGAACCAGTGCTTCAATGACGATAAGTCCGCGCAGATATTGCTTGGCATTGCAAGGCGGGTTCCTCCTCCAAATGATATAAGATTGTGAACACTAAGATAGTGTCCGCTCTGCAAAATAAATTCCACATTCCACCGTAGAGAGAATAATATACACACAAGTTCAATCTGCTGACGTTTTCTGTGGCATGACGTCACACCACTACCAAGCCATTACTTGAATTGTTTTTTTACTTTACCACCTTAGCGCATTTAGCGAGGCGGTTTCCTTGGCACGTCTTTGTCAAAGCAGAGATCGTGTTTCCCCTTAATCCGGGATCCTCATTAATACGGACGTGGGTAACCCAACCGCGCCCGTTCGCCACGCCCCCTCTACCGAAGGCGAGTCCCAAACGGTCACGGAGACGGTCTTGGTATTCTCCCTCTTTATAACGGGACCAAGGCTCGTTTCTTTTTCTTCAATCCTCCATTGAATCCTCTCCATGCTCCAAGTTCCAGCACCTAGAGCTCCAGATTCGAGCGCTTTGGACCTTCAACGATATCCGTTCCGACCTCCGTGGTCGGTGGATTCTCCTCCGCCACGGAGGAGGACGCTAAAGCTGCTGGAGGCCAAGCACTGCCTTACGAGATTTCAGACAGGTTGCCCGCCAAGGGCAGGCCATCCCCACCCCGAGCCCGGCGAGTATGTCGTTTTCAGATCCCACCTCCGCCGGGTTTAGGCTTCCGATGGATCCTTTTGTGAGAGGGCTCATGTTTTACTATGGGTTGGAATTCCATGATTTGGCTCCGAGTCCATCCTCCATATTTCCACTTTTATTGTCGCTCGAAGCCTTTCCTCCGCCACCCTCACTTCGCCTGTGGTGAAGACCTTTAATGTGGCGCCAAGATGATCGGGGCGCTAAGTGGAGTTGGCGGGCGGCCATAAGTAAGAGGGCCGATGCCCTGCGGGCCCGCTGGCTCCTTCCAAGAGGAGTTCGCCTGTGGCAGCAAGAGTGGTTCTATATCACCGCTCCGAGGGGCCGCAGACAAAAGCCGCCGCCTTATTCCGCGGGACCTCCACGACGGTTGATGTCGTGGGTCAACCAAGGGCTCAACTGGGGCCACAAAGGACGTGCCTCACCGCAGGGTCGGATTCGAGATCTCCTAACGAGGGAGATCGACATGGTGGTGGTGATGCAGTTATGCTGATTAGGCGCCTCCCGCCCGCAAACGCCGCCCTCTCTCGGCTATGGGAGTTCAACCGAGGGCCCACGGATTCTTCAACACTTCATGGGTATGACACCCCGGAGATGTATAACTTATTCTTCGGATCGCAAGAGGTGCGCCCGAATCGACCGAGAATGCTGGACTAAGCTGCAATCGCCCGGATACTCAAGTAAGTAGTTCCAAGTCCGGATATACCGCTTGTTTGCTTTTCGATGATTCGCTTTATGACCAATTTCCTTCTACACAGGAGTGGATAGCGGAAGCAAAATTGATACGGTGTCCAGCCCTCCCCGAGATCGCGCCGGATCCCGGCCTGGTCCGGATGCTTGAGGTTGCGCCTTTAGAGGAAGACGAAGGGGAAAACAAGGAAGCTATCGCTCGCCTAAGGAGGCTCTTGAAAGAGAGGGATCGAGAATCCTCCCCAAGGGGAGAAGAGGACTGCCTCCGAGGACCTGGGGCAAAGCCCCTAAACGGGGAAGAAATTCGCCAGAGGGTCTGCGTCCGGGAGGCCCCGCCGCACAATCTCCCTAATGAGTCAGCCTCCAACGAGCCGTAAGTAGAAAGAAAAGAGTTTTATAATAAGGGACATCCCTATTTGTGCTTCCGAGGATAACTAAAGTTTTACCTTGTAGTTCGGATCTCCGCCCTTCGCAGATGAGCTCGCTTTCGGGGACCTTCGTCCGGAGATGATAGAGAGCGAGACGCCCGTCCGGGCGCCTGTCGGATAGGGCGGACAAGCCTGAAGTGTCGCCACGAGGGAGCTCCCCGGTTTGGCAAAGCCGATAGTTCGGCGCCAATCGGTGTACGGTCAAGGATCTCGCTTGAGAAGGCGCTTATCTCGTAAGATCAGCACGCATTGATGAGCATGGTGATTGAAAGGATTTCGCTCACCAAGGCGGGTTGCATGATGCCGCCAGGAGTTTACCGTCGGGTTTGAGGTACGAAAATGACACACCTTTTAACAATTTTGCATATAGAATGCGCTCAGATAGATAGTAGACCCGAGACTCGGTAGGTTGTCAAAATCGACAGCTGCGTCGAGGATCAAAATCGCAGGTTTAAAGTCCCGCCATACCGATGCAGGTGGCGGGTCGTCCGGAGGCCAGCCGGACCGATGGAGTTGCCGAACTAAAGCGGCAGCTCGATGCTGCGGATACGGGCATCACGCTGATCAACAAAGCACTTGATGAGTCGCAAGGTAAGCGTTATCGCGTCACTTGGTAAGGGAGCCAAGCCATCTCCTTACAACATGTGCGTGAAATGCGATAGTGCCGCTGTCTGTGGAGAGCCTTCCGCCGAACTTGCTCAAGCCAAGGAGCAGGCCGAAGCGAGAATGCGGCGGCCTCGAGGGCGGCCGAGGAGTTAGCGGCCGAAGGGCCGCACATCGCCGAGCAGGGAAGAGATAGCCAAATGGCCGCTGGTTAAAAGATGCTACCGACCGCAATGAGGCTCTTGGGAAGGAGCGCTTAGCGGGCAAGAAGACCCGCGAAGGCCACCGCAGAAGTTAAGAATGCCCGCCTGCAATGCGGGCTATGAAGGAAGAGCTACGCCAGCCGATATTGTAGTCGGTAAGCCTTTTCGCCGCAGAAGGTTTACGGATCCAAAATATGCTCATTTGGGCTAACTGTGGGGTTCCGAGGACCCTTATATGGACTTAGCAGCGAAAAGCGGCGGATGCCGCAGCATTTTCAAGTCAAGGATCACAAGACGGAAGAGCTGTTTTGGTCTCAATTCCATAGTCCGGAGCGCTCACTTCCGCCGACCGACCGCTCGCTGAATGGGCTGAGCTAAATAGGTTGTCCGGCTTGCTATGACGGATATAGTGACTCATTTCCGGCCGGATAGACCCCAGCCGAAGAGTTATTTTGGCTTATTGCAGCAATTTCTTGGGGCGGTGCCGCATATCAAGGCGATGAAGCGGTCGGCCTGCATAGAGGGTGCACGGATGGCGCCGCCGCGTGAAGACACATTGACAGAGATGGATGCCACTCGCTGCTATGCACTTCGGTTCGGATGATAACCGTTACCCATCGAGCACTATTTTGGTGAAGTACCGCGTGGTGCTCGTAATAGAGTCACAAGGCAATGTTACGCTCAATGAACGCTTATATGATGCAAAACGATATTTATGATGTAAGCGCCTTTATACTTGTGCGCTCAAGTAATAGAATATCTCCTATGCGGCCGCTCATGTATACGCGTGTATAACCCGAAGATGGCGATCGCCGGTTTCAGCCCCCACGCACAAGGTGCGGGGTGTTCGCAAAAATAGCGCTTTCACACTTAATCCGACGCCTTGGTCCCAGAAGGAGGTGGTAGCGAGCAAACGAGGCAACCGGACTATAATGCTTTATCACTTTCACTTAGCCATGGAGTTCGAGGGTGGGGCTACGACATAGCCCCCTGGGGCACCGCGCCTCCGAATTGGGCGCCAGATGTGCTGGCCGAAACGGCCCTTCACAAAGCGGAGGAATCCTAAACATTCCCAAGGTCGATCGAGTGGTTGACCAGTCTCTCGCTATATCATGACAGCCGCGGCTTTCATCGAGGTGCTCGCCAAATTAACCGGGGCACAATCGCAGAGTTCTCCTCGAGCGCAAGTTAGCCGATGATACGGAACGAAGGCAGCAAAACACGTGAGCGGGCAAACCCAACATTTGACCAAAGACATGATTCGAGCTGATGCATATAAGGCCTAACTCGAGACGCCGAACACTCCCAAGGTGTTCGGTCTTTATAATAGCGGCAAAACAAAGCCCTAAGCCCCTTGTGTCTGTGCACGGCAGGTTCTTTCGGCGCGCCGATGCCAAAACGCCAGCCTCCACTCTGGTTATAATAATAGACCAGGGATTATAGCAACAAGAGACAAGAAGAAAGGTTTACGAGGGTCTTAGTCCAAAAGAGTCCTTGCAACGGGTCCCTACCGCACGCTCTGCTACTGTGTTCCGCGCAGCTATATCCTCGACGGGTGTGCACGCTGTTCATCTCAGAAAAGAGAAGAACTTGGTTGGAAAGGAAATCGTATGCGAGAAAGTGCATAAAAAAAATGAAATATAGATTAAGGAAGCTGAGCCTATGCTAGCTCATTATGGCTTATATGTGCAAACCCTTGTGAAGGGATGTGCGGCTAGGTAGCCCCTAGCTTATTTATTCCGGACTCGTCCAGCCGTATCCGGGGTCTCAAGCGACCTTTTAATAAAATGATGCCACGTGGACCGGGCATCCTAAGCGTAAGAGACGCGTAATGTGGTATTGCATTGAAGCGGACGAAAGCTTCCCGTCCCAGTGATGCTTGATAGCTACTCGTAAATGGGGCGACATGAAAGGTTAGCTTTTCTTCGTCGAAAGTTGTCAGGTGACCCTGACACAACTTCTAGTAATAATGAAACTATGCACCTGGCATAAGGGCCTGGCGCTACTCCTTTGAAGGAAGTGCGGCTATGCCGAATTGTAGTAGGGTCTATCCCAACTTGCGGATTGTGTCCGGAAATAGCAGGTTCAAGTCACCGCCGCCGCCCATCAAAACCCGCGCTAATTGCAGTCCGCCTATTATGGGATCCAATATCGGGCAGTCTATCCTGCTCCGGATACTTTCGACTAATCCAGATGGTCGAAAGTGATTGGTTTTGACGTCCAATCTCGGTCCACTGGGTGGATCGTGCGACACTTGTCTTAGCAAGTGCCGTGTTGGCTTTCCGTACTATCACGTGAAGCGAAGTTTACTGTTTTGACTTCTTGTGGGAAAGTCTTTTGACTTCCGTGCTCGCCGGTGGGGTTCGCCATCGCCCTCGCTAAGCACATCGAGCCCTTGTGTCCGGGCGTTGAGTCTGCTGGACTGTTTGAAAACCCAACAATTTCGTTGGTATGGTTTGCGTGCCTTCCGAGGTATCGTGGATTTGACATATCCGATCTAAAATTTTGTTTAAATTTGATAGCTTGTCTCTGCTTTTCCTTAAGAGGCCGTGTTGTATTGTTTGGCCGCTGAGCTTTTGAATCCGGGCGTTAACCGCCGTGTCTTTGGGCTTTTTTGTTTATTCCGCGCTAGTCTTTCCGCGCGCGCGGATCGTCTGCTTCATCTCTCGATCTCGATGTACTGGTCGCTGGTGCTGCATCTTGCTAGCCAGCTGTCTTCTCTGCGCAAAAGCGCCATGAGGCTTGTTAGCGCGCCATTGTTCTTGGCTTTTCTTGGCGCTGGAGGGCCGAGGCGCGCCCGGATGGCGCGGGAGGGCCGGCCACGGGTCGGCGGGCTCAAGGCGGCGGCGCGGGCGGGAGCCGCCACGTGGCGTGCTCCTGCTGGCTGGAGCGGCGGCGGCGAGGTATCCGCGCCGCTGGCGGACGCGCGTCCGCGCCGCGTGGAGGGGAAAATTAGGTTTCGGGGAGGAATGATCCGCGAATTTCGGGGGAGGTGTTTAAATAGGCATAGAGGGAGCTAGGAGAGTCCAAATGAGGTGTAGTTTTCGCCCACACGATCGTGATCGAACGACGGACAGCATGGAAGTGACTTAGATGGGTTGTTGGGCTGTTTTGAAGGGGTGTTGGGCTGCAACTTAAAAGAGGCCTTTGCGAGGGTGCGGTTAACCGTCGGAGTACCAAACGAGCTCCAAATGACCCGAAACTTGACCGGTGGTCTACGAGTGGTATACCAAGGCCACTAGACAAACCTCGGTCCATTCTGAGAAGGTTTAGTACCCGCACACGGAAAAACGTAAAAGGGACCGCCGGGGGAGATAGGAGTGCCGGATTGCAAAACGGACAACGGGAAAAATGCTCGGAATCATGAGACGAACACGTATGCAAATGCGATGCACATGATGACATGATAAAAATGCATGACATGGACAAAATGCAAAATGAAGAAAACCCAACCACGGAGGGAATATCATATCACAATGCCGAAAATGGCAAGAGTTGGAGTTGTTGGAAATATACCCTAGAGGCAATAATAAATTAGTTATTATTATATTTCCTTGTTCATGATAATCGTTTATTATTCATGCTATAATTGTATTGACCGGAAACAGCAATACATGTGTGGATACATAGACAACACCATGTCCCTAGTAAGCCTCTAGTTGACTAGCTCGTTGATCAATAGATGGTTACGGTTTCCTGACCATGGACATAGGATGTCATTGATAACGGGATCACACCATTAGGAGAATGATGTGATGGACAAGACCCAATCCTAAGCCTAGCACAAAGATCGTAGTTCAGATGCTAAAGCTTTTCCAATGTCAAGTATCTCTTCCTTAGACCATGAGATCGCAACCCCGGATACCGTAGGAGTGCTTTGGTGTATCAAACGTCACAACGTAATCGGGTGACTATAAAGGTGCACTACAGGTATCTCCGAAAGTGACCATTGGGTTGACACGGATCGAGATGGGATTTGTCACTCCGTAAACGGAGAGGTATCTCTGGGCCCACTCGGTAGGACATCATCATAATGTGCACAATGTGACCAAGGGGTTGATCACGGGATGATGTGTTACGGAACGAGTAAAGAGACTTGCCGGTAACGAGATTGAACAAGGTATCGGTATACCGACGATCGAATCTCGGGCAAGTACAATACCGCTAGACAAAGGGAATTGTATACGGGATCGATTGAGTCCTTGACATCGTGGTTCATCCGATGAGATCATCGTGGAACATGTGGGAGCCAACATGAGTATCCAGATCCCGCTGTTGGTTATTGACCGGAGAACGTCTCGGTCATGTCTGCATGTCTCCCGAACCCGTAGGGTCTACACACTTAAGGTTGGTGACGCTAGGGTTATATAGGAAGCTTGTATGTGGTTACTGAATGTTGTTCGGAGTCCCGGATGAGATCCCGGACGTCACGAGGAGTTCCGGAATTGTCCGGAGGTAAAGATTTATATATGGGAAGTCCTGTTTTGGTCACCGGAAAAGTTTCGGGCGATTTCGGTAATGTACCGGGACCACCGGGAGGGTCCCGGGGGGTCCACCAAGTGGGGTCACCAACCCCGGAGGCTTGCTTGGGCCAAGTGTGGTGAGGGACCAGCCCCTGAGTGGGCTGGTGCGCCCCACAAGGGCCCAAGGGCAGCTAAGAGAAAAAGGGAGAAGGGAAACCCTAGGCTTAGATGGGCCCTAAGGCCCACCCTAGGGGCACCTCCCTCTCCCCTCTTGGCCGCCCCTTGTTTCCCATCTAGGCTGCCGCCCCTAGGGGTGGGAACCCCAGAGGGGCGCACCTCCTCCCTCTCCCCTATATAAATAGAGGCCTGGGCTGCCCATAACACATGAGAACTTCTCCTCTCGCTTTGCAGCCTCGCATCTCTTCTTCCTCCTCTCCCTTGGTGCTTGGCGAAGCCTGCTGGATTGCCACGCCTCCATCACCACCATGCCGCTGCGCTGCTGCTGGATGGAGTCTTCTCAACCTCTCCTCTCTCCTTGCTGGATCAAGGCGTGGGAGACGCCACCGGGCTGTATGTGTGTTGAACGCGGAGGTGCCGTCTGCTCGCACTTGATCATCGGTGATCTGAATCACGACGAGTACGACTCGATCAACCCCGTTCTCATGAACGCTTCCGCTTAGAGATCTACAAGGGTATGTAGATGCACTCTCCTTCCTCGCTGCTAGTTTCTCCATAGATAGATCTTGGTGACACGCAGGAAAATTTTGAATTTCTGCCACGCTCCCCAACAAAGGGCATCATGAGCTAGGTCTATTGCGTAGATTCTTTGCACGAGTAGAACACAAAGTAGTTGTGGGTGTTGATGATGTTCAATATGCTTACCGTTACTAGTCCAATCTTGTTTCGACGGTATTGTGGGATGAAGCGGCCGGACCGACCTTACACGCATTTTACGTGAGACAGTTCCACCGATCGACATGCACTTGGTGCATAAGGTGGCTAGCGGGTGCCGCCTCCCACTTTAGTCGGAACGGATTCGATGAAAAGGGTCCTTATGAAGGGTAAATAGCAATTGGCATATCACGCTGTGGTTTTATGAGGTAAGAAACGTTTGCTAGAACCCATAGCAGCCACGTAAAACATGCAAACAACAATTAGAGGACGCCTAACTTGTTTTTGCAGGGTATGCTATGTGATGTGATATGGCCAAGAAGAATGTGATGAATGATATGTGATGTATGAGATTGATCATGTTCTTGTAATAGGATTCACGACTTGCATGTCGATGAGTATGACAACCGCAGGAGCCATAGGAGTTGTCTTTATTTATTGTATGACCTGCGTGTCATTGAACAACGCCATGTAATTACTTTACTTTATTGCTAACCGTAGCCATAGTAGTAGAAGTAATAAGTTGGCGAGACAACTTCATGGAGACACGATGATGGAGATCATGATGATGGAGATCATGGTGTCATGCCGGTGACAATGATGATCATGGAGCCCCAAGATGGAGATCAAAGGAGCAATATGATATTGGCCATATCATGTCACTACTATATAATTGCATGTGATGTTTATTATGCATCTTGTTTACTTAGAACGACGGTAGTAAATAAGATGATCCTTACACAAATTTCAAGAAGTGTTCTCCCTAATCGTGCACCGCTGCTACAGTTCGTCGCTTCTAAGCACCACGTGTTAATCGGGTGTGATGGATTCTTACGCTCACATACAACGGGTGTAAGCAAGATTTACACACGCAGAAACACTTAGGGTTAACTTGACGAGCCTAGCATGTGAAGACATGGCCTCGGAACACGGAGACCGAAAGGTCGAGCATGAGTCGATAGTAGATACGATCAACATGAAGATGTTCATCGATGATGACTAGTCCGTCTCACGTGTTGATCGGACACGGCCTAGTTGATTCGGATCATGTAATCACTTAGATGACCAAAGGGATGTCTATCTCGAGTGGGAGTTCATAAGATGAACTTAATTATCTTGAACATAGTCAAAAGACCTTTTGCAAATTATGTCGTAAGCTCGCGCTTTAGTTCCATTGTTTAGATATGTTCCTAGAGAAAATATAGTTGAAAGTTGAAAGTAGCGATTATGCGACAAAGAGAAAGCTTATGTCCTTAATGCACCGCCGGTGTGCTGAACCCCAAACGCCGCTTGTGGATGTTGCGTAACATCGGACATACACGCTTTGATAACTACGTGATAGTTCAGCTTAAACGGTTTAGAGTTGAGGCACCAAAGACGTTTCAAACGTCATGAACATATAAGATGTTTCAAGGGCTGAAATTGAGATTTCAGGCTCGTGCCCACGTCAAGAGGTATGAGACCTCCGACGATTTCTTAGCCTGCAAACTAAGGGAGAAAAGCTCAATCGTTGAGCTTGTACTCAGATTGTCTGGGTACAACAATCACTTGAATCGAGTGGGAGTTAATCTTCCAGATGAGATAGTGATGTTTCTCCAAAGTCATTGCCACCAAGCTGCTAGAGCTTCGTGATGAACTATAACATATCAGGGATAGATATGATGATCCTTGAAGTGTTCGCAATGTTTGACACCGCGAAAGTAGAAGTCAAGTAGGAGCATCAATTGTTGATGATTGGTAAAACCACTAGTTTCAAGAAGGGCAAGGGCTAGAAGGGATACTTCACGAAATGGCAAATCAGCTGCTGCTCCAGTGAAGAAACCCGAGGTTGAACCCAAACCCGAGACTAAGTGTTTCTGAGATAAGGGGAACAGCCACTGGAGCAGAATTACCCTAGATACTTGGTAGATAAGAAGGGCAAGGTCGATAGAAGTATATTTGATATACATTATGTTAATGTGTACTTTACTAGTACTCCTAGTAGCACTGTGGTATTAGATACCGTTCGGTTGCTAAATGTTAGTAACTCAAATAAAAGCTACGAATAAAAGGAGACTAGCTAAAGGTGAGCTGACGATATGTGTTGGAATTGTTTCCAAGGTTGATATGATCAAACATCGACGCTCCCTCTACCATCAAGATTAGTATTAAACCAGAATAATTATCATTTGGTGTTTATGCTGAGCATAGACATGATTGGATTATGTCTATCGCAATACGGTTATTCATTTAAGGAGAATAATGGTTACTCTATTTATTTGAATAACACCTTCAATGGTCTTGCACCTAAAGGAATGGTTTATTGAATCTCGATCGTAGTGATACACATTTTCATGCCAAAAGTATAAGATAGTAATGATAGTACCACTTACTTGTGGCAATCGCCATGTAAGTCATATTGGTGTAAACGCATGAAGAAGCTCCATGTTGATGGATCTTTGACTCACTCGCTTTTGAAAAGTTTGAGACATGCAAACCATGTCTATTGGTGTATACGCATGAAGAAACTCCATGTAGATGGATCGCTTGAACTCACTTGATTTTGAATCACTTGAGATATGCAAATCATACCACATAGGCAAGATGGTGAAAAGCCTCGGTTTCAAAGAAGATGGAACAAGGTAGCAACTTGTTGGAAGTAACACATTTTGATGTGTGCAGTCCAATGAGTGCCGAGGCATGCAAATGAATATCGTTATGTTCTCGACTTCACGATGATTCGAGTAGATGTTGAGTATATTTACTTGATGAAACACAAGTCTGAATTATTGAATGGTTCAAGTAATTTCAGAGTGAAGTTTAAGATCTTCGTGACAAGAGGATAGAATGTCTATGATATGATCATAGAGATGAATATCTGAGTTACGAAGTTTTGGCACACAATTAAGACATAGTGGAAATTGTTTCACAATTAATACCGCTCGAATACCATAGTGTGATGGTGTGTCCGAACATCATAGTTGCACCCTATTGGATATGGTGCGTACCATGATGTCTCTTATCGAATTACCACTATCGCTCATGGGTTAGGCATTAGAGACAACCGCACTCACTTTAATAGGGCACCACGTAATTTCGCTGAGACGACACCGCTTGGAGAAACCTAAGTTGTCGCTTTCTTAAAAGTTTGGGGCTGCGACGCTTATGTGAAAAGTTTCAGGTTGATAAGCTCGAACCCAAAGCGGATCAAATGCATCTTCATAGGACACCCAAAACGGTTGGGTATACCTCCTAATTCAGATCCGGAAGCAATAGGGATTGTTTCTTGAATCGGGTCCTTTCTCGAGGAAAAGTTCGTCTCGAAAAGTTTGAGTGGGAGGATGGTGGAAGACTTGATGAGGTTATTGAACCATCACTTCAACTAGTGTGTAGCAGGGCACAGGAAGTTGTTCCCGTGGCACCTACACCAATTGAAGTAAAAGCTTATGATAGTGATCATGAAGTTTCGGATCAAGTCACTACAGACTCGTGAGGGTGACAAGGATGCGATTACTCGAGTGGTACAGCAATCCTGTCTTGAAGGTCATGTTGCTAGACAACAATGAACCCACGAGCTATGGAGAAGCGATGGTGGGCCCAAATTCGACAAATGGTTAGAAACCATGAAACCGAGGTAGGATCCATGTATCATAACAAAGCATGGACTTTGGTGGACTTGCCCGATGATCGGCAAGCCATTGAAATAAATGGGTCTTTAAGAAGAAGACGGACATGGACGGTAATGTCACCTTCTATGAAGCTCGACTTGTGGCAAAGAGTTTTCACAAGTTCAAGGAGTTGACTACGATGAGATTTTCTCATCCGTAGCGATGCTTAAGTCCGTCGGAATCATGTTAGCATTAGCTGCATTTATGAAATCTGGCGATGGATGTCAAAACGAGTTTCCTTACCAGCCAGAAGGAAAGGTTGTATGTGATACAATCGTAAAGGTTTTGTCGATCCTAAGGATGCTAAAAGGTATGCTAGCTCCAATGATCCTTCTAAGGACTGGAGTAAGCATCTCGGAGTTGGAATGTGCACTTTGATGAGATGATCAAAGATTTTGGGTTTATACAAAGTTTATGAGAAACTTGTATTTCCAAAGAAGTGAGTGGGAGCACTATAGAATTTCTGATGAGTATATGTTGTTGACATATGGATGATCAGAAATGATGTAGAATTTCTGGAAAGAATATAGGGTTATTTGAAAGATGTTTTTCAATAGAAAACCTGTATTAAGCTACTTGAACATTGAGCATCAAGATCTATAGTGATAGATCAAAATGCTTAATGGTACTTTCAAATGAGCATATACTTTGACATGATCTTGAAAGTGTTCAAGATGGATCACCAAAGAAGGAGTTCTTGCCCGAGATGTAAGGTATGAAGTTAAGAGTTAAAGCTCGACCACGGCGTAAAAGAGAGAAAGGATGAAGGTCGCCCCTATGCTTCGGACATAGGCTCTATGGTATGCTATGCTGTGTACCGCACCGAAGTGTGCCTTGCCATGAGTCAGTCAAGGGTACAAGAATGATCCAGAATGGATCATTGGACAATGGTCAAAATCGTCCTTGGAGTAAATAAGGACATGTTTTTCGATTATGGAGGTGATAATGAGTTCGCGTAAAGGGTTACGCCGATGCAAGCTTTAACACCTATCCGAGTGACTCGAGAAGCAAACCGGATACGATAGTGGAGCAACCATTTGGAATAGCTCCAAGTGGAGCGTGAAAGCAGCATTTACAATATGACATAGAGAATTGTGAAGTACACACGGATCTGAAAGGTTCGCACTCGCTGACTAAAACCTCTCTCACAAGCAAAACATGATCAAACCCCGTAACTCATTGAGACTTAATCACATGGTGATGTGAACTAGTTTAAGACACTAGTAAACTCTTTGGATGTTGGTCACATGGCGATGTGACCTATCGATGTTAATCACATGGCGATGTGAACTAGATTATTGACTCTAGTGCAAGTGGGAGACTGTTGGAAATATACCCTAGAGGCAATAATAAATTAGTTATTATTATATTTCCTTGTTCATGATAATCGTTTATTATTCATGCTATAATTGTATTGACGGAAACAGCAATACATGTGTGGATACATAGACAACACCATGTCCCTAGTAAGCCTCTAGTTGACTAGCTCGTTGATCAATAGATGGTTACGGTTTCTGACCATGGACATAGGATGTCATTGATAACGGGATCACATCATTAGGAGAATGATGTGATGGACAAGACCCAATCCTAAGCCTAGCACAAAGATCGTAGTTCAGATGCTAAAGCTTTTCCAATGTCAAGTATCTCTTCCTTAGACCATGAGATCGTGCAATTCCGGATACCGTAGGAGTGCTTTGGTGTATCAAACGTCACAACGAATCGGGTGACTATAAAGGTGCACTACAGGTATCTCCGAAAGTGACCATTGGGTTGACACGGATCGAGATGGATTTGTCACTCCGTAAACGGAGAGGTATCTCCGGCCCACTCGGTAGGACATCATCATAATGTGCACAATGTGACCAAGGGGTTGATCACGGATGATGTGTTACGGAACGAGTAAAGAGACTTGCCGGTAACGAGATTGAACAAGGTATCGGTATACCCACGATCGAATCTCGGGCAAGTACAATACCACTAGACAAAGGGAATTGTATACGGATCGATTGAGTCCTTGACATCGTGGTTCATCCGATGAGATCATCGTGGAACATGTGGGAGCCAACATGGGTATCCAGATCCCGCTGTTGGTTATTGACCGGAGAACGCCTCGGTCATGTCTCAGATGTCTCCAACCCGTAGGGTCTACACACTTAAGGTTCGGTGACGCTTAGGGTTATATAGGAAGCTTGTATGTGGTTACCGAATGTTGTTCGAGTCCCGGATGAGATCCCGGACGTCACGAGGAGTTCCGGAATTGTCCGGAGGTAAAGATTTATATATGGAAGTCCTGTTTTGGTCACCGGAAAAGTTTGAGGCGATTTCGGTAATGTCTGGGACCACCGGAGGGTCCCTGGGGTCCACCAAGTGGGGTCACCAACCCGGAGGCTTGCTTGGGCCAAGTGTGGTGAGGGACCAGCCCCTGAGTGGGCTGGTGCGCCCCACAAGGGCCCAAGGGCAGCTAAGAGAAAAAAAGGGGGAAGGGGAAACCCTAGGCTTAGATGGGCCCTAAGGCCCACCCTAGGGGCACCTCCTCTCTCCCTCTTGGCCCCCTTGTTTCCCATCTAGGGCTGCCGCCCCTAGGGGTGGGAACCCCAGAGGCGCACCTCCTCCCTCTCCCCTATATAAATAGAGGCCTGGGCTGCCCATAACACATGAGAACTTCTCCTCTCGCTGGCGCAGCCCTGCATCTCTTCTTCCTCCTCTCCCTTGGTGCTTGGCGAAGCCTGCGGGATTGCCACGCCTCCATCACCACCATGCCGTTGTGCTGCTGCTGGATGGAGTCTTCTCAACCTCTCCCTCTCTCCTTGCTGGATCAAGGCGTGGGAGACGCCACCGGCTGTACGTGTGTTGAACGCGGAGGTGCCGTCTGCTCGCACTTGATCATCGGTGATCTGAATCACGACGAGTACGACTCCATCAACCCCGTTCTCATGAACGCTTCCGCTTAGCGATCTACAAGGGTATGTAGATGCACTCTCCTTCCCTCGTTGCTAGTTTCTCCATAGATAGATCTTGGTGACACGCAGGAAAATTTTGAATTTCTGCTACGTTCCCCAACAGGAGTTACAAATATGGAAAGTTACTTCCGGGGTGTTACAGGGGCTCCTAGGGTCGGTCGAGGCTCTGATACCAACTTGTCACGCCCGATATGCGACCCTATCCAAAAGGAACTCGAAGGTCCCACCAAGGATAGACCCGCATATTGAATCGCTTTTGCAAGGTGGATATCATTACATCAACATTACATAATACATAGGGATACAACCAAGACATACAATGTCACATGAATACAACAATACAACATACAAGATCAATATCCGACTACGGATGAATCATAAACAGAAACTCGAACAATATCCACCTGCTAGCCCGGGCTGCCGACCTGGAACCTATCCCCGATCAAGAAGAAGCGTAAGAAGAACTCCAAAACAAGCAAACATCGCTCTCACGCCATGATCATCGCAAACCTGTACCTACAACTGGTGGTGTAGTAATCTGTGAGGCACGAGGACTCAAAGAATCCCATTACCATGGGTATCAAGACTAGCAAAGCTAAATGGGAAAGGAAGGGGTAAAGTGGTGAGGTTGCAGCAGCGACTAAGCATATATGGTGGCTAACATACGCAAATGAGAGCGAGAAGAGAAACAAAGGAACGGTCGTCAACTAGTAATGATCAAGAAGTGATCCTGAACTCCTACTTACGCCGACATAACCCGAAACCGTGTTCTCCTCTCGATCAACCCCAAAAGAGACACTCACGGTTACACACACGGTTGGTGTATTTTAGAAGAGTTTACTTCAAGTTTACTACAACTGAATATTAACAAATTCCCATCTGCCACATAACCGCGGGCACGGCTCTCGTAAGTTTATACCCTGCGGGGGTGTCCCAACTTAGCCCATGATAAGCTCTCGCGATCAACGAAGGATATTCCTTCTTCCCGGGAAGACCCAATCAGTCTCGGAATCCCGGTTTACAAGACATTCGACAGTAATAAAACAAGACCAGCAAGACCGCCCGATGCACCAACAATCCCGATAGGAGCTGCACATATCTCGTTCTCAGGGCAACACCGGATGAACACTACGTACGGCAACCGACGATACCCCAAGTTACCTAGGGGCGGCACCGCAAGTGGCTCTGGTTTGGACCAACACTTAGACAAGCATTGGCCCGGGGGGCTGAATAAAGATGACCCTTGGGTTAATTACTCCCAAGGGAAAATAGGTGGTGGTGAGGCAAATGGCAAAACCAAGGTTGGGCCTTGCTGGAGGAGTCTTATTCAAAGCGAACTGTCAAGGGGGTCCCATATATCACCCGACCGCGTTAGGGACGCAAAATCCGGGAACATAATACCGATATGACGGAAACTAGGGCGGCAAGAGTGGAACAAAACACCAGGCATAAGGCCGAGCCTTCCACCCTTTACCAAGTATATAGGTGCATTAACAATATAAGAGATATTGTGATATCCCAACATAACAGAATCCAACATGGAGCAATCTTCATCTTCACCTGCAACTAGCAACGCTATAAGAGGGGCTGAGCAAAGCGGTAACATAGCCAAACAACGGGTTGCTAGGAAGGGTGACAAAGGTTAGAGGCTAACATGGCAAATTGGAAGGCTTGAGCAGCAAGTGGTAGGTAACGCAGCATAGCGATAGAACGAAGCAACTAGCATAGCAATGATAGTAATGAGATCCAAGGTGACGGTCATCTTGCCTGAAATCCCGCTAGGAAGAAGAACGAGTCCATGAAGAAGATGAAGCCACGAAGACGAACCAAGCGTAGACGAACGAATCCTCACGATCGCAACGAAACGGGAACTATCGAGAAAAGCACACAACATGGTAAACACACCACACATGAACAAGGCATGATGCACAACCAAGTATGATGCATGACAAGGCTACATGAATCTACTCATGGCAAGAGATGATGCAAACAAGAGAAACACATCAAAGCAAGTTTAAATGAGGCCGGGAACAACATACATCAATTCCGATAAGTCCTCGTATGCAAATTTCGAAATTGGTCCAGATCTGAATAAACCTTATGTTCAATTTGTTAAACAGCAAGTTAAGATGCACCAAGATGATCTACACGAAATTCTAGTCAAATTACATATAAAGTTCATTAAATTCGGAGCTACGGCCTAGAAGATATGAGCAAAACAAGTTAAACATGGCATTCGTGCAAAATGCATGCAAACATCAAGCAAACACTCCCAAACATGGATGCAACATGATAATATGAAGCTACATGCAATTCTAAGCAAGTTTCATATAGAGCACACTCAAAACGGAGCAACGGTTCAACACACACGCATTATACAAGTTTAAAGGACAAGATGTCCAAAACAGCAAATAGGCATATTGCAAGCATCAAACAACATGCTACAGTGACAAAACATGATAACAAAAGGCATGGACAAGATCTAAAGGTAAAGCATTACAAAAAAAGAACACTGAGATATCTCCATAAATCACTAGAACATGCTCAAAATGACATGGCAAGATTGCAAATACAAACAGTTTCAGACTTATCAGGAAATAACATCAGGTTGCAATGTTTAGAGCTATCAAACAACATGCTACAAGAACTTATCATGGCAAACAAAGGCATGGCATGAATCTACTAATTTCATAGACCAAAAGTCCTTTAATGACCATGAGCCAAAAGGGCACAGAAAATATGATGGCACCCATGTAAAGATAGCAAGTTATATTACATATTCATACATGGCAGGAACAACAATAAGTAGGCATGTTGGTGAGCTTGAACCACTCACCACAGAGCAATACATGGCATGGAAAGGCAACCAACAGTAAGAAGACATGTTTATTAAGCTAAGAATGGCAAGAACAAGTTCAAAGGGTGCATGGATCACTAACAACAATCATGGCAACATTGAACTTAATGATAACAGGCTGACAGCAACATTATTTAGCAATTTGAGAGTAAGATTACAACAAGCTACATCAAGCTATAAAAGCAAACATGGGCATGAATAGATAGAGCGTGATATGTAGAACAAAACACCCTTAGTGAACATCTCCAGATTATGCATAGAATAACTTGTAGCAGCAGGTTTACATAGCATCACGAAATAACAGATTCAGCCTAGCAAAACAGCAACAGCAAGTATCCTACTTAACAAGCTCGATGCACTCACTACAAGACCCACAAAAATCCATGGATGGCACCACTGTAAAGATAGCATGGCATACATCAAAACACATGTAGAGCTCAAGCTCATAAGATGCACATATCAAATGCAACAAAAATGTCAAATCATCAAGTTATAACAGTTTCAGCAGATTAACATCATATAGCACTCTTGCAACAAAGATTTAGGCATTAAGATGAGCTCAAATGAACATGATGCAATGGAATTAAATGAAGTACTCGTCGCGGCGAACAATTTGACGTATTACACGCACAAAACGGAGCTACGGATGCAGAGATATGATGCGATGAACATGACATGATAATAACGCAGATTTGGGGACTTAGCAGAAAATCACCTCGGGGAAAAAGTCAACCCGGGACGGAGGCGTGCGGGACGAGGAGATCCAGGGCAGGGACGGCCGTTTGGTTGGACGGAGTGGTGGATCTCATCCAGCGGATGGATCCGCCGAGTGAAGCTCCGGCGAGCTACTCGGCGAGGAGGCGACGACGGCGGGCCACCGGATCAAGCGGAGGAGGCGGGGCGATGGCGGGCGTGGTCCGGCAGGGAGGCGGGGAGCAGGCGGCGCCGCCGGGCCGAACGGAGGCGAGGCAGGGCGGCGGGCGGAAGGCGACCGGGCGGCGGGTGCAGACGGTGGCTCGCGCCGGAGGGCGCGGAGGCCGGCGTTGTCGGCGGCGAGGTGCGCGGGCGCTGGCCTGCCGCTGGCCGGAGCCGCGGAGGGCTCGGGCACGGAGGCGGCGGAGATCCCGGCGGCGGCGGCGGGTCCGGCGAGGCCCGGTGTGCTGGAGGCGGCGCTGGCGAACTCCGCGGCGGGACGGCGATCGACGGCGGGTGCTGCACCGCGGAGGCTCGCGGGTGGCGTGGATCGGCTCTGCGCGGCGGCGGAGACCGGGCCCCGATGGGCTCGGGCGGGCTTGCCCCGGGCCCGAGCGGGCCGCGGTGGCTGGCGCGGTGGGGAGGAGCCGGGCGAATGACGTGGCGGCGCGGGAGTGGAGGAAAGAGGCGGCGGCGCTGACGTGGCACGCCCCCATTGGTCGGGCGACGTGGCCGGCTGGACATGTCCGGCGGCGCGAGGAGGTCGAAGCTAGGGTTTGGGGGGAATCATCCGCGAATTTGGAAGGGGGAGGCACATATTTATAGGTAGAGGGAGCTAGGAGAGTCCAAATGAGGAGCGGTTTTCGCCCACACGATCGTGATCGAACGACCGAGAGCATGGAGGGGGTTTAGATGGGTTTTGGGCCACTTTGGAAGGGTGTTGGGCTGCAAGACAAAGAGGCTTTTACGGTTACCCGGTTAACTGTAGGAGTACCAAACGACCTCCAAATGGCACGAAACTTGACAGGCAGTCTACCGGTGGTATACCAAGGCCGCTTGGCAAATATCGGTCCATTCCGAGAACGTTTAACACCCGCACACGAAAAGAGGTAAAAGGGGGCGCCGGGGGACATAGGAGTGCCGGATTGCAAAACGGACAACGGGGAAAATGCTCGGATGCATGAGACGAACATGTATGCAAAAGCGATGCACATGATGACATGATAAGAAATGCAGATGATGACATGGCAAAGTGCAACACGCAAGCAAATGACATGGCAACGATGGCAAATAACTGGCAGATACCTGGCGCATCGAATCCGGGGCGTTACATCTTCATCATCAGCTTCATCGTCATCAGACGGGGCATGAAAAGCAACTTGTTTCTTGTGAGGACTTGGCCTTGATCCACGTCCAACAATAGTGTTCTCTTCTACAGAGTTGGACCAGTTGAGGATAGTGGTGGAGCCGAGGAACTTGCAGAAGCTCCTGAAGCAATAGAGACTCTTGCAGTCCGTTGGCACGTGGCAAGATGCATAGGTGTTGAGGACTTTGTAGCAGCAGTTGAGGATTTTGTGGCAACATAGGGAATAGGAGCTACCCTTGAGGAGGTTGCCCCAGGAATTGGCCATGAGGGCATTGTTGTTGAGGAACTCGGCTTCACAGCTGATTTCTTTGGCAAAGCCTTCTTGGGCTTGCTAGCAGAGGCCTCAGCAGTAGCAGCAGCAGCAAAATCTTCATTGAATTTCTTCACTACTTCCTTTGCTAATTTAGCCAATTTGGCTTGGCGCTTGGCCCATTCTTTGGGAAATTGCTCACCTCGCCTGATGCTTGAGGGATCAGCTTTTTGGCCTGGAGCCAATGGAGGTCTTGGGCATGGAGGGTGTATAGCAAATTTCTTCATGTACTTTGGAGTAACATATTAATACTCCCTCCATTCTCTTGCCCGTCTCCTCTCAATCCTCAGAATGCGCACTTTGCGCTGATTTTTGTTTTCTTTGCCATGCACAGCTTCATCAGGTGTGCAATACCCAGCATAAATGTCTTCAAGGATTTCAAATGCTGTATTTGTCTCTGGCCTCTTTCCTCCCTTCTGAGGTCTTTTACCATCAGCCATTTTCTTCACTTCAGGATTTTGAACAATTGAGGTTTCTGAGGAAGTATGCAATTTATCTTCGAGGAATGCTGCAAATGAGTTAAGTTGATGAGAACCTAGTGATTCAGCAGCAGACATTTTGTACCTGTGAACAGAGTATATGTGCGAAGAATTTGGAGAGGTCATATGCATTCTCAGAATTTTTTCAGAAGTATCAAGTTTGAGGAATTTGACCATGGGAGTCTTGAGGAATTTCACTAAGTGTTCTTGACTTAGGTTCCAGAGTTGTATAGATTTGAAAATCCACACAACCGAGGAATATTGAAAAAAAAATAGCTTAGAGAAACAAATCAAGAACAGATGCAACAGAGTGTTTAAGGATACGGAAGTTGAAGAATAAACACCTTTTGATGATTTTGTGGAAATCATCAGAGTCAAAGTAGGGCAATAAAATCAGATTTTAATTACACTGGATGAAGAACACGAAGAACTAGGAGTTGAATTGGAGAATTTCTCCCGTTCAGATCTCCCACGCCCTAACTTGGCGGTGAGAGACAGCTACGGCGGCGACGGAGTGAAGATTTCCGCGGGCGGCGTGAGTACGATGGCGACGAGGTCGAGGCAGTGAATCTCTTCCTCACCGGAGACGTTGGAGGGTAGCGGCAGAGCTAGGTCTGAGATCTCGAGCGAGGAGAGGTCGAGCGGAATAAATGAGGTCTAATGACGGGAGGGGGTATTTATAGCCACGGTAAAAAAACTGCCCATCCGAAGAAATTGGACGAACGTCCCCTGACCCTTGCAATCCTAGCGACATGTGTCACCCACGTACTGAGAGGTGGAGATCGTGGTAGATTGTGGGTGAGTAGTTTAATCTTATTGTGGGATGCGGAACGGTTTGAGCGGCAAAAGCCGAAAATTCAGGTAAGGAAATTTTAACGCCTCATTCGCAAATTCTTCAGCTGACAGGACACGGTGAAGATTTTGACCGGGTTTCAAATAGAACGCACATGAAGAATTTGTGAATAGACTAGGTTGAGTTTAGCATAGAGGAAGGACGGGTCCGATCTGTCGGATCATGGGTTCCGGCAAAACCCTCAAGGTTTGAACACTGAGGTGCGCACAAAAATCTCCCCCTATCGATCCACGTCCTAGCTTCGCTAAGATCTCAAGGGCTAACTCGACGAACTCCCAACACAAGGGACACAAGATTTATACTGGTTTGGGCCACCGTTGTGGTGTAATACCCTACTCCAGTGTTGTGGTGGTGGATTGCCTCTTGGACTGAGGATGAACAGTACAAGGGGAAGAACAGCCTCCTGAGACGGGGTGTTCTTGTGCTTGGTGAACTTGTGTGGTTGAGGATGATCTGAGTGATCCGTCCCGTTTATGGTGGTGGCTAGTCCTATTTATAGAGGCCCTGGTCCACTCCCCAAATATTGAGCGGGAAGGGAGCCAACAACGGCCAAATTGAAAGGGGACAACTAGTACAGCTTATCCTGACAAAAGCAGTCTTCGCCTGCAAAAGGCTCTCATGGTGACGCCGCCTTGGGCTCCATGGTGACCTCCATCTTGTCGTCCGACTGCTCTTGGTCTCATTGCACTGATATGGAAACCTCTGCTTGACGCCTCGGTACTCCACGCCTGCGTTTGCCTCCTTAGCACCAAAGAGGAAACAAGTACACTATGCTCACTGGCGCCCGCCTGGCGCCCGCCTAGTCTCGATCATCATGGCTCACGTCACGAGAACCTCGCGAGGTTTGCCTTGCCTTGATCTCTCCGCCCCTCGCGAGCCAACCTGGTGAGGATGGTCCAAAGGAGGTCTTGTGTCGTCCGCCTTGCGAGGCATGGCCCCTCGCGAGGGTCTTGAGTTCTTGTTGGTGAAGATGGGCCGTACGGGCCCACTCGCAGAGCCACGCCGCGGGCCTTAGGCAAGCAAGTCTGGGGACCCCCGTTCCCAGAACACCGACAGTAGCCCCCTGGCCCGAAGCGCGCTCAGGCTTGGCTTCGAGGCGAAGCGAAGGGTCAAGTACGGAGCGCCACGGGCCCCAATAGCCTGCGGCCCTGGTCGACGCGTGGCGGTTGATTGGATATGGGCGTCTCCGCTTCCCCACGCTGCCTCGGCAACTGCCCGACTTGACAAGTCCCTGCGATATGCAAGGAAAAACATCATTACCGGTGATCGTGGGGGCGCTGGTTGGCCTTCTCCTGCTATAAATGGGGAGGGGGGCGGAGCCCCCATCGCCCATCTCTTCCCATTCCGCTTGCTTCTCCTCCTCTGCTCCACCGCCGACACCAATGGCGCCCATTCGAAGGTTTTCCACTGCGGAGAAAGGAAAGACTCCCCTTGACGGGCCGGTGCCGCTCCTGCCGAAGAAGAGGTCGGTCCACCGCCGCGACGCGGCGACGATGCAGGTGGTGACGAGGCCTTGGCGACGACCAAGACGAGGATGGGGCGAACCCGTCCTTGGTGCCGACCGCGTCTCGTCCATCTACGGTGGCTCTTCCCCTGGCGACAGCTCCAACAGTGGTGGCTACGACCAGCCACCACGCCGCCACGCCCACTTCCAAGGCGGTAGAGGATCGTCTCGTCGATGCGCTTCCGTGAAGCGCGAGGAGGGTGTGGTTGAGCTCAGGACGGAGCCAGGAGCCTGCCCCGTGGACTGCTATAGGGGCAGGCGCCGCTTTTATTTTGTTCTTCCTTTCCTTCCTGCACCAAAAGAAACCAGTATGGGCCCCGGAGGGGCGTGTATCAAACTATGATTTCTTAATCATTATGCTATGTTTGTTATTTTCGTGCTGTGTTGTTATTTTGTGTAGAGGTAACTTAGCTTGGCATGTTTGGGGTAGCCTCCTCTTCATGAGGGACTTGCTTCCTGGTGCCTGTGAAGGCCTTCCTTGACTTGGCGGGTGCTAGGGAACTGCAAAAAAACTCGTTAGGAGGCTCACTAGGAGGCTTATCGTTCACCCGAGCATTGACCCAGCGCTTCGTATCACGATACCCGAGGGGCACGGATTAGGAGAGGTGCACCAGCTTGTGGGCTCGAACGAGGATGCCTCGTGTAAAAAGATGGAAGGCAGAGAAAAGGAAAAACGCTCGCGAGGGCACCTGCCTAGCCCCCTCGCGAGCTTTGCGAGAGAGAGAGAGAGAGAGAGAGAGAGAGAGAGAGAGAGAGAGAGAGAGAGCAGGTTAAATTGGAGGCGGAAACAGTGGCAAAATGCAACGGAACCAAATCAGCAAGGAACACCAGAAGTAAACTTCAATTAAAAGGAGGCGATCCAACTACGGAAAGCAAATGAAAAGCCGCGTCCGGCACCTAGTCTAGTCTTCAAGTCTTCTCACCAGCGCGGAGCTAAGTGCTGCCACTAGGACGTGGGAGGGAGCCCCCGAGGCCCGAGGGCGGCACTCCTGAGACTCCGGGGCGTGTACAGCCCCACTCGTTATTACGTGAGAGTGTCACGGGCGGCGATCTTCACAGGCACTGGCCTTCTTCACAAGCACTAGGCCTTTCTTCAGGGGTAGAACTTCCGGAGGTGCTGGATGTTCCAGGCGTTCTAGATGGGTACCCCGTCCTGTGTCTCCAGGCGCACGGCGCCAGGCCTGGAGACATGGACGACCTTGAACGGGCCCTCCCACATGGGTGAGAGCTTATGCAGCCCTTCCCTGGAGAGGACCCGCCTCAGGACGAGGTCACCCGCCTCGAGCGTCCTGGAGCGGATGTTGCGGCAGCGGTATCGCCGCAGCGCCTGCTGATACCTTGCCGCCCATGGCTGCTTCATGGCGGTTCTCCCCGGCCGAGGTCCATCCTCGTGTGGCGCCCTGCTATGCGTTTCATCAAACGCCAGGACCCGTGTGGAGCGATGCTTGACCTCGTGAGGGAGGATTGCTTCTGCTCTGTAGACGAGGAAGAACGGGATCTCGCCCGTTGGCTTCGTGGCGGTGGTGTGGATGGACCACAGCACGGACTGGAGCTCGTCGTACCAGCCCCTGCCGCAGGCCTCGAGCTTCTTCTTGGAAGTCCTGGTCTTGAGGCCCCTTAGGACCTCTGCGTTGGCGCGTTCGGCCTGGCCATTGATCCTGGGGTGCAGCACTGAAGTGTAGCAGATCTGCATTCCAAGGCTAGCACAGTATGTTTTGAAGAGGTTACTAGTGAACTGCGAGCCGTTATCAGTGATGATGCGGATGGGGACCCCGAAACGGCTCACGAGACCCTTGATGAACTTGACCGCGGAGCCACCTGGGATGGTGCGGACGGCTTCCACCTCCGCCCACTTGGTGAACTTGTCGATGGCGACGTAGAGGTAGCGGTAGCCCCCAGGCGCTCGAGGGAACAGGCCCAAGATATCCAGCCCCCAGACCGCGAACGGCCATGTGAGTGGATTGGTCTGGAGGCCCTGAGCCGGCTGATGGATCTGCTTGGCGTGCAACTGACAGGCTTCACAGGACTTCACCAGCTCGGCCACGTCGTTGAGCGTTGTGGGCCAGTAGAACCTGCTGTGTAATACCTTGCCAACGAGGGTCCGTGATGACGAGTGCTGCCCGCAGTCCCCACCGTGTATGTCAGATAGCAACTGCTTCCCTTGGTCTCTGGTGATGCAACACAATGAAACGTCATTTGGTCGCTTCCTGTATAACTCACCGTCCCGGATGCAGTATGTCGTGGCTTGCCGGGCCACGCGCTCCGCGTCCTCTTCCTTCTCCGGCAGCGCCCCTTGCATCAGGTATTCCTTGAATTCCTTGGTCCAGCATCCCTCCTGGGGCTCGAGCGCTAAGAGTAGGCGCGCTCCAAAGTCAGGCCACAGGCTGGGGCTCCTGTGGTAGGCGGCTGCGGGAGTTCCTCCTGAGGCTGAGCTGTTCTTGAAAGTGGTGGTGCCGCTGATGGCTTGAAGAGCTGCTCCTCAGAGATGCCATGCTCTTGGGGCTGCCGCTTGGATGCCCTCCTGGCGATGTCGTCACCTTCCTTGTTGGTGCCACGGGGCATGTGCTGCAACTCCAGGCCCAGGAGCTGCTTCTCCATCTTGCGCACCTCCGACATGTATGCCTCCATGTGCCCGTCCTTCGGCTCGTATACCTTGTTGGAGAAGTTGACAAGGAGCTGCGAGTCGCCCCTAACGGTGAGGCGCTTCACCCCCAGAGCTGCCGCAGCTTTCAGGCCAGCTATGAGGCCTTCGTATTCTGCAATGTTGTTGGAGACCTTCTTGCCCCGCTGAAAGCAGAGCTGCACGACGTAGTAGAGCTTATCTTGAGCGGGCGAGATGAGTACTGCTCCGGCCCCCGCGCCCTGGTGCGCGAAGGCGCCATCGAAATACATGACCCATCCGTCAGGCGCCTCACTTCCCGGTGAGGTGGACTGGTCCTCGCCTACTTCAAGCATCGGGGTATCCGTCCATTCTGCCATGAAATCAGCGAGTGTGGCTCCCTTGATGACCCTGGTAGTGCTGGACTCCAACTGGAATGCCTGCAACTCAATGTTCCACTCAGCGACCCTTCCGGCAGAATTGGGGCTTCTGAGCACTCTCTCCAATGGGTAGGCTGAGACGACCTTGATGGGGTGGCCCTGGAAGTAGTGCCGCAACTTACGCGAGGCCACCAAGAGCGCGAGTAAGAGCTTCTGAGGCATGGGATATTGTGCCCTTGCGTCCCGCAACACCGTGCTGACGAAATACACCGGGTGCTCGACGAGAGCCGGCGCTTTGGTGAGGCTCGTGTCTTGCGGAAGTTGGGGCGTCTCCTGAGGTAGTGGAACCCCCGACGCTTGATCGCTTGTCGGGATATTGGCGGCATCGACCTGTCGAACTTGGTCATTTGTTGATGCTGCTACGGCTCTTGCGGCACCTTCCTGATCTTGCGCCATCTCGGCTGGCGGCGTAGCTCGGCGCGACGCGCCTTTGGCTTGGCGCTCTTCCTGAACCGCCACCAGAGCCGCGCTGGCGGAGTATTGGGTGGCGGCAAGATAAAGTACTTGGGGCTCGAGAGGTCTTGGCGCCACCATCACTGGAGGGCTGGTCAGGTATCTCTTGAGGTCTTGAAAAGCTCGGTCGGCCTCCGGGGTCCATTCGAACGGGCCCTTCTTCTTCATCAGCTTGAAGAAGGGTAGGGCGCGCTCTCACAGCTTGGAATTGAAGTGCCCCAATGCAGCCACCTGACCAGCCAACTTCCGCATTTCCTTGAGGGTCTGCGGTAGGCTCATGTCTTCGATGGCCTTGATCTTTTCTGGGTTCACCTCGATCCCTCTGTGGGACACGAGGAAACCCAGCAGCTTGCCGGAAGGGACACCAAACACGCACTTCTCCGGGTTAAGTCGCAAGTTCACCTGGCGCAGGCTCGCGAAAGTCTCCTCCAGATCTTGGATCAAGGTTCTCGCCTCCCGAGACTTCATCACAATGTCGTCAATGTAGGCCTCCGCGTTTCTCCCGAGCTGCCGCCCTAAGGCGGTGTGCATCAAACGCTGAAAGGTCGCGCCCGTGTTACGCAGTCCGAAAGGCATGCACGTGTAGCAGTACACCCCACACGGGGTCAGAAAGGCTGTCTTCTCTACATCTTCTACCACCATCTTGATCTGGTGATACCCTGAGAACGCATCCAGGAAGCACAAGAGGTCGCACTCGACGGTGGAGTCGACGATCTGGTCGATTCATGGAAGCGGGAATGGATGTTGGGGGCAGGCCTTGTTGAGGTTGGTGAAGTCGATGCACATTCGCTCCTTGCCGCCTTTCTTTGGCACAACGACAGGGTTTGCCAGCCACTCGGGATACCGAACCTCGCGAATGGCACCCGCCACCTCTAACTTGTGGGTTTCTTGGACGATGAAGGCCTACTTTTCCGTGGACTGTCGTCTTGCCCGCTGCTTCACATGGCGTACATTGGGGCACACCCTCAAGTGATGCTGAATCACCTCTCTCGGGACCCCCACCAGCTGCTTGGGTTCCCATGCGAATATCTCCTTGTTTACACGCAAGAACTTCACCAATGCTTCCTCTTGGCTTGGGTCGAGGTTGTCGGCGTTCTGGGAACGGGGGTCCCCAGACTTGCCTGCCTGCGGCCCACGGCGTGGCTAAGCTAGCAGGCCGTACGACCCATCTTCATCAACAAGGCATCCAAGACCCTCGCGAGGGGCCAAGCCTCGTGAGACGGGCGACGCAAGACCTCCTCAAGAGTGGCCTAGTCAGGCAGGCTCACGAGGAGCGGAGATATCAAGGCGGAGCAAACCTCATGAGGCTCTCGTGACATGAGCCATGACGATCGACACCAGGCGGGTGCCAGCGCGCGCAGCGTCCTTGTTTCCTCTTTAGTGCTAAGTAGGCCAGCGCAGGCGAGGAGTACCGAGGCATCAGGCAAAGCTTGCTATATCGGTGCAACGAGACCAAGACCAGGAGGACGGCAAGATGGAGGTCATCGTGGAGCCCAAGACGGCGTCACTGCGAGAAACTTTCACAGGCGAAGACCACTTTTGTCAGGATAGATGGTACTAGCTGTCCCCCTTCAAATTCGCCCGTTGTTGTTGGCTCCCTTCCCGCTCGACATTTGGGAAGAGGACCAGGGCCTATATAAGTAGAGCTAGCTACCACATTAGGGACATCTCATCTAGGTTGGATCCCATCTGATCTGATCGAGCAGTTCACCCAGCTCTCACCCGCTAAGTCACCAAGCAAAAGAACACCTCAACCTCAGGAGGCTGTTCTTCCCCTTGTACTGTTCATCATCAACCCAAGAGGCAATCCACCACCACCACACTTGAGTAGGGTATTACACCACAACGGTGGCCCGAACCAGTATAAACCCCGTGTCTCTTTGCGTTGTGAGTTCGTCGAGTTCGTCCACAAGATCTTAGCGAGCTAGGGCGTAGATCGGTAGGAGGGAAAGACTTTGCGGGCACCCCAGTGTTTGAACCTTAAGGGTTTGCCGGAACCCCACATCCGACATTTGGCGCGCCAGGTAGGGGTGCGCCGTAGCTTTCCTTCCATCAGTTCGTTGCTCCGTCGCTCCGTCGTCTCCATGGCGGACGCTCGCCGTGCTCGAGCTGAGCGTCGGGCTGCCCTCACCGCCCGTGTTGCTCAGACGACTCCCGTTGGCGGGCCACCTTGTCGTTCTCCGTCTCCTGCCGCCAACGCTGCCACTAGCCCATGGTAACGCGAGCAGCGGCGTCCTTGCTGCATCGCCGGTGCGGCGGGGCGGCCACCGCCACTCCATCGCTGACCGGGCGGTTCTTCGTCTCACGCTCGTCGCACTCCCGTGGAAGCACGGGCCGCACTCCTCGCCGCAAACAAACTCCTGCACTACCCCCACATCGGCGACCTCTATGAGGAGTGGCTCGACCGCGTCGCCCGAACTCGTCCCGCGCCCGCGAAAGGCTCCCAGCGCCGTCCCTCTCTCTACCTCACCCTCGGCCAGCCACGGCGATGAAGCTCATGGCGCCTCCTACGTCGCCCCAAGATGGTGCCTTGGCACCAAAGCGCGCAACCCACGGCATGATCCGCCACGCCCGGTGCCAGCAGAGAAAGCTGCCAAAAATCCCGACGCGAAGCTGCACCGCGCTTCCAGCGCCACCTCGTCAAGACCGCACACCCGCAACCGCCGCGGACCTCATCGAGACCAAGCCCCACCTTGAGCGGGCCCCAGCGACCACGGCCGGCTGCCGCGCCTTCACCCCCGAGCTGCACAGTGTCGCCTGGCCAGGCAAGTTCAAGCCGGATCGGCCTCCTTGCTATGACGGCACCGCCGACCCCGCGGAGTTCCTGTAGCTCTACGAGCTGAGCATCGAGGCGGCCAACGGCGATAATAAAGTCATGGCGAACTGGTTTCCCATGGCTCTCAAGAGATAGAGCCGCTCACGGCTCCACGAACCTGCAGCAGCTCGATCTCCTCTGGGGCCGAGATGTGCGACCGCTTGCGTCGCCAACTTCCGAGGCACTTTCGCGACCGCCCTCCGGCGCGGGTGACCTGCGCCGCATCAAGCAACAACCGGAGAGACCCTCGAGAAATGCGTCCAGCTGTCAGATTTGGGTTCCGGCAGACCCTCTAGGTTCGAACTACGGGGTGCGGCGGAGATCTCACCCCTACCTACGCACCTCGTCGCCTCGCTAGAGATCTAAACTACCAAAGGAACAACACAAGAGACACAAGGTTTATCTGGTTTGGGCCACCATTGTGGTGTAACACCCTACTCCGGTGTGTGGTGTGGTGGATGTCACGACCGGTTTTCAATAAAATACTTATTGAGAAACCGATCCTTTATTTCGAGTATAGGAGAGTCCTCCTTCTTGGTAGACAAATTCTTGATACGAAATCAGCGGTACTAAAATATATTACAGGGTTGAGCTGAGGTTGCTCAACAATTTATTACAAGCACGCCAATAATATACATAAAGGCGGATATGACACAAGGCCACCCTCTTGGGTTAACACATGGCCTAGGAAACCAACTTGTCTTAACCAAAATTCACATTTGCTGAACTTGGCGTATAGTTGATGTTTCCTTAATTCTCCCAGTACAATTCTGAGATGTTCGGCATGCTCTTCTGGTGTCTTGGAGTATACCAAAATATCATTGATGAACACCACAACAAATTTGTCCATAAATTTCATAAACACTTTGTTCATGAGGTGGACAAAATATGCGAGGCGTTAGTCGGACCAAGCGGCATCACTTGTAAACTCATACAGCCCGTGTCACGGAGGTGAAGGCTGTCTTGGGGATATCTTACATCCGTACTTTTAATTGATGGTATCCCGACCTTAAGTCAATTTTGAGAAAACATTGGCTTGAGCGAGCTGGTCAAACAAATCATTTATCCGTGGCATCGGATATTTGTTCTTTATTGTGACCATGTTGAGTGCTCGATAGTCTATACACAATCTCAGTGTCCCATCCTTTTTCTTGGCAAATAAAACTGGTGAGCCCCACGGTGAGGAGCTGGCTCGAATAAATCCTTTGTCCAATAATTCTTTTATTTGCTTCTTTAATTCCACCAACTCTGAGGGTGCCATTCTGTATGGTTTCTTGTAGATGGGGGTGGTTCCAGGTGCTAGTTCAATGTTGAATTCTATCTCGGTGCGGTGGCATGCACAGTAGTTCTTGGGGAATCGTGCAGGGAACTCACACACTCTTGGAACTTTGCTTAACTTCGAGGCGTCCACCTTGTTCAACCTTGGTTGCCGTGATATTTGTCTCTCTTGAGCTGAAACTTTTATTGTCTTCCGTGATGATGGGTAAGAATCCTTTGTCCGGTTGAAGCGATCAATAAATCCTTTGTTGGTGGTAACGGTCCATTCCTAGGATGACATCTAGTCCCTTATTTTCCAATACGATAAGGTTGGCGTGAAACTTTAATCCCTCAAACTCAATAACCACACCTTGGCGGTAACTACGAGTAACTTGCTTAATCCCGGGGACTTGATGATCATGGACTTTTCAAGGAAGCATCAAAAATCATTTTGCAAAGCAAATTTCTTTGAAATGAGCAGTGTGAAGCTCGAATCAAACAAAACCGTGGCAGGTATTGTGTTGATAGGGAGCGTGCGAATCACGATATCCGGGGCATTCTGTGCTTCCTCCTTGGTCACATGGTTCAAGTGACCCTTCTTGTGATTATTATTGGGGTTGAAGTTATTGCGGCAGGTGCTGAATTATTCCCCTTGTGGTTGGCGTGGGGCCGAGGTTTCTTGGCTTTGGGCTTTGCTTAGCATAGTGCCCTTCTTCTCCTAGCGTAGCAAGTAACACCTGGGCGGTATGTAAAATCCTTGTCCCTTGCATGAAAATTCTTGATCGGCGTGGGATATTGGTTGTGGACTTGTTTGCTCCACTTTTACGGAAGTCGATCTTGCTTGGTTGTTGCGAGCTTGAGTAGTTTGGTCCCTCTTGCGCTTGCGAAAATCTTCCAAACTGCGGCGCTCATTTTCCAGGGTAATGGCCTTGTCCACAAGTGTTTTGGAATATGGAAAGGTGTGTACAACCAGCTGGCATTTAAGTCTTTGGTGCAAGACCGTCCAGAAATTTTCCATCTTCTTATTTTTCGTCATGTGCTCTTCGTTGGCGTGCTTGAGATAACTGAGTAAACTGGCTGTTGTACTCGGTCACCGTCATGCCTCTCTGCTTGAGGTCATCAAACTCCCTCTTCTTGATCTTCATAGCAGCTTGGGGATATCGCCCACGAAAACCTTCTTTAAATTCTTCCCGGTGATGTTATTCTCATTGGGGTGCATGTGTAGGAAATTTTCCCACCATGATGCAGCTGCTCTGTGAGGTAGTGAGGTGCATATAGTACCTTCTCATGGTCTGAACATTGTGCAATGATCAATTTCCTTTCAATGTCTCGAAGCAGTCCTTCGGCCTCAAGAGGTTTGTCGGTGTGCGAGAAAGTTGGGGGCCGCGTCTTTTGTAGTTCGACAATTTGGATTCTTCTTGATCTGATCCACGGTGATTTCCCATTTTGATGACATGGTTCATCATTTCCTGGTGTTGTTGCTGGCTTTGCTCATAAAGACGGCACACTTGAGAAAAAGTTGTCTCACTGCCTTGTTGACTTGACTGTCCCTGCGTGAAATTGTTTCTTGTTTGGGTGCCATAATTCTCTTCTGGCGGATTTGGCATGGAACGAGTCCAAGGACGAGACATTTTCCACTCTTGGGATATATTTTGTAAAATTCCATAAGAAAAAGAACTTGAGCCGTAAAAATAAATAAATACTCAAAGGCGAAAAATTTAACCACTCCAAGATTTCTCAAGAAAACATTTGATTGCGCATGGAGAAGGACCGCTCAGTACATATCTTACATGCAAGCAGTAATTATACAATACATCACTCAGGATGCACGTACACAATCCTGACATGTTATTTAGGCTAGTGCACTTCTCCCAGTTCCTACATGATGCGCATACAAACTACTTCTCACAACCTATATACATATAAACATATCATACAAGCTGGCACAATGCGGGGCTGCTAGGAGCACTCGATCGGAGATGGTAAGGATTTCCCTTGGCCTGCCGAGGTGAGGCCCAGTGATCTTTGGGGACTCAACCTCCTCCTCACTAATAGGCTCAGGCGTGAAGTGCTGCGCTGAGATCTTTGGGGCGAGCGCGAGAGGTGGTGCAACCCGGATTGGAGTGGGCACAATGGGTGGTGCAACACGGAATTTGGAGTGGGCGCAATGGGTGGTGCAACACATTTGGAGTGGGCGCGATGACTTGGTCAAACTCCTCGGTGGTAGGTAGGCTGACGGCGGTGGCGAGGATGGTAGGTGAATCTGATCTTTGAGGGCGAGGCGAAAGTCAGTGGTGGTCTTGTGTGGAGGAGCTCCCTCTGTTGGCGGCACAGCCATGGGTGAGTCCATCTGAGCAGCCACAAGGTCGTCCACAAGGTTATCGAAAGCTGCCTCAAGTGCCTGGAGGTATTCAACAAGCATCTCAATAGCCTCATCTCGCTCTCCCCTGGGGCAAGCGAATGCATAGTGACAAGTGTATGGCATGTGGCATGGGAGGTAGCGGTAGCGACGAGTCTTCATCGAAGGAAGAACATCCGAGCTATCGCCTCACGGGCAGCCATATGCATGGCATGCCTCTCCGTAGGCATGGCCCTGCCAACAAATCAGAATTGGCGTGACTCTGAGCGCCCTCCTTGAACTGCATGACTTTGGTGCATAGACAGTTATCGCTGATCTTTTCTTTGGTAGAGTGTGAACCTTTGGGCGAACTGATGGCCCAATCGCGATCTTGACGATGTAGGTGAGGAGCTTGATAAATCCCTCAGGTACATTGGCGAACACCTGTGACTCACAGTCGCTGCTAGCCATCTACAAAAGTAGACAAAAATTCAGAATAGTCAGATCATAAATTTATGATGACTAACAGAAAATTGCTACATTTTGCAAAAATGCTAAAATCGCACTAAGATGCTAATAACCGATTAGCGATCGCACCTAGTGGCTTCCTACAGTCAGCGTGGCTCTGGTACCAAGTTTGTCACGACCGGTTTTTTAATAAAATACTTATTGAGAAACCGATCCTTTTATTTCTAGTATAGGAGAGTCCTCCTTACTGGTAGATCCAGCAGTACTAAAATATATTACAGGGTTGAGCTGAGGTTGCTCAACAATTTATTACAAGCACGCCAATAATATACATAAAGGCGGATATGACACAAGGTTGTGGTGGTATACTACTGACTCGTATATAAAACTGGTGGTCGATATGTCACAGTGAAGTGGGTGACATTGACTCCTACTCTTGCAGCTCATCGAGCGTCGAAGTGAGGCTTGATGGTTTATTCGGGTAGCGAGCGGATATGGTACAAGTGATAAATTCCAGGATGCATACGCGGACTGGTTGGGACTCCTCTAGGCGTCGGACTCGCTATCGAACTCTTCATCCATAAGATCGCCTTCGTCAACATCGGCCAAATCAACAAGCGGTGAGTACTTTGAATGTACTACGCAAGGCGATTCGGACATAAGATATAACAAGCGTAAGCATGATGCATCATGGGCAATTGGCAATGCACACTCAAATGATAAACTTGCACGACATGTTAAATAAAAAGGAAGTCGGCGGTAATCCTCCGAAATCCCAACAAAATAAGCGAAAACCAGTCAGTGTACGAAGTAGCGCCTCGAATGGTGAATAAATAAATTAACATGCATGATCGGGCATCTAAGCGACACCACGTAAAGGGCTTATATTGGAAAATAAATGGCGGTCGTGCCACGATCCGGACGTCAGCGACATCACATAAAGGGCTTATATCGAAAGTAAATAACAAGAGTGCCATAGTCGGACGTCGGCGACATCACATCTGAGGCTTATATTGAAAGTAAATAACAAGAATTACAGCGATCGGACGTCGGCGACATCACATAAAGGGCTTATATTGAAAATAAATAACAAGAGTGCCACGATCGGACGTCGGCGACATCACATAAAGGGCTCATATCGAAAGTAAACAGCATAAATGCCACAGTCGGATGTCTGGGCGACATCACATAAAGGGCTTATATTGCATTGTCGTATTCAAGCAGTATAGACCATTCCAAGGAAAGATACTCAGCACATAATAATAAGCGGGTTAGTCCATCCACGGGATTAATCATGTAGCCGAGTCTACCACTCATGTATACATTCACGGAGATTTGTCAAGGAGGCGCTTTGAGGCCAGACGGGACAAGTTGAACACGGATATTGACCATAGATACGGTTACTTGAATGAGTTTGACTCTCGAGTTTGTACTATTAAACCACAGCCAATGGATTTGATGATACATGAGGACTAGTTCCATTTACGGTATTTTAGAAGAAACACATCTAACGATTACACCCAATTCCATATTCGCTGCTAGGAATCACCCTAAGCAGCGTTCAAGAAAAACTCTAAGGCAGGGAGGTCACAACCTCGAATAGCATGGGATCAAATTTATCTGGCGCTCTAAGGGGTGCCCCCTCTCGGTCCCAACGGAAACACCCATGCTCCACTGTGGATGGCGGGCTTTAATCCAGGGCCATGGAACCCTCATCCGGCCCCTCTGTTTGGTGTGTACCGGAAAGAGGTTTGCAACTTACTAAACCATATTCCATAAAGAAAACATGTGGTAGTACAAGAAAAGGAGCAGATGGTAGCGTGACTTGATTCACGTTGACCTTTGGAGTTAAATAGTTTGGCATAAGGCGGCATGCTACAACAATACCATCTTACCACCCATCATGTCACCACATGATCAAGTAAACTCACATCGAATCACACATCGAGTTTCGAAGCTCATTCGCAATGGCTTTCATGCAACATAACATTCACGGGTGTTCATGTAATTATGCCATGAAGTAACTACTTAAGCAAACACGCAAAACACTCATCATATCAAAGGTTCAAACATGCTTTCCTGGTTCGGATTAGTCGGAGTCTAGCTCGGTGAAGTTCGCGGTTTCGTCACCTCTTCCGGTATCTACGGTACAAAGAAAACGTGTACTAACGTGAATACCGTGGGTGCACAAAAAGTGTTCCAAATTTTTTTCAAATAAACATGATAAAAAACTAGACAGAAAAATAAAGAGGACAGAAAAAGAATCAATCAAAAATCATTTTCTGTTTAAGAGTTATTAGTGTTTTAGTCCAGGGACTTATGCGTAATAAACGAGAAAGTTTCGAGGGCTGAACAGAAAAAGGACAGGAAAGCGTTTCAGATTAAGCGTATTTTCCGAATCGCTTTCAGAAAAAAGCAGTTCGAATAGAAAGAGGCGGCGAGGGGTCCCACCGTCAGGTTTGAAAATTGAGAGAGAAAGCAGGCGTCGGCACCGAAGCTTGCGGTGGTCACGGTGACGATCCTAGCGAGTTGGGAGGCGGAGGTTACCCACGGGCTCGGGGTGCCCTCCAGCGTCTATGGGTGGTGGAGGTGGTTGTCGGCGAGCACCACGTCGACGGCGGCCCTTACTCCGTGAGACGGCTCGGGTGATGTTGGGTCTCGTCGGGAAGGCTGCAAAGGCCGTCGGCCTTGAGTTAGGTGATTGGGTGCCCTAGGAGGCTACGGGCATGATTTGGGAGGGCGGGGTGCCCTCTTTGGAGTGGATTGTCTTTGGAGCGAAGGCGGATCGGGCGGCGGAGGCGGAGGAGAAGGCCTCCTCGGGGTCCTCCTAGGGGTTGATCGCAGCTTTGGCGAGGTGGTGAGTGGTGTTGGTCGGCGAGCGAGCGGGCGGCTATTTATAGCCGGCCAGGCGGTTCGAATTGGGGAGCGTAGTAATTTCAAAAATTTTCCTACGATCACGCAAGATCATGGTGATGCATAGCAGCGAGATGAGAGTGTTGTCTCGTACCCTCGTAGACCGACAGCGAGCGTTGGCATAGCGTAGAGGAAGTAGTCGTACTTCTTCCCGATCCAACCGATCAAGTACGAGCGTCGGCACCTCCGAGTTCTGCACGTTCAGCTCGATGGCGTCCCTCGAACTCCGATCCAGCGAGTGTTGAGGAGAGTTTCGTCGACCTGACGGCGTGGTGGCGATGATGATGTTCCACCGGCGCGGGGCTTCGCCTAAGCTCCATAGCGGTATATTCGAGGTGTAGTTTGGTGGAAGGGGCACCGCTGCGGCTGAGAGCGATCTCAATGATCAACTTGTGTGTCATGGGGTGCCCCTGCCCTGTATATAAAGGAGGGAAGGGGAGGGGCTGGCCGGCCAGGAGAGGTGCGCCGGGGTGTCCTACTCCTACTAGGGTAGGATTCCCCCAAATCCTAGTCCAACTAGGTTTCCCCAAGTGGGAAGGGAGAGAGAGAGGCGCCCCTTCTCCTAGTCCTAATAGGACTAGGGAAGGGGAAGGTGCTGACCAGCACTATGGCCCCTTTTCTCTTTCCCACTAAGGCCCATCAAGGCCCATTGACCCCGGGAGGTTCGGTAACCCCGGTACTCGGTAAAATTCCCAATTTCACCGGAGTGATTCGGAATCAAACATAGGCTTCAATATATCAATCTTTATGTCTCGACCATTTGAGACTCCTCGTCATGTCCGTGATCTCATCGGGACTCGAACAACCTTGGTACATCAATATCATATAAACTCATAATAAGCATCGCCGAAGCGTTAAGCGTGCGGACCCTACGGGTTCGAGAACTATGTAGACATGACCGAGACACCTCTCGGTCAATAACCAATAAGCGGGACCTGGATGCCCATATTGGCTCCTACATATTCTCTGAAGATCTTTATCGGTCGAGACCGCATAACAACATCGTTGTTCCTTTGTCATCGGTATGTTACTTGCGAGATTCGATCGTCGGTATCAATACCTAGTTCAATCTCGTTCTTGGCAAGTCTCTTTTCTCGTTCCGTAATACATCATCTCACAACTAACACATTTAGTTGCAATGCTTGCAAGGCTTATGTGATGTGCATTACCGAGAGGGCGAGAGATACCTCTCCGAGCAATCGGAGTGACAAATCCTAATCTCGAAATATGCCAACCCAACATGTACCTTGGAGACACACTGTAATGTACCTTTATAATCACCCGATTCGTTGTGGCGTTTGGTAGCACCAAAGTGTTCCTCGGGCAAGCAGGAGTTGCATAATCTCATAGTCATAGGAACATGTATAAGTCATGAAGAAAAGCACTAGCAACAAACTATACGATCAGGTGCTATGCTAATGGAATGGGTCATGTCAATCAGATCATTCAACCAATGATGTGATCCCGTTAATCAAATAACAACTCCTTGTTCATGGTTAGGAAACATAACCATCTTTGATTAACGAGCTAGTCAAATAGAGGCATACTAGTGACACTCTGTAGGTTTATGTATTCACACATGTATTATGTTTCCGGTTAATACAATTCTAGCATGAATAATAAACATTTATCATGATATAAGAAATAAATAATAACATTATTATTGCCTCTAGGGCATATTTCCTTGATCTCCCACTTGCACTAGAGTCAATAATCTAGTTCACATCGCCATGTGATTTAACATCAATAGTTCACATCTATATGTGGTTAACACCCATAGTTCACATCGACATGTGACCAACACCCAAAGGGTTTACTAGAGTCGATAATCTAGTTCACATCGCTATGTGATTAACACCCAAAGAGTACTAAGGTGTGATCATGTTTTGCTTGTGAGATAATTTTAGTCAGCAGATGCATCACATTCGAGCCGTAAGTATTTACAAATTTCTATGTCTACAATGCTCTTGCGGAGCTACTCTAGCTAATTGCTCCCACTTTCAATATGTATCTAGATTGAGACTCGAGTCATCTAGATTAGTGTTAAAACTTGCATCGGCGTAACCTTTTACGACGAACCTTTTTCACTTCCATAATCGAGAAACATATCCTTATTCTACTAAGGATAATTTTGACCGATGTCCATTGATCTACTCCTAGATCTCTATTGCACTCCTTGCCAATCTTAGTGGTAGGGTATGCAATAGATCAGTACTGACATGACATACTTTATAGAACCTATGGCTGATGCATAGGGAATGACTTTCATTCTCTTTCTATCTTCTGCCGTGGTCGGGTTTTGAGTCTTACTCAATCTCACACCTTGTAACACAGGCAAGAACTCTTTCTTTGACTGTTCCATTTTGAACTACTTCAAAATCTTGTCAAGGTATGTATTCATTGAAAAACTTATCAAGCGTCTTGATCTATCTCTATAGATCTTGATGCTCAATATATAACAACTTCACGAGGTCTTTCTTTGAAAAACTCCTTTCAAATACTCCTTTATGCTTTGCAGAATAATTCTACATTATTTCGATCAACAATATGTCATTCACATATACTTATCGAAATCTTGTAGTGCTCCCACTCACTTTCTTGTAAATCTGAGGCTTCTCCAAAAGTCTGTATAAAACCATATCTTTGATCACACTATCAAGCGTTTATTCAACTCGAGATGCTTGCAGGTCCATAGATGGATCATTGGAGCTTGCACATTTTGTTAGCTCCTTTAGGATTGACAAAACCTTCGGTTGCATCATATACAACTCTTCTTTAATAAATCCATTAAAGAATGTAGTTTTGACATCCATTTGCAGATTTCATAAAATGTGGCAATTGCTAACATGATTGAGACAGACTTAAGCATCGCTACAATTGAGAAAATCTCATTGTAGTCAACACCTTGAACTTGTCAAAAACCTTTTTGCGACAAGTCGAGCTTTGTAGATAGTAACACTACTATCGGTGTCCGTCTTCCTCTTGAAGATCCATTTATTCTCAATGGCTTGCCGATCATCGAGCAAGTCAACCAAAATCCATACTTTGTTCTCATACATGGATCCCATCTCAGATTTCATGGTCTCAAACCATTTCGCGGAATCTGGGCTCATCATCGCTTCCTCATAGTTAGTAGGTTCATCATGGTCTAGTAACATGACTTTTAGAATAGGATTACCGTACCACTCAGTGCGGATCTTACTCTGGAAGACCTCGAGGTTTGGTAACAACTTGATCTGAAGTTTCATGATCATCATCATTAACTTCCTCACTAATTGGTGTAGGAATCACTTTGGAACTGATTTACTGTGATGAACTACTTTCCAATAAGGAGAAGGTACAATTACCTCATCAAGTTCTACTTTCCTCCCACTCACTTCTTTGAGAGAAACTTCTTCTCTAGAAAGGATCCATCTTAACAAAAACTTGCCTTCGGATCTGTGATAGAAGGTGTACCCAACATTTTCTTTTGGGTATTCTATGAAGGCGCACTTCTCCGATTTGGGTTCGAGCTTATCGGTGAAAACTTTTCACATAAGCATCACAACTCAAACTTTAAGAAAGCGACAGCTTAGGTTTCTTGCTAAACCATAGTTCATACGGTGTCATCTCAGCGGTTTAGATGGTTGCCCTATTAAGCGTGAATGCAGCTGTCTCTAATGCATAACCCCAAAGCGATAGTGGTAAATCGGTAAGATACATCATAGATCGCACCATATCATAATAAAATCTGATTCTGACGTTCGGACACACCATAACGTTGTGGTGTTCCGGTGGCGTGAGCTGTGAAACTATTCCACATTGTTTTCATTGAAGACCAAACTCGTAACTCAAATATTCATCTCCACGATCAGATCGCGAAACTTTATTTTCTTGTTACGATGATTTTCCACTTCACTCTGAAATTCTTTGAACCTTTCAACTATTTCAGACTTATGTTTCATCAAGTAGATATACCCATATCTGCTCAAATCATCTTGTGAAGGTCAGAAAATAACGATACTTGCCACGAGCATCAACACTCATTGGATCGCATACATCGGTATGTATTATTCCCAATAAGTCGGTAGCTTGTTCCATTGTTCGGAGAGCGGAGTTTTAGTCATCTTGCCCAAAAGGCACGGTTACATAAGCATCAAATGATTCATAATCAAGTGATTCCAAAAGTCCATCGGCATGGAGTTTTCTTCATCGCTTTACACCAATATGACCTAAGCGGCGATTGCCACAAATAAGTTGCACTATCATTATTAACTTTGCATCTTTTGGTTTCAATATTATGAATATGTGTATCACTATGATCGAGATCAATGAACCATTTTCATTGGGTGTGTAACCATATAAGGTTTTATTCATGTAAGCAGAACAACAATTTATTCTCTTACTTAAATGAATAACCGTATTGCAATAAACATGATCAAATCATATTTATGCTCAACACCAAATAACACTTATTTAGGTTCCACACTAATCCCGAAAGTATAGGGAGTGTGCGATGATGATCATATCAATCTTGGAACTACTTCCAACACTCATCGTCACTTCCCTTCAACTAGTCTCTGTTTATTACGTAACTCCTGTTTGAGTTACTAATCTTAGCAACGAGCAGTATCAAATACTCGAGGGCTACTATAAACACTAGTAAGGCACACATCAATAACCTGTATATCAAATATAACCTTGTTCACTTTGCCATCCTTCTTATCCACCAAATATTCAGGGGTAGTTCGCTTCGGTGACCAGTTCCATTGCAGCAAAAGTACTCGGTCTCGGGCTTAGGTCTAGACTTGGGCTTCTTCACTCGAGCAACAACTTGCTTGCCGTTCCTTTTGAAGTTCCCTTCTTCCCTTTGCCATTTTCCTTGAGACTAGTGGTCTTGTCAACCATCAACACTTGATGTTTTCTTGATTTCTACCTTCGCGATTTTAGCATCGCGAAGAGCTCGAAATCTTTTCGTCATCCCTTGCATACTATAGTTCATCACGAAGTTCTACTAACTTAGTGATGGTGACTAGAAAATTCTGTCAATCACTATCTTATCGGAAGATTAACTCCCACTTGATTCAAGCGATTGAAGTACTCGGACAATCTGAGCACATGCTCACTAGTTGGCGATTCTCCTCCATCTTTTAGCTATAGAACTTGTTGGAGACTTCATATCTCTCAACTCGGGTATTTGCTTGAAATATTAACTTCAATTCTGGAACATCTCATATGGTCCATGGCGTTCAAAACGTCTTTGAAGTCCCGATTCTAAGCCGTTAAGCATGGTGCACTAAACTATCAAGTAGTCATCATATTGAGCTGGCCAAGCGTTCATAACGTCGTATCTGCTCATATTGAGCTAATAGCGTTCATAACGTCGCATCTGCTCCTGCAATAGGTCATCACCTAGCGGTGCATTAAGGACATAATTCTTCTGCGCAGCAATGAGGATAAACCTCGGATCACGGATCCAATCCGCATCATTGCTACTAACATCTTTCAATACAATTTTCTCTAGGAACACATATGAAAACATAGGGAAGCAACAACGCGAGCTATTGATCTACAACATAATTTGCAAAATACTACGGGACTAAGTTCATGATAAATTAAAGTTCAATTAATCATATTACTTAAGAACTCCCACTTAGAAAATATCCTCAATTCTCTAAGTGATTGCGTGATCCATATCAACTACACCATGACCGATCATCACGTGTGATGGAGTAGTTTCAATGGTGAACATCAATATGTTGATCATATCTACTATATGATTCACGCTCGACCTTCGGTCTCCGTGTTCGAGGTCATATCTTATATGCATAGCTCGTCAAGTATAACCTGAGTATTCTGCGTGTGCAACTGTTTTGCACCGTTGTATTTGAGCGTAGAGCCTATCACCCGATCATCACGTGGTGTCTCGGCACGAAGAACTTTCATAGCGGTGCATACTCGGGAGAACACTTCTTGATAATTTAGTAAGAGATCATCTTATAATGCTACCGTCAATCAAAGCAAAATAAGATGCATAAAGGATTAACATCACATGCAATCAATATAAGTGATATGATATGGCCATCATCATCTTGTGCTTGTGATCTCCATCTCGAAGCACCGTCATGATCACCATCGTCACCGGTAGCGACACCTTGATCTCCATCGTAGCATCGTTGTCGTCTCGCCAACTATTGCTTCTCGACTATCGCTACTGCTTAGTGATAAAGTAAAGCAATTACATGGCGTTGCATTTCATACAATAAGCGACAACCATATGGCTCCTGCCGATTGCCGATAACTTCGGTTACAAAACATGATCATCTCATACAATAAAATATAGCATCACGTCTTGACCATATCACATCACAACATGCCTGCAAAAACAAGTTAGGCGTCCTCTACTTTGTTGTTGCAAGTTTTACGTGGCTGCTACGGGCTGAGCAAGAACCGTTCTTACCTCGCATCAAAACCACAGCGATACTTCGTCAAATAGACTCCGTTTAACCTTCTCAAGGACGGGCGTATGCCTCGATTCAACTAAAGTGAGAGAGGCAGACACCGCCGGTCACCTTTAAGCAGCGAGTGCTCGGGCGGTGAAACCAGTCTCGCGTAAGCGTCTGGCGTAATGTCGGTCGGGCGCTTCATCTCACAATACCGCTGAACCAAAGTATGACATCTTTGGTAGGCAGTATGACTTATATCGTCCACAACTCACTTGTGTTCTACTCGTGCACATGACATCAGCGCATAAAACCAGGCTCGGATGCCCTTTGTTGGGGAGCGTAGTAATTTCAAAAATTTTCCTACGATCACGCAAGATCATGGTGATGCATAGCAGCGAGATGAGAGTGTTGTCTCGTACCCTCGTAGACCAACAGCGAGCGTTGGCATAGCGTAGAGGAAGTAGTCGTACTTCTTCCCGATCCAACCGATCAAGTACCGAGCGTCACGGCACCTCCGAGTTCTGCACCGTTCAGCTCGATGGCGTCCCTCGAACTCCGATCCAGCGAGTGTTGAGGAGAGTTTCGTCGACCTGACGGCGTGGTGGCGATGATGATGTTCCACCGGCGCGGGGCTTCGCCTAAGCTCCATAGCGGTATATTCGAGGTGTAGTTTGGTGGAAGGGGCACCGCACACGGCTGAGAGCGATCTCAATGATCAACTTGTGTGTCATGGGGTGCCCCTGCCCTGTATATAAAGGAGGGAAGGGGAGGGGCTGGCCGGCCAGGAGAGGGCGCGGGGTGTCCTACTCCTACTAGGGTAGGATTCCCCCAAATCCTAGTCCAACTAGGTTTCCCCAAGTGGGAAGGGAGAGAGAGAGAGGCCCCTTCTCCTAGTCCTAATAGGACTAGGGAAGGGGAAGGTCTGACCAGCACTATGGCCCCTTTCTCTTTCCCACTAAGGCCCATCAAGGCCCATTGACCCCCGGGAGGTTCGGTAACCCCGGTACTCGATAAAATTCCCAATTTCACCGGAGTGATTCGAATCAAACATAGGCTTCAATATATCAATCTTTATGTCTCGACCATTTGAGACTCCTCGTCATGTCCGTGATCTCATCGGGACTCGAACAACCTTGGTACATCAATATCATATAAACTCATAATAAGCATCGCCGAAGCGTTAAGCGTGCGGACCCTACGGGTTCGAGAACTATGTAGACATGACCGAGACACCTCTCGGTCAATAACCAATAAGCGGGACCTGGATGCCCATATTGGCTCCTACATATTCTCTGAAGATCTTTATCGGTCGGACCGCATAACAACATCGTTGTTCCTTTGTCATCGGTATGTTACTTGCGAGATTCGATCGTCGGTATCAATACCTAGTTCAATCTCGTTCTTGGCAAGTCTCTTTTCTCGTTCCGTAATACATCATCTCACAACTAACACATTTAGTTGCAATGCTTGCAAGGCTTATGTGATGTGCATTACCGAGAGGGGCCGAGATACCTCTCCGAGCAATCGGAGTGACAAATCCTAATCTCGAAATATGCCAACCCAACATGTACCTTCGGAGACACCTGTAATGTACCTTTATAATCACCCGATTCGTTGTGGCGTTTGGTAGCACCAAAGTGTTCCTCGGGCAAGCAGGAGTTGCATAATCTCATAGTCATAGGAACATGTATAAGTCATGAAGAAAAGCACTAGCAACAAACTATACGATCAGGTGCTATGCTAATGGAATGGGTCATGTCAATCAGATCATTCAACCAATGATGTGATCCGTTAATCAAATAACAACTCCTTGTTCATGGTTAGGAAACATAACCATCTTTGATTAACGAGCTAGTCAAATAGAGGCATACTAGTGACACTCTGTAGGTTTATGTATTCACACATGTATTATGTTTCCGGTTAATACAATTCTAGCATGAATAATAAACATTTATCATGATATAAGAAATAAATAATAACATTATTATTGCCTCTAGGGCATATTTCCTTCAAAAGTGGAGGGAGGGTTTTGGGAGAAATTTTGATATGAGGCATGGTAAAAATGGGTGGTTGCAAAAGAAAGAATAGCCCCAAAACTCATAGGATTTCTTTTTAATAAAAAATAATAATTTCCCAAAGAAAAATAATCGTGATGAGTTAAAATCAGAAGGAAAGTTTTTTTTATAACCAAACACCAAGGTTGAGGAAGACAAAAAAATAAAATACTTGTCATAGGAGAAATTTTTTTGAGAAGGAGGGGCTTTTGGAAAGATTTTAAATAGCCTCCTTCAAATCAAAATAAAAGGGTTTTGTTAAAAAAAATAAATTAAAAATTTTTGGAGTGTCACAGTGGATTGCCTCTTGGGCTGATGATGAACAATACAAGGAAGAACAGCCTCATGAGATGCATTCTTAGCTGGTCGATGAAGCTGCTAGGGGAGTTCGATTCGCTTCTCTCTCTCTCTCTCTCTCTCTCTCTCTCTCTCTCTCTCTCTCTCTCTCTCTCTCTCTCTCTCTTTCTACGATTGATCTCTCGATGCCTCTACCCTGTGGGTGGCTAGTCCTATTTATAGGCGGAGGCCCTGGGCCTCTTCCCAAATATTGAGTGGGAAGGGCGCCAACAATTGGCCATTTGAAGGGGAACATCCGGTACACTTATCATGACTAAAGTTGGTCCTCGCCTGCCAAAGGCTCTGGTGGCGACGCCGGCTTGGGCTCCATGATGAATTCCTTCCTGCCATTACAGCGGTCTTGGTCTTGTTGCATCAAGCAGGTGCCTTTGCTTGATGCTCTACGCTGCGCTTGCCCCTTTGCACCAAAGAGGAAATGAGGAAGCTGGCGCGGTGGCGCCCGCCTGGCGCCCTTGGTCGTCATGGCTTGCGTCATGGGCACCTCGTGAGGTACCCGCCTTGATCTCTCCGCCTCCTCGCGAGCCAGCCTGGCGAGGCCGTGCACGAGGAAGCTTCACGTCGTCCGCCCAGCAATCTCAGCCCCTCGCGAGGTCTTGAGCTGTCTTGATGAAGATGGGTCGTCTTGGGCCACCCTTGAGCCATGCCGCGAGGCCGCAGGCGAGCAAGTCTGGTACCCCCATTCCCAGAACGCCGACAGTAGCCCCCGGGCCCAAGGCGCGCCTGGACTTGGCTGAGCAGAGAAGCGAAGGGGCAATTGCAAAGCGCCGCGGGCCCTAACAGCCTGCGGCCTCGGGCGCCGCGTGGCGGTTGATTGGACGTGGGCGTCTCCACTTCCCCACGACGCCTCGACAACTGCATGAATTGACAAGTCCCTGCATGCAAAGCGGGTCATGATTACCTGCGATCGTGGAGGCCGGCGGTTGGCCTTCCCCGGCTATAAGTATGGAACGGCGCGTGCCCTTCCAGTCCATATCTTCTTGCTTCTCCTTCTTCTCTGTCCTTGCTCCACTTTGTGGCAATGGCTCTGATCCGCCGGTTCTCCGCGGAAGAGAAGGGAAAGGCTCCCCGAGAGGGTCCCGACCCGATTTCGCCGAAGAAACGGCTAGCCCTATGCCGTCGAGATGAGGCGCCCGGCGAGGCGTCGAGGCCCTGGTGCGGCGGCGCCGCCCGAGTTCCGCTGCCTTGTACGCCCACATTGAGGCCACTGAAGGAGTTGATGAGCGCCATGGGCGATGCCGCCCGTCGGCGTCGGCGGAGTCGCAGCGGTGTAGCGTTGTCCCTCCTGGAGTCCATGTCGAGGGCTCCTCCCGAGAGTTTGTGCTCCACGCCGCCATGCCTCCTCAGTCTTGGATCCGCCTTCCTCCCTCCTTCGCCTTCTTGATGCCGCGGGGGGGATATTTGGGGCTCTGGTTGCAGCACGCCGGCTGCAGCACCCTCGAGATCGAAGCGGAGGTCGCGGTCGTTGCTCCGGGCAAGGTCTTCATGACTCGAGGCTGGGGCGAGATCGCTCGAGTCTGCAGGACGAGGGGCGCCCTCGCGATCCAACTAGAGTACGACGGCGCTTCCATGATGCTCTTCAAGGTCCTCGACGCGGAAGGACGCCGGCTGGAGTGCTGCCCTGAGATAGGTGGTCGGGGCCCTGCCGCGGCGAGGAACTGGCTCGCCGATCGCTCCCTCAGGAGCTCCTCAGGCGGCGGAGGCGGCGGAGGATCCAGGGACTCCGCCGAGCTTTTCGCGACTCCGGAGATGAGCGACGACAGCTACAAGCCCCCGAGCCTGCGCCGCTCTCAGAGCAGGGCGGGCTCGTCAGGCCGCCGCTGCCTCTGATCTGGATGAGGTTGGCGCCGGTGCCTGACGGCCCACTGTTGATGATGGCGTCTCTCACGGAGGCGCGTGTAGTTAACGTTCTTTAGGATCTGCTCGCCCTGTTCCCTGCGAGGAATTGAAAAGCGCGCCCCGTGGGGGCTTGTAAGGTGCCTGTGGTTCTGTTTGTTAATATGATCCTTGCCGTGAAGTAGTGCAAGATGCTCATTCCGTCTTAGCTTAGTTCTTCCTTTCAAACCTCACGAGGGCTTGGTGCTCTGCGCCGACAGGTCCCGGTCCCAAGGCAGGCTTCAGCCGTCGCTGGTATGCCAGGTCGCGATGCCGTGGTCAAGGCCAGGAGGTGAGCGGCCCGGGGTCCAGTAAGAGCCCCTAAGTCACGATGCTCAGGAGGTCCCCTTTAGTGCTCAAGCAGCCGTCGTTCGGTGAGAAAGGAGTGCGACGTTGCTAACATGGGATTGCATTAGGTGCGAGGTCGGTGCTGCGATAGCCAGTGTTTCCGGAGGGTGACTTATCTCGGGAGTCACGAACCGCTTCCTGGTGCGACGCTAGGTCCGCGCATCGGCAGCGAGGGTTGCTGGCGAGGTCCCGCGTGCCTCTTCCCTCTCGCCTTTGCTCCCCTTTTCGCTCTCGTCCTCGGGTCCGGCCCTCGAGTGGGTCTCGGCCGTTGCTGGTATGCGGTCGCGATGCGTGGACAAGGCGGAGGGTGAGGGCTGGAGAGCGATGGGAGCCGTGGTCGCGATGCTCGGTACCCCCCTTTAGCGTGCAAGCGGTTGGCGGACGAGAGTGAAGAAGGCGCCGTGAGGGCCTCGCCTGGCGCTGCACCTTGAAGGAATCCTGCAGGCTCACCATAAGAAGAACAAGAGTCCGCTATGACAAGCGGCGGTCAGCCGTTGGTTGCTCTGGAGAGGTGACGAGGCACTGAAGGCCTGACGAGGTGGCGCTATGCGGGGCTGCCGCGGCCAGAGCTCAGCCATTCAGGTTGGTCGGCGTTGCAGGGGCGGACCCATGCATAGCGTCGTGCCGTTGGGAGCAGCTCCATCGGTTGGTGTCAATTGAGCGGGTAACTAGGTCAAGCACGTTAATCACGAAGGAGCAAGTTCATTTAGATAGGTGTGAGGGAAGGCGGGCGTGTTGGAGTGCGGCCGAGAGACTTGGGGATGATGCAGCCGAGGCGCCCCAACAAAGTAAGCTAGGAACATGAAGTAAAGGGATACCGCCACGGGGGCGGACCCATGCGGCACAGGAATGATGCAGCCACAGGGGGCACTCCGGTGGAAATGAAACTTGAAGGATGTCACGATAGCGTTGGCGACGAAGGGATCTTTGAAGTGGCGGGCGTCGTGGGCTGCGGAAGCCGATCTTCACGAGCCCCGGGCCCGGGGAGCCTCGGGAGGCTCGGGCGCTAGTGGCTCCTCGCGGACCATGAGGCGCTGGACTACGGGCGCTGGCCTCTTGAGCCTCGGGATGTTCCCCATGGTATTGGCGGCGTGGCGGCCGCGTTCGGCCTGTGATAGGGCATGCGAACATAGCTGTGGGGTGGACCTTCATGGCGCCCCATGTGTGAGGCTAGAAAGCGCTCTGAGGCGGCTCGGTTGAGCCCTGGTTTGTCGATCTGAGCGCGCAGCCCACCATCCTCGCTTTGGATGGGGAGCTACGGCGGAGTGGCGGCGGCTGCCACTCATGACTCTTGACTCCTGCAGCTCTGAATGATCGGTGGCGAACTCCCGAGGTTGGCCCTCCTTGCCTCGTTCCTTCTGAGGAAGCGTGCTCTGAAACACGCCTCAAGTGGTGCCCAGCGCCTCCCTCGTGACCTTAGCAAGGTCGGTGGCCCTCGAGAGAGAGCCCCGGGCCTTGCTTGAGGAGGGCCGGGCACGCCTTCTATCTGACGAGAAGGAGGTGCCCCTGAGCAGGTGCGGACCACGAGGGCCTGCCTCCCGAGGGGTCGGGCCTGGCGATATCTTCTTCTTCTTGGGAGCAGTCTCGGGGAGCCTCCCTCTCCTACAATCTGGGTCTTCAAGTGACGCGGCTTGAAAAGCTCGCTCCAGGGAGCACACTGCGTCTCTCTCTTCACAAGGCACCGTGATGACTCCGCCGCTTCCTGGCATCTTGAGGATGTTGTAGCCATGATGAGTCACGGCCATGAACTTGGCCAGAGCTGGGTACCCGAGGATGGCATTTTATGGCAGGCGAATGTGGGCGACATCGAAGTTGATGAGCTCGGCGCGGTAGTTGTCATGCGCCCCGAAGGTTACTGGGAGGCGGACTTTCCCAATTGGAACTGTGGAGCCATCAGTGACTCCAGAGAAAGGCTTGGTTGGCTGAAGCTGATTGTAAGGCACTTGGAGATTGTTGAATGTCTCTACGGACGGGACATTGAGCCCTACTCCACCATCGGCGAGGTCTGGTGACTTGCCGTTGCGATGATTGGGGAACAAAGCATCGGGAGGACTCGGTTGTGGCGCGCGCTTGAGCTGATCCGTTGAGCTGAGCGTGATGGCGCCGCCGACCACGAGATGGCGTGTGGCTTGAGCTTGGGAGGACTGCATTCGCCGTGGGCGAACTGCTTGAAGATCGTTGAGAGGCTGGGCTTGAGCTCTGCCCGGGATGCTGCGATCGCTTGGCGGCTCTGAAGCCCCAGCCCACTCGTCGATGGTGGTCCTCGTTTCTCCTTGGCTGCGGCGGCGAGAGGAGGGAGGCTTGCGTTTCCTTGCAGGCGATCCTCGCGAGGCTGATCCTCGGCCTCCCTCGCGAGTCGATCCTGCCATCGATCCTCGCGAGGTCGGTCACGCCACCCTTGGCGAGGGCCACAGTCTTCCAGCGTCTGTGTTTCTTCCTCCTCCTCGGTCGTAGCCTCGATGCGTTGCGGTCGGGCATCGACCGATTCTCCTTCTCGCACGGCTCGGAGCTCTTGACATTCGTTGGTGTTGTGGGTGTGGAGGTCGTGGTACACACAGTACCGGCTGCCCTTGGAAGACTCAGGCTGATCTCTGCCGCGCTTGGTGTCTGGTTCTGCCGCGAGCACGGCAGCCCCCTTGCGCTTCATGTCCTTGGCCTTGGGGTTCTTCTCATCTGCGTCTGCGGCTGGCAGCTCGGGGACGGAAAGGCGTCCTTCCTCAGCCCTGGCGCACTTGGTCGCCAAGTTGAACAGCTCCAAGGATGTGCACAGATCTTCATGCATCGCCAGCTCCTCCTTCATCTTGACATCAGGCACACCGTCGGAGAAGGCAGAGATGATGTCCTCCTCGGTCACCTTGGGAATCTTGAGGCGTGCGTTGTTGAAGCGCTGGATGTACTTCTGCAGGGTCAACCCTGGCTGCTACTTGATGCGGCGCATGTCGCTCACGGCAGGAGGCCGGTCACGAGTACCTTGGAAGTTGGCGATGAAGCGGGTGCGCATCTCGTCCCAGGAGGAGATCGTGCCAGGAGACAGGTTCAGGAGCCAGGTGTGGTGTAACGCTCCGGATTCGATGCGCCAGGTGTCCGTCAGTTATTCACCGTCGTTGCCATGTCATTTGCTTGCGTGTTGCACTTTGCCATGTCATCATCTGCATTTCATATCATGTCGTCATGTGCATCGCATTTGCATACGTGTTCATCTCATGCATCCGAGCATTTTCCCCGTTGTCCGTTTTGCAATCCGGCACTCCTATGTCCTCCGGCGCCCCTCTTACCTCTTTTCGTGAGTGGCCGAAAAATGTTCTCGGAATGGATCGAAACTTGGCGTGCGGTCTTATTATAGTGTAGACAGGCCGCCTGCCAAGTTTCGTCGCATTCGGAGTTCATTTGTTAGCCCAACCGTTAAACCTACAGCCGCAATATAGTCGGTCTATCGTCGGACGTTTTCGGTCTCCGGAAGCGATTCTTGCCGGGCTGCACCTCTCTTCTCTCCTCTCAGCCCAAGGCCTTCTAACCACAGCCCACTAACCCCTCCTAGGCCAGCCTAGCCCCCCCTCGGCCGGAGCAAGACGATCGCGATAAATGCAGTTGAATCGCTTCAAACCCCCAAAACCTAGCCCCTACCCTATATAAACTACCTCTATGCCATTTTTGGCATTCCCTAGTCTTCCCCTACCCCTAGACCCCCCTCTCCTCGGATCTGCCGCCACCAACCACAGCCAACCCGCCTCCTCTTCGTTTTCCGCGCCGGCCCACTCCTCCGCCGCCACTTGGCGCTGTCCCCGCCGCCAAACGCCACCCAGCGCCGCCGCCAAGTCAGCCGCGCCCACTCCCGCGCCTCCACGTGCCTTCCCCTCGTCTCCGGCCGCGCGCTTCATGAAGCCCATCCATGACCGCGCGGCCGGGCCGAACAGGCCCCGCCAGCCACAGCGCCTCGCCACCGCCCGCTCCTCCCTCGCGTGGATCGGGCGAGCCCGATCTCCCCGCCGCCGTCGTCGCCGTCCGTGACCGAGCCCCGCCCCGACGAACTCCCGCCCGGTCGCCGCCTGCCCTCCTTCCTTCCCCTCTTCTCTCCCTCTCCCCTCACCGATTCCCTCTCTTCCCAGTAGCGCCGCCGCCAGGACCTCGCCGCCCGGCCTCTTCCGACCTCCGCCGCCCATCTGCCGGCGCGCCCACGTCCCCAGCCGGAGCCGCCCGTGCCCGCCGGCGATCGCGCCGCCCTTGCCGCCCCTACTCGGTCGGATCCGGCGGGTGGGATCAGATCCACCGACAACGAACCAACGCCGACCCTTCCCGGTTCCGCCGTCCGGGTCCTCCTCGTCCCATTTTCGCGAGGTTGTTTTTCGTCTAAGTCCCGATCTGCTAATATTTTCATGCATTTTCATCGTGCCATAACTCTCTGCATACTGCTCCGTTTTGCGCGTGTAATATGTCAAAATGTTCGCCTCGATGAGTAGATCATTTCATTCCATAGCATCATTTTCATTTGAGCTCATCTTGATGCCCTAAATGCTGTTGGAAGAGTGCTATGTGATGTTAGTTTCAGATTCTTATCAGAACATGCACTTTTGTCATTTTTTCCATGATTGATGTGTGCACCCTATGATCTTGAGTCCTACATGTGTTATGTAATATGCCATGCCATCTTTCCAGGGGTGTATGCCATGTATTTTTGTGATCTCTGTGGTGACTAGCACAAGCATGCAAACTAGGCTTCATGATGTTGCTGATTTCAGCCCTGTTTTGCTGATATTTTTATACCATGTAAACTTGATGCTACCGAGAGATACATGCTTATTTTGAGATACTTCAGTAAGGATGTTTTGTTATACATGTCTTGCTCTATCCATCCATGCCCTTGTTTGCAATTATGGATTGCCATAGCTTGAGTCAATCGAGCTCTACTTTCACTATAAAATGTTTCCTGGCAGATTGTTTACATGTTATTCAATTTTGCCAAGGTTGTTGTAGTTGATCCGTGTATTCTATGATGTTGTTCTTGCCCTGTATAGATTCTATGCCATGCCTTCTTACTGTTGGTTGCCTTGCCATGCCATGTATTGCTCTGTGGTGAGTGGGTCAAGCTCACCAACATGCCTACTTATTGTTGTCCTGCCATGTTTGAATCTGTAATATAACTTGCCATGTTTACATGGGTGCCATCATATTTTCTAATCCTTTTTGGCTTATGGTCAGTAAGGGACTTTTGTTCTATGCAATTAGTAGATTCATGCCATGCCTTTGTTTGCCATGATAAGTTCCTGTAGCATGTTGTTTGATAGCTCTAAACATTGCAACTTTGATGTTATTTACGCAAAGTCTAAAGCTGTTATTATTTGCAATCTTGCCATGTCATTTTGAGCATGTTCTACTTGTTTCTGGAGATAGCTCAGTGTTCATGTTTTGTAATGCTTTACCTGTACATCATGCCCATGTCTTTTGTTATCATGTTAAGATGCTGTAGCATGTTGTTTTGGTGCTTGCAATATTCCTAGTTGCTGTTTTGGACAGATTGTTGTCATGACTTGTATAGAGTGTATGTGTTGATCCGTTGCTCCGTTTTGAGTGTGCTGTATATGAAACTTGCTTGATTTGGCATGTAGTTTCATATTATCATGTTGCATCCATGTTTTGAGGTGTTTGCTTGATGTTTGGGTGCATTTTGCATCAATGCCATGTTTAACTTGTTTTGCTCATATCTTCTAGACCGTAGCTCCGAATGTAATGAACTTTATATGTAACTTGACTAGAATTTCGTGTAGATCATCGTGGTGCATCTTAACTAGCTGTTTAACAACTTGAACATAAGGTTTATTCAGATCTGGACCAATATCAAAATTTGCATATGAGGACTTACCGAAATTGTTCTATGTTGTTTCCGGCCTCATTTAAACTTGCTTTGATGTGTTGGTCTTGTATGCATCATCTCTTGCCATGAGTAGCTTCATGTAGCCTTGTCATGCATCATGCTTGGTTGTGCATCATGCCTTGTTCATGTGTGGTGTGTTTACTATGTTGTGTGCTTCTTCTTGTTAGTTCTGTTTTCGTTGCGATCGTGAGGATTCGTTCGTCACGCTTGGTTGGCTTCATCCGTTCATCTTCTTCATGGACTCGTTCTTCTTCCTTGCGGGATTTCAGGCAAGATGACCGCTACCCTGGATCTCACTACTATCATTGCTATGCTAGTTGCTTCGTTCTATCGCCATGCTGCGCTACCTATTCACTTGCTGCTCAAGCCATCCCAAATTGACATGTCAGCCTCTAACCTTTGTCACCCTTCCTAGCAAACCGTTGTTTGGCTATGTTACCGCTTTGCTCAGCCCCTCTTATAGCGTTGTTAGTTGCAGGTGAAGATGAAGTTTGTTCCTTGTTGGAACATGGAGTTGTTGTTCCTAGTTGGAACATGTTTACTTGTTGGGATATCACAATATATCTTATTTAATTAATGCAGCTATATACTTGGTAAAGGGTGGAAGGCTCGGCCTTATGCCTGGTGTTTTGTTCCACTCTTGCCACCCTAGTTTCCGTCATATCGGTATTATGTTCCCGGATTTTGCGTCCCTAACGAAGTCGGGTGATTTATGGGACCCCTTGACAGTTCGCTTTGAATAAGACTCCTCGGCAAGGCCCAACATTGGTTTTACCATTTGCCTCACCACCACCTACTTTTCCCTTGGGAGTAATTAACCCAAGGGTCATCTTTATTCAGCCCCGGGCGGTGCTTCTCTAAGTCTTGGCTCGAACAGCTTCTACTGCGGGGCCACCTTGAGGCAACCCGAGGTTTGGTTTTACTCGTAGCTAGTCTCATCCGGTGTTGCCACGAGCGAGATATGTGCAGCTCCTATCGGGATTGTCGGCGCATCAGGCGGCTTTGCTGGTCTTGTTTTATTGCTGCGAAATGTCTTGTGGCAGGATTCCGAGACTGATCGGGTCTTCTCGGGAGAAGGAATATCCTTCGTTGATCGCGAGAGCTTATCATGGGCTAAGTTGGGACACCCTGCGAGGTATAAACTTTCGAGCCGTGCCAGCGGTTATGTGGCAGATGGGAATTTGTTAATATCCGGTTGTAGTAAACGTGAAGCAAACTCTTCTAAAATACACCAACCGTAATGCGTAATCGTGAGTGTCTCTTTTGGGGTTGATCGAGAGGAGAACACGGTTTCTGGGTTATGTCTGACGTTAGTAGGAGTTCAGGATCACTTCTTGATCATTACTAGTTGACGACCGTTCCTTTGTTTCTCTTCTCGCTCTCTTTTGCGTATGTTAGCCACCATATATGCTTAGCCGCTGCTGCAACCTCACCACTTTACCCCTTCCTTTTCCCTTTAAGCTTTGCTAGTCTTGATACCCATGGTAATGGGATTGCTGAGTCCTCGTGGCTCACAGATTACTACACCACCGATTGCAGTACAGGTTTGCGTTGATCATGGCGAGGCGATGTTTGCTTGTGTTGGAGTTCTTACGCTTCTTCTTGATCGGGGATAGGTTCGGTCGGCAGCCTAGGCTAGCAGGGTGGATGTCGTTTGAGCTTGTTTATGTTTCATCCGTAGTCGGATGTTGATCTTGTATATGATGTTGATGTATTCTTGTGGCACTTGTGCCTTATGTATGTATCCCCATCTATTATGTAATGTTGATGTAATGATATCCATCTTGCAAAAGCGTTTCAATATCGGGTCTATCCTTGGTGGGACCTTGAGTTCCTTTTGGATAGGGTCGCATATTAGGCGTCTCAAGTTGGTATCGAGCCTCGACCGACCCTAAGAGCCCCTTGATTGATCGTGTAGTTTGGCGTTGTTGAGTCTAGAAGAAAACTATTTTTGGAGTCTAGTTATATCGGAGAGTAGGAATTCTTTTTACTCCTCAGCCTTCGTCGCTCTGGTGAGGAATCTTGACGTAGGTGTTTTGAATTACTCCTCTTCCCCTTCAAATTTTTTCTTTAGGATCACGCAGTTGGTTTTCCGGTAGTTGTTCCTCAGCTCTTTTCATCCGGTGCATTTCTCGTCAAGCCGACTCGAGCCTCTTCATCTTTGAGTTCAATCCTCAGTTCTTCCTCCGGCGTCGTTGTTTTCCTTGTCGAAGTTTTCCTTGTTTTCCCACCGCCCACCTTCTTCTTCTCGGAACCGGAGTCCGTGTCAGTATCCATCCTACTTGTGTGAAGTCTTTGCTTTCTATCCTCAATGTTTTCAACCGGTGTTTTCTCTTCAAGATATTCGTCGGTTTCCCCTTCCAAGTTGTCTTTGTTTTCCGCCCTCCACCCTATTATTCCCGGAGTTCGAGTTTCTTCCGACCATCAATTCCATTCGTGTGGAGCCTCTTCAGTCTTCCCTCAATTATTTCAACCGGTGAATTCTCGTCTCGTTCGTCATTCTTCATCCCTTTTCTTCTCCGGTGGATTCAATTCAAGTTTTTCGGTGTTGATCATATTCTTTTCCTCGAAGTGTTCTCTTTGCTCATTCGCCTCTCGCCAGTTAATCATTTCGGAGTTCCGAAGACATCTCAGGAGATTCATCAGTGTTCCATTTAATTCGAGGTTGTCACCTCAGTCAAATATTTCAGTTCTTCCGGTGCATCACCTATCTCTTCAACAATCCTTTCCAACGGTGTTTTTTTTCAGTGGGCCCTAACCCACAGGTCTTTTCCCAGGATCTTACCTGACTCTTCTGATTTTTTCCGGAGTTATTCTCAATTCTTTTCGGAGTTTGACGTAAGAATGAATTTCATCAGTCAGATGCCTTTTCAAGATCAATTTCAAACCATTTCATTGTTGACTCAACCTCTTTGCTTTTCATTCTCCCGGAGTATCTCATTAATTTTGGAGTTGTTTCTCGTCGTCCTTGAAGTCCGAAGTAGAGTTTCTCTTAAATATTGTCCGTTTCCCCGGAGATTCATGGTGCTAGCTCGATGTGATGCTATCTTATGGTTTCCAGTCGTGCAAATTCTTTTCATCCATCCAGAGTATTTCAGGAGTTGCTTTCTCTCTCGATCATCCGGAGGCCATCTTTTCGGAAGATTTCTTCATTCCAAGTTTTCAAAGTCGTTTTCCAATTATTCTATATCCGTGCCCCTTCGTTCGTCTCAATATTCCTCCGATGCTGCGTTCAAGCATTCGTTAATCAGTGTGCGATCTCTTCGATCTCCTTTCTCTAAATTCCCTCAAGTATCTTTGTGCTTTTCTAATTCTTCCCGGTGATTCATTCTCTTTCATCAGTCATTTTTGAATTCTAACGGTGGTTCGTTCAAGATTCTTTTCCTTGTTTATCATATTAATCCATTCGTTCTTTTCAACCTACCGGTGGTTCATGAAGACCTTCTCAAGTTTGCGTTATGTCACTTCTCAATTCTTTTTCAAGAAGAATAAGTAGTATGAAAAATCCATTGTTGGTCATCAATTTAATTTGATGAAGGATAAGCATACAATAAATCTTATTCTTATTTCATCCAAGTGATTAATCCCTTACTTCGGAGTTTGTTCTTGAGGAATAAATTTTACTTCCAAGTGTTTTCATCTTTTCTTTTCCGGAGTTCAAATTTCCTCGACCATCTCGTCGGAACCTTAATCGGAATCATCGCAAAGCTTTAATCTTATTCTTTCATCCTTTATTCTATCTCATCATCCTTTTGTTACCAGAGTTCTTCACGGTGGTTCTTCATGATTTAATTCATTCTTCAAGTGTTCATCAAGATTCTTGTCGGTGGAGTCAAGTATCTTTTCTTCTCGCGTCTTGGAGAGCAAATAATTCTTCATTTTCTTCTGAAGTGAAGTTTTGCATTTTCGTCATTCTCAGCTATTTAATCTTTTCCACTTGTGGTCGGCGATCAGCTCATAATTTTGAGATGTTTTCCATAAGTCCACAACAAGCTTATTCTTTTCGTTGTTGATTTTCTCAACAACTCCATTCAATCCTTCCTTCTAAGTTCTTTTCAATTCTTCCAATTCTTCCGGAGGCATTGCTTTGTGCATCTCGTCAAGAATCATTCCATCCTCTCAAGTTCAGATTCTATTCCTTCTATCTTTCAGTCGGTGTGCTGCCTAAATCCTTTCAGTCTTATTCGTTTCTTATCTCGTTCTAAACGGAGTGCTTTCATAGTCTATCTGATTCCGTGAGCTTTTGATTCTCGTCATTCTCGTCGTTCCTCTCTTCTTCTCGAGTGCTCTCGATTCTTTGCTTCTTCTCTTGAGTTTTTGTTTCACCTCATCCTTTTTCCCTTCCGTCTCGGTCCTAAGATCTCGGGACGAGATCTCTTGTTAGTGGAGGAGTGTTGTAACGCCCCGGATTCGATGCGCCAGGTGTCCGTCAGTTATTCACCGTCGTTGCCATGTCATTTGCTTGCGTGTTGCACTTTGCCATGTCATCATCTGCATTTCATATCATGTCGTCATGTGCATCGCATTTGCATACGTGTTCGTCTCATGCATCTGAGCATTTTCCCCGTTGTCCGTTTTGCAATCCGGCACTCCTATGTCCTCCGGCGCCCCTCTTACCTCTTTTCGTGAGTGGCCGAAAAATGTTCTCGGAATGGATCGAAACTTGGCGTGCGGTCTTATTATAGTGTAGACAGGCCGCCTGCCAAGTTTCGTCGCATTCGGAGTTCATTTGTTAGCCCAACCGTTAAACCTACAGCCGCAATATAGTCGGTCTATCGTCGGACGTTTTCGGTCTCCTGAAACAGTTGCCGGGCTGCACCTCTCTTCTCTCCTCTCAGCCCAAGGCCTTCTAACCACAGCCCACTAACCCCTCCTAGGCCAGCCTAGCCCCCCCTCTGACCGGAGCCGCACGATCGCGATCGTACGGTTCGAATCGCTTCCAAACCCCCCAAAACCTAGCCCCTACCCTATATAAACTACCTCTATGCCATTTTTGGCATTCCCTAGTCTTCCCTACCCCTAGACCCCCTCTCCTCGCATCGCCGCCACCAACCACAGCCAACCCGCCTCCTCTCTTTTTTTTCCCGGCCCACTCCTCGCCGCCACTTGGCGCTGTCCCCCGCCAAGTCAGCCGCGCGCCCCCGCGCCACTCCCGCGCCTCCACGTGCCTTCCCTCGCCTCCGGCCGCCTGCGCGTTCATGAGCCCATCCATGACCCGCCGGCCCGGCCGAACAGGCCCCGCCAGCCCGCGCCTCGCCACCGCCCGCTCCTCCCTCGCGTGGATCGGGCGAGCCCGATCTCCCCCGCCGTCGCCGTCGCCGTCCGCGACCGAGCCCCGCCGCCGACGAACTCCCCGGTCGTCGCCGCCCTCCCTCCTTCCTTCCCCTCTTCTCTCCCTCTCCTCACCGATTCCCTCTCTTCCCAGTAGCGCCGCCGCCAGGGACCTCGCCGCCGCCTCTTCCGACCTCCGTCGCCCATCTGCCGGCGGCCGCCGTCCTCCGCCGGGCGTGCCGCCCGCCCGTCCCATGGCCGGAGCCGCCCGTGCCCCGCCGGCGATCGCGCCGCCCTTGCCGCCCCTACTCCGGTCGGATCCGGCGGGTGGGATCAGATCCACCCTCAACGAACCAAACGCCGACCCCTTCCACGGTCCCGCCCGTCCCGGGTCCTCCTCGTCCCGTTTTCGCGAGGTTGTTTTTCGTCTAAGTCCCCGATCTGCTAATATTTTCATGCATTTTCATCGTGCCATAACTCTCTGCATACTGCTCCGTTTTGCGCGTGTAATATGTCAAAATGTTCGTCTCGATGAGTAGATCATTTCATTCCATTGCATCATTTTCATTTGAGCTCATCTTGATGCCCTATATGCTGTTGGAAGAGTGCTATGTGATGTTAGTTTCAGATTCTTATCAGAACATGCACTTTTGTCATTTTTGCCATGATTGATGTGTGCACCCTATGATCTTGAGTCCTACATGTGTTTTGTAACATGCCATGCCATCTTTCCAGGGGTGTATGCCATGTATTTTTGTGATCTCTGTGGTGACTAGCACAAGCATGCAAACTAGGCTTCATGATGGTGCTTATTTCAGCCCTGTTTTGCTGATATTTTTATGCCATGTAAACTTGATGCTACCAAGAGATACATGCTTATTTTGAGATACTTCAGTAAGGATGTTTTGTTATAAATGTCTTGCTCTATCCATCCATGTCCTTTTTTGCAATTATGGATTGCCATAGCTTGAGTCAATCGAGCTCTACTTTCGCTATAAAATGTTTCCTGGCAGATTGTTTACATGTTATTCAATTTTGCCAAGGTTGTTGTAGTTGATCCGTGTATTCTATGATGTTGTTCTTGCCCTGTATAGCTTCTATGCCATGCCTTCTTACTGTTGGTTGCCTTGCCATGCCATGTATTGCTTTGTGGTGAGTGGGTCAAGCTCACCAACATGCCTACTTATTGTTGTTCCTGCCATGTTTGAATCTGTAATATAACTTGCCATGTTTACATGGGTGCCATCATATTTTCTGATCCTTTTTGGCTTATGGTCAGTAAGGGACTTTTGTTCTATGAAATTAGTAGATTCATGCCATGCCTTTGTTTGCCATGATAAGTTCCTGTAGCATGTTGTTTGATAGCTCTAAACATTGCAACCTGATGTTATTTCTGCAAAGTCTGAAACTGTTATTATTTGCAATCTTGCCATGTCATTTTGAGCATGTTCTACTTGTTTCTGGAGATAGCTCAGTGTTCATGTTTTGTAATGCTTTACCTGTACATCATGCCCATGTCTTTTTTTATCATGTTAAGATGCTGTAGCATGTTGTTTTGGTGCTTGCAATATGCCTAGTTGCTGTTTTGGACAGATTGTTGTCATGACTTGTATAGAGTGTATGTGTTGATCCGTTGCTCCGTTTTGAGTGTGCTCTATATGAAACTTGCTTGATTTGGCATGTAGTTTCATATTATCATGTTGCATCCATGTTTTGAGGTGTTTGCTTGATGTTTGGGTGCATTTTGCATCAATGCCATGTTTAACTTGTTTTGCTCATATCTTCTAGACCGTAGCTCCGAATCTAATGAACTTTATATGTAACTTGACTAGAATTTCGTGTAGATCATCGTGGTGCATCTTAACTTTCTGTTTAACAACTTGAACATAAGGTTTATTCAGATCTGGACCAATTTCGAAATTTGCATATGAGGACTTACCGGAATTGTTCTATGTTGTTTCCGGCCTCATTTAAACTTGCTTTGATGTGTTGGTCTTGTATGCATCATCTCTTGCCATGAGTAGCTTCATGTAGCCTTGTCATGCATCATGCTTGGTTGTGCATCATGCCTTGTTCATGTGTGGTGTGTTTACTATGTTGTGTGCTTCTTCTTGTTAGTTCCTGTTTCGTTGCGATCGTGAGGATTCGTTCGTCTACGCTTGGTTCGGCTTCATCTGTTCATCTTCTTCATGGACTCGTTCTTCTTCCTTGCGGGATTTCAGGCAAGATGACCGCTACCCTGGATCTCACTACTATCATTGCTATGCTAGTTGCTTCGTTCTATCGCCATGCTGCGCTACCTATTCACTTGCTACTCAAGCCATCCCAAATTGCCATATCAGCCTCTAACCTTTGTCACCCTTCCTAGCAAACCGTTGTTTGGCTATGTTACCGCTTTGCTCAGCCCCTCTTATAGCATTGTTAGTTGCAGGTGAAGATGAAGTTTGTTCCTTGTTGGAACATGGAGTTGTTGTTCCTTGTTGGAACATGTTTACTTGTTGGGATATCACAATATATCTTATTTAATTAATGCATCTATATACTTGGTAAAGGGTGGAAGGCTCGGCCTTATGCCTGGTGTTTTGTTCCACTCTTGCCACCCTAGTTTCCGTCATATCGGTATTATGTTCCCGGATTTTGCGTCCCTAACGAAGTCGGGTGATTTATGGGACCCCCTTGACAGTTCGCTTTGAATAAGACTCCTCCAGCAAGGCCCAACATTGGTTTTACCATTTGCCTCACCACCACCTACTTTTCCCTTGGGAGTAATTAACCCAAGGGTCATCTTTATTCAGCCCCGGGCGGTGCTTCTCTAAGTCTTGGCTTTGAACCAGCTTCTGCTGGGCCACCTTGAGGCAACCCGAGGTTTGGTTTTACTCGTAGCTAGTCTCATCCGGTGTTGCCACGAGAGCGAGATATGTGCAGCTCCTATCGGGATTGTCGGCGCATCGGGCGGCTTTGCTGGTCTTGTTTTATTGCTGCGAAATGTCTTGTAGCCGGATTCGAGATCTGATCGGGTCTTCTCGGGAGAAGGAATATCCTTGGTTGATCGCGAGAGCTTATCATGGGCTAAGTTGGGACACCCCTGCAGGGTATAAACTTTCGAGAGCCGTGCCCGCGGTTATGTGGCAGATGGGAATTTGTTAATATCCGGTTGTAGTAAACGTGAAGCAAACTCTTCTAAAATACACCAACCGTGTGCGTAACCGTGAGTGTCTCTTTTCGGGGTTGATCGAGAGGAGAACACGGTTTCTGGGTTATGTCTGACGTTAGTAGGAGTTCAGGATCACTTCTTGATCATTACTAGTTGACGACCGTTCCTTTGTTTCTCTTCTCGCTCTCTTTTGCGTATGTTAGCCACCATATATGCTTAGCCGCTGCTGCAACCTCACCACTTTACCCCTTCCTTTTCCTTTAAGCTTTGCTAGTCTTGATACCCATGGTAATGGGATCTTTGAGTCCTCGTGGCTCTGATTACTACACCACCGATTGCAGGTACAGGTTTGCGTTGATCATGGCGAGAGCGATGTTTGCTTGTGTTGGAGTTCTTACGCTTCTTCTTCGATCGGGGATAGGTTCGGTCGGCAGCACTGGGCTAGCGTGGTGGATGTCGTTTGAGCTTGTTTATGTTTCATCCGTAGTGGGATGTTGATCTTGTATATGATGTTGATGTATTCTTGTGGCACTTGTGCCTTATGTATGTATCCCCATCTATTATGTAATGTTGATGTAATGATATCCACCTTGCAAAAGCGTTTCAATATGCGGGTCTATCCTTGGTGGGACCTTCGAGTTCCTTTTGGATAGGGTCGCATATTGGGCGTGACATGTGGGCCCCGTCCTTGAGTGCCATGGGAAACCAATTCGCCATGAGCTTCTCGTCCCCGTTGGCGGCTTCGATGCCCAGCTCGTAGAGCTGGAGGAACTCCACAGGGTCGGCCGTGCTGTCAGAAGCGAGGAGCAGGTCTGCTTGAACTTGCCGAGCCACTTGACGCTTTCTGCGCAGCTCGGTGGTGAAGGCGCGACAGCCTGCTGTGGCCACGGGAGGCCTTTGGTGATGAAGAGCCTGATCTTGCGGGTCCCATGCACTACCGCTGGGAGCAGCGCGGGGTCTTGGCGTGCTGGAGCAGGAGCGCGGTCGAGACGAGCCGGTGCAGGGAGCACTTGGGCAGCTTCTTGGGGGCGAGGGACCTCTTGACAGCTCTGCTCTTGCTGTGCTGGCGCCGGACGGAATGGGTTCCGCCCCGGGGCCACGTGCCTTGGGGCCAAGGCGCCTTCTTGAGGGGGAAGCGGCTGAGGCGCCCCTGGAGCTTCATCGCCCGCGCAGGGCGGGGAGCGGTGCAGCGAGAAGGACGGCGCGGGGGAGCCCCCTGCGGCGCGGACGAGCTCGGCGACGCGGTCGAGCCACTCTTCGTAGACGTCGTCGACAGGGTGGTAGTGGAGGAGCTCGTTTGCCGCGATGAGCGCAGCTCGAGCCTCCATGGGCGCGCGGAGCCCGTGAGACGAAGAACCAGCCGGGGCAAGCGAAGGGGTAGCGGTACGGCCGTCTCGCCTCACGAACGGATGCTGGGACGATGCTTGCTGCCCATTCCCCACCGGGCCGGTGGCGGCCTTGACGTTAGGGCGGCGGAAGCGGCGGGGCGGCCGCCGGCGGGGCCGTCTGGGCGACGCGGGTAGCAAGAGCGGCTCGGCGACTCGGCCCGCCAGCGGCGTCGACATGGATGCGATGGGTGGCGAAGAACAGGGCGGCGGAACGCGAATTCCGGTGCACCCCTACCTGGCGCGCCAAATGTCAGATTTCGGGTTCCGGCAGACCCTCTAGGTTCCAACTCTGGGGTGCGCGCGGAGATCTCGCCCCCTACCTACCTGCACCTCGTCGCCTCGCTAGGATCTAAACTACCAAAGGAACAACACAAGAGACACAAGGTTTATACTGGTTTGGGCCACCATTGTGGTGTAACACCCTACTCCAGTGTGTGGTGTGGTGGATTGCCTCTTGGGCTGATGATGAACAATACAAGGAAGAACAGCCTCGCGAGGGTCTGTTCTTGGCTGGTGCGATGGACTGCTAGGGGGAGTTCAGTTGCTTTTCTCTCTCTCTCTCTCTCTGCGATTGATCTCTCGATGCCTCTACCCTGTGGGTGGCTAGTCCTATTTATAGGCGGAGGCCCTGGGCTTCTTCCCAAATATTGAGCGGGAAGGGCGCCACCAATTGGCCATTTGAAGGGGAACATCTGGTACACTTATCCTGACTAAAGTTGGTCCTCGCCTGCCAAAGGCTCGTGGTGGCGCGGCTTGGGCTCCACGATGACTTCCTTCCTGCCATTGCGACGGTCTTGGTCTTGTTGCACCGAAACGGGTGCCTTTGCTTGATGCTCTCGCCTGCGCTTGCCCCCTTTGCACCAAAGAGGAAATGAGGACACTGCGCGGGCTGGCGCCCGCCTGCGCTCTTGGTCGTCATGGCTTGCGTCATGGGCACCTCGTGAGGTACCCGCCTTGATCTCTCCGCCTCCTCGCGAGCCAGCTGACGAGGCCGTGCACGAGAAGCTTCTGTCGTCCGCCCGTGAGGCTTGGCCCCTCGCGAGGTCTTGAGCTTGTGCCGATGAAGATGGGCCGTACTGGGCCACCCCTTGAGCCATGCCGCAGTCCGCAGGCAGGCAAGTCTGGGTACCCCCGTTCCCAGAACGCCGACACCAGCGCTTCAACAACACCCGCCTCAAGATCCCCAAGGTCACGGACAAGGCCATCATCTCCGCGTTCTCAGACGGCGTCTGTGACGTCAAGATGAAGGAAGAGCTCGCTATCCATGAGGAGTTGTGCACATCTTAGGAGCTGTTCAATCTGGCGACCAAGTGCGCAAGAGCTGAGGAGGGGCGCCTCTCTCTCCTTGAGCTGCCAGCTGCGGGCGTAGAGGAGAAGAAATCCAAGGCGAGAAGAAATCCAAGGCCAAGGACGTGAAGCGCAAGGAGGCAACGGTGCTAGCAGCGGAACCCGACACGAAGCGGGGCAGAGATCAGCCGAGTCATCCAAGAACAGCCGACTGTTCTCCGCCTTCCACAACCTCAACACCCACAACACCAATGACTATCAAGAGCTCAGAGCCATACGAGAAGGATGCTTCGGTCGACGCCCCGAGCGCAGCGACCAGGGCTATGGCTGTGGAAGAGGACGTGGAGGTGGACACTGGGACGACCGTGGCCCACGCCAGGAATGGCGCGACAGGCCTCGTGAGGACCGCTGGCAGGACCATTCTCACGAGGGCGCCTGGAGGGATCAGCCTCGTGAGGATCGCCCCCAAGGCAACACCGGTCTCCCCCCACTGCCGCCACCGAGAAGGAACAATGACCACCATCAGGACGAGGGGATGGGGGCTTCCAGGAGCCGGGCACAATCGCCTGCATCTTGGGCGGCGCCCAGGCCCCAGCCTCTCAGCGCATCTTCAAACAGTTCGCTCGTGAGGTGAATGCGGTGCTCCCCAAGCTCGAGGCCACGCGCCCGCTCAAGTGGTCCCAATGTGCCATCACTTTGAGCTTGGCACATTAGCTCAAGTGTGCGGCCACCGCCGGTGCCCTCCCGATGTTGTGCTCCCTAGTCATCAGCAATATGCAGGTTACCAAGACCCTCATCGATGGCGGAGACCCTCATCAACAGCGGCGCAGGGCTCAACGTCTTGTCCGTCGACACATTCGACAACCTCCAAGTGCCATATGAGCAGCTCCAGCCTACCAAACCTTTCTCAGGAGTGACCGACGGTTCCACCACACCGATAGGGCAGGCCGCCTGCCTCTCACCTTCGGAGAACGTAAGAACTACCGCACTGAGCTCATCGACTTTGATGTCGCGCACATCCGCTTGCCGTACAACGCCATCCTCGGGTATCCGGCCCTGGCCAAGTTCATGGCGGTCACCCACCACGGCTACAACGTCCTCAAGATGCCGGGAAGCGGCAGAATCATCACGGTCCCATGTGAAGAGAGAGATGCGGTGTGCTCCCTTGAGCGCGCCTTCCAAGCTGCAGCTATCAGCGACCCCGACAGCAGAAGTGAGGGCCCTCCGGAGGCCATCCCCAAGAAGAAGAAGTTGCGCCGCACAGGACCTCAGGAGGATGCCGACACGGTAGGAGCCTCATCAGGGTCAGCGTCCGTCCCAGGGGCGCCTCCCTCCATCGCATAGGAAGGCGCGCCCGACGCCCTCCTCGGGCAGGGCTTGGGGGCTCTCTTCTGGAGGGCCTCATACCTTGCCACCCTCACGAGGGAGGCGTTTGGGCACCACTTGGAGGCATGCTTCGCAACACGTGTCCCTTAGGAGAGCACAGGGCAAGGAGTGCCCACCACTCAGGAGTTCACCACCAAGACCACTCAGGAACTGCAAGACGCAAGAGCCATGCGCGGCGACAGCCGCTCACGAGGCGCAGCTCCCCATCCAAGCGAGGATGCTGGGCTGCATGTCTGCATCGGCGTCCCCAGGCTCAACAGGGCCGCATCTCAGGAGAGCTTCTGGCATTCGCGTGTGGGCCGCTGCGAGGGTCCGCCACACAACTACGTTCGCATGCCCTTCGGCTTGCCGAGCATGGCGTCAGCCTATCACTGCAACGTGCGGTGTGTCCTGGCGGCTCAGGAGGCCAGGTACCACGCCATCCTGGAGGAGATGGAGACGGTCTTCAGGGAACCTCCCGAGCCCTCAGAGCCTCCCGAGGCTCAGGGCTCCAGTGGCTCATGAGGAGTCATTTCTTCGACGTCGCCTTGACTGCACCAACTCTACGCCGTACGAGAACTAGGTGACATATTCCAAGCTCGTTTAGCTGGGAGCGCCCCTCGGGCTGCATTATTCCCAGGCTGCGTGGGTCCGTCCCTGCGGCATGTATCCCTTTTGCTTATGTCTTTAGCTTACCTTGCTGGGGGTGCCCCTCGGGCTGCATCATCCCCAAGCCGCTCGGGCCGGACCCAGTGGCATGTATCTTCCTGCATTTACCTAAGTTGATTTGCTTCCCATGCTTAACCTGCCCACACCTATCACCTGCTCGATCATCGCCTCCCACGGGGCCTTCTCACAGGCACGGCGTTGGTGCATGGGTCCGTCCCTGCCACGTCGACAAATCTGAGCAGACGAGCTCTGGCTCACGGCACTCCCCGCGCACGTCACCTCACCAGGCCCTCAGTTCCTTGACTTCATCCAGACCAACCAGCGGCAGGCTGGCAGCCATAACGACAAACCATGTTTCTTCTTGTGCTTGTTCATAGGGATCCCGCGGGAAGGATAGTAGGCCGCACCGCGAGTCTCCTTTTCTATCGTGCAATTCGCTTGCACGTTAAAAGGGGGGGTTCCTGAGCATCGCGATTCAGGAGCTCTTACTGGCTCTCCAGCCCTCAACCCCTAGCCTTGACCACGGCATCGCGACCTGGCATACCAGTGGTGGCTGAGCTCGCTCGAGGGCCGGGACCTAAGGACGCAAAGCACTAAGGAGAGCATGGGGGAGGGAAACTCGTATGGGCCTGCCTAGCTATACCACACAAGTTGGCGCGCAAGCCCTAGCGCAACCTCTAGAATCGCCACGTCTAGAATTGCCACGAAGTCAACCAGATAAGTCCCGCTCTCAGATTAGCTAAATGTTTGGGCCTGATGGTCACTCGCACCTTGCCGCAACCCCGTTGCAGCCACGTCAACTCCCTTTCTCGCCTTACCATGGTTGCTTGAGCGCTAAGGGGGACCTCCTGAGCATCGCGCCTCGGGGGCTCTTCTTTGGACCTCGGGCCGCACACCTCGTGCCTTGACCACGGCACGCGACCTGGCATACCAGCGATGGCTGTAGCCTGCCTGGGGACTGGGACCTGTCAGCGTAGAGCAACAAGCTATCGCGAGGAAAGAAAGGGGGGACCGAGCCTTAGCGGGACATGCGTCCACCAAATTCTCGCAACCAGGAAGATGCGCACAAAAGACATTACATGACCTTACATGCCTGTGATTCCCCCGATTCAATCATACACTAATCATGCATGCAAACGTGTACGATCAAGATCAGGGACCCACGGGAAGATATCACAACACAACTCTAAAACATAAATAAGTCATACAAGCATCATAATACAAGCCAGGGGCCTCGAGGGCTCGAATACAGGTTTTCGATCATAGACAAGTCAGCGGAAGCAAAAATATCTGGGTACAGACATAAGTTAAACAAGTTGCCATAAGATGGCTAGCACAAACTGGGATACAGATCGAAAGAGCCGCAGGCCTCCTGCCTGGGATCCTCCTAAACTACTCATGTCGTCGTCAGCGGGCTGCACCTAGTAGTAGGCACCTCCAGAGTAGTAGGAGTCATCGTCAATGGTGGCGTCTGGCTCCTGGACTCCAGCATCTGGTTGTGACAACCAGAAAGAAAAGAAAGGGGGGAAAGGGGGGAGAAAGCAACCGTGAGTACTCGTCCAAAGTACTCGCAAGCAAGGGGCTACACTACATATGCATGGGTACATGTGTAAAGGGCCATATCAGTGGACTGAACTGCAGAATGCAAGAATAAGAGGGGGGTAACTAATCCTGTCGAAGACTACGCCTCTGGTAGCCTCCGTCTTGCAGCATGTAGGAGAGAGTAGACTGAAGTCCTTCAAGTAGCATCGCATAGCATAATCCTACACGGCGATCCCCTCCTCGTTGCCCTGTTGGAGAGCGATCACCGGGTTATATCTGGCACTTGGAAGGGTGTGTTTTATTAAGTATCCAGTTCTAGTTGTCATAAGGTCAAGCTACAACACCAAGTCGTCTTGTTACCGAAGATCACGGCTATTCGAATAGATAAACTTCCCTGCAGTGGTGCACCACATAACCCAACACGCTCGATCCCATTTGGCCGGACACACTTTTCTAGGTCATGACCGGCCGCGGAAGATCAACACGTCGCAGCCCCACCTAGGCCAACAGAGAGGTCAGCACGCCGGTCTAAACCTAAGCGCACAGGGGTCTGGGCCCGTCGCCCTTAGCACACTTGCATGTTGCGTACGCGGCCTGAAGCAGAACTAGCCCCCTTAATACAAGAGCAGGCTTACATTCCAATCCGGCTCAGTCGCTGACGTCACGAAGGCTTCGGCTGATACCATGATGTCGGGTGGCCATAACTTTCCCACATAGTTGGTTAGTGCATATAGACCAAATGGCCAGACTCAGATCAAATACCAAGATGTCATTAAGCGTGTTAATGATGTAACCGCAGACACCAACCAGGGCCAGGCCCACCTCTCTCCTAGGTGGTCGCAACCTGCCCTGTTGCTCCGCCACAAAGTAACAGTCGGGGGCCGTCGGGAACCCAGGCCCACCTTTACCGGGATGGAGCCACCTGGCCCTTCAACCCCCATCTCCGAACAGTATCATAAGTAATGTAACAGTATAAAGTATATATCATATGCCCGTGATCACCTCCCGAAGTGATCACGGCCATTAGTATAGCATGGCAGACGGACAAGAGTGTAGGGCCACTGATGGAACACTAGCATCCTACACTAAGCATTAGGATAGCAGGTAAAGGTATCAACAATTGTATCAACAATGACAGGCTATGCAGTAGAATAGGATTAACCGAAAGCAGTAACATGCTACACTACTCTAATGCAAGCAGTAGAGAGAAGGAATAGGTGATATTTGGTGATCAAAGGGGGGGCTTGCCTGGTTGCTCTGGCAAGAAGTAAGGGTCATCAACACCGTAGTCGAACTGGGGGTCGCCGACAGTCTTGGGGTCTACCGGGAAGAAGTAACGGGGGGAACTTAATAAATAACAGAGCAATCAAAACAACACAAAGCATAACATGGCAATACACGGTGCTAGGGAGATCTAACGCAGGGATAGGTGATACCGATGATGGGGGAAAACATCCAGGAAAGATTTCCCGAGGTTTGACGTTTTTGGATAGATGAACCGGAGGTGAAATGTTGCATGTTCGCTATGCTAGGGACGTGTGGCTGATAAACGGACTACATATCCGGATTCGTTGGATTTTTTTGAGCAACTTTCATGTATAAAACATTTTCATCCGAGTTATAGATTATTTTATATTAATTTTCTAAGTTTAAAACATATTCTGAAAATATATATTAATTCGTAAATAAAAGGGGGTAAATGCTATGGGTACACTTTTGTGTACCCAGGAAGTTGGCTCAGTAGCTGACAGGTGGGGTCCAGTGGCAGGGTTGACCCAGTCAACATTGACTAGTCAAATGGAGAATAGTGCAGGCGGGACCCGGCTGCATTGACTAAGGCAATTTTAATCAAATTTAACACTAAACTAACAGCAGTGGGGGTCCACATGTAAACGACTCATATTTTTATCAAAGGGTTATTTAACCCATGGGGCCCATCTGTCATGGGTGGTTAGTGATGAGGGTTAGCATTAGAGGGGAATTAGCCCCCTAATTAAATTGCACAAAGCCGGCCAGAGGCTCAGCCGTGTGCACACGCACGCGCGTACAGGGGCGTTCGGCCATGGCCGCTCGAGCAAGCAACCAGCAACAGGCTACCGGCGGTAGCAACCTGGTAGGGGAGCGCGGCAGCGGTCGGTGGCGGTCAGGCACGGCATAGGGGGCGCGGGTGCACAAGGCGGCAGGCGCAGTAGAGCAGGGGGCACTCGGGAGTGGTTCAGGCGCGGCGCGCAGCTAATAGGGGTTGCAGCGTGTCGAGGGCTTGGCCAGGGGCCAGCAAGCGGCGGCGGATCGGCCGGGCGCGGCCGAAAGCACGCGACGGTGGGCGGCTGAAGCGCTAGCCGGCGGATGGCTAGGCGAGCAGCGGCAGGGAAGCAGGCGGTTAAGAGCAGCAGCAGCACTACAGCGCTAGTAGCAGGGGAGCGGCAGTGCGGAGCACGTGCTGCGGCAAGCGCGGGACGACCATGGGGCGGCAGCGACGCATAGAGGCAGTGGCGGCGCGGCCAAGGACGCCTAGCGAGCGAGGCAGGGCATGGCCCAAGGCTAGGTGGGGCGCGGTCAGGGGCACGATGGGCGGAGCTCCAGCCACGGCGGTGGAACGACGACATACGGCGACGAATCGAGGGGCAATTAGGGGGAACGGGGAGAGGAGTTCACCGCGGTTCCGGGGACGAGCTCGAGGAGGCCGTGGGTGCAGTGAAGACGACGAATCCGTCGATGGCGTCGCGATGGCCGGAGGTAGAGGACGAGGTGGTCGATGGCGACGTTGCGGCGGCTCCTCAGCCTTAACCCAGGGACGATGACAATAAAGAGGACCACACCAGAGCTACTGGACACATTGGCGGGGCGCGGGGATGGCGGTGGCCGCGGGATCGAGCGATGCACGACAACGGCGGCGTCGGGCGAAATACAGAGGGAGAGAACGAGCGAGGGAGAGGGAGTGAGTGGGTACTAGGGCTCACTAGGGGGTCGACGAGGCTCTTATCCCCTCGGGGCACCGATGGATGGCCGACGCGTGGAGGATCCACTGCGTGGACGTTGTGCGTGCGGCCACAGAGCTCTCTCTGAGCAGTAGGAAGATGAAGAGGGTAGGTGGGCTGGGCTGGCCTGGTGGCCTAGATGCCCGGTTGGGCCAAATGGCCCAAGGGGAAGGGGGTTTTGGTTTTTCTTCTGTTTTGTTTTATTCTTACCTTTGTTTTCTGTTTTCTTTTTTTTCTTCAATAGTTTATAGTTTTACAAAAAGTAAAACCCACACCTAAAATAGAGTTACAATTCCAACTACTGTGACCAAAAAGTTTTACCCCTGAACAAAATAGTTTAGTATTTTATAAAATTCAGAAGGCATTTATTTAATTGTTTTAGCTACTGTTTATTCATTTTAGATTATTAAAAATATATATAAAAGTGTGGTTTCTTCACCATAATTACCTATGCATTGTTTGGCTCCACCAGAACATTTCGTTTTAATATTTGAAAACTTTTATTATTTGCCGTTATTCTAAATTTGAAATTTTAACTGGGTTTCGAACTGATGTGAGTTTATCAACAGTAACCGAGGTGACGTGGAATCATCAACAGAGGGTTACTGTAGCTTAACTATCCGGGTGTCACAATTCTCCTCCACTGCAAGAAATCTCGTCCCGAGATATAAGGGGGAAGTAAGGGGGAAGGGATTTGGTTACAGAATTCAAACGAGTCTTCTCGGTCTTGGTTGATCTTCTTGAAGAGGTTGATCCATTACGTTGATGTCTCCATTTCTCTGCTTCATGTCATCATGATAAAGTCGGCATCCTTTCTTCGGAAACTCCATCGTACTTACAAAAGAATAAAGGGGGAGTATTCCGGGAGAACGGACCTTGGCAAGGTTGACTACCTGGTCGATAACATCGGGGAAGGTGGCGAAAAGTAACTCTCGAATTGAAACCTTAGAAAATATCGAGAGCAAAGTAAGAAGGTATTATGAGAAGTTTCGAGCGGGCAGGCAATCGTACGGTGCCTGAAATAGGGCGTGAAAGGGGTTCGTAGGAACGGGAATAAGCATTGTGTTTGATACCAGAATTGATGATCTCATCGGAAGATGACTCGTGAATTACATACGAGGCCACGTGCGAGGAATAACTTTGAGATCAGGGGGTGTACAGGAGAGTCAGGTTTCAATCATGTGGAACTGTGGTTTATGGGCCCACCATGTGGGTTAAAAGTAGGAAGGGCGGTGACATCTAGCGCGACCATGTAAGCAAGGCATGTCAGAGGATAGTTCGTCGGTCATGTCGGCAACAACCTCAGTACCAAGGACGAGGGACGAAGAGAACCATTTTCCTGCTCGTCGAACGAGACAGACCAATAGGCAAAGTTCTCGTCCATCGGTGGCTACCGAAATGTCATCAACAATAGTAACAGGGTCTTGCTGACAGAATTGTACACCGAGGTGTTTACATAAGTAGGAGAATATTAGCGCTTAGATCATATAGATCACAAGAAAGGTTAAAACAAACAATGGAAAGCAATATATGATTACCAGAGTAAATAGAACAATGGAAAGGAAAATGTGTTTAAACACATATTTCAAGGGTATATCCTTCCCAAGGACAAGCGGAGCATGATATCCATGACAGGATAGAAAGTAGAAAACCATTTAGGTAAGGGGGGAGGAATCTCATGATATTACCCATACAACGGTGGTAGGATAAATGATAAAGAATATTTAGCACTGTGCTTCAAATGTTCTTATTAAAATTCGGAGTACCACAGACATGCTTCGAGATAGCATTGGCATGGTCTTCAAGCAAAGGACAGACTTGGATACACAAGGGATCCATCAGGAACAACTCATAGAATAAGTCTTACAATTTTCTCATGGAAGAATGGTTAACCTTGCCAAAATGGAACTATAACAATAGGTCCTTCGCCCAGGTGTTCTAGGCATGACATCACCTTACCGGGTCATATAAAGGCCAATGTTATATCTCATGGAAATATGTTCCAACCGTCATATCTGACCGAGATTCAGATCTGATTGGTCTCGGAATAACTCAGACTCAGGATGCCTGAGGAGAAAGGTGCAACACAGATTGTCGAGATGACATTGTAAGATTCTCGGGAATTGTACTATGGAAGCGAGTTCTGAAACAAGAGTTCATCATTAAATCAAGGAGAAAATGAGGAGGTGGCTGATGGACTCAGCGACAATTCATCAAGATTTCCAACAAGATGGATTTCCACAACTATGTGAACAAGGAGATAACAATTGTCGGATCAAATGATATAATGATGTATGTTCGAGGAAAACATCCACAATTAAACATTGGTTGATAGGTGCACCCGAAATATGGGATGGGTTGCACGATAAATGTTAGAACGGCAACTTAATGAACAAAAGAATTAAAATGAATCAATCGACCATTCACTCAAAGCAATAGGGTTGCTAAAAGTTTTGAATTCACACATCATAGTTCAGTTGCCGGTATTCTAGTTAGAAACAACACGGGGACCAAGAAAGAATGGTGATGGTGAGAAGTATCACTATACCAAGAATTCTTAAGAGGTGGAGTAATCCTCATGACATTCTTGACATAAAAGATGGTAATACTCCAAGGTAAAGAAGAACAAATGCTAGATAGCAAGGAACTCAAGGTATAACACAGAACACAAACAAGTTTGTGTTGGAGGGAATGCAATAAAGTGGTCGATGACTACACAAATCATCGAGGGCAAGGATGGTATTTCTCATCATGAATTCAATTGATATCCTGGAAGAGCTCAGAATGTTGATGATGATCACGACACATTTGTCGAGAGGTTTCAAGAAGATGTAACCGATCGGTGATGACATCATGTCAACGGAATGATGAAGCGAAAAGTTATTGAAACCATGGGTACGACATCAACTTGGAATCAAGCTTGCTGTTCGAGGTGAACGATAAGGAGAGGAAGATCGACGTAAGCTTAGGTCATCGTCAAAAATTGTGCTCCGGGAAGAAGGACCAGGTAGAACAGTTAAAATCATCACGACAATGATATAGCCAAACAGGCTAGGAATGGCGTGATCGGGTACAAACTCGTACTTAAAGAAGATTACTAAGAGTTGTTGAACCGTAGTGCGGACTCGGTTCAGTTATCGGTGTTTTTGAGTGTTTAATAACTCAGAGCCCATGAAAAATTGTAATCAGTGAGAATGTAGTACTTGATGAAGAACTCATAAGAAGTTATGCAGTTCCCAGATAATCTCGAGATACCAGGGCGGTAATACTCGCCAATAGCTCAAAGTAGAGGTTGGACTAGGGTATTTCTCTGTAGAAGACAAGCGCTTAATCTTGCACGAGAAATGGTATTTAAAGGAGAACATGGTCGGAACCACGGTTATGAATGATCAAACCACCGATACAAGATGAACTTATAACAAGGGGTAATTATTTTTACGAGCAGCTTCCATGCTAAGTTCTACATCGGGTCCATGGGCATGAACACAAAGGTTCAAGGTCGACTCCCACTTCTTCAGTGCATAACGTTAGATTCACGCCTCGTTTTCGAAGAATTTGTAGTGCGAAAGATTTATCTGGTGAAGCACCAGAAGAGTATGACTCACATCTCTTTCGAGTTCACACGGATTAGGGAAGGCATAGGTTCAACCTGTAGGGGTATCTTAGTAACATATACCACTAACTTCCAGAGCATATGACATCAGCTCAATAGCAGAGCATGGTTGACAATAAGCAGAGGATACAATTTATCAAAGGCATTATATATCAGGGGAAGAACTCAAGGATTTGAGAATAGGCAGGAAGGGTCAGATAATAATCCACCAAAGGATATAGCGGACCACAAAGAATCCGATGTGAGTATCAATGTTCAACCGGAAGAAGAAAGAATGCAAGGAGATCATATTATAGAAACAACTGTCTAATTCAAAGCTCACTGTAAAGGGATTATGATTTCCAAATCAAGGAATCAGAAGCAAACGCTCTCATTAAGGATGGATAAGTTGAGTAAGCTTAGGGGTACAATCAACGACAATTTGACTGGTCGAGATCCAGCTCATGTTTAAAATGCCGTCTGAGCCGGAAGGATGAATTCTAGGATCTGGTTGAGGATTGAGAGCATTCGCAACATATTGAATCAACAGACTCAAAATGAAAATGACGAGGGATGCCAATAAGTTTACGAGATTTATGGTATTAACCATAACGCAAGGAAGTAAGAATTTCCGGAGCAATAGGCTGCTCAGGATTTTCGGATGACCGAATGGTATTTCGAAGAATTTTGTGAAATACATGAATCATCTGGGGATGAGCGGATACTCGATAAGTGCGAGAAATTATCCGTAGGGGTATTCAGGTGGCAAAGAATTGCAAGGCAAGGGATTCTTGAAACAACGACGAGTATTACAGGGTATCTTGTAATAACAAGACCAATTGGGGATGAATGTAAGAATGGCAAGTGCATGTAGTTATCCATAAGGGTTGACGGTGGAAGGGGAATTGCAAAAGCGATGAGCACAACTTCTCGGTAGATCATCGGAGAGTATCTTCGGAGTCTTCTGATAAAGCAGGCGGTCATCTGGAATGTAAGGCGCTCCGGGAGGAAGTATTATCGAGAACCTAGAGTCAGAGCTAGTAAAATCCATTAAACCAGAATAGTAGAGAGATCAGAGTCCCAGAGTATAGATCGAGGAGTAAAAGATCCTAACACCACCCAATGCCGACATGGGCCCGTAAGCCACACAGCCATGTTAGTAAAAGTTTATTTTCAATGACTAGACTCGACTTCGGCCAAGGAGTGTGGAAGGGGGATTCCTATAGGCAGTCGGCTCTGATACCAACTTGTGATGCCCCCGATTCAGTCGTACACTAATCATGCATGCAAACGTGTACGATCAAGATCAGGGACTCATGGGAAGATATCACAACACAACTCTAAAACATAAATAAGTCATACAAGCATGATAATACAAGCCAGGGGCCTCGAGGGCTCGAATACGGTGCTCGATCATAGACAAGTCAGTGAAGCAACAATATCTGAAGATGCAGACATAAGTTAAACAAGTTGCCATAAGATGGCTAGCACAAAGCGGGATACAGATCGAAGAGGAGCAGGCCTCTGCACAGGATCCTCCTAAACTACTCACGGTAAATCGTTAGCGGGCTGCACGTAGTAGTAGGGACCTCCAGTAGTAGGAGTCATAAATCAGCAGTGGCGTCTGGCTCTGGACTCCAACATCTGGTTGCGACAACCAGAAAAGAAAGGAAAGGGGGAAAAGGGGGGAGAAAGCAACCGTGAGTACTCATCCAAAGTACTCGCAAGCAAGGGGCTACACTACATATGCATGGGTACATGTGTAAAGGGCCATATCAGTGGACTGAACTGCAGAATGCCAGAATAAGAGGGGGATAGCTAATCCTGTCGAAGACTACGCTTCTGGCAGCCTTCGTCTTGCAGCATGTAGGAGAGAGTAGAGTGAAGTCCTTCAAGTAATATCGCATAGCATAATCCTACCCGGCGATCCCCTCCTCGTTGCCCTGTTAGAGGGCGATCACCGGGTTATATCTAGCACTTGGAAGGGTGTGTTTTATTAAGTATCTAGTTCTAGTTGTCATAAGGTCAAGGTACAACTCCAAGTCCTGTTACCGAAGATCACGGCTATTCGAATAGATAAACTTCCCTGCAGTGGTGCACCACATAACCCAACACGCTCGATCCCATTTGGCCAGATACACTTTTCTGCGTCATGCCCGGCCGCGGAAGATCAACAAGTCGCAGCCCCACCTAGGCCAACAGAGAGGTCAGCACGCTGGTCTAAACCTAAGCACACAGGGGTCTGGGCCCATCGCCCTTAGCACACCTGCACGTTGCGTACGCGGTCGGAAGCAGTGTTTCGAAGAAACAGAATATCAAACGGAGTCCAAACGGAATGAAATCTTCAGGATCATTATTTTCTCATCAGATAAGATCCAGGAGACTTGGACCCTCGGTCAAGAAAGGAAGGAGGCGGCCATGTGGGTGGTGGGTGCCCCCCTAGGGCGCGCCCCCTGCCTCGTGGGCCCCCCGAAGCTCCATTGACGTACTCCTTCCTCCTATATATACCTACGTACCCCAACAGATCGAATCTGAGCCAAAACCTAATTCCACCGCCGCAACTTTACGTATCCACGAGATCCCATCTTGGGGCCTGTTAGGAGCTCCATGGGAGGGGAATCCACCATGGAGGGCTTCTACATCATCATCATAGCCTCTCCGATGAAGTGTGAGTAGTTTACTTCAGACCTTAGGGTCCATAGTTAGTAGCTAGATGGCTTCTTCTATCTTTTTGGATCTCAATACAATGTTCTCCCCCTCTCTCGTGGAGATCTATTCGATGTAATCTTCTTTTTGCGGTGTGTTTGTTGAGACCGATGAATTGTGGGTTTATGATCAAGATTATCTATGAGCAATATTTGAATCTTCTCTGAATTCTTTTATGTATGATTGGTTATCTTTGCAAGTCTCTTCGAATTATCCGTTTGGTTTGGCCAACTAGATTGGTAGTTCTTGCAATGGGAGAAGTGCTTAGCTTTGGGTTCAATCTTGCGGTGTCCTTTCCCAGTGACAGTAAGGGCAGCAAGGCACGTATTGTATTGTTGCCATCGAGGATAACAAGATGGGGTATTTATCATATTGCATGAATTTATTCCTCTACAACATGTCATCTTGCTTAAGGCGTTACTCTGTTTTCATTAACTTAATACTCTAGATGCATGCTGGATAGCGGTCGATGAGTGGAGTAATAGTAGTAGATGCAGGCAGGAGTTGGTCTACTTGTCTCGGACGTGATGCCTATATACATGATCATACCTAGATATTCTCATAACTATGCTCAATTCTGTCAATTGCTCAACAGTAATTCGTTCACCCACCGTAAAATACTTATGCTCTTGAGAGAATCCACTAGTGAAATCTATGGCCCCCGGGTCTATTTTCATCATATTAATCTTCCTACGCTTTATTATTGCTTTGCTTTTTTTACTTTGCCTTTTATTTTACTTTGCATCTCTATACCAAAAATACCAAAAATATTATCTATCATCTCTATTAGATCTCACTCTCGTAAGTGACCGTGAAGGGATTGACAACCCCTATTCGCGTTGGTTGCAAGGAGTTATTTGCTTTGTGTAGGTCCGAGGGACTTGCGCATGGCCTCCTACTGAATTGATACCTTGGTTCTCAAAAACTGAGGGAAATACTTACGCTACTCTGCTGCATCATCCTCTCCTCTTCGGGGAAAACCAACGCAAGCTCAAGACATAGCAAGAAGGATTTCTGGCGCCGTTGCCGGGGAGCCTACGCAAAATTCAACATACCAAGTACCCATCACAATACCTTATCTCCCGCATTACATTATTTGCCATTTGCCTCTTGTTTTCCTCTCCCCCACTTCACCCTTGCCGTTTTATTCGCCCTCTCTTTTCCGTTCGTCTTTTCGTTTGCCTTGATGTCTTTCTTAGCTCGTTTTCTCACATGGTTGAAATAGTTGAGTATTTATTCCTAAATAGAGAAGCTAATATCTATGGATCCTCATCCGCTTGCCAACCTTTTTAAGAGATCCAATTATGATGAACCAATTCCTAGTGATTTGGATGCACTAGATTATCTTTATAAGCTTTTGCCTGAAATCCGTAAATCTGAAAATTGTGATGAAGTGCTTCACGATAGATCTTTGAATAAAAAGCATGATTGCAATGATTTTATTATAAATTCTATTGATGTAAATTATGCTAATAATATGCAAAACCCTAAGCTTGGGGATGCTAGTTTTGTTATGTCCAATAGTCATGATTGGGGAGATTCTTCTTATGATGTTGAAAATTTATTTAAACCCCATGATGAATATAAGATTGATAATAGTGTTTGCAATAATATTGTAAGTGGGTTTGTAAGAGTGTCAACTTTAGACCCCACATATTTGGATAACATCAATCTTATGAAATTTTTGATAAAAGTGGGCTTGGAGAAATCATGACTGTAGTTAATGATAATCCCACTATTTTGGAAGAGTGTCAACTTCGCATGCATGTGGATCGTGTTGAGAGTATGTTATGTGATAGCTATATTGTTGAATTTTCTTATGATCCTACATGTAATTATTATGAGAGAGGAAAATATGGTTATAGAAATTGCCATGTTACTAAATTACCTCTCGTTATGTTGAGATTGCTATTGTTCCTTTCCGCTTCCTTGCATATGCTAGTTTTTGCTTGCTACGATAATTTTTTGACTATAATATGCCTATGCATAGTAAGTATGTTAGACTTAAGTGTGTATGTCACATGTTTTATGATGCTCTCTTTGTGCCTCAATTCTTGTCTTTCTGGTGAGCATCATTGAAATCTCAATGCCTAGCTAAAAAGGCTTTAAAGAAAAGCGCTTGTTGGGAGGCAACCCAATTTTATTTTTTTGTTTTTGTTTTTGTTTAGGAATAAATAATCCATCTACCTTCTGTTTAGATGTGGTTTTATGTTTTAATTAGTGTTTGTGCCAAGTTAAACCTATAGGATCTTCTTGGATAATAGTTATTTGATCTTGCTGTAATTTCCAGAAACTTTTTGTTCACGAAAACAATTGTTAAAAATCACCAGAACGTGATAAATTAGTGATTCCAATTGCTGCTGATCACTAAAAAAAACTAGGTTGCCCTACTTTTGCTGAATTTTTGGAGTTCCAGAAGTTTGCGTTAGTTACAGATTACTACAGACTATTCTGTTTTTGACAGATTCTGTTTTTCGTGTGTTGTTTGCTTATTTTGATGAATCTATGGCTAGTAAACTAATTTATAATCCATAGAGAAGTTGGAATACATTAGGTTTAACACCAAAAAAATAAAGAATGAGTTCATTACAGTACCTTGAAGTGGCCTTTTGTTTTCTTTAAGCTAGGAGACTTCTGAGATTTCTGTTGAGTTTTGTGTTGTGAAGTTTTCAAGTTTTGGGTGAATTTTTTTTATGGATTATGGAACAAGGAGTGGTAAGAGCCTAAGCTTGGGGATGCCCATGGCACCCCCAAGATAATCCAAGGACAGCAAAAAGTCAAAGCTTGGGGATGCCCCGGAAGGCATCCCCTCTTTTGTCCACTTCCATCGGTAACTTTACTTGGAGCTATATTTTTATTCACCACATGATATGTGTTTTGCTTGGAGCGTCTTGTATTATTTGCGTCTTTGCTTGTTAGTTTACCACAATCATCCTTGTTGTACACACCTTTTGAGAGAGCCATACATGAATTGGAATTTGTTAGAATACTCTATGTGATTCACTTATATCTTTTGAGCTTTATAGTTTTGCTCTATGTGCTTCACTTATATCTTTTGAGCTTTATAATTTTGCTCTAGTGCTTCACTTATATCTTTTAGAGAACGGTGGTGGATTTGTTTTAAAGAAACTATTGATCTCTCATGCTTCACTTAGATTATTTTGAGAGTCTTAAATAGCATGGTAATTTGCTTAAAATAATAATATGCTTGGTATTCAAGATTTGTAAAACTTTCTTTTGAGTGCGTTGAATACTAAGAAAAGTTTGATGCTTGATAATTGTTTTGAGATATGGAGGTGATAATATTAGAGTCATGCTAGTTGAGTAATTGTGAATTTGAGGAATACTTGTGTTAAAGTTTGTGATTCCCGTAGCATGCACGTATGGTGAACCGTTATGTGATGAAGTCGGAGCATGATTTATTTATTGATTGTCTTCCTTATGAGTGGCGGTCGGGGACGAGCGATGGTCTTTTCCTACCAATCTATCCCCCTAGGAGCATGCGCGTAATACTTTGCATTGATAACTTATAGATTTTTGCAATAAGTATATGAGTTCTTTATGACTAATGTTGAGTCCATGGATTATACGCATTTTTCTTACCCTTCCACCATTGCTAGCCTCTCTAATACCGGCGCACTTTTCGCCGGTATCATACACCCACCATAAACCTTCCTCAAAACAGCCACCATACCTACCTATCATGGCATTTTCATAGCCATTCCGAGATATATTGCCATGCAAGTTTCCACTGTTCAGTTTATTATGACACGCTCCATCATTGTCATATTGCTTAGCATGATCATTTAGTTTACATCGTATTTGTGGCAAAGCCACCTTTCAATTCTTTCATACATGTCACTTATGAATCATTGCATATCCCGGTACACCGCCGGAGGCATTCATATAGAGTCATATTTTGTTCTAAGTATCGAGTTGTAATCATTGAGTTGTAAGAAAAATAAAAGTGTGATGATCATCATTTTTAGAGCATTGTCCCAAGTGAGGAAAGGATGATGGAGACTATGATTCCCCCATAAGTCGGGATGAGACTCCGGACGAAAAAAAAGAAAAAGAAAAGAGGCCATAAAAAAAGAGAAAAGGCCCAATAAAAAATATGAGAGAAAAAGAGAGAAGGGACAATGTTACTATCCTTTTACCACACTTGTGCTTCAAAGTAGCACCATGATCTTCATAATAGAGAGTCTCTCGTTTTGTCACTTTCATATACTAGTGGGAATTTTTATAGAACTTAGCTTGTATATTCCAATGATGGGCTTCCTCAAATTGCCCTAGGTCTTCTTGAGCAAGCGAGTTGGATGCACACCCACTTAGTTTCGTTTGTTGAGCTTTCATATGCTTATAGCTCTAGTGCATCCGTTGCATGGCAATCCCTACTCACTCACATTGATATCTATCGATAGGCATCTCGATAGCCCATTGATACGCCTAGTTGATGTGAGACTATCTTCTCCCTTTTTGTCTTCTCCACAACCACAATTCTATTCCACATATAGTGCTATATCCATGGCTCGCGCTCATGTATTGCGTGAAGATTGAAAAAGTTTTGAAAATGTCAAAAGTATGGAACAATTGCTTGGCTTGTCATCGAGGCTGTGCATGATTTAAATACTTTGTGTGGTGAAGATAGAGCATAGCCAGACTATATGATTTTGTAGGGATAACTTTCTTTGGCCATGTTATTTTGAGAAGACATGATTGGTTTGTTAGTATGCTTGAAGTATTATTATTTTTATGTCAATATGAACTTTTGTCTTGAATCTTTCGGATCTGAATATTCATACCACAATTAAGAAGAATTACATTGAAATTATGCCAAGTAGCACTCCGCATCAAAAATTCTCTTTTTATCATTTACCTACTCGAGGCGAGCAGGAATTAAGCTTGGGGATGATGCGATCGTCTCCAACGTATCTATAATTTTGATTGCTCCAAGCTATATTATCTATTGTTTTGGACTATATTGGGCTTTATTTTCCACTTTTATATTACTTTTGGGACTAACCTATTAACCGGAGGCCCAGCCCAGAATTGTTTATTTTTTTGCCTATTTTAGTGTTTGAAGAAACATAATATCAAACGGAGTCCAAATGGAATGAAATCTTGGGAGCGTGATTTTCTCATCGAGATAAGATCCAGAGACTTGGACCCTCGGTCAAGAAAGGAGGAGGCGGCCACGAGGTGGAGGTTCCCACCTAGGCGCGCCCCGCCTCGTGGCCCCCCAAGCTCCACTGACGTACTCCTTCCTCCTATATATACCTATGTACCCCCAACAGATCAGATACGGAGCCAAAAACCTAATTCCACCGCCGCAACTTTATGTGTCCACGAGATCCCATCTTGGGGCCTGTTCCGGAGCTCCGCCGGAAGGGGAATCCACCATGGAGGGCTTCTACATCATCATCATAGGCTCTCCGATGAAGTGTGAGTAGTTTACTTCAGACCTTCGAGTCCATAGTTAGTAGCTACATGGCTTCTTCTCTCTTTTTGGATCTCAATACAATGTTCTCACCCTCTCTCATGGAGATCTATTCGATGTAATCTTCTTTTTGCCGTGTGTTTGTTGAGACCGATGAATTGTGGGTTTATGATCAAGATTATCTATGAGCAATATTTGAATCTTCTCTGAATTATTTTATGTATAATTGGTTATCTTTGCAAGTCTCTTCGTATTATCCGTTTGGTTTGGCCAACTAGATTGGTAGTTCTTTCAATGGGAGAAGTGCTTAGCTTTGGGTTCAATCTTGCGGTGTCCTTTCCCAGTGACAGTAAGGGCAGCAAGGCACGTATTGTATTGTTGCCATCGAGGATAACAAGATGGCGTATTTATCATATTGCATGAATTTATTCCTCTACATCATGTCATCTTGCTTAAGGCGTTACTCTCTTTTCATTAACTTAATACTCTAGATGCATGTTGGATAGCGGTCGATGAGTGGAGTAATAGTAGTAGATGTAGGCAGGAGTCGGTCTACTTATCTCGGACGTGATGCCTATATACATGATCATACCTAGATATTCTCATAACTATGTTCCATTCTGTCAATTGCTCAACAGTAATTCGTTCACCCACCGTAAAATACTTATGCTCTTGAGAGAAGCCACTAGTCAAATCTATGGCCCCCGCGTCTATATTCATCATATTAATCTTCCTACGCTTTATTATTGCTTTGCTTTTTTACTTTGCCTTTTATTTTACTTTGCATCTTTATACCAAAAATACCAAAAATATTATCTATCATCTCTATCATATCTCACTCTCGTAAGTGACCGTGAAGGGATTGACAACCCCTATTCGCGTTGGTTGCGAGGAGTTATTTGCTTTGTGTAGGTACAAGGGACTTTGCGTGGCCTCCTCTTGGATTGATACCTTGGTTCTCAAAACTGAGGGAAATACTTACGCTACTCTGCTGCATCATCCTCTCCTCTTCGGGGAAAACCAACGCAAGCTCAAGACGTAGCAGTGTGCTGAGGTGGTTATGCCTCCGTGAGCCCCGGCAGGCCTGCCGGGACGACCAGAAGGTTTGCTTTGGGGGGTAACCCCATCCTTGCCAGTCTTGCCTGCCCGGCAAGGGAGGTTTTTCCCTTAGCAGTACCTTGCTTCTCTGGGGGATGTATGTGGTCCACCGGGATAATTTGTGCTACCGGTGCACCGGTTGCCCGTTGCACATTCAAAAATGTTTGAAAAAATACGGAGAAAATTTAGTGCATTGACACAATATCAATGTACGATATCACAAAAATTCAAATCAAAACTGGAAACATTGCTCGAGATACAAAAATGACAAAGTTGACACTGAATAGTACATAACACAAGTTGGGCTTCAATTTTGGCCCATTAGCACAATGATGTCAAATTTGTCATTTTTGTATCTTGAGCATTGTTTTAAATTTTGATTTGATTTTTTGTGACAACATACATTGATGTTGTGTCGATGCACTATATTTCTTCATGATTTTTCCAAACATTTTTTAATGTCTAGCGAGGTCCAATGCACCGTAGCACCTCATTACTGATTGCACGGATATGTTCCCTGCTTCTCTCGGTAGTCTTGGTCCTCTTGTGCTGCATGTTGGTCCTTTGAAGAACTGATCTTGTGCTTGACCTTGGTGTTGTGGTCTTGCTCTCGTGATTGTGCATAGTCTGGGCAACGGACCCAAGGTTTGTTGCACCGACAGAAGCCCCTGGGCCTGGCCTGAAGGCGCTGCTAGGCATCGTCAGGGTAGGCCCTAATAAGTGCACAGGCAAGGGGAGTGGAAGTGGTTGGCCCCTTGAGGTCTTCTTTGCTTCTTCATTACTTGTGCCCGGGCCAGGTTCTGGTTTTCCCGCGCGTCATGTAAAGCCCATCATGGTGGGGCCACTCTCATCAGGGCCCGTGAATGACTTTAACGCATGGGGGAGAAACTGCCAATTCACTCTTCCCACCACGCCCATATCCTTAGCCATGTATGTTGCATGCATCGCGAGGGGTAGGTAACGTAGGCGCGTGGTGCGGGAGAGCATCAAGGCAGGGGGCTCGGTCTTCTTGAATTGGTGAGGAGGGAGACGGTCACCCGTTGAGGGATCAGCTCTCTCCTCCGACTTGCCTATAAAAGGAGGGGCGGGGGAAGAGCAGAGGCATCCATCCTTGCATCCCATTTTCTCCATCCTTTGCTTCCTGATGGTTATCTTTGAAGAGAAGGACACAGGGCTAGGCCCAGGCGGTAACAAGGTCGTGACGAGAATGCTCATGGCTGATGTGAGGGAGGCGAGTGCGGTGCAAGCCCGTAGAAGACGCGGTGGACGAATCGTCCATGGTGTGGGAGATATCAAGCTTCCCCATTGTGGGCAAATGCTTGCATCTTCTGCCAAGGTCGGTCGTCTGTTAGGCACTTGTATTTTTTCAATCTTAAACCTGTAGGCACTTGCCAAATTTTAGTTCAAATAATGTAATCTCTTGTATCCCTGTTTGTGTCACCTAAGGTATGTACTTGTTTAATCAGCATATTAATGAAAAATATGAATCTTACCGGGGACTCGTGCATGTATACGTCCATGCAGAGGTGGAATACCTCTGTCGGATGTAGGGTTCCGGCAAACCCTTAAGGTTCAAACACTGGGGTGCACGCAAAGTCTTTCCCTCCTACCGATTTACGCCCTAGCTCGCTAAGATCTCGCGGACGAACTCGACGAACTCGAAACACAGAAAGACACAAGATTTATACTGGTTCGAGGCCACCGTTGTGGTGTAATACCCTACTCCAGTGTGGTGGTGGTGGATTGCCTCTTGGGCTGGTGATGAATAGTACAGAGGGAAGAATAGCCTCCTGAGGTTGAGGTGTTCTTGTGCTTGGTGTCTTAGGGGTGAGAGCTGGATGAACTGCTCGATCTCTCTACTATGGTAGCTAGCTAGGCCCTGGTCCTCTTCCCAAATATTGAGCGGGAAGGGAGCCAACAACGCCGGGCAAATTTGAAGGGGGACAGCTAGTACAAGCTATCCTGACAAAAGTGGTCTTCGCCTGCAAAAGGCTCTGGTGGTGACGCCGTCTTGGGCTCCTAGACGACCTCCATCTTGCCGTCCTCCTGGTCTTGGTCTCATTGCACCGATATAGCAACCTTTGCCTGATGCCTCGGTACTCCTCGCCTGTGTTGGCTTTCTTAGCACCAAAGAGGAAACAAGGACGCTGCACGCGCTGGCGCCCGCCTGGCGCCGATCGTCATGGCTCACGTCACGAGAGCCTCTTGAGGTTTGCCCCGCCTTGATATCTCCGCTCCTCACGAGCCTGCCTGACTAGGCCACTCCTGAGGAGGTCTTGCATCATCCGCCTCGCGAGGGTCTTGGATGCCTTGTTAATGAAGATGGGTCGTACGGCCTGCCGGCTTAGCCACGCCGCGAGGCATGAGCGAGCAAGTCAGGAACCCCGTTCCCGAAGCAGCAAGTAACCCCAGGCCCAAGGTGCGCTCGGGCTTGGCTTCACGGTGAAGCGAAGGGTCAAGTATGAAGCACCGCGGGCCCCAAAAGCCTGCGGCCTCGGTTGACGCGTGGCGGTTGAGTGGACGTGGGCATCTTTGCTTCCCCACGCTGCCCTTGAATCCGCCTGGCTATGCGGCCCCCGCATCTCGCACAGTTATTCTTCCTTCGCCCACGCCTGGCTCTTCCAATCTCCCTGCTTCCTCGAGGTCCTGCTTTGACCTTCCAATCTGACTTGCGCTCCGCCTGCTTCATCACCATGGCGCCGAAACATGCTGAAAAGGGGAAAAACCTCTGTCTTTGCCAACTGCACCTCCGTCCTTTGAGCCGGCGCTCGGCCGGCCTCGGGTGCTCAACGACGAGGCCATGTACAAGGTGCGCCCCATGCTTGCCTCCAGTTTCAACGAGTGGGGAGAGACGGTGGCTTGGCCCGCGTCTTGCACTCGCATGGCTCGGGAAGCCATTGAGGTCCCGATCTTCATAGACGCCCTCTGGGTTGGCCTGATTCCTCCCTTCTCCGCCTTCTTTAACGCGGTGCTCGAGCATTATCAGATCCACATGCTTCATCTCAACCCTCAATCTGTGACCCTTCTTGCCGTCTTCACCTTCTTGTGCGAGGCCATGGTGGGCATCGCTCCTCCCGTGGCCCTCCTCCGCCATTTCTTCTCATTGCATTTGACCAGTGCAGGCGAGGCTCAAAGTGCGTGGGCTTCAAGCCGTGACGCGACAGCGGCTGCACGAGATGTTTCGAGCTTCCTTCATCCACGAGCGAGTTCCGTATACGATGGGTGTTTGTTGACGCCGGCGTGCTCAGCCCTCTGCTCCAAGTTCCGTTGGAGCCTGTTGTTCCAAACTCCGGCTAGGTCCATCAGAAGCTCACGAGCCCCCGCCTTGCCCCCGTCTGGACCAGGCTGAGGTGGTTGAAGAACCGCGGCGTGAGTGCGCCCATGGTGGTGAAGGAGTTCGTCAAGCGTTGAGTCGCTCCACTTCAGCGCCACTCCCGCCCGATGTCGGACTTGCTCAGCAGCCAGGATCATATGAGGTTTCAGGAAAAGGGGCTTCCTCTTGCGACGCGACAAACAGTGCTCATGGTCCTATCGGGTCTCCCTCTGCCGGACGAGATGCCCAGGAATAGCTGCCTGTTGTACCGCTGCGAGAACAAAGCCGCATTTGCCGCGAGCATGCCTTCCTTTGATGAGTGGGGGCTGCGCCCAATCGGCCTGGTGGGGTCCCGCGAGAACCACGTCGTCGTGGTTCCCTTCTTTACCGCCGGTGCGAGCTCGCCCAGGTGAAGGTGCGGGAGGCGAGCTCCGGCGGGGCCGATGGCTCAGTCTTTGAGGAGCACATGCGAGTGGTGACCACAGGGCATCGTCCTCGGGGCCTGCGGCCCCCCCTCTGGCGTCGGTCCTTTGTGGAGCGCGGCATGCGGCTCCGAGGCCAAGGCTCCAGGAGCCTTGGGAGGTTGTGGTGAGACGGTGCCCGACTGTTCGCCGCAACCGGGCACCCCTGAAGACATCCTTCCAAGCTCTTCTTCGGCCCTGCCATGCACCAGCCGTCCCGTCTAGCGCTTCGGTCGTCTTTGTGTGGACTTCGAGGAGCTCCGCAAGAGGAAAGGATCCCCTAGCGGCAACAATATCTTCGGGCCGTTGAAGCGACGAAAGTACATCGCCATTGACGCATAAGTATCTTATTGTCATGGCTTCCTGCGTGTAGTCTCCTTATCCTGACATCAGTCCTTCAGGGCTCCTTCCGTTGAAGCTGTTGCATCTTCTGAGAAGCGGCCTCCTCCTTCATCAACTCCCCCATCGGCCTTGAGCATTCCTGGTCCGCCTGCCGCCCCTGGAGCAGGGTCGGTTGGGGGAGCGTCTCCGCCTTCGTGGCGCGCTGAGCCCGTGGCTTGGCCACCCCTCCCCCACGGTCTGGCGTGGAGCTTGGCGGGTGTGCGCAAGACTCCTCCTTTGCTCACGGACAGTAGCTGGTTGGCTTTGATCTTCGGCTCCTCTTCAAGCAGCATACCCCGATTAGCTCGGGCTCCTCGCGAGGACTGGCTGACGTCAGGTGTGGTGCCAGCCCCCAGCCCCCTGCCGGGAGGTGGTGCGCCGCTTGGCACCCCGCCCGCAGCCCCCGAGGTGGAGGACGAGGCGGGCTGAGCATTCGAGCTCGAGCGCGGGCGAAGCGTAGTTCGTCACGAGCTCTTCCAAGAGGCGACGGGCGCGATGAGTCGACTTGGTGAAGAGCTCGCGGGTGTCATCTCGCGCCTTGAGGCTGAAGGTCTCCGGCTGATGCAGGAGCAGCGCAAGCTGAGAGTGGCCATCAACCTCGGTCGCTATCAGCACGACCTTGAGTATGAGAAGGCCGAGGCACCCCCTCAAGGTCGCCCATGAAGCCCTCTCGCGAGCCTTGGACGAGGCTCACGAGGCTGACCGTCGTCGCGAGGCTGCGGAGAAGCACGCGTGGGAGCTCCAGGCGTAGAGCGCGTCCCTTGAGCAGCAGGTGGAGGCGCGCAGGGCCGCTCTTGCATCGCTGAGGGGGACGCCCGTGGAGGAAGAGGAGGTCCGGAAGCGTGAGGAGGCGCTGGCCCTGGAAGCCGTGGAGCGCAGCCTCGAGCTCGAGCAAGTGGAGACGAGGGAGCGTCAAGTTGCTCAAGCAGAAGATGTCGTCGAGGCTCGCGAGGCCAGAGTCGAGGAGGAGGTCGATCACCGGGTGGCGAGGTTGGCAGAACTGGAGGTAGATGCGACCTGAAGGCTGAAGCTTCGCCCGATCACGGAGGATCGGGCAGGGCCGCTGCCCTCGAGCCCAGGTTGGATGAGGTGAGGCGTCTGAAAGCCACGGCAGCCGCCACAATTCTGGCTGGCGACCTTGGCCTCCGCCCGCGCCGAGCTGCTTTCCCTTCGGAGGTGGGTTGATGACGCTAAGGCCGTCGCACAGCAAAACACAGAGGAAGTGCTCCAACAACGAACACTGGAGCACGAGCATGCCCCCATGCTTCAGGATCTCCGGAACAAGGACAATACCGCCCTGGGCCATATTTGCGACGAGGATGCACCGGCCCCTCACTCGAATGACTATGCCAGCCACCTAACCTTCTTCACCGAGGTGGTGGCGGCGCTGGAGGCTCGATCTGCGAGCTCCCGGCTTGTGGAGGAAAGGGTCGTGGCCTGCTTGAGCGCGCTTTCTCCCGTGTCTTCAGCCACCTTCTGAATGCCGACCCCAACTTTGATTTCGACGCCGCCATCGCCCCTGTACCCTGGCGCATTGGGGTACAGGACAATCTGGACGCGTTGGTCAGGGCCTTCACTTCGGAGGATGACGCGGTGGTGGTCGTCGCAGATGAAGGCGACGTGGTCGACGACGGCGATGAGGGCGTTGCCAACGGCGACGATGGTGCCGGTGAAGATGATGACGACGCGAGTGACGCGTCCGAGGGTGATGTAGCGAGTGACATTTCTGGCTGACCCCATGTTCTCCTATCGTTTCGCCCTCACATAAAACTCGGGCGTGGCCCTTGGAAAACTTGTGAGAGCATTTTGAGAGGGGGAGCCCCTCATGTAAGCAAATTGCAGTTTTTACTTTCTTATGCGATGTGAGTATGTGTCCTCGTGAACTCGTGAATTTGGGGGCGAGTTTTCCATCGAGGTTTACCTTAGTCAGCGCCAGCTTCGAGCTGGGTCGCGGAGCGACGAGTTTCTGAGAATCCTGCGGAGCTTATCGCCCCGTCTGAAGGGGCCTCGCGATAGGTGAGCACCAACCGCAGTGCTGGCGCGCGCTTCGTGCAGTCCATCTCGCGAGGAGCTCGTGAGGGAAAGGCGATGGACATGAGTCCCAGACAAAACAAGATCCAGAAGGCAAGAAATTGCTCGAACGAGAAAAGGCACCCCCCGCGCGCATCGATAAAATTTCGGCTTCAACTTAAATCCAGATCCAGAAAGCAAAACTACAGAAAGATAGATCCAAAGCAAAAGGTTGCGTCTGGCACCTAGTCTAGTCTTCCGGTCTTCAAGTCTTCTCACCAGCGCGGAGCTAAGTGTTGCCACTAGGCGTGGGAGGGAGCCCCAGGGCCTGAGGCCGTCGCTCCTGAGACTCCAGGGCGTGTACAGCCCCAACTCATTATTACGTGAGAGTGTCACGGGCGGCGAGCTTCACAGGCACTGGGCCTTCTTCACAGGTACCGGCCTTGCTTCATATCGCCAGTCGAGGGCCCCGCCTTGCGCCACCCTTGACCTCCTTTGAGCCGACCGGTTGCCAGGACGAGACAAAAGAGGGAAAGAGGACACCAGCGGTGCCCTCGGCGACCATAGGTCCTCTGTCGGGGGAAGGGTTGTCGAAGCCTCCCAGGCAGAGGGCCTACCTCCGGGTGCCCCCTGGCTTCGCGCGCCGTGGGGAGGGGCCTGGCTCCCGATCCCTCTCCTGCAGCCCCCAACGCGATCCTCCTGCCGACAGGGAGGCCGTCGAGCTGGGGCCGCCGGCCGTTGCGGTGATCTGTTCCTCCTGTGACTCATGGTTAGCTTAAGCTTGCTCCTGAGGGATTAGGGGTACCCTGTAGTGGTCGTCACACACGCGGTCGTGGTGGTTACCCGGCGGCTCCTGGAAGGCTTCGACTCCTAGCGTCCCTTCTTCCCAATCTTCTCCAACGAACGAGTCGGGGTCATCCTTCGGTGTGTACTCCTGGTCCGTCATGCGGGGCACGTAGGCTTCCGGGGCTGTTACCCCGAACACCTCGTCGTAGTGCCCCACACTCCATGTTGCCCGGCCTAGAGCGGCGTCCTGAGGGTGATAGCGCGGCATCCCACTTGGGCCATTGGAGGCGACGCTTGAGCTCATGCTTGTTGCGGGCGGTATGGGGGCGGCGAGCCCGGTGCCGCCATGCCATCTTGGTCTTGGCGAAGCCTGGCGCCTGACGGCGTGTGGTGGCGGCGTGGCCCGCCGTGAATCCCTGTAGCGGCCTGAGGAGGAAGCTGATGACAGAAAGGCGGCGCTCCCGAGGCCGCCGCGTCCAGCAGCTCGGCAACGCGTTCTAGTAGTGCGTCCCGACCGCTCTCCATCAGCCGGCACCGCAGCAGCTCCCTTGCCACAGTGAGTGCTGCCCGCATGTTTGCTTTTCCCGCCGCGAGTGCGGTGCCGTTGCCGCGGCGTGGCTTGCTGCTATGGCAGCGGCTCGCACTTGCCGTGGAGTGAGGGTAGCGGCGGCAGCGCGTCGCCGCGCCCTGCGAGATTAGACGGCGCTTCGTGCCGCTGGGCGCTGAGTTGAGGTCTTCATGGGCGAGCGGCGCCGCCCGGGCTGGCCAGGCTGCCCAGCGGTCGGAGTCAGCTCTTGGGTCGTCGGACATCGTGGTCGCGGAGCATCGGCAAGTCGTTTGGCGGAGAAGAAGCTCCGGCGCACCCCTACCTGGCGCGCCAAATGTCGGATGTGGGGTTCCGGCAAACCCTTAAGGTTCGAACACTGGGGTGCGCGCGAAGTCTTTCCCTCCTATGATTTACACCCTAGCTCGCTAAGATCCCGCGGACGAACTCGACGAACTCGCAACACAGAAAGACACGAGGTTTATACTGGTTCAGGCCACCGTTGTGGTGTAATACCCTACTCCAGTGTGGTGGTGGTGGATTGCCTCTTGGGCTGGTGATGAACAGTACAGAGGGAAGAACAGCCTCCCGAGGTTGAGGTGTTCTTGTGCTTGGTGTCTTAGCGGGTGAGAGCTGGATGAACTGCTCGATCTCTCTACTTTGGTGGCTAGCTCTACTTACATAGGCCCTGGTCCTCTTCCCAAATATTGAGCGGGAAGGGAGCCAACAACGGCGAGCAAATTTGAAGGGGGGCAACTAGTACAAGCTATCCTGACAAAAGTGGTCTTCGCCTGCAAAAGGATCTGGTGGTGACGCCGTCTTGGGCTCCAAGACGACCTCCGTCTTGCCGTCCTCCTGGTCTTGGTCTCATTGCACCGATATAGCAACCTTTGTCTAATGCCTCGGTACTCCTCGCCTACGTTGGCTTTCTTAGCACCAAAGAGGAAACAAGGACGTTGCACGCTGGCGCCCGCCTGGCGCCGATCGTCATGGCTCACGTCACGAGCGCCTCGTGAGGTTTGCCCCGCCTTGATATCTCCGCTCCTCACGAGCCTGCCTGACTAGGCCACTCCTGAGGAGGTCTTGCATCATCCGCCTCGCGAGGCTTGGCCCCTCGCGAGGGTCTTGGATGCCTTGTTGATGAAGATGGGCCGTACGGCCTGCCGGCTTAGCCACACCGCGGGCCGCAGGCAGGCAAGTCTGGGGACCCTGTTCCCAGAACACCGACAACCTCTATATTTTTAAATAAATGAGTTTCTCCCGACAGGCTATCCTGCCGGTACCCTCTATTTTGTTGGCGGGGAACTAAGCCTACCGGGCATAAATTGTGATGAGGGACCAGCCCCCCGCCAATCTTTTTTAGCAAAGGTCGTGCGACCATCCTGACCGAAGCAACGTTCGAGTCGAGGGATGGGAGCACCTAAGCTTCAAAAAGCGACGAGGTTCTGTTATGCACAAGTCTTTGCTTAGTTAACACGTATGGTCAAAAGATAGAACTTATCTGTTTGGCTTGCCGAAGATCGCAGCGTTGGTTCATCTTTCCAGCTTCCCATAGAGGCCAAGTTGTCGGCAGTAACCTGCAGTTTCATGCAGATGGAAATGATGCCAGATGTGATCCTATCTATATGAACATGCAATGCTCATGAAATGCTTATGCATGCATGCAACTTGTCGGGGGCCCCCGGCGCTTCACTTATTTCTCTGTTGCTCAGGGTTTGTGCTTGGCTTTGTACAAGGGGTTACATGCAACTGAGGCTAGGCCTGTACAAATGGGTGGTTGCCGGGCCGGGCCCGACAGCCGCGCATTATGGGTAGAACTTGCTGAGATGCTCAATGTTCCATGAGTTTTGCAATTGAATGACATCTCTGGTCTCCAGACGGACTGCGTCAGGTCTGGTGACTCTAACTACCAGTAAGGGCCTTCCCACTTTGGCGTCAACTTGTTTGTACCCTTGGCGGAATGAACGCGCCTAAGGACAAGGTGGCCTTCCTCAAAACACCGGGCATGAACCCTGCGGCTGTGATAGCGACCAAGGGCTTGCTGATAGCGTGCAGCACGCGTAGCAGCCCAGAGATGGTTCTCCTCGAGAAGCACAACATCGTCACGCCGTGTTGATCCTGCGCTACTTCATCGTAGGCAAGCACTCAAGGTGACCCGTAAATGAGTTCCATGGAGATAACTGATTCTACCCCAAAAACTAGGGAGAAGGGAGTCAGCCTGGTAGCCCGATTTGGTGTCGTTCTGAGGAACCAGAGGACTACCGGCAGCTCATCGATTCATAGCGTGCCGCACTTCTGTAGCGTATCAAATGTTCTCGTCTTGAGTCCTCGCAACACTTCAGCGTTCGCCCTCTCAGCTTGTCCATTGCTTCTGGGATGTGCAACAGAGGCAAATGAGATCTTGCTTCCGAGGGCATGGACGTATTGCATGAAGGTGCGACTCGTGAACTGGGTGCCGTTGTCGGTGATGATCCGTGCAGGGACCCCGAAGAGGCACCCCAATCCTTTCAAGAACTTGGTAGCTGACTGAGCAGTCACCTTTCTCAGGGAATCTACTTCCTTCCACTTTGTAAACTTGTCGACGACAACGAACAAGAGTTCAAAGCCCCCGGCAACTCGGGGGAAATGGTCGAGGATATCGAGCCCCCAGACCGAGGACGGCCATGAAAAAGGGATTGTCTGAAGATCTTGTGCAGGCAGATGGATGTTCTTGGAATGGAACTGGAAGGCTTCACACTTGGTGACTAGCTCGACCGCATCTTGGAGGGTTGTGGGCCAATAGAATCCTTACTGGAATGCTTTCCCAACTAATGCCCTTGATCCAATGTGGGAGCCGCACATGCCTTTGGGTATTTCCGCCAACAGTTCCTTTCCTTCTTCCCGGCAGATGCACTTCAATTTCACACCGTTGGGCCTTCTTCTGTATAGAGTGTCATTGACAAACTGATACATACTGCCCTCCGGCCTACTCTTTCATCTTCCTCTTGCTAATCGGGAAGTTCTCTGGTTTGGAGGAAATGCACTATGTGCCTTGCCCAAGTTAGAGTCTGGGGCTCAGCAACAAGGACTAGCGGCACCTCCTCATCTGCGGGAGAGCATTTCTCGACCGCGGGGACCAGTGGCCTGGCAGGAGAGTGCAGCCTGGCATGCGATGGGGAGTTGTTTCCGGCAAGGTCCCTACCAGGAGCCCCGGGAGGCTCTATCGGGAGAGGCTTACCGGAGTCCAACTTCCTCCTCTTTCTGGCCATTGTTGCCGGGATACGGAGGGCTGAGTAAGATGGAGAACAAAAGTTCCTGGTTCCACATGAAGTTTTTGCGCAGCACACTTTGACAGATGATCAGCTATGTTGTTTTCTGCACGGGGAACGTGCTCTGTTTGCAATCCATCAAAGCGCTCCTCCAATCTTCTCACTTCCTCAACGTATGCCTCCATCAATGGAATTTGGTAATCCTTATTGACCTGTCTCACCACAAGTTGCGAATCTCCTCGAATGATCAGCTTCTTAATTCCCAATTTTGTGGCAATCCTGAGCCCGGCAAGGAGCCCTTCATACTCTGCTGTATTGTTGTTGCCTCCTCCCTGGGAAAATGCATCTAGACGACGTACTTCAAGTGCTCTCCCATGGGAGCAACGAGAAGCAAGCCAGCCTCTGCACCTTGCAAGGAGAATGCACCATCAAAATACATCATCCACTCTTGGGGCACCCCCTTGCCGGGAGTAACTATTTCCAGTACTTCCTCATCAGGGGTTGGCATCAATTCTGCAATAAACTTTGCCAATGCCCTGCTCTGAATTGTTGACGTGCTCTCAAATTTCAAGCCAAATTTGGATAACTCCAAATCCCACTCCACTATTCTGCCGGTGGCCTCAGGGTTCCGGAGTATCCTTTGAAACGGAAAGCGGGTGACAACTGTGATCTCATGGGCTTGGAAGTAGTGGCGCAGTTCCCTTGAGGCCATGATAAGGGAAAAAATCAACTTTTGCACACCAGAGTACCTCGATCTAGCCCCCTGTAGTAGGGAACTAACAAAGTACATTGGGCGCTGCACCACTTTCTTCCTTGCCGCTTCCTTGGGCTCGCCCTACTGTTGTGCTCTTTTTCTGCCCTGATCCTTATCCGGCCCTGCCGGGCTTTGCTCACTCTGTGTTTCCTCTACTTCCCTCTGTGCCACTAGGGCTGCGCTAACCACTTGATTAGTTGCCGCTAAGTATAGCAGCAATGGCCCTTGTGGTTTAGGGGCAACCAAAGTGGGCACGGAGGACAATTAGGTCTTCAAAACTTGTAAAGATGCGTCTGCTTCCAGAGTCCACTTCATGGGCCCTGCCTTCTTCAAAATTTTGAAGAACGGCAGGGCATGCTCGGCAGACTTGAAGATGAAGCTGCTAAGTGTGGCAACGCACCCTGTCAGGCGCCTCACGTCTTTGATTGTCCTGGGTGCCTGGATCTGCTCGATGGCCTTGATCTTGTCAGGGTTGGTTTGGATACCACGATGGGACACGAAGAACCCAAGTAGCTTGGCGGAGGGAACACCAAACACACACTTCTCTAGATTTAGCTTCAAGTTGCTCTTGCGCAGATTAGCAAATGTCTCCTCCAAATCCTGGATAAAGGTTGATCTTTCCTTGATCTTGACCACAATATCATCCATATGAGCCTCAATGTTTCTGTGCAGCTATGGTTCAAAACCAATCTGGATTCCTCTTGCAAAAATGGACCCGGCACTCTTTAACCCGAAAGGCATGCGCACAAAGCAGTACGTACCACATGGGGTGATGAACGAGGTCTTCTCTTCGTCTTCCTTAGACATGAAGATCTGACACCAAGAGTATGCATCCAGAAAGGAGAGCAAATCACATCCTGACGAGGAGTCCACAATCTAGTCGATGCACGGCAAAGGAAATGGGTCCTTCGGGCAAGCTTTGTTGAGATCTGTGAAATCAATGTAGAGCCTCCATTTCCCGTTAGCTTTGCGCATGACCACTGGGTTTGCTAACCATGTCGGATGCAGTACTCCTCTGACCAGACCAGCTGCCTCAAGTTTCTTAATCTCTTCAGTAATGAACTGTTGCCTCCCCAAGGCCTGCTTTCGAACCTTCTACTTTACAGGTCGGGCATGTGGGCAGACAGCAAGGTGGTGCTTGATTACCTCCCTAGGAATACCGTAGATATCAGATGGTTGCCAGGCAAACACATCGACATTCTCCTGCAGGAAGGCAACGAGCGCGCTTTCCTATTTGTCATCAAGGGTGGCGCTGATAGTGAAGGTACCATCAATGCCAGTCAGCCCTGCCGGGATGTTCTTCACATGTGATGCAGCGACCTTGGATCTCTTGTTGTTGGAACTCTCCGGCAAGTCATCAACAGGCGCAACGCACTCCAAAGAGGTACGCTTCCCGGATTCCTTGCTGGTGTCCTTGGTGTCCTTCTTCTTTCCTTTGTTTTCCTTGGTGGGGACTGCTGCTGACCTGGCCTCTGCCGCGACTACGTCATGGTACATCTTATCCATGAAAATGATTGCGTCTTTCTCATCTGACGGGATGGAATTGACTCCTACCAGCCCTAGCCTGTTCAACATGTTGTAAGCACAATGGGATGCCGCCATGAATTTTGCCAGAGCTGGGCGCCCAAGGATCTCATTGTACAGCAGGGGGAGGTCGACCACATCAAACACAACCTTCTCAGTCTGATAGTTCAATTATCCCCCAAACGTCACTAGCAACATGATCTTTCCCTTAGGATGACTCCTGCAAGGATTGATTCCTTGAAACGTGCCCCTGATCTTTAGCTCTTCCTCTTATATCTGTAGCTTGCTGATAACCTTTGGGGAAATCAGATTCAACCCGGCTCCACCGTCAACCAACATCTTTGTGACCTTGAAGTTGCGAATTGTTGGAGAGACCAACAACGGCAAACATCCTATCGTGGTGGTGCGGTCAGGATGGTCCTCTTCGTCAAAGATGATGGGCATGCATGCCCATTTGAGCAGCTTCCGAGACTCTGCTGCTGGCTCCACGGCGTTGACCTCACGCGCCCACCATTTAAGTTGGCGGTGAGAGGAGTGCAAAGATGTACCCTCGTCAATGCACATGGCATCTGTGGCCTTCCAGAATTCCTGCTCGCTGGTTTCGTCCTCATCCCCTTCATCACTCTCTTCATTGCAAACTTCCTTTTCTCGGCCCCTGGTGGGTTTTCCTTGATTCCGAAAAGCGTTGTCGGGGCGGTTTGCTTCACCGCCTTGGCCCTTCCCGCCAGCGCCATTCTGACCTTTTTCCTTATCACGCTTCTCATATTCAGCCATCTGCCTCTTGACGAGCTACTCAACCTGATGACACTCTTGGAGATCATGGCCTTTGGTCTGATGGATCTTGCAGTACGACCCATCACATTTCCAAGCCCTGTTGGTAGCCGTAGCCTCCCAGAAGTTAGCGCACGCGGCAGCTTCTGTCCGGGGGCTTTGGCCTTAGCCTTCATGCCAGTACTAGGCGTGCTCGGTCCTTCGATGGTCATCACTGCCTTATCCTTCCGCCTCTTGTAGCGCTTCCTGCTCTTCTTCTTCTAACTGATGGATTCGTCATCATCTTCTGAGTCGATGTCGACGCACTCTTCCTCTCCAAGGAGTTTACTTCCATCCTCCATCCGGGCACACTTGTCCACCGAAGTGTAAAGCTCCTTCACAGTCTTGGGCAACCGCAGATTCATCTTGGAATGTATCCTGCGGTTGAGCACATTGGACTGGAAGGCAGCTATCACAGCCGTTGGATGGATATTTGGGATACTTATGTGGACTCTGCTGAATCTCTACAAATAATTGAATAGAGTCTCTCCTTCTTTCTGTTGCAGAAGCTACAAGTCATTGGGCCGTCCTGGTTCTTGATGGCCGCCTGTGAAGGTGCCAATGAACTCATGGCACAGGTCAGCCCATGACAAAATGGAGTTCTCCGGCAGGTGCATCAGCCAAGACCTCACATTTAACTTGAGCGCCAAAGGGAAGTAGTTGGCAAACACCTTCTCATCTCTTCCTCCGGCAGCTTGAATAGGAATGGGGTAGATGCTCAAGAACTTTGCTGGGTTCAGCCTTCCATCATACTTCTCGGGTGTCTCTGGACTGAACGTGCGAGTGGATGGACAACGGACTTGCCGTAGCTCACGAGTAAAGGTAGGGCATCCAACCTCGAAAGGCAGGCACCCGCTGTCCTCGAGCGCAGGCTCGCCGACATCGCGACCATCGTACCCGTTGGTCCAACCGTGGTCATCGTGGCATTGCTCGATGACAACTCGCGCGCCTCCCCTCCGCCTGTCCTCGGGGCTCTTCGTTGGCCTCGACGTGCTCGAGGGTCCGAAGAGGCCATCGAGAATCGTCGGGTTCTTGATTCTGTAGTGCCCCCCTGGCTGCCGTGGTGGGGACTACACCGTGGGGGTGGCCCCTTACATACGACCAGCAGCGCGAGTTGTTGTCATCGCTTGGGGAGGCCGCGGCGGGCCAGCGGGCTATGAGGCCCCAGCATCGGTGAAGCCAATCAGACTGTGTATGGTGGCTCTCCATTCATCCATCTGATCGGACGCCAGCGGGAACCTCAACAACAGCTGGGCCCACGCCATGGCCTCTGTAGCGGTGCTTGGCATTGGCGATGATAATGTAGATCGTACCGTTGCTCGGCTCCTGACGGTGCTGGTGGCGACAGCATCACACCCTCGCTGTTGCGAGCCGGCCACTTGGATAGCATGGTGGCATGGTGGAGGCGCTTGACGGCCAGTGGCTCCATTGGGCACAATGGCTGGGTCAACCCGCCCTATGGGAGGCGCGCGCGCTGCGGTCGTGCCCGTGACGGGGGCGACGATTCGGCCCAGATTGGGCGCCACCACTGTGACTGTGCCCTTCGGCGAGGGGAAGAGGTATAGATGGTATAACCCCTTCATTTGTACCTCACGAAGCATGACCACTGGGGTGTTGTTGATGCTGCTCTCCTCCGGTGCCTCCCGCTCCTGCTTCGGCCGCGGGGAGGTGGTGATAACGCTGCCTGCACCGACCACGTCCCCCGCAGCGCCCACATCCTTGTGCGCCTCCGCATTCCCCGCGGTGTCGGCGGCCGTGGGCGGTGGAGCCTTCAAGGTGGACGGTTGAGTTGAAGCACCGGGTTTCTTCTTTGGCGCCATAGTCGATGGAGCCGTCGAATATGAAAATGGTGATGAAGATGACGCGCTGCTCATGCTTTTAGGTTCGCTCCAGTGATCCCCCTGCCTGGCGCGTCAAAGATGTCGCGGGAAACCATGGCCACCTATGGGACCAAGAGCCCTTTTCTGGTTCTATAGGGGGATGGCACATTGCCCAAAGAGCAGAGGAGCGTGGAGCAGGATGACAGAGGTCACACGGGCAGTTTTTATCCAGGTTCGGCCCGCCGTGAGGCATAAAACCCTGCTCCTGATTTGGTGGATTGATGGTGGAAAATGGTGCTGAGCGCAACACGCTTGCCCATCAGTGTTGCCTCAGGGCGAAAACGACTATGCATGTATGAGTGTGTGAGGGGGTGGATTAGCCAACCCTTACTACGGTTGCTTTGGGCCTCCATTTATAGATAAAGAGGTCTCCACAGTGGCAAATCAGTCATTATGCACTGATTAGATAGCAGACAATGCTATCATACCTAACTCTGCTGGCTGACAGAGCGCATTAAATGCGCCACTCAACGCCACATTGTAGCTTGCCCGGCAGACTTTGTCCGGCTATTTTGCCAACTTCGCGCCTGCTTGCTCGACATGTCACGGGACGCATGTCGCTTGGAGGCATTTTTTGTAGGAAGTGGCAGCCATGTGGCGTATTAGCCACTTAGTCACTTTCGAGCTTGACACCGCATCGACATACGACGTGTGTCGTGATGAGGTGGTGTGGTGAGGTGGTTCTGCCTCCGCGAGCCCTGGCAGGCCTGTCGGGACGAACCGAAGGCTTGCTTCCGGGGGTAACCCCATCCTTGCCAGTCTCGCCTGCCCGGCAAGGGAGGTTTTTCCCTTAGCAGCATCTTTCTTCTCTGGCTAGTATTGGTCCTCTTGTGCTACATGTTGGTCCTTTGAAGAACTGATCTTTTGCGCTTCAATCTAACCTTGGTGTTGCGGTCTTGCTCTCGTGCCTGTGCACAGCCTGGGTAACGGACCCAGGGTTTGTTGCACCGACACCACTCAGGCTCCAGAAATGCCTCATCAACTTTGGTGGGCTCTATGATAGAGACAAAAGCAAAGTGCCCACAAAAGTTAGACAAATGTGAACCTCTTGAGCGTGTGAGAGGACGTGGTGCCTTGATGTCATCGATGATTTTCTCGATCTGCACTTCATTTGCAATGCGAGGATGAGCAGGTTGATGACTTTGATTGGGCTCAGCATTTTATTCAGAGCCATTTTCCTCAGATGCACAAGCATGATTTTCTTCACGTTTTGGAATGACTTCTTCAGAAGATTCTTCAGTGGGTATGACATCCTCAGTAGCCTTGAACTTGATGGATTCCTCACGTGACATTCCATCTAGCACTGGAGTTGGTGCTCTCTTTGCGAGCCGTTAGTTTCATCGAACCGCACATCTATAGTTTCAACAACCTTGTCGTGAAAGGTGTTGAAGACTCTATAGGTGTGTGAGTCCTTTCTGTAGCCAAGCCTCATGTGCTTTCGGTGCAAATTTAGAATTGTGATCAGGATCTCTAATCCAACATTTAGCGCCGAAGACTTTGAAATAACTCACATTGGGTTTCTTGTCAGTGAGGAGTTCATATGAGGTCTTTTTGAAGATTTTTTGAAGATATACCCTATTGATGATGTGGCACACGGTATCAATAGCCTCAGGCCAGAAGTGAGGAGGCGTCTTGTATTCATCAAGCATAGTGCAGGCCATCTCACAAGAGTCCTATTCTTGCGCTCCACGATGCCGTTCTACTGATTATAAGGGGCAGATAACTCGTGAGTAATACCAAGTTCATCAAGATAGTCATCAAGACCAGTATTCTTGAACTCGGTCCCATTGTCACTCCTGATGTGCTTGATCTTCGCACCGAAGTTCGCCGAGGCCCTTGAGGAAAATCGTTTGAAGACTTCCTGCACTTCAGTTTTGTAAGTGATGATATGCACCCATGTGTAACGACATCAACAATAACAAAGCCATATAGAGATGCTGCATTTGTTAGTGTGGCATAATGAGTAGGGCCAAGGAGATCCATGTGAAGTAATTCAAAAGGACGGGTGGTAATCATGATAGTCTTTGAGGGATGCTTGGATTTGGTCATTTTTCCAGCCTCACAAGCCCCACACAGATGGTCCTTGAGGAATTTGACACCCTCAATGCCAATGACGTGCTTCTTCTTCGCGAGTGTGTGTACGTTCCTCATGCCAGCATGACCTAGTAGTCGATGCCATAACCAGCCTTCTGAAGCTTTTGCAAGTAGACATGTGGCAGGCTGTGGTCCTGCAGATAAATCAACAATATACAAGTCTCCTCTCCTAAAGCCTTCGAAGACTTTGGAATTGTCAGATTCCATGAGCACAATGCAACGATATTTGCCAAAGACTTCAACCATATCAAGATCACAAAGCATTGAGATAGACAAGAGGTTGAATCCTAGGGACTCGACAAGCATGACTTTGTCCATGTGTCGATCCTTTGAGATCGCAACCCTTCCTAGACCCAATACCTTGCTTTTTCCTTTGTCAGCGTAGGTGATATGCTTTAGATGCGATGGAGATAAAGCAGTGTCCATCAGTAAGTCCTTGTCTCTGATCATGTGATTTCTATATCCACTGTCGAGGACCCACTCAGTAGCTTTGGGTTGATCGTCCTGTAGATGAATTAGTGCATCTTATGAACTCAGATACTTCATCAGTGAAGAATATGACATCAGATTCATCAAATAGAATTTCATCAAGTAGTACAATAGAAATAGCAGTATAAGGACGTGAGAAATGAATACTCATTTCTTCATGGTTTGCTTGTGTCCTTTCAAGCATATTCAGGTCTCCAGCAAATTCATCAGACATTCAAGTTCGTCTGGATACCTGACCCTGCATAAGAGATTAGTTATGTTTCTTCACCACCCACATCTGGAGGGGTGGTAAAGAGTTCATCATTCTGCGAGCTCCATAAGAGAAAGGTGGCATTGAAGCCAGTGCACTTCATTTCACAGAAGAGAGGTTAGAGTATGCATATGAGTAAGCAGAGAAATTCTTTGAGGACTTACGAACATAATGATTTGAAGAATAATGCACATATTCATAGCTCTTAGGCTTTCCCTGTGAAACAGAAGCACTAGCACGATAATGATCATATGAAGATTGGGATCCACGTGAGGAATTTGATCCATGTGAGGAATTTGGTCCATTTGAGGACTTTGGTCCATATGAGGACTTGGATCCATATGAAGAATTTGATCTGGGGTTCCTATTATTCACAGGTTGTGTCATGAGGACATTCACCTGAAGACTTTCAAGGCACCTTTTGGGAACCCAAATTTTCTTCATAGGGGGACCGTTCCTGCAGTTAGTTCCAACATATCTAGCAAATACTTCACCATTCTGATTTTTGAACAGTTTATAGTTGGAATCAAATGACTCATCAGAAGAATATGAAGATTCACATGTAAAGCTAGATAAAGTGGATGGATCTACGGGAGGTCCTTTCACAGCAACCCATGAGGTTTTGGGATACTAAGGTTTCTAGTAGGTCCCATCAACATTGAGTTTCCTCTCAAAGGCCATACCCTCTTTCCTAGGGTTCCTATTGAGGATCTACTTCTGAAGCACATCACAAAGAGCCTGATGCCCTTTGAGGAATTTGTACATGCCTGTCACATACAATTCCTCCAACCCTGCATTATCGTCAGTGATATTTGTGGTATCCTCAGATGAGGAATTTGTGACCACAGAGACAGTTGAAGAATTTACGGCAATAGAAGCATTTGAACTCTCAAGTGAATAATTAGCAGACTCACGTTCAATGCATTTCAACACATGGTGGAATGAATTCTTCCTGAGAGGAACTGATCTGTTGAGCAAGCAATGAATCATTTTCCTTCTGAAGATCTTCATAGCTCACCCTTAGCTTTTCAAGATCTTGATTTCTTTGAAAAAATCATAAGAAAGCTTCTCATGATCAGCCAAGAGAGTGTTATGATGACTCTGAAGGTTATCAAACTTAGACTGAAGTCGCTGAAGATTTTCAGTCAGAGTTTGAGTTCAATCCATTTCCTCACCCAACAGGTCATTGCTTTTGTCTAACAGATTTTGAACCTTCTCAAAAGCCTTTTGCTGTTTGACGGTAATCTTAGCACGTTTGGAATAGCTAGGTTTGAGATTTTCATCAGATTCATCCTCACTTAATTTAGAGGAGGGATATTTGAGTACCTTGGCACCTTTTGCCATGAAGCAATTAGTGGGAGCGTAGTCATCGTCTCCATCATCAGTAGTGTTGGGGAAGTCATTTTCCTCAGTCTTGAAGATGGACTTGCTGACGAAAGCAGGAGCGAGGGCTAGGCTCGCCACACCAGAGTCTGACTCCTAAGATTCCTCCTCTTCCTCATTTTCCTCAGATTCAGCTTCAGAGTCCATTTCCTTGCCAATAAATGCCCGAGCCTTTTTGGAACCACTCTTCTTATGAGATGAAGACTTTGAAGATTTTGACGATGAGGATTTTGACGATGAGGACTTGTATTTCATCTTCTTGATTCCTTCGCCCACTGAGGACAATCAGTAATGTAGTGGCCAGGTTTCTTGCATTTGTGGCAAGTTCTCTTCTTGTAGTCGCGGGATGAGGATTCTGATCTCATGTCATCACCTCTTGAAGATTTTCCAAAGCGACCATGTCTTGAGAACTTCTGGAATTTCCTCACGAGCATTGCTAGCTCCTGGCTTAGTTCTTCAGGATCACCAAGGCTGCTATCAGAATCTTCTCCTTAAGATTTGGAAACTGCCTTGGGCTTCAGTGCACGTGATCTTCCATAGCTTGATCTGTAGATGTCTCTCTTCTCAGCAAGTTGGAACTCATGAGTACTTAGCCTCTCGAGGATATCAGCAAGATCAAGTGACTTGTAGTCTCCACGTTCTTGAATCATAAGTGCAAGTATGTCGAATGAGGAATCAAGCGATCTCAACAATTTCTTCACCACCTCATGGTCGGTGATGTCAGTGGCACCAAGTGCTTGAAGCTCGTTTGAGATGTCAGTGAGGCGATCGAAGGTTTGCTGAACATTTTCATTGTCGAGTCTTTTGAAGCGGTTGAAGAGATTACGAAGAACGTCAACTCGAAAGTCACGTTGAGCTGAGACTCCTTCGTTGACCTTGGACAGCCTATCCCAGATAAGCTTTGATGTCTCCAAAGCACTCACTCTGCCGTACTGTCCTTTGCTCAGATGGTCACATATGATATTCTTTGCTTCAGAGTCGAGTTGCTTAAATCTCTTCACATCAGCAACGTTCACGGAAGGGGTGATGGAGGAACGCCATTTTCCACAATGTACCAGAGATCATTGTCCATTGCCTCAAGATGCATTCGCATCTTATTCTTCCAGTAGGGGTAGTCTGTCCCATCAAAGGTAGGACACCCAGCCGAGACCTTGATCATGCATGCAATCGACATAGCTAAAACTCCAGGTGGTTAAACCAAAATAACACGGAACAAGGGAGTACATTCAACTGATACCAATTGAAAGTGCGTTATATCGACTAGAGGGGGTAAATAGGCGATTTTTACAAATTCGTCACCGAGGAAATTCAACTTGCGGAATTTCCTAAGTCACAAACTACAAGCGGCGGAATAAGTACACAGGTGCATGCATAACAAAGTAGTAGCATAGTCATCATGATGAAATGAAACATACACAGAGCATAGGTACCGTGTAAACAAGATAAGCAGGCTAAAGACAAAGTGACTGAAGAATTAGGATTGAGGAAATTGAGAAAGTCTTCAGTCAAAGTCTTCAAACAGTAATAGTCAACTTCATTAACACATGAATGAGGAAATGAAAGGGTCGAGGAAATAGAACCAGTAGCTTGGTAAAGAAAATGATTTGGTAGACCAGTTCCAACTGCTGTGACAGTCGTACGTCTGGTTGGAGCGGCTAGGTATTTAAACCTGAGGAGACACAGTCCTCACCGTATTCTCCTTGAGCTAAGATCACACAGACCTCGCCCAATCACTCGTGGTAACTCTTCAGGTGACTTCCAAACCTTCACAGACTCGGTCACTCAGCGATCCACAATTCCACTTGGATGATCTAGACCATGACGCCTAACCACCTGGAGGATGCACAGTCCTCAATGGTAACAAGTGTCGGTTCCACACAGGAACAATCTCTTCAGTGATGCACAATCACTTTGGGTTTGTAGGTGTTTGGGTTTGGGTTTTTCCTCACTGATGATTTTTGCTCAAAGTCCACGGAAGGATGGCATGCTCTCAGTGACAAGTGTCAGTTTCTCTCGAAGCAGCCAACTAGCTGGTGGTTGCAGGGGGTGGCTATTTATAGCCAGGGAGCAGCCCGACATGATAAGACATAAATGCCCTTCAATGATATGACCGTTAGGTGGGTAGGATATTTTAGGATAGCTAGCGCGTAGCACAGCAACGGTCGGAAATTTGAGCTCTCAAATTTGCTATCATGCTCCTCACTTGTAGGCAATCCGCACTAGCGAATTCCTAACTCCTCAGTCAGAACAAATTCCTCAGAGACCAGAAGAACTTCGTCTCTGTCACTGAAGAAATTGACAGAACTGTATGAGATTTCCAATGGCTTCACTCGAAAGGATTGGGTAGGTGTAGGATTTTGAGATGAGCATCACTTGGAAACTTTTCCTTAGTTTTACCTCGACCCCCTTTAACAGTACGGTGTTTCCTATGACTCAAGAAAGAGAAAATGAAACTACGAAAACAAAAGTCTTCACGCTTCATACTCCTCGCATCAATATCGAAGTCTTCAAGGTCACACCAATTTCCTCACTTTCAAAGTCTTCAAGAAAACCAAAGTCTTCAACTGGAAACATTCATTTTTAGGGGTTGACTTTCATCATAAATATCAAACTCCTCATAGACTTATCGAACATGTGTACACTCACAAACACATTAGTCCCTTAACCTATAAGTCTTCAATACACCAAAATCACTAAGGGGCACCAGATGCACTTACAGTATGGTGTTGCAATACGTTCATGATTTGCTTATAGTGGGCTGCGAGAGTGACAGAAGCTTAAACCCGAGTAAGGGGGTTGTTGCGTATGGGTGCAGAGGGGACTTTATACTTAATGCTATGGCTGGGCTTTACCTTAATGATCTTTAGTACAGAGAGTATGTTAGCGTATGTCGTTGCATATGAGAACTATCTATCATGTTTTATTCAATTGCCTATGGACAATCTTTCTCATTGTTCTCCAAAAAGCTTTCTACTAAACTACTAACTATTTATTATCTTGCAAAGTACTTCTAGTTTTATTCCTACAAAGTAGTTTTATTCTTGTTTTAGGTAAAGAAAACATTGGTGTGTGTAGTGCTGTATCGATGGTCGATAGAACCTGAAATGAATAGAAATTCTACCATTAGCTCCTCATTGGGTTCGACACTCTTACTTATCAAAAAAGGCTACAAACAACCCCTTATACTTGTGGATTATCAAGACCTTTTTCTGGGGCTGTTGTCGGGGCGCAATAGCGTGGGGTGAATATTCTCATGTGCACTTGTTAGCTTTATCTATAAGTAGTTTGCATTGATATTTTTGTTCTTGTTTTCTATCTTTACTTGTGGGTAGGAAAAGTAAAAACCAAAAATAATAGTTTTACTTGCTCACCGAAAGGTTGAGGAACCACCCAAAATCTTCCTTACTACTGAAGCTTTTTACTTGGATCATCTTCGATCCATTTGTGCTCATGTTGAAACCCAACTAGCTTAGTTGAGGGAAATCATTAGATGAGCATGTTTATTTTGTGTGTCACCGCTTATCACAGAAAGGGAAACACCTATGGGATCAAATATCTCGTTTGGAAAGCTACGCTTGAACTTTATGTGAAATACATGATTTTACTTGTTGTTCTGAGGGCCCTAAAAACACCTTCCTTGCCAATGTTAGTTTAATGATAATAAAATCTTATCTTCTTGTGCTAAAGGTGTTTATAGTTATTACCATATTGAACAAACTGAAGAACTTGTTGCTTATAAGGGTGCCTATGAAATCTCTTCTTTGCTTGAAAAGTATGATGATACTCTTTATAAATCTGAAAAATTGCCATACTTAAATATTTCTATGAAAACTATGCTTCCAATATCATGTTAAAAGTTATAATGAGAAAGTCTTCATTGTCCAAGAAGAGACTAATATTTTGCAGCAATCTATGGAAGAAGAAATTGTTGAGACGGTCAGCTCATTAGATGAAAAAGATGAGGAGGGGAGCGAAGAACAAAAGGAGGAAGAGCAGATTGATCACACGTGTCCACCTTCTGATGAGGGTAACTCTATCTCATGTATTGTTTAATTTCCCTTCATGCTAACCGAAGGATGAATGCTATGATCCCTTGGATTCGTTTGAAATACCCCTTTTTGATGAACTTGATGCTTGTTATGCTTATGTCCATGATGCGAATATGAATTATGCTTATGTAGATGAACTTGCTATAGTTCCTTATGTTAAGAAATAAATTATAGCTATTTCACCCACACATGATAGTCCTATCATCTTTTTGAATTCTCGCAACTAGACTATTTTAGAGAAGTTTGCACTTATTAAGGATTATATTGATGGGTTGTGTTTTATCATTGCACGTGATGGCTTTGATGGATATAATATGACTGTGCTTGCCGCTCCTACTTGCAATTATTATGAAAGAGGACCTATATCTCCACCTCTCTATGTCTCTAATACGATAAAATTGGAAGAAATTGTTTATACTGTGCATTGGCCTTTACTTCGTCTGCATGAATTGTTCCTTTATGACACATCGACGCATAGGAAGAGAGTTAGACTCCGTTGTTCTATGATATATGTTGCTTTGTGCTCACTACTAAATTAAAAATCATTGTTAATTAAAATTGGTTTTGATATACATTGGGGTCCTGGTGGATCAATTACTTGAGCACTTTATGCCTAGCTTAATGGCTTTAAAGAAATTGTTGTCTGGGAGACAACCCGAAAGTTTTAGAGAGTCATTTATTTCTCTTGTGTGCTTTTTAAAAAGTTTTAAAACAATAAATTTAGAGGGTAACCTCAAACTTTTTCAAAAAGATAAGCGATTGGAAATTTATGCATTAGAGAAGTGAGGCTCGACTTTGAACACTTGTGTTCATGCTCAAGGAAACAATGTAAGATTTGTCATGGAATTTTCTCTTGATTATCCCCTTGTACAAATCCACTGTATGTTAAAAATAATGTGCCAAGATTTACCATTAGGATGTTTGAATTGCTTGTTTGGTATGTGTTGTGCAAAACAAAAACTTTGGCTGTAGTGTTTAAATTTACATATTTTACTCGAAAGTTGGAAGTTTCTGAATTTTTTACACATTACTTCTATGCAAAAAAAATTATTACGTTCTAATTTTTCAGAATTTTTAGAATTACAGAAGTATATGTACCATCCGCATATTTACAGACTGTCCTGTTTTCACATATTGCTGTTATAGTTTCTTTATCTGCTTATGTTTGCAATTTTGCCAAGACCTATTATTGTCGGAGCATTAGAATTGCGATTTAATATAATAAGTAATATTTGGATTGTAATTATACAATATTGTTACAGCAAGACATGAAGGGATTTGGTGCAATATGTACTAACCCTTCTAATAAAAGTTCGGTTAAGTTTTGTGTGGATGAAGTGTTCGATGAACGAGGATGCATCGATATGACAAGAATAAGGAGAGGCAAGAGCTCAATCTTGGGGGTTCCCAAGGCACCCCAAGTAAATATGCAAGGAGACTCAAGCGTCTAAGCTTGGGGATGCCCCGGAAAGCATCCCATATTTCTTCCTCGACAATTATTAGTATGTCTCTGTTTTTGTTTTGTTCACATGATATGCAAAAAATTCTTGGATTGTATTTTCCATTTATTTTTCCTTTTTATTTGATGCACATGCTGGTGTGAGATAGTCCTTGGTTGATTCATAGAATGCTCATTGCACTTCACTTATATCTTTTGAGTACGGTTTTATAGAATGCTTCGTGTGCTTCACTTATATCTTCTGAAGCTTCGATGCTCGTTTTTCTACATTTGGAATACCGTCACTTGAGAATGCTCTTTTGCTTCACTTATATTTGTTAGAGCATGACTGAGTCTTCTGTAGAAATAATTAACCTATCATGCTTCACTTATGTCTCTTTAGAGAGTTAACAGGAATTTGTCATTCACATGGTTAGTCATTAAAACCTGCATAAAACTTGTAGATCACTGAATATGATAAGTTTGATTCTCTCCAATAGTTTTTGATATGAAGGTGGTAATATGGGTGCATTCTAGTAAAATATGTAAATTTGATTATTAATAATGTTGTTAAGGAAAGTGAGTCTTCACGCATGTAAAGTGGTGGCCGCTGACATTAGCGGTGAGGTCGGAGCATAATTTATCATTGATTGAGTCTTTGTGTTGTCTAGATCAGGGGGAAGCTATGGTGAACTCCTCCCGACCTCCTCCCTAGGGGCATGCGAGTAGTAATTGGCTTCGAGGGCTAATAGGCTTCATAGTAAGTATATGAATTCTTTATGTCTAATGTGAGAGCGTTGACTTAAGCACTCCCACATATACATATTTTGCTAGCCTCTTCGGTACCGTGCAATGCCCATTCTCACCTTGGGACTTGGTGCAAACTTTGCTGGTGCATCCAAATCCTGTGATATGTTACACTCTATCACACATAAGCCTTATTATATCCTTCCTCAAAACAGTCACCATACCTACGTATTATGGCATTTCTATAGCCATTCCCAGATATATTGCCATGCAACTTCCATTGTTACTATTCATATGACTTGAGTGTTCATTATCATATTGCTTTGCATGATCATCTAGAGCTGACATGATATTTGTGGCAAAGCCACCATTCATCATAGCTATACATATTACGCTAGATCATTGCACATCCTGGTACACTACCAGAGGCATTCATATACAGTCGTATTCTTTCAGTTTATCGTGTTGTAAGTAAATAAAAGTGTGATGCATTCTACCTATGACGATAAAAAAAGAGGCTAAAGGGAGCCCAAAAAAGAGAAAACCAAAAAAATGAGAGAAAAAGAGAGAGGGGGCACACTGCTACCCTTTTACCAGTCATGTGCTTCAAAGTAGCACCATGTTCTTCATATAGAGAGTCTTCATGATTTTTCCCTTACATATAGTAGTGGGAGTTTTTCATTATAGAACTTGGCTTGTATATTCTCATGATGAGCTTCCTCAAATGCTCGAGGTCTTCATGAGCAAGCAAGTTGGATGCACACCCACCTAGTTTCATATAGAGAGCTTTCATACACTTATAGTTCTAGTGCCTCTGTTGCATGGCAATCCCTATTACTCGCATTGTTATCGATTGTAAGGCCTCTCCACTGCCTAACGATCCACCGAGTTGATGTGAGACTTTCTATACCTTTTGTCTTCCCTTATAAACCACTACCATCATTCTCTTTTCCATCCAAAGTTCTAAGTCCATGGATCAAGCTCATGTATTGAGTGAAGTTGAAAAGATTGAAGCGAAAAAAATTACAATGCAATTGCTTGGTTTGGCACCGGGTACTCTTGATTTGATATTTCTATTCAAGGAAGACTGAGCGTGTCATGCTTGTCGTAACAAAGTGTATAGGGGTTCCTTTCTTTAGCTTCATTATTATGAAAGGCAATGACGAATTACATGCATGTTTTGTATTATTATTTAAATATCAAATTGATATACTATTACCTTGAATAACTCGTATATGAACATTCATGTCGTGATTATATTATTTGATCAAGATAATGATAGGTAGCATTCCACATCAAAAGTTACCTTTGTTTTATCATTTACCTACTCAAGGAAGAGAAGGAATTAAGCTTGGGGATGCTGATACGTCTCTGTCGTATCTATAATTTTTTATTATCTCATCCCATTATTTTACAACTTTCACATACTTTTGGTAACAATTTATATTATTTTTGGGACAAACATATTGATCTAGTGCCTAGTGACAGTCCCTATTTTTTGCATGTTTTTGTATTTTGCAAAAAAATCCATATCAAACAAAGTCCAAACAAGATAAAATTTTATAGATATTTTGCCGCAAGAATCGACAAAAGGGGTGGCCCAGAGGCCCCACAAGCTCGAGGGGTGCGCCCCCTACCCTGGGGAGTGCCAGGAAGGCTTGTGGCCTCCTTGGAGGTAGGTTGGATCTTCCCTTTTGTCGCCAAGAAGCTAATATTCGAAAAAATAATGTTAAAATTCCAGCTCAACAGGAGTTACGAATCTTCGGATATTTAAGAAATGGTGTTCAGCCAGAAAAAAGAAACGCGAAACAAAGAAGATAATAGAGAGAGGTCGAATCTAGGGGGGCTCACGCCCCTTAGGGGCCAGGGAGACCAAGGAGCGGAGGAAGAAATCCTTCTCCCACAGGCCAAGGAAGAGGAAGAAGAAGGATTAGGGGGGTCTCCTCCCCTCTTTCTCGATAGCGTCAGAGTGCCGCCGGAAGAACCATCGTGACGGCGATCTACACCAACGACTTCATCACTGCCATCATCAACTCTCTCCCTGCTATGTAACGGTGTAACCTCTCTACTCCCGATGTCTCTACTTTAACATGGTGCTTTATGCCACATAATATTATCCAATGATGTGTTACCATCCTATGATGTTTGAGTAGATTCCTTTTGTCCTACGGGTTAATTGTGGTATAGTGTGATTGATATAAGTTGTATATTAATATGGTGCTATCCTATGGTGCCCTCCATGCCGCGCACACGTGTGGTAATTCCCATTATATGGTGTTGCAATACATTCATGATTCACTTATAGTGGGTTGCGAGAGTGATAGAAGCTTAAAGCCGAGTAAGGGGTTGTTGCATATCGGAGCAAAGGGGACTTTATACTTAATGCTATGGTTGGGTTTTACCTTGATGATCTTTAGTAGTTGCGGATGCTTCCTAGATTTCCAGTCATAAGAACATATGATCCAAGATTAAACCCTTGTTTACGCGTTATTCCCGTAAGGGGCTGATATGGATCCATATGTTTCATGCTATGTTTAGATTTATCTCAATTCTTCTTTCGTAGTTGTGGATGCTTGCAAGAGGGGGTAATCATAAATGGGCTGCTTCTTCAAGTAAGAACATGTAACATCCCAAAATTCTAAATTTTGGAATGTTATATTAAATAAATAATTTGCAGTGTTTGTTTGATGGTTGTGTGATTGATTGTGTGAAATTGAGTGAAATTTTGAAACTTTTGAAAGTTGGATGAGAGAGAATAAAAGGACTTTCCCAAAAGCTTTCATCTTGCATTTTGATCTCCATGAATTCAAATTCATTTCGTCACAAAACCCTAGAATGAAGATAATATGGCTTCTTCCATTTAAATAAATGAAAAGGGATTTGAAAAGATTTGAATTCCATTTGAAAACATTTCAAATTCATAAACTTTCTGTAACTCAATGATTTTCTTGAGAGAACATAAAATGACTTCTTCAAAGATGAGTTGGAAGTTTAAAAGAAACAATTTGGAAAGTCCCATTGAAGTTATTTGAAACCCACCTTTCAATTTGAAGTTATTTGAATTTCCAAATCTCAGATTCTCTGAAACTTATTCAAAATTAGAGGAGTAATATGACACTTCAATTCAGAGTCAATTGGAATCATATTTGATCAAAGAGAAAAACAGAAAAAGATTTGAACGTGGTTTGAAATTCAAATCCAAGTGGGAGTTATTGGTTCTAATTCAAACTTTTTCTCCTAAAAACAAAAATATGGAAATAATGGTAAAATGATTCCCTTCATTGAAAATTGGAGAAAAATAAATTCAAAATCATTTTGATATTTTAAAAATATTTGTTATTGCTTTTAAATGCTGCAGTAGCACTTTTTGCATTATTTGATTTTTTGTGTGTGTTTTATTTGAACTTGAAAAATAAGTCATGTTGTAGAAAATATTTTTTGAACATTTTGATATATAATATGTCTATATAATATTTCAATTTTATTTGTTTTTCTGTTCTTTTCTCTCTTTGTATTTCAATAATAGGAAAAGGTTTTTAAAAAGGAATCCAACGCGTGCGGCCCAGTTAGCAGGCCGACCCAGCTCACCCGCGGCCGGCATCGAATCACCTCCGTATTGGTCACCCACTTCCTTTCCTTCTTTTCTCTCTCCGTGACATCCGGACCCCATCACCCGATCAAATCAACATGCACTCGCCTTCCTTCTTCACCGGATTCCGGATCCTCTCCGAAATCCGATAACCGATAAGTATTGGGGATCGCAACAATTTTCAAGGGTAGAGTATTCAACCCAAATTTATTGATTCGACAAAAGGGGAGCCAAAGAATACCTGTAAGTATTAGCAGTTGTGTTGTCAATTCAACTACACCTAGAAACTAAATATCTGCAGTAGCGAGATCGGTAGCATAGTAGTATGGCAATGATAGTAGTAGTAGTACGATAGCTATGGTAACGGTAACAACAGTAGCAATAGCTTTGTAGCAATTGTGATAGTAGCAGTAATAATAATAACTTAGCAAGAACAATCGTGTGAAAATCTCGTAGACATTGGACCGGTGATAACGTTGGATAATATCCATCATGTAACAGTCTTAACCTAGGGCGACAAAGAACTAGCTCCAATTCGTCAATGTAACGTAGGCATGTATTCCATAAATAGTCATATGTGCTTATGGAAAAGAACATGCATGACATCTTTTGTCCTACCCTCTCGTGGCAGCGGGGTCCATAAGGAAACTAAGGGATATTAAGGCCTCCTTTTAATTGAGAACCGGAACAAAGCATTAACACATAGTGAATACATGAACTACTCAAATTAGGGTAATCATCAGAGAGAATCCCAATTATTGTCACTATGGGGTATGCGGATCATAACACGTAATAGGTGCGTATAACTTGCAAGATAGGATCAAGAACACAAATATATTGGTGAAAACATAAATGGTTCAGATCTGAAATGATGGCACTCAGGCCCTAGTGACAAGCATTAAGCATAGCAAAGTCATAGCAACATCAATCTCAGAACATAGTGGATACTTGGGATCAAGCCCTAACAAAATTAACTCGATTATATGATGAATCTCATCCAACCCATCACCATCCAGCAAGCCTACGAAGAAATTATTCACTCCCGACAGTGAGCATTATGAAATTGGTGATGGAGGATGGTTGATGATGACAAAGACGGAAGAATAGGGGGTGGTGGTGGCTCACTCCTGAACGGACTCCGGATCTGACCTCCTGATGAAGAATAGGGGGTGGTGGTGGCTCTGTATCGTAAAACTTGATGAAACTTCCTCTTTTATTTATTTCTCGAGAAATAGGAATTTATAGTATCCAGAATAGGATCAGCGGAGCCTCGTGGGCCCGACCACCGAGCAAGGCACGCGCTGCCTGTGGGCACAGGGTGGCCCCCCTCTAGTGGGTCTTGGCTCCAATATTTTTTATTTATTCCATAAATATCTCCAAAAAGTTTTGTCCAATTCCGAGAACTTCTATTTTTCCACAAAACAACACCATGGTAGTTCTGCTGAAAACAGCGTCAGTCCGTGTTAGTTTCATTCAAATCATGCAATTTAGAGTCCAAAACAAGAGCAAAAGTGTTTGGAAAAGTAGATACGATGGAGACGTATCATGCCCCTGCCCCAAGACTCTCCCCAATATAAACCTCCCGCTCCCGCACTCGTTCCGCCCGAAAGCCCCAACCCTGATGCTCTCAATCGCTCGTAGTCCCTCACCGTAGTTCCCAAACACTGCTGCCGCCATTTCCATGCCGCCAACAACACAGGCCACCCCAGCCCTAGTAAACGCCACTATCAGACCTAATGCATAAAAACTGGGTATGAAAAGAGTATGATCAAAGTGTTACTTGCCTTGCTGACGATCCGCGAATCCTAGAGACTCGTAGTAACACGCTTCGCACTCCTGAAATTCTATCGCAAGCAAACAACAACATACATAAGCAACAAGCAAAGATGCACAAGCAAAACTCTATTAAAAGAGGTTGACCGGAGAGTTCAATTTAAGAACTCCGGTTTGCAAAAAGAATCAAACCAAACCGAGCAACGAAACTCAAACGGCGAAAGAAATAAAATCCGTTTACTAATCTGAACTAGGGTCAAATTTTACAGAGGCAAAAGTTGGTTTGAGTTGGTTATTCGGAAACAGGGTTTCGAGATGAAACTCCAGGCGCTTGAATCGCCTGATTCCATTAAGCGAGCGAAAAGTTATAATAGATCGAACATCGGATTAGAAATCGCGATCAGGAAAATCGCGGAATAAATCCAATAAAAAGAAAACGGCGAACAGTTTAACTAACGAACGTTCGTTAACTGAAAATAAACGAAGAACGCGTTCGTTAAAACGAGCGAACGAGCGAATGCTCGCTAAATAAATAAACCGAAGAAATAAACCGATCTAAAATAAAAAAACGCAACTAGGGTTTTCAAAAAAAAACCGAAACGGTTTTCTTCGAAAAAACGGGCGGCGGGCGACTACCACGTGGTGGCTCGGTGAACTCCGCTTCGGCGGCGGGGTGGCGGTGGGAGGCAGCGGCGGCTAGAGGCGGCGGCGGCGGCTAGGGCGGCGGCGGCGGCTCGAGCGGGTGGTGGCGGCGGCTCGGGCTCGAGGCTCGGGCTCGGGAGGAGGCGGCGGTGTGTGGTGGCGGCTAGAGGGGGCAGCGGCATTTATAGGATGGGGCGGTCGGCTTGGGAAGGGGCAGGCGGCGGCGGAGGTGTCCTTGATCGACACGGGCAATGGCGGCGAGGAAGGAAGGCGGCGGTTGGGCGACTGGTGGGCCTCGGCCCGATCAAGTCGTCTTGTGTGAAGTTTTTTTTAATAAAATCCACCGAGAATTAGAAAAATAAATAAAAATCTAAAAATGCCAAAACAAATTTTCACCGTCTAAATGAAATATTTAGAACGGGATGAACATTTTCTTGGCCCCTAAAATGCAATTTTTGAAATGTGCAATTTTTTCTAGGGTCAATAGATTCCAAATAAACTCAAATAAAATCCAAATAATGATTTTAACAATTTTCCCTCCAATATTTCAATTGTTTTGGAGAAGTCATATTATCTCCCCTCATTTATTTTAATAAGAAATATTTTTCGGAGAGAAAAATAATTAAAATAAAAAATCCTCGTTTTCCAATATTTGATAAAATCAAATACGAAAAATCGGAAAATCCCCAACTCTCTCTGAGGGTCCTTGAGTTGCTTAGGATTTCGAGGATTGCGGAAAGAAGATGCAATAAAATATGATATGCATGGATGACCTAAGTATAACATTCCAAATTGAAAATTTGGGATGTTAGTGCTTGGTTTTTGATGACTTGTACATTTTTGCAATAATTATGTGAGTTCTTTATGGCTAATGTTGAGTCCATGGATTACACGCACTCTTACCCTTCCATCATTGCTAGCCTCTTCGGTACCGTGCATTGCCCTTTCTCACATTGAGAGTTGGTGCAAACTTCGCTGGTGCATCCAAACCCCGTGATATGATACGCTCTTTCACACATAAACCTCCTTATATCCTGGTATACCGCCGTTCATAATTTTTTTCATACATGTCACTCTTGATTCATTGCTATCCTGGTATACCGCCGAAGGCATTCATATAGAGTCATTGAGTTGTGCTTCTATCCTTTTTCCACACTTTGTTCTAGTATCGAGTTGTAATCATTGAGTTGTAAATAAATAGAAGTGTGATGATCATCATTCATAGAGCATTGTCCCAATAAAAAAAGAGAGAAAGGCCAAATAAGCAAAAGGCCCAAAAAAAGGGGGACAATGCTACTATCCTTTTTCCATACTTGTGCTTCAAAGTAGCACCATGATCTTCATGATAGAGAGTCTCTTTGTTTTGTCACTTTCATATACTAGTGGGAATTTTTCATTATAGAACTTGGCTTGTATATTCCAACAATGGGCTTCCTCAAATGCCCTAGGTCTTCGTGAGCAAGCAAGTTGGATGCACATCCACTTAGTTTATTTTGTTGAGCTTTCATGCATTTATAGCTCTAGTGCATCTGTTGCATGGCAATCCCTACTCCTTGCATTAACATCAATCGATGGGCATCTCCATAGCCCGTTGATTAGCCGTGTTGATGTGAGACTTTCTCCTTTTTTGTCTTCTCCACATAACCCCCATCATTATATTCTATTCCACCCATAGTGCTATATCCATGGCTCACACTCATGTATTGCGTGAAGGTTGAAAAGTTTTGAGATTACTAAAGTATTAAACAATTGCTTGGCTTGTCATCGGGGTTGTGCATGATGAGAGCATTCTAGTGTGATGAAAATGGAGCATGACTAAACTATATGATTTTGTAGGGATGAACTTTCTTTGGCCATGTTATTTTGAGAGGACATAATTGTTTAGTTAGCATGCTTGAAGTATTATTACTTTTATGTCAATATTAAACTTTTATCTTGAATCTTTCGGATCTAAATATTCATACCACAATTAAGAGAATTACATTGAAATTATGCCAAGTAGCATTCCACATGAAAATTCTGTTCTTATCATTTACCTACTCGAGGACGAGCAGGAATTAAGCTTGGGGATGCTTGATACGTCTCCAACGTATTTATAATTTTTTATTGTTCCATGCTATATTATATTCTATTTTGGACATTAATGGGCTTTATTATACACTTTTATATTATTTTTGGGACTAACCTATTAACCGGAGGCCCAGCCCAGAATTGTTGTTTTTGCCTATTTTAGAGTTTCGCAGAAAAAGAATATCAAACGGAGTCCAAACGGAATGAAACCTTCGGGAACGTGATTTTCGGAACGAACGTGATCCAGAGGACTTGGACCCTACGTCAAGACATCGACCAGGATGGCACGAGGTAGGGGGCGCACCTACCCCCCCCAGCGCGCCCTCCACCCTCGTGGGCCCCACGTTTCTCCACCGACGTACTTCTTCCTCCTATATATACCTACGTACCCCCAAACTACCAGATAGGGAGCGAAAAACCTAATTCCACCGCCCCAACCTTCTGTACTCGTGAGATCCCATCTTGGGGCCTGAGGGAGTCCTGGACTAGGGGGTGTCCGCATAGCCGAACTATCATCTTTGGCCGGACTCCTAGACTATGAAGATACAAGATTGAAGACTTCGTCCCGTGTCCGGATGGGACTTTCCTTGGCGTGGAAGGCAAGCTTGGCGATACGGATATGTAGATCTCCTACCATTGTAACCGACGCTGTGTAACCCTAACCCTATCCGGTGTCTATATAAACCGGAGGGTTTTAGTTCGTAGGAAAAACAACAATCATACCATAGGCTAGCTTCTAGGGTTTAGCCTCCTTGATCTCGTGGTAGATCTACTCTTGTACTACCCATATCATAAATATTAATCAAGCGGGAGTAGGGTATTACCTCCATCGAGAGGGCCCGAACCAGGTAAAACATTGTGTCCCTTGTCTCCTGTTACCATCCGCCTAGGCGCACATTCGGGACCCCCTACCGAGATCCACGGTTTTGACACCGACATTGGTGCTTTCATTGAGAGTTCCTCGTGTCGTCACCTATAGGCCCAATGGCTCCTTCGATCATCAACAACGACGCGGTCCGGTGAGACTTTTCTCCCGGACAGATCTTAAATATTCGGCGGCTTTGCTGCGGGCAATTCACTTGGCCATCTGGAGCAGATCGAAGCTTCGCCCCTGGCCATCAGTCAGATTTGGAAGTTTAAACTACACGGTCGTCATCGCAGAGACTTGATCTTCGACGGATTCGAGCCGCAGCCAAGCGCGCACTATCTCGATGGGCATGATCTAACTCGCCGCCGAGCGGTGTCCCGAGGTCAAGATTAGTGTCCGCTCGAACATTGATTCGAGCCGATCTCGCCGATCGAGGATGGTTGGTTGGACACTACCTCGGGGGCTGAAATCTCTACGGCGATTGAGCCTAACACAATCCCTGTCCTTTGCGAAAACTGTGACTCCAAGGTGCCGGACTCCTCTCCGGACTCCGAACCCTCCGCGCCCCTGCCAATCGAATCTGATTGGGCGCCGGACATGGAGTTCACTGCCGCAGACATCTTTCAGCACTCGCCCTTTGGCGACATCCTGAATTCACTAAAGTCTCTCTCTCTATCCGAAGAGCCCTGGCCGGACTACGGACAGGAAGGTTGGGACGCGGACGACGAAGAAATTCAACACCCACCCACCACCCACTTTGTAGCCACTGTCGATGATTCAACCGACATGCTCGACTTCGACTCCGAAGACATCGGCGGTATGGGCGGCGATGCCGGAGGCGACCAAGACCAGCGCCTACGAGGCGGTGGAAGGCCACCTCGTCATACGACATATACATGGTGGACATCCCAAAAGATGGGAACGGCGATGGAACAACGGAGGATGACCCTCCAGAAGCAACCAAAGCGCCGGCGTCGTGGCGCCGCTCTAAATCCGCCACAGCAAAAGCGGTGATTCCGCACGGGAGATAATAACACCGGACGGTGCGAAGACAACCCCTCGGCGCAGGACTCGGCACGGGAGGAGGGAGAAGCAAGTCCGCACGACGGTCGCGGAGAAAGAGAGGTAGAGGGCGATAATTATCGCCTCCCTCCGAAGATGAGGCAAGCCTCAACGACGCAATTAAATGCGTGCCCGAGATCCGCCAAGCAGGAGGCGTTTCAAGCGCGGGCTTATAGCCACGGCAAGCAGCCTCAAGAAAAGCAGCAACAGCTTAGAGTTGACCAAGACTGCTAGGTGACGGATGGATGAAGTCCTTGCAGCCAAGAGTATGAACTCGAATGCCCCTCAAAAGCTACCCTTAACGCAGACCATTTCCTCGATCAGAGGAGGAAGCACCCACGACGACATGGCAGACCGGCCACCCGTGGCGCGATGCAGAAGCCTCTCGGCCCTCCGCTCAAGCCACGCCCCGACGCCGCTCAAAAAATACCAAGGCACGGGAAAACGCGCCGGACTTGCAAGATATATTGGAGGATAAGGCAAAGCATACAAGATCGATCTACGGATCGCGTGGGTGCCCCACGACACGTGATGATAACCGTCACGCCAGATACAGCAACTCCGGCCGGCCGAACACAATAGACAAAGCTCATTTGAGCTGCGTCGTGATATAGCCCAATACAGAGGCGCCGCACACCCACTATGCTTCACAAATGAAGTAATGGATCATCAAATCCCTAAGGTTTCAAACCCGTAAACATCGAATCATACGATGGCACAACAGATCCTGCGGTTTGGATCGAGGACTACCTCCTCCATATCCACATGGCCCGCGGTGATGATCTACACGCCATCAAATACCTCCCACTCAAGCTTAAAGGACCAGCTCGGCATTGGCTTAACAGCTTGCCGCGAGAATCAATTGGTTGTTGGGAGGACACGGAAGCCGCAGTCCTTGATAACTTCCGGGGCACATATATGCGACCACCGACGCCGACGACCTCAGCCACATAATTCAGCAGCCGGAAGAATCGGCGGACAATTACAGACACGGTTCCTAACCAAGAAAAATCAAATCATTGATCGTCCGGATGCAGAGGCCCTTGCAGCCTTCAAACATAACATCCATGACGAGTGGCTAGCCCGGCACCTAGGACAGGAAAAGCGAAATCCATGGCAGCCCTCACCACACTCATGACCCGCTTTTGCGCGGGAGAGGACAGCTGGCTAGGTCGTAGTAGCAACTTGACCAAAAACCCTGGTAGTTCGGATACCAAGGACAGCAATGGCAGGTTGCGTCGCAACAAGAACAAGCGCCGCATTAACGGCGATAATGATGAAGATCTGACGGTCAATGCGGTTTCAGAGGCTCTAAACCCGGTCGTGGAAGAAGCCATTCAAAAGAAATACCGGCGCATCCAACTTGGACCGAATACTCGATCGTTTGTGCGGATACATGGCACCCCAAAACCAGCCAACCACACCAACAGGGATTGTTGGGTGTTCAAGCAAGCGAGCAAGTTAAGTGCGAACTCAATGACAAGGGGCTGCATAGCGATGACGAGGAAGAGCCCGCCGCCGAACAATAGAGGACGAAGGGTTTCCCCACACAAGTGCGGACGGTGAACATGATATCATAACGATATACCCAAAAGGGAGCGAAGCGTGCACTAAGGGGCGTATATGCGATGGAGCCGATCGCCAAGTTCAACCCATGGTCTTCCCGCCCGATCACCTTTGATCGAAGGGACCACCCCACTAGCATCCGTCACGGCGGATTCGCCGCATTGGTTCTTGACCCAATTATTAACGGATTTCACCTCACCAGAGTCCTGATGGACGGCGGTAGCAGCCCGAACCTGCTTTATCAGGATACAGTGCGCAAAATGGGCATAGACCCCTCAAGGATTAAACCCACAAAGATGACCTTTAAAGGCGTAATACCAGGTGTAGAGGCCAATTGTACAGGCTCAATTACACTCGAAGTGGTCTTCGGATCCCCGGATAACTTCCGAAGCGAAGAGTTAATCTTCGACATAGTCCCGTTCGCAGCGGCTATCATACCATCGCTTTCGGACGAACCGCATTGCAAAATTCAATGCGGTGCCGCACTACGCATACCTCAAGCTCAAGATGCCAGGCCCTCGAGGAGTAATAACGGTCAATGGAAACACCGAACGCTCTCTCCGAACGGAGGAGCACACGGCGACCCTCGTGGCGGAGGTGCAAAGCAGCCTCTCACAGAAATTCTCGAGTCCGGCCACTAAACGTCCGGACACTATCAAGCGCGCCCGGAGTAACCTACAACAAGACCGCCTGGCACGATCCAAGCACGCGTAGCAATCCGGCCCCAACCCCAGCCCTCGCGAAACCGTGAAGCCAGTACTACGCGTACATAATTACGCTCTGGAGATACCATGGGCATAAGGGGAGGGGCACGACCACGGCATGCCCAGAATGCGGCTCAACCGCACCAGGGGCTCCCAATTGTGTCATTCTTTTTCTTTTTTCTTTTTTCTTACTTTCAGGACTCTGTTCTCCAGAAGCCCTGTCCGGCATTCACGCCGAATACACGATGCAATAGCCAGGGAAGCAGAAAACTGCGTCGAGTGTCCAGGTGGTCTCTATTACGAGCATTATACCTGTTTTACATACCATCCCGCAGCTTACCCCTGGAGGGGGACATGTTAAATAGTCCCATCCCTTGCTTATCGCACAATTTGTATCGTTCTGCTTTTATTTGCAGTTTCTTTTTAATAACCAATACATAGCTTTTGCCTATTATTGCACTCCTTTCTATATCTATATATATGTTCATTTCATGACATGTTGCACCAGTACACTTTAGTGCGGCCAATACACCGAGGGCTTAAGTACCCCAAAATTATGGTGTGATAAGTCCGAACACTTTCACAAGTCGGCACCCGAACTTATAGCATTATATGCATCGGCTCGAATCATGTCTTGGGTCAATAGTTGGGTTTGCCCGGCTCCTATGTTTTGGTACCTTACGTTCCGTTATATCGGCTAAGGTAGCACTAGGAGAACCACTGCGATTGTGCCCGGTTGAGCTGGCTTGAGCACCTCGGTGGAAAGCTAAACTGACCGTCATGATAGGGCGAGAGCGATCGCTGTTCGAGAGGTTTTTCGGTCCCTAAAGACTTATGCCGCTTAGAGCGAGGAACCGGCATTGTCCGCCAAAGGCGTGGATAGCGCCCGAATTGATCTTCGAATACTAGGGGCTTCACGAAATTTAAAATTATAGAATTCTATGGCTAAGTGAGAGTGTTCAAGCATTATAAGTCCGGTTGCCTTGTTCGTTGCGTTGGCGCCTCCTCGATGGACCCAAGAATGGGAACAAGAGCGCTCAAGTTTATCCGAACACCCGGCACTTCGTGGCATGGGGCTGAAGCCAACGACTTGCCATCTCTCAAATTTGATAAGCGGCCGCCTGAAGGTAATATTTTAAATTAACAAGCGTTGCTTAGCGCATATGAACAAGTTTTCAGCGTCAGGATAACAAATGCGAGTTTATTCAAAATTACATCTTTGGAGCACTCATCCGCTATCGGCGGGCACCCTTCAGGCGCCCACATAGTACATTTGGCGACGATGCTCCTTGCCCTTCGGTGGCCCGTCCGTCACAAGCTTCTCCGCATTCAGCTTGCCCAGTGCACTTTAGCACGGGCAAGGGCCCGACAGGCACCTTCAATGCGAGCGGGCGCTTGATGACTTCAATCCATGGACAGGCGTCCACCAGCCGCTGCACTAACCCGAAGTAGCTCCCAGGCATGGCTTCCAATGGCCACAGCCGAACTATGAGGCCCTTCATGGCCTGTTCGGCGACCTTGTGGAGCTCGACCAGCTGCTTCAGCTGGTCGCTCAGGGGCACCGGACGGTCGGCCTCAGCATACTGAGACCAGAACACCTTCTCCGTCGAGCTCCCCTCCTTGGCGCGGTAGAACGCGGCAGCATCAGACACACTACGGGGCAGATCTGCGAACGCTCCTGGAGAGCTCCGGATTCGGGTAAGTACTAGATAATTGACTTTTACATTCTTGCTCTGCATAAAGAATGCCTTACCCGCCGCGATCTTCTTTATTGCCTCAATCTCCTGGAGGGCTTTTTGGGCCTCGGCCTTAGCAGCTTTGGCACTCTCAAGAGCCGAGGCAAGCTCGGACTCTCGGGTCTTCGAGTCACGCTCCAAACCCTCGTGTTTTTCCACGAGAGCCTGGAGCTCTTGTCATACCACCGCCAGCTGCGCCTCCCCCTTCTCTCGCTCGGTGCGCTCCGCAGCCGCCTTGTTTTCGGCCGCGGACACCGCCTCCTTCAGGGTCGCCACCTCACTCGTGGCCCCTGCAGTACCCATGTTACTCCTGTTATTTTTGCAACCGAAACCTTTCTATAAGGTATTTATTTAATAAGGTATTACTTACCTTCCTTGTCCTCGAGCTGCTTCTTGGCAAGGCCGAGCTCGCTCTCGGACCGCTCGAGGCTCTGCTTCAATGCATTGACCTCCATGATCGGTCTGGCAGAGGTCGGCAAGCGCAGCCTGCCCTCCCATATTGACATACTTATGTTAGACTCATGCGTATATCTTTTTAGATACTTAGTCGGCTTTTCTTTCCGAACACCGAACTAAGCATCGAGGGCTCTTGTCTATGCGGTAATATTTTTACATATTCTAAACTTTACGAAAGCTTTGTTAGAAGGCGGTGCAGGCTTGATCAGCCCGCTCTTGGCGGACTGAACTTTCTGGATCACCGCACTCATGATAGTGCGGTGCTCCTCGTTGATGGAGGCGCCGTTAAGCACCTCCAACAAGTTATCCGATGCCTCCGGTTGGACGGTGGTCACCGGTGTCGCAGTCTTGCCCTTCTTACGTAGGGGCCGTCTGCCGGTCTTCAGAACCACTGCTGGTTCCGGCACGGAGTCCGGCACAGTGCCGGACTTAGAGCCCTCTGGGGTTTTGCCCCCTTTGCGCCCAGCGCCCAGGAGGTCGCCTTGCGGCGCCTCCAGGACCACCTCCTCCTGCTTGGGCCCCTTTTGGGACTCCACCGCGGTGTCATCTGCATCGCAAGGAGAGGAGGCGGTTGGAAGTGAAGTGCTATTCACATCCGACGTATCCAGGGAGCCGCTCGACGAAGCGGCAAGATCGTCCTTGGGCGGGCTACATGGTTATATTCGGCGTTAGAAGACACTATGCGACAAATGAAAATCCATGAGTTATTCTGGAATCCAGACACTTACGATCTCGCCGAGGCTTGGCCCTTGTTGGCCCTCCTCCTCGTCGTTGTCGGCGTTGGTGGAGAAGTCCGGAGGAAGGTCCTTCCTTCTTGGACCCTCGGCCTCCCGGTTGGGGCGGCCTTCCTTTCTTCTCTCCCCCTGGGAGAGAGGCTTCTTTCCTCCTCCTCTTCCTCGGAGGAGGATTCGCCTCGGGGTTGTCGGGCGATGAGTCCGACGGCACTGGCGTCGGAGCTCCTTGAGTTCCGTGGCCTCCTTCTTGGCCTTCTTCTCCGGCACCACATGAGGTGCGGAGCCAGCAGCCCCGTCAATCGAGGCGTCCGCTGAGTCTTCTGGCAAAGGGGCCGGACAGTTAACCTGTCCGGACGTCTTCAACCCGTCCTGTTAAAGGTTACGGAGTTTTAGATCCCGCATAGAGTCAAACTATGAAAAAAGAGTCAAATAAAGGGTAAAATAACTCACCTGGCTGGCTTGACGCTGCGAGCTGAATCCGCGATCTTCGGTAGCGGATGTGGGAGCCTCGACACCCTTGAACAGCACCTTCCAGGCATCCTCGTACGTAGTGTCGAAGAGCCTTTTTCGAGTTGAGTGTTGTGCCGGATCGAACTCCCACAATTTGAAGGCTCGTTGTTGGCATGGGAGAATCCGGCGGATGAGCATAACCTGGACTACGTTGACAAGCTTGAGCTTCTTGTCCACCAGGTTTCGGACACAGGTTTGGAGTCCGGTCAGCTCTTCCGAATCACCCCACGTCAGGCCCGTCTCTTTCCATGATGTGAGCCGTGTGGGGGAGCCAGATCTGAATTCGGGGGCCGCCGCCAATTTGGAGTCGCGTGGCTCGGTGATGTAGAACCACCCCGATTGCCACCCCTTTACTGTCTCCACGAAGGAGCCCTCGAGCCATAGAACATTGGGCATCCTGCCCGCCATGGCGCCTCCGCACTCCGCCTGTCGGCCGCCCACTGTCTTCGGCTTGACGCCAAAGGTCTTCAACCATAAACCGAAGTGGGGTTGGATGCAGAGGAAAGCCTCTCACACGATGATAAACATCGAGATATTGAGGATGAAATTCGGGGCCAGATCGTGGAAGTCCAGGCCGTAGTAGAACATGAGCCCCCGGACAAATGGGTGAAGTGGAAAACCTAGTCCGCGGAGGAAGTGGGGGAGAAACACCACCCTCTCATGGGGCCTGGGGGTTGGAGTGAGCTGCCCCTTGTTGGGGAGCCGACACGCGATGTCGCCGGACAAGTATCCGGCCTCCCGCAGCTTTGTGATGTGCCCCTCCGTGACGGAGGAGGCCATCCACCTGCCTCTAGCTCCGGACATAGTTGGAGAACGTTGAGGTGGGATGTGCGGACTTGGGCGCTGGAGCTCGAGTGCGCGGAAATGGATGAGCAAAGGAGGAAGAAGGCGTAGGTGAAAAAGGTGGATCCTTACACCCTTATATGGACGGGCGAAGCTATGCGTCCCCCGCCAGCCTGGTAAAACTCGCTTATCTCCCAAGCGCCGTAATCAAGGGCGCGGATGGGTTACCCACGTCCGTATTGATGAGAATCCTGGAATAAGGGGGCACGATCTATGCTTTGATAAGACATGCCAGGGAAACCGCCTCGCTAAACACGCTGAGGTGGAACAGTAAAAAACGATTCATATAAAGGCTTGGCCGTGGTGTGATGTCACGTCGCGGACTACGTCAGCAGATATGTGCAAGAATTATTCTCTCTACAGTGGTATGTGGAACTTGTTTTGCAGAGCCGGACACTATCCTGGTGTTCAAAACCTTCTATGAAGTATTTGGAGGAGGAACCCGCCTTGCAATGCCGAAGACAATATGTGTGCCGGACTCGTCGTCATTGAAGCCTGGTTCGGGGGCTCTTGAGGAGTCTGGACTAGGGGGTGTCCGGATAGCCAAACTATCATCTTTGGCCGGACTCCTAGACTATGAAGATACAAGATTGAAGACTTCGTCCCGTGTCCGGATGGGACTTTCCTTGGCGTCGAAGGCAAGCTTGGCGATACGGATATGTAGATCTCCTACCATTGTAACCGACTCTGTGTAACCCTAACCCTATCCTGTGTCTATATAAACCGGAGGGTTTTAGTCCGTAGGAAAAACAACAATCATACCATAGGCTAGCTTCTAGGGTTTAGCCTCCTTGATCTCGTGGTAGATCTACTCTTGTACTACCCATATCATCAATATTAATCAAGCAGGAATAGGGTATTACCTCCATCGAGAGGGCCCGAACCTGGGTAAAAACATCGTGTCCCTTGTCTCCTATTACCATCCGCCTAGACGCACAGTTCGGGACCCCCTACCTGAGATCCGCCGGTTTTGACACCGACAGGGCCTTTTCCGGAGCTCCGCCGGAGGGGGCATCGATCACGGAGGGCTTCTACATCAACACCATAGCCTCTCCAATGATGTGTGAGTAGTTTACCTTAGACCTTCGGGTCCATAGTTATTAGCTAGATGGCTTCTTCTCTCTCTCTCTCTTTGGATCTCAATACAAAGTTCTCCACGATTCTCGTGGAGATCTATTTGATGTAATCTTCTTTTGTGGTGTGTTTGTTGAGACTGATGAATTGTGGGTTTATGATCAAGTTTATCTATGAACAATATTTGAATCTTCTCTGAATTCTTTTATGTATGATTGGTTATCTTTGCAAGTCTCTTCGAATTATCAGTTTGGTTTGGCCTACTAGATTGATCTTTCTTGCAATGGGAGAAGTGCTTAGCTTTGGGTTCAATCTTGCGGTGTCCTTTCCCAAAGTGTGATAGGGGCAGCAAGGCACGTATTGTATTGTTGCCATCGAGGATAACAAGATGGGGTTTATATCATATTGCATGAGTTTATCCCTCCACATCATGTCATCTTACTTAAAGCGTTACTCTGTTCTTATGAACTTAATACTCTAGATGCATCTTTGGATAGCGGTCGATGTGTGGAGTAATAGTAGTAGATGCAGGTGAGTCGGTCTACTTGTCATGGACGTGATGCCTATATACATGATCATACCTAGATATTCTCATATCTATGCTCATTTCTGTCAATTGCTCAACAGTAATTTGTTCACCCACCGTAATACTTATGCTCTCGAGAGAAGCCACTAGTGAAACCTATGGCCCCCGGGTCTATCTTCCATCATATTAATCTTCCAACACTTAGCTATTTTTATTGCCTTTTATTTTACTTTGCATCTTTATCATAAAAATACTAAAAATATTATCCTATCATATCTATCAGATCTCACTCTCGTAAGTGACCGTGAAGGGATTGACAACCCCTTTATTGAGTTGGTTACAAGGATTTATTTGTTTGTGTAGGTGCGAGGGACTCGTGCGTGGCTCCTACTGGATTGATACCTTAGTTCTCAAAAACTGAGGGAAATACTTACGCTGCTTTACTGCATCACCCTTTCCTCTTCAAGGGAAAACCAACGTAGTGCTCAAGAGGTAGCAGCCCCCATGCTTGTGGGGCCCCTGGTAGGCCTCCAGGGCCCATCTTCTCCTATATGATGCCAATTTCCCTAGAAAAAATCAGAAGAAGGCTTTCGAGATGAAGCGCCGCCGTCTCGAGGCGGAACCTGGGCATGAACACTTTTGCTTTCTGGCAGAGTGATTCCGCGGGGGACACTTCCCTCTGGGAGGGGGAAATCAAAGCCATAGACAACACCAATGATCCTCTCATCATGGGAGGACTAATCTTCATCCACATCTTCACCATAACCATCTCATCTCAAACCTAGCTTATCTCTTGTATTCAATCTTTGTCCCAAAACCTCAGATTGGTACATGTGGGCTACTAGTAGTGTTGATTAGGTCTTGTTGTAGGGTGGAACCCTAGATGGAGATCTTTCATGGATTGGAGGGGAAATCCCCAAGAACAAGAAGAACACAAACGGGGAAAACAAGAGGAACACTCAAATTGACTTGATCCAATCACATAAAGAGAGATACAAAGGTCCAAATCCAACACAAGAAGATACAAGAGGTAACTAGTTCATCCCAATCCTACGAGGAAAGAGGTCTTGATGATCCTCTAATGGGGATCCTTCTCCAAGAGGAGGGCTTTATCTCCAATAGGAGCTTCTCCAAGAGGAGGGCTTGATCTCCAAGAGGAGGTCTAGATCTCCAAATGGAGCAAGATGAGCAAAGCTCTCTCTTTGTCTATCATATACTTTGCTATCCTCTAAATGAGCTAGGGGAGGAGTTTATTAGCCTAGGGACGAATTGTGAGAGAGAGGGGGGATATAAGGGTCAAAACCCGAAAATGCACGCAGGCATACAGAGGGGTCCGGGCACCCGGTGTAAAGTGGCCCGGGCACCCGGACCAGACAAAGGCGCGCGCACAGGTGAGGCCGGGCACCCGGGGCAGCAAGGGCAGGGCACTCGGACTGGGCCGAGGGCTGTAAGTGCATCTAGTGCCCCTAAGTGATTTTAGTGTATTGAAGACTTATAGGTTAAGGGACTGATGCGTTTGTGAGTGTATACAGGTCTATAAGTCTATGAGGAGTTTGATATTTACAGAGAATGTCGACCCCTAAAAATGAAGTTCTTCGACTGAAGACTTTGGATTTCTGAAGACTTTGTAAGTGAAGAAATTGGTGTGACCTTGAAGACTTCGTATTCATTCGAGGAACATGAAGCGTGAAGACTTTTGTTTTCGTAGTTTCTTTTTCTTTTTCTTGAGTCATAGGAAACACCGTACTGTTAAAGGGGGTCGAGGAAATACTAAGGAAAAATTTCCATGTGATGCTCAACTCAAAATCCTACACCTACCAATCCCTTCGAGTGAAGCCATTGGAATTCTCATACAGTTCAGTCAACTTCTTCATTTACAGAGACAAAGTTCTTCTGGTCTCTGAGGAATTTGTTCTGACTGAGGAGTTAGGAATTCGCCAGTGCGGATTGCCTACAAGTGAGGAACATGATAGCCCTGAGGAATTTGAACCTCAAATTTCCGACCGTTGTTGTGCTATGCGCCAGCTGTCCCAAAATATCTTCTCCACCTAACGGTCATATCATTGAAGGGCATTTATGTCTTATCATGTCGGGCTGCTCCCTAGGCTATAAATAGCCGCCCCCTACAACCACTAGCTGGTTGGCTGCTCCGAGAGAAATTGACACTTGTCATTTGAGAGCATCCCATCCTCCGAGGACTTTGAGCGAAAATCATCAAGTGAGGAAAACCCAAACCCAAACACCTACAAACCCAAAGTGATTGAGCATCACTGAAGAGATTGATCCTGCGTGGATTCGACGCTTGTTACCTTTGAAGACTGTGCATCTTCCAGATGGTTAGGCGTCATGGTCTAGAGCATCCAAGAGGAAATTGTGGATCGCGGAGTGACCGAGTTTGTGAAGGTTTTGAAGTCACCTGAAGACTTACCACGAGTGATTGGGCGAGGTCTGTGCGACCTTAGCTCAAGGATAATACGGTGAGGACTGTGTGTTCGGGACTGTGTGTCCTCAGGTTTAAATACCTAGCCGCTCCAACTAGACGTACAACTGTCACAGCAGTTGGAACTGGTCTACAAAATCATTGTCTTCACCAAGCCTACTGGTTCTATTTCCTCAACTCTTTCATTTCCTCATTACTGTGTTGTTTGCTTATTCATATCTGTTTGAAGACTTTGACTGAAGACTTTCTCAATTTCCTCAGTTCAATTTCTTCAGTCTGCTTGTCTTCATCCTGTTTTATCCTGTGCTTACGCTTCATGTACTCTATGTCTGTTTTCATTTCATCGTGATGTCCATGTTTATGTTATGTCATATATGCATCTGAGTACTTATTCCGCTGCAAGTAGTTTTTCGGTTAGGAATTTCCTCACCCCGAAATTCCTCAGTGAAGAATTCATAAAAACCACCTATTCACCCCCCCTAGTCTATATAACACACTTTCAATTGGTATCAGAGCAAGGTACTCCCTTGTTCTGTGTGATTTTGGTTTAAGTGCCTGGAGTTTTAGTTATGTCGACCGCAGGAATGAAGACTGTTTCATGCCCCATCTTTGATGGTCACGACTATCCCAAGTGGAAGGCCATGATGAAGAAGCGCCTCATGGCGATGAACGGCAAGATGTGGACCGTCACTGAGATTGGTCTTACCGATCTGTGCAAGACGGCGGAAGCTGATGACATTCGCAAGTTCACTCTTCTCAATCTCACGGCAAAGGACATCATTTGCTCCTGTCTGTCTCAAAATCAGTTCAGGAATATCATGCATCTCGATCATGCAAAGCTTATCTGGGACCGTCTCTCTGAGGTCTATGAAGGTCATCGAACCCGTCATGATCCTTGGTTTGAGGATTTCAAGGAATCTCTCAAAGCGATGACATTCGAACCAGAATCATCATCTTCTACACCATGCCTTATGGCAAAAGGTGCTAAGGTAACTGAATGCTACCTATCCGAGTCCAGTGATGATGAATCTGGTGATAAATTTGGACCCAGTTATGTCAAACTTGCTTCCCTTGCCACTAAACATCAAAGAGCTTTGGAAAAAGTTCAATACATGCTAAATAAGAGCGATGATATGTTGGGTGAAGAAATGGATCAGTCAAAAGCTTTAGCTGAAAGTCTTCAGAGACTTCAGTCTAAGTTTGACAACCTTCAAGGTCATCATAACACTCTCTTATCTGATCATGAGAAGCTTTCTTATGAATTCCTTCAAAGAAATCAAGATCTTGAAAAGCTAAGGGTAAGTTATGAAGGTCTTCAGAAGGAGCGCGATTCATTACTTGCTCAACAAATCAGCGCTGCTCAGGAAGAATTTGTTCCTCCATGTTTGAAGTGCATTGAACATGAATCTGCTAATTCTTCACCTGAATGTTCAAATGCTTCTAATGTTACAAATTCTTCATATGTCTCTACTATCACTAATTCCTCATCTGAGGACAATGCTAGTATCACTGATGATGCAGGGCTGAAGGAATTGTACATGACAGGCATGTACAAAAGCCTCAAAGGGCATCAGGCTCTTTGTGATGTGCTTAAAAAGCAGATCCTCAACACGAACCCTAGGAAAGAGGGTATTGCCTTTGAGAGGAAACTCAACGCTGATGGGACTTACTAGAAGCCTGAGCAGTATCCCAAAACCTCATGGGTTGCTGCAAAGGGACCTCCAGTAGATCCATCTACTTTATCTGGCTTTACATGTGAATCTCCTCACTCTTCTGATGAGTCATTTGACTCCAACTATAAACTGTTCAAAAATCATAATGGTGAAGTATTTGCTAGATATGTTGGCACTAACTGCAGGAACGGTACTCCTACGAAGAAAATCTGGGTTCCCAAAAGGTGCCTTGAAAGTCTTCAGGTGAATGTCATCATGACACCACCTGTGAAGAATAGGAACCCCAGATCAAATTCTTCATATGGACCAAATTCTTCATATGGATTCAAGTCCTCATACGGACCAAATTCCTCACGTGGATCAAATTCTTCAAAAGGATCAAAGTCCTCATATGAACATCATTGTGATAACACTTTTGTCTCGCAGGGAAGATTTAGGGGCTATGAATATGAGCATTATTCTTATAATCATTATGTTCATAAGTCCTCAAAGAATTTCTCTGCTTATTCATATGCTTATCCTAACTCCTCTTATGTGAAACAAAGTGGACTGGCTTCTATACCACCTTTCTCGTATGGAGCTCACAGAGTGATGAACTCTTTGCCACCCCTTCAGATGTGGGTGGTGAAGAAAAAGAACTAATCTCTTATGCAGGGTCAGGTCTCCAGACATGCTCAAACGTCTGAAGAAATTGCTGGAGACCTGAAAGTGCCTGAAAGGATGCAGGCTAATCATGAAGAAATGAATCCTCATTTCTCACGTCATCATACTGCTTTATCTGTCTTATTGCTTGATGAAATTGATGTCATATTCTTCACTGATGAAGTATATGAGTTCGTAAGTTGCACTAATTCATCTGCAGGATGATCTACCCAAAGCCGCTGAGTGGGTCCTCGATAGTGGATGTAAAAATCACATGACTGGTGACAAGAATCTATTGATGGATGTTCTCTTATCTCCATCGCATCTGAAGCATATCATCTTCGCTGACAAAGGCAAAAGCAAGGTATTGGGTCTAGGTAAGATTGCGATCTCAAAGGATCGACACATGGACAAAGTCATGCTTGTCGAGTCCTTAGGATACAACCTCATGTCTGTTTCAATGCTTTGTGATCTTGATATTGTTGTTATCTTTGGCAAGTATCATTGTGTTGTGATCATGGAAGCTGACAATTCCAAAGTCTTCAAAGGCTTTAGGAGAGGAGATCTGTATATTGTTGATTTCTCTACAGGACCACAACCAGCTATATGTCTAATTGCAAAAGCTTCAGAACGTTGGCTATGGCATCGACGACTTGGTCATGCTGGCATGAGGAATTTGCACACGCTCGTGAAGAAGAAGCATGTCATTGGCATTGAGAATGTCAAATTCCTCAAGGATCACTTGTGCGGAGCCTGTGAAGCTGGAAAGATGACCAAGGCCAAGCATCCAGCAAAGACTATCATGACTACCACTCGACCATTTGAATTGCTTCACATGGATCTTTTTGGTCCTAATCATTATTCTGCAGTTACAAATGATGCATCTCTATATGGCTTTGTTATTGCTGATGATTACTCTCGTTACACATGGGTGCATATTGTCACTTACAAACATGAAGTGCAGGAAGTCTTCAAACGATTTTCCTCGAGGGCATCAACCAACTTTGGTGTGAAGATCAAGCACATCAGAAGTGACAATGGAACTGAGTTCAAGAATTCTAGTCTTGATGACTATCTTGATGAACTTGGTATTACTCATGAGTATCTGCTCCTTATACTCCTCAGCAGAATGGCGTCGTGGAGCGCAAGAACATGACTCTTGTTGAGATGGCTCGCACTATGCTTGATGAGTACAAGACACCTCATCGTTTCTGGATTGAGGCAATTGACACTGTGTGCCACATCATCAACAGGGTATATCTTCACAAATTCTTCAAGAAGACTGCATACGAACTCCTCACTGACAAGAAACCCAATGTGAGTTATTTCAAAGTCTTCGGTGCTAAATGTTGGATTAGGGATCCTCATCACAATTCTAAATTTGCACCAAAAGCTCATGAAGTTTTTATGCTTGGTTACGGAATGGACTCGCACACCTACAGAGTATTCAACAACGTTCACCACAAGGTTGTTGAAACTGTAGATGTGTGGTTCGATGAAACTAATGGCTCGCAAAGAGAGCACCTACCTTCTATGTTAGATGAACAGTCACCTGAGGAAACTATCAAGTTCAAGGCTACTGAGGATGTCATTCCTACCGAAGAATCTGTTGAAGAAATCATTCCAGAACGTGAAGAACATCATGCTAATGCACCTGAAGGAAATGGTGCTGAAGAAAATGCTGATCCAAATCCTCGACGATAACCCGCTCATCCTCGTGTTGCAAATGAAGTGAAAATTGAGAAAATCATCAGTGATATCAAGTCCAGGTCCTCTCACACGCTCAAAAGCTTCACATTTGTCTAACTTTTGTGGGCATTTTGCTTTCGTCTCTATCACAGAGCCCACTAAGGTAGATGAAGCATTTCTGGAGCCTGAGTGGATTCAAGCTATGCAAGAGGAATTACATCAATTCGAGCTCGACAACGTCTGGGAACTGGTCAAACGTCCAGATCCTCGCAAGCACAATATCATTGGCACAATGTGGATCTACCGCAACAAGCAAGATGAAAATGGCCTTGTGGTGAGGAATAAGGCACGACTTGTAGCTCAAGGCTACACACAGGATGAAGGAATTGATTTTGATGAAACTTTTGCACCTGTTGCTAGACTTGAGGCTATTCGCATATTACTTGCTTATGCTAACCATCATGATATCACTTTATATCAAATGGATGTGAAAAGTGCATTCCTTAATGGTAAGCTTGAGGAAGAAGTATATGTTGCTCAACCCCCAGGTTTTGAAGATCCAAAGCATCCGGACAAAGTCTTCAGACTCAATAAGGCCCTCTATGACCTCAAGCAGGCCCCTCGGGCATGGTATGATACTTTGAAGGAATTCCTCATGAAGAAAGGCTTCAAACCCGGCTCACTTGACCCAACTCTTTTCACTAAATCTTATAATGGTGAATTGTTTGTGTGCCAAATATATGTTGATGATATCATATTTGGCTGTACTGACCAACGTTACAGTGATGAATTTGCCTATATCATGAGTGAAGAATATCAAATGTCTATGATGGGAGAATTAAAATTCTTCTTAGGTCTTCAAATTCATCAACAGCGCAATGGCATATTCATATCTCAGGAGAAATACCTCAAGGATGTACTGAGGAAATTTGGCATGCAAGATTGCAATGGCGTCAAAATCCCTATGCCCACCAATGGCCATCTATGCACTGATGAAAATGGTATTAACTTCGATCAAAAGGTACACCGCTCCATGATTGGTTCTTTATTGTATGTATGTGCATCTAGGCCAGATATTATGCTTAGTGTTTGCATATGTGCCCGATTTCAAGCTACACTAAAGGAATCACACCATAAGGCTATGAAGCATATTCTTCGATATCTAGCTCAGACACCAACACTTGGATTATGGTACCCCAAGGGCTTGGCTTTTGATCTCATTGGATATTCAGACTCTGACTATGCTGGTGATCGTGTGGATCTCAAGTCAACATCAGGCACATGCCATTTCCTCGGACGATCCTTGTTCTGTTGGTCCTCGAAGAAACAGAACTGCGTATCACTGTCTACTGCTGAAGTTGAGTACAATGCTGCTGGTTCTTGCTGTGCTCAATTACTGTGGATGAAGCAAACTCTCAAGGACTACGGCGTCAACATGAAGAATGTGCCTCTCTACTGTGACAATGAGAGTGCCATCAAGATTGCTCATAACCCAGTGTAACATCCCGATTCTCGGAATGTTTAAGAAAAAGTTTTCCAAAAATCGGGGCGATAAAATTTCATTTGTTTTATTTGTTAACCAAGCTTAAATTGGAATTTTATAATTTAATGGATTTAAATTGAACTAATGTGAACCTAAATTAAAATTTGAGTTTACTTCTTTTCTTTTAGTCGGGCTTTATTTTCTCTTCTTTGGCATATTTAAATATGCACCTTTGAATTTACTTTGTTTTTGTGAATCCGTTTGATATTTGTTTGAGCTTCTTTCCTTCTCTAAATTTTCCCAAGAGGAAAATCAATCTGTTTTTCCTATCTCAAACTCTGGGCGAAATTCCATTGTACAACTTCTTGCCTTCTCTTCCCTGGGTTGAGCCAGTGTTATTTTTTCTCCTGTCTAAGTCGCATGGGCTTAGCCCATCTATTTTTTCTCCTCCCCTCCTTTCTCATGGGCCTTGCCGACCTGGGCCATCTCTCTCACCCGAGCAAGAGGCTCCTCTCCTTCTGTACGTTTCCAATCTACAGAATAAAAATGACCACCTACACATAAGAGGAAACGTTCAGCCATATGGAAACTCCTTCTCTTAATTCCCTTTAATTTCTACGGTTTCCAAATATGAAATTATGTAGACTTGGTTCTTCTCCCACTGCCAGCCCGAGCGCTTCTCCTTCCTCCACCTACACGCACACATCTTACATTCTTAAGAAGTTGATCCCCACTACTATCAATTCTCTCAACATACAGCCCGTTCACATCATCATCTAGCCATGTCAGCGGTTCTTCTGATTTTCCTCCCGTGGTGAAGCCATGTCACCGCTAAATGTTGTGGCTGCAGGCCGCTCGCTTTGTGCTACATTCGCACGGTTTACTGGCCATCCAACACGGCTTTCCTTCTGCACATGTACTGTTGAGTCAAGAAAATATTGGTGCCCGTTGCGTTTTGCACGCTGGCTTTCCAGCCCAATAACTGGTGCCCACATTTATCATCTCACTAATTAACACCCCGCCGATTGATTTTCCATCAGTCTCTCCATCTTCCATATACACCGGTGCCTTTTCTTCTTCTCGGGGGAATAAATGGAGGAGTAGATGGAGTTGCGGTTCACACAACCTCATCTCCATGAGCGGATTCATGACGCATTCAGGTTTTGTTATTGAAGATTAGTTAGATACTATCCACGCCTGTGACCTGATGTTCCACGCCTGTCACCTGATGGTACAGATCTCGAAGAGGAGGTGGAGGCTAGAAGTTTCTAGAACCAGCCGGTTCTCGGTGAGAGATGCTGACTCCGGCGCACAGCTAACGCCCGCGGCAGCGCCCTCTTCACCTACCCGGCCGTGTTTGGGACTGCCCGCTCCTCGCCGCTGTCTTTGCGTTCCCCATCAGATCACAAGTCCATCAGGTACACCACTTCCCATGCCTCACCCGCCCTACCGAGGCATCTGTCGTCGGCTGGAACTGGGCTCTTATCACGGCGTCTGTGCATCTAGGTAGAAAAGTGAACCGGCGGGATACGAAGCAGATGGTGGGGTTCGTGGCCTCGTGGGGATCCCGGGGCTACCACCGCGCTCGCCTACCCCGTCGGCCTCCGAGAATGGTTCAGTAGCTTCCTCTTTGCCACCGCTGCAATCTCCGCTTATGTACTTACGTCACGTCCCCTCTTCGTACCTTTATCTCCCCGTAGCCTCCTCATCATGCCTACAGGTTCGGTTCTTATAAATCTAGAAAACTGAAAATTGTTTTCTTGATTGGTTTGTAGAACTGTGTCTGAGCGTCTGAAGCTTGCTACGATCTGGCTAGCTCTTATTACATCTAAATGTGGAGGAACATAGGGCAATGATATGGCTATACAACTTTTCCTGTAAACTGAATATGGGTACAAATTTAGTAAAATCGATATAGGACAAATCACTGTGTTAAATGTTAGGTAAACTGTTAATAACAAGAGAAACATGCTTTAGCTCCTCTTTATTTTGATCAATACATTATTTTTAGACATCCAACAAGTTACTAATATGTTGTTCAAAATTGGTTCCAAAACTGAACATATTGTGTGGTGTTGAATTGGACTTATATGCATGCCATATTTTTCTACAGATTGCTCTTGCAATCATTAGGCAGAGGTAGGAAACATCCGAGGATGGTCATATCTGTGCCCTCCAAGCCGCCTGCAACCTGTTTCAATCTCCTCTCTGTACAAGGTTCTCTCTGATTCCTTCATTTTCCTATCTTCATGAACCATGTTGCTTCTTTGTTTTTAGATTACTACCATGCACTTGATCCACTGATCGTTTGTGCCTCGCTTTCCTTTTGTTTCTGTTTCAATAAATACCTCAACTATTTCTAATGAACACTACTTTATAGTCCAACTATCCTTAGGCATGGGATCTCACAAGATAATACAACATCATTTATTGTAGCTGCTTCCGATGATACAGAAAAAATTGAAACAAGGTACTGCTCATAGATATGCATAGTTATTTAATTCCTCGACAGATGTTTTAACACAAAATTTTCATTCACAGAAACTCCGGTACAAAAGAAAAAAAAACGACTTTACTGAAGATGCTAGCAGCAAATTCTAGCGGTATAATAAACTTCCCCTACAATATTTTAAAACGGAAGACCACTGTCAGCTATTGTTGTCAGACATGTGCCACAATTTTCTGTGTCTTTTTGCAGCACTACAAACCACACGAACGCGGCAAACATTTTAGGACAGGCATATTAATGCCACACGGTAAAGAATATCTATCAAGGTATTTTGCATTACATAGATATGATAGTCTAACAATGCTACAAATTTTACACCATGTAGGGCAACATCAAGCTATGCTACGTTGAAGATGCATGCTTCAGATCTTTCCACACCATGTATAGTATCAATAATTACTACCTTTAATCGCCGCCTATTATAAGCGAGAAAGATTCTCATACTTCCAGGTGTTTTTCAGCTGTACAAGACTACAAATATATCATCATGCTGTAGTACATGTATCTTCGTCAATTGTTGATATTTGACATAATCTGCGCATTTTCTGCAAACCTCCACTGCGAGGCATGCGTTGGCCAATTGCCCTTACATCAATGTAGATTGCTAGCACGTTATTTCAAATTGGATCCTGACTTTTCTCAAAAATTCATCAAAAATCCTGCAGCAACGCGCGGGGCATCATCTAGTGTACAAAAAACGAAACGCCAACAACCATCTTTCTCTCCTTTCTCCACATCGTTTCCAATTCCTCCGGTACATATACGTGCGCCTCCACCTCCTCTTTCATTCCCGTAGCAAGTCCTGCCTCTTCCTTCCTCGTTCTCCTCAGAAGACTCTGCAAAGAAATGGTGCTCCATAGACACGATGTTCGATCCCGTTGACGCAGCCCATCTCCATCCAAACCCCTGCGCCAAGTTCTTCTTCTGCATCCCATGAATCCATTCAGAGAAGAAAGAACGTGATCGGTCCACACACGAAGAATTCCACATGTACGTCAACACTGTTCGTCGAGTTCATCGCATCGTATCTTCATGCTGGGTGAGCAACTATCCAATTCCTTTTGCGCGCCGTCAAAACATCATTCAAGTTATCTCCTAGGCATCATAGTTCCTCCTATTTTTATCGTTGGACGCGTTAATGCTATCCGTCGCATGAACTAAATATTATTGGCATATTTCCATCATTTTAGTTCATCGTTTGATCTTGATACCAATAGATGAAACGTTTAAAGAGGTGAGAGGAACCCGTTTGTGGTTTTAGATTTTCTATTTATTTATTTTTACTTGTGTGATGTATGCCTAGGAGTCAATCTTAATTATTTTTGCAATGATAGAGTAACACATGATTCACTAGATTTATTTTACTCTTGTTTTAGATTGTTTAAATAGTTGTACGTATTGTTTCGGCTCGATGATTTTTGGTACAATGTATAGTTCTCTTTTATGCATGCGTACTAAATTTGTGAATTAGTTCCATCTTTAGTATTTTGAACTATTGATCTAGATTTTCTATTGGTTGCTAAATATTGTTGAACGTGTTGTTTCATGTGATAATTTTTCTTTCGTGTGGTACGTAGTCGTATGACATGCCTATGTACAAGTTTTTGCGATTTTTTACCATGTGTAGGTTTACACAGGATTATCTTAAGCTTTGCATGATTATGGAACATTTCATGTTTTGATTATATTCATCTTTTTATTTTGCATGAATATATTTTAGATATGTTTTAGCTAGTCTTATACATCCTTGTATCATGTGTTTTTTTGTGCATTTGAAATCATGTCATGCCTTTGATGGTTTATCAATTTGTTGTATTTGTGGTTTAGTTCTTTACAATAGTTGTTATGAATTGGTGTGTTAATTTAGGACATAGTTGCTTGAGGCAAATTGCTCATCATTGCATCATTGTTTAAGAGCATCTTATTATTTTATGTTAGCCCTACTTTGTGTCACATGACATGTTGTTTCGTGTGATATTTTAGTACAAACTTTTGAGTAGTTGTATCATATTGTTGTAGATGATTGTTAAGCAAGATTACATGGTTGGTGTCGTTATGTCATGATTCAGATTTGTATTGCTATGTATGGTTTATGCTTATATCACATAATTTAGTTTATTACTTCTTTTTAATTATCCTTGGTGTTTTGTTTACCTAGGACGGTACCTATGCATGCTTAGTTGATCGACATGCCAAGTTAGTGCTTACTCAAAGTAGAATGCGTGATTTTGTTGTATGCCTACCGCGTGTTATATCATTGCTAGTTTGTACTTTATGATCGCACATGTGGTTTGCCTTTTCTTAGTAGATACATGTTAATAGTTTATGATTTCATATATTTTAAGTAAGAAGGTTCCCTTCTTAGTTGATCAATACCATGCTACATTGTTGTGATTATAACTGGGTATAGGTACCGTCCATATCAACTAAGTTATCTCATTTTTCTGAGTTCTATTCTATTAGTATCATACTTTGGCATCTCGTGTGATGATCATTCATACTTAGCGTTATACAGTGTATCTAGTTGTTGCATTTTTGTATATCTAGATGTCGTTTATGCAAGTGGTCTTTCATGTCTTATGGTGTTCCATGTGTTATAGTTGTACTTGTGTTGCTCTTATATGATTGACTTGTCTCATGTTACTATTATGAGTCTTGTATATGTGTTGCAATAGTTCATCACATGCTTAGAATAGTTTACCTTTCATGTTACTAGAGTTGTTCCTTGATCATATGCTTAGCACATGTAACTTTCTATGTGGATGTAATATTATAGCTAGTTCTTATGGTTGATGTTTAGTTCTTCTTGATGTTAATCATTATAAATATTTAGAAGCATCTAAATATTTATTTGTGATTAATTGTTACTCTTAAACATGCCATGTTCTTGCTTGTGGTAGTTTGTGGTTACATTAGGATGCATTAGTATGTCATGTCTAGGACAGTTGTTATTCATTTGTCCATGTCTTACATAGTTTCTTCCTAATGGGTTGATGAATGAATTGGTTTGATATAGTGGAGTTGATCCTATTTTGTTTTAATACCACTTTAGGGTCAAACCTAGGCCCAACTCATTCCATGTTGTGGAATGATGTTTGATTGCTTAACTAGTATGGTTTGTAATGTGTGTTTGTTTGTCTAAGGGAACACTTGCTCTTGAATTGTTATACAGTTAGTGTATATGCTTCGCTACTATTGACCAATATAAATATTAAGATTCTATCTAAATATTTATTTGTGTCATGTCATGCTATGACTGTGTAGTTAAATGCATAGGATGGTTCCATTCCATGTGTGTTGATGCCATTGTGTTTTTTATATACTTGTTTCATGTAGAGTTAGCCAAGATGTGTAGTGGGCACTACTACCGGTTAGTAGCATAGTTCATACTAGAACGTTAGTCTTGATAACCAAGTCTTCCTTACCCATTTCAACCCAACCATGTCCCTTCGTTGAATCCTATATCTTACCTTCCTATCATGCTACCTCATTTCAGAATCTCCATCTTGATCGATATCTTGCTATCCATCTACTCTTAATTTATTTTGGATGTTATTTGGATTTACTTTTGCTTTGGTATTTATTGTTTGTCTTTTGCTATCGTTCCGACGAGTAGGGAGTGACGATATCGACGTTGGACATGGACAAAACAAGTTACTAAAGAAGGACTCAACAACGAAGGCATGCCTCCTTCTTTGATCATACTTATCCTATGGTTTACAAAATTGCATTGAGTTTTATTGTTACTATGTGCATGCTTTTTTAATTCTCGTAGCTAGCGTGTCGATTGACACATTACCTTGATCCGCTTGTCGCCTATTTACTTGACACCTGAGTAGAAGTATAAGGTTCCCGTATACACTACAGGAATCAGCTACCTTGCCGTCTGCCACGGCGGACGGCAAAGGCATGAATGGCGGACGGCAAAAGGCTCCAGCAAAGTAAGGTCCGGCAAACAGCTACTTTGCCGTCTGCTTTACGCGGCTGACGGCAAAGGGGCCTTTGCCATCAGTAGCAGACGGCAAAGAAAGCAGACGACAAAAATTGCGCTGTTAGTCCGTTAGGTGGCTAACGGCAGGCCTTTGTCGTCCGCCGCTGACGGCAAAATTTGTCCTGCATTTGCCGTCCGCCGTATGATGTCAGCTAGACGTCACTACACGGCAGGCCTTTGCCGTCCGCCGTTGATGGCAAAATTGTGTACTCTTTGTCGTCCGCCACTGTAGGCAAACTGACCAAATGGGTCAGCTCCCAGGAAGCACAGTTGGCTGCCACGTGGCTTCTTTGCCGTCCGTGGCTGACGGCAAAGAGACCGTTGTCGTCGGTGGTAGACGGCAAAGAGCCTGTATATTGGCTATTTTTTCTGTTTTTTTTTAATCCAACAGTTTTCACAACAAATATATATGACATATATAGATATATTTCACAGGGCTATTTAACAGCAAACATATCACATATCCAGCACATAATTAAGTTTCATCCATTCATACATAAGCAAGTTCCATCAAGTTCCATCCATATACATATTACAATGCAAAGTTTATTCAAGATAGCAAGTTCCATCATAGCAAGCTAGATACAATGCAAAGTTTCATCAAAGAAAAAACAAGCACTCCATCATAGCAAGCTAGCTTCCATGAAGTGAATGAAATCTGCAAAATGGCAAATAAGAAAGTTAGAAATAGGTGACTAGAAGAAACTAACTAAGATAGAAATAGGTGAAATGGATCATATATGAGCTAACTAAGTTGAAATGGGTCGTTTATGAGCTAACTAAGGTGAAATGTATCATCTATGAGCTAACTTAGTTGAAATGGGTCGTTTATGAGCTAACTAAGGTGAAATGGATCGTTTTTTAGCTAACTAAGTTGAAACGGATCGTTTTTTAGCTAACTTAGGTGAAATGGATCATTTATGAGCTAACTTAGTTGAAATGGGTCGTTTATGAGCTAAGTAAGGTGAATGGATCGTTTTTTAGCTAACTAAGGTGAAATGGATCATTTTTGAGCTAACTAAGGTGAAATGGATTGTTTTTTAGCTAACTTAGGTGAAATGGATCATTTATGAGCTAACTTAGTTGAAATGGGTCGTTTATGAGCTAACTAAGGTGAAATGGATCGTTTTTGAGCTAACTAAGGTGAAATGGATCGTTTTTAGCTAACTTAGGTGAAATGGATCATTTAAGAGCTAATTTAGGTGAAATGGATCATTTTTGACCTAACTTAGGTGAAATGGATCGTTTATGAGCTAACTTAGTTGAAATGGATCGTTTATGAGCTAACTTAGTAAAAAGCATCATTTTAGAGCTAACCTAGGTGTGATGGGTCATTTTGGAGCTAACCAAGGTAAGATGGGTCATTTTGGAGCTAACCTAGGTGAAATGGGTCATTTTAAAGCTAACGTAGGTAAAATCGATCATTTAGGAACTAATCTAGGTAAAATGGGTCATTTTAGAGCTAACTTGGATAAACTGGATCATTTATAAGCTAACTAAGGTAAAATGGGTCATTTTAGAGCTAACTTAGGTAAAATGGATCGTTTATGAGCTAAGTAAGCTAATTATGCAATTTTTGACATAAGTAAGCTAAGTACACTTTAGAGCTAACTTAGGTAAAATGGATGGTTTTGGAGGTCAGTAAGCTTATTAAGTCATTTTGGAGGAAAAGAAGCTAACTCTAGGTCATTATGGTAAGCATATTGGAGGAAATAAAGCTAAGTCTAGGCCTTTATGCATTTGTTAAGCAAAACACTAGAGAAACTTACCGTGATCATTGAGGTGTAGGAGCAGGCTGGCTCGTGCCGGTAGCTGGAGAAGGATCGTGCGATGCTTGTCTGGAGTTACACTGCACCAGTGATCATTACCAATGTCTGGTTACCATGATGACACTCAAATGTTAAGACTAGCAAGTAATGTCCATTCAAATTAAACTCGCCGTGGTCCCAGGAGTAATAACTGGCATCGGCGGAGCGGTGTGACCGGACTTCTCACACACAGACTGCACATTTGGTTTTGACAAACACAGTCATACTAGTTAGTAATGAGACAAACACTACATGAATGTTTTGGCTAATCTGCAGAAGAAACTTACCACAAGGAGCTCGTACATGGCCCTTGCTTGCATGTCATTCCATGCCCTCTCCTCCTCCAACATCTTTGTCGTCCTCTCCTCCAACTCCCGCTGCCTCTCCGCCACCTCCGCCAGAAGTTTCTCCGTTCTATCTCTCTCACTCTGTATAGCAGCCTGCAACACCACTCACATGACCATCTGTAATCATTGATGAAAGCGCACACAATGTAATGGAGAAAGATAGTGAGTACGTATAACTAACCTTGAAGGCGAGTTGGACTGGCCGTTCACGAGGCCTTATCTCAGGAGCTGAGCTCGACTAGCGCGCCTTGATCTCCGGGAGAGTGCTAGGACAATGGATAAGTCCATCTCCAATGTCTATGGAGCCATGGGACCTCCCGCCACCAGATATCATCAGCAGCTCTGTATCAATGGGACCCTGGCTCGGGTTAAAGTCCTCCCCTTTCCTCGCCTTCCCCTGATCTCTATATTGCCCGAGCTTGTCGTGGGAGGAGATGTTGGTGAAGTTCTTTGGATCATCGAGGTCAGACACAAAGAATGCCTTGACTTTCTTGTAAGGGCCAGTGTGGGCCATGGCATACAGGTCGTACACCTCTGGCACCTTATCCGCCTTATTGTAGCATGCCTGAAAGAGAGAAACAAAGTTAATTAGTAATTAAAGGGCTAAAGCTAGCATGATGAATGAATTGCATGAATCATGAAGCAAACCACATACCCAGTTCCGCCCGTACTGAAATAAGTTGGAGCTGCCTTGATGGTGTGGCACACCTTCCATTTGGGCACGTTTGTCCTTGGCCTTGTTGTGGAGGGCTAACCATTCATTTGAGCACCACTCATTGACCAACACCTCCCAACAATCCATCTGATCCGCACACCATCTCGGAGGGGCCTAAGTTAGCAAATAGAAACTTGAGCGCTACGGCTATGAATTACTAAATGAAGGAAGTAAGTACAATGCCTTAAGAATTACCTTCATGTACTGCTCCTTACTCAAGAACTTCTCGCGGCACGCCGGCTTGGTCTTCTTGATACCAAGCAAGGCGTAGTAGTCTCGAACAGCCTGCACCCGAGCCTCGTGGCCGTAAGTTCAGAGTAGGCGCTGCGGGCGTTATCGATAACATTTGCCGCTTCCTCCTCGTATCCCTCCTCACACTGTAGAATGTCTGCAATCAAATGAGACAATATTGATTAGTACAATTAATAACTAGCTAGTAGAAGATTTTAATTGTGTAAAGGAGAAATTACCTGAACTTCCCGATCACCACGTGCGCCCTCGTCTTGCACAAGACACGTCAATAATCTCACCGGGGCCGAGGCAGCCAAGTAGTGCTCCCAACTCAATCCAAGCTCTGGAAGCCGACCCTCACCAGGCAACCTCACAAACCCCGGGAAGTTTTGCTGACAAAGAACTCCAAGGACGGAGTTGGGCCGGCGGACACTATGATGGTGGTCCCAACCCCTGCAGCATGACAAGGCCAACGCATTAGTTATTTGAAGAAACATGAATGCAGAAGGTACAAAAATATTAAATGCACTTACCTCTCCCCATCAGGGAAAATCAACCACCTCTGCTCGCGGGTCGCCGGCATGGACGGGAGCCGTGTACAACCACGCTGGTAGATGTTGCCCCCTCCTCCTCAATATCAGTCGGCTCCCCGCCATCATCAGCATGGCCACTCGGCTCCTCAGGCTTATCCGGCCAGGTACCCCATCCAGACGTGTGCTCCTCCGGGGTCTCGTGGGCCGAAGGCCCGTCGACCCGAGGCTCGTGGGCCGAAGACCCGTGGACCGGAGGCTCGTGGACTGGAGTCCGTGTAGCCTCCTCCTCGGACGAGTCCACCCTAGCGATCACGTGCTCGGGTGAAACAGCTTGGGGTGGCGGCGAGGAAGGCGCCAGAGCAGATCACCCTACCTCCTCTCCCGCGACCACGTGCTCCACCTCCTCTCTTCTTCTTACCTTGTCCCTCGCTGGGCACCGCGGTCGACGAAGAAGGGCCCGGCGGTGTCGCCATATCGTCCAAAGAACGCCGGCGGAGAGGTGCGTGTGGAATGGAAGACCTCACACCACGCTACCGACGAAGAAGGGGCCTCAAGGCCTCGACCAGCGCCCACCATCTTTCAACACCTGCCATGACAAAGAATAAACGAAATTAGTACAACATAAAAAAATACCGACATGAATATATGACGTGCACATTTAAATCTCACAGCGATGAAACAACTGCACATTTAAATCTACCCGATCAACACAATTATATATGATGTTTTTCATAACAAAATCGAAAAATATATGACCTAACTAATAATTCACAAATATATGACCTCGACCGACTGAAGGCCAAAGAACACCTTTTCGGAGGTGTCGGGGTCGGGGTGTCGGTCGGTGTCGGGGTGTCGTGTCGGGGTCGGGGTGCTGTTATGGGGTCGGGGGTCGGGGTGTCGTGTCGGGGTCGGGGTCAGGGGGTAGGGTGTCGGGGTGTGGTGTCGTGGTCGGGGTGTCGGGATGTTGTGTCGGGGTCAGGGGGTCGGGTGTCGGGGTGTCTGGGTGTGGTGTCGGGGTCAGGGTGTCGGGGTGTGGTGTCCGGGTCAGGGGGTCGGGGTGTTTCCTTCTATCCTTCTTCTTCTTTCTTTCTCTTCTTCTTCTTTTTTCCTTTCTTCTCCTTCTTCTTCTTTCATCTTTTTTCTACTTTTTTACTTCTTTTCGTTTCTTCTTTTCTTCTTCTTCTACTTCTTCTACTTCTTTTCTTCTTCTTCTTCTTTTTTCATCTTTTTTCTACTTCTTATCTTTTCTTCCTTTCTTCTTCTTCTACTTCTTTTCTTCTTTTCTTTTTCATCTTTTTCTACTTCTTTTCTTTTCTTATTGTTCTACTTCTTCTACTACTTCTACTTCTTCTAATTCTTTTCTAACACTAACACTAACACAATCTAGCACTAACAATTAAACAGCAAAAAATGAAAAACAGAAAGAAAGAAAAGAAGTAGTCCCACACCGAGCAATGGGACGGTCATGGGCGGTATGGGGGAGGCACGGCCATGGGGCGGTCTTGGCGGCGGGGCGACAGGGTCATGGTGGGGTGGGCGGAGGGTGGTGGGGCGACGGGCAAGCGGGGCAATGATGAGGCGGCACGGACATGGTGGCGGAGGATGGTGGGCAACAGGCGGCCAGGGTGGGGGGGGGGAAGGGGGAAGGGCGGGCTGCGCCAAGGGGTGGGGGGTCGGGGCGGGCGGCGGGGCGCGGCGCATGGGGCTGGGGCGGCGGTGGTTGGGGATCTAGCTAGTGGCGGGGCGTCAGCGAGGAGAGAGGGAGAGAAGAGAGAGTAACGGGCGGGGGGTGGCGGCCGTTAGTTACTCTGCTATTTGCCGTCCGCCTTTATCTCTCTTTGTCGTCTGCTAGCAGACGGCAAAGAGGTGGGGCATTAAGTTTTTTCTAAACGGGCGGGGGGGTGGGGGGCACCTCTCTCTTTGTCGTCAGCCAGCTGACGGCAAAGAGTCAGCCGATGGCAAAGAGCTTGTTTGTCGTCTGCCGCTTCTTTGACGTCTGCTTTTTGGTAGCTGATGGCAAAGAGCTTCTTTGTCGTCCGCTAGCAGACGGCAAAGAGCTCGCAGATGGCAAAGTAGCTGATTCCAGTAGTGATAGTAGAAATGCTTAGCCATGCTTATCACCCTATAGGTGCCTTGTTAAATGACCTCTGAGTCATTGACAGATGAAACTTAATGCTGAGCTAGGCCTGTTGACCCTTGTTGACCTTCTCTATCCTCTTTTACTCTGGGTGAAACTTACCATCTGAATACTGGTGCGGGTGACAGCTGAATCAAGGATTGAAGGAGCGATTGGTCGCTCTTCACAAGTTGAAGGGGGCAATCAGCCGTCCGTGCCGCATGAGGCCTAATAAGTCTTGGATTTGAAGATTGTGATAACAGTACAGCCACATGCTATATAGGCACTGGCTTGGTTAATTAGTTAGTTCACTCTTATTGTCGTCATCGCTGTACCGCGGATGGGATAGCTGCCTTGCAAGGAATATCCTCGGCACAAAAGGGGGGCCCGGACTGTGAACTACGGTTACTTCCGTGTTGAAACCTAGTGGGCTTGGCACAGTAAGTTTGGTCTAATGAAAGACCTCGTCACAATCTCCCTGCCGGTATACCAAATGGTGTACTACGCCAGCGGCCATTGGTGGCAACAAGTCGGGATTGTGTCGTGTGGGTAAAGTGTACAACCTCTGCAGAGTGTAAAACTATTCGAATAGCCGTGTCCACGGTCATGGACAACACATGAATCTTTCTTGACATACAGGACCTGTATTGCTTATTCCCTCTTTACCCCTATTCTTGGAACCTATGAAGAGTGTGAGTTGATAGAGGATCCTCACTTTGATGAAAGTTATTCTGGAGATAAAACACATTCTCATCAAAAACTGCTTTTATCCAACTGCTTTATTTGTCAAACAAAATTAGCTTTATGCAAATGAGCCATACAGCCTTCCTTTGAAGCCACATGTAGTTATGAGGACCTTCCAAGTGGGAGGCATGTTGAGTACGTAATGTACTCATGGCAATAATTTTGTTGACAACAGAGTTACCTGAAGACGAAGGTGATGACTACGACTACGATGGCGTTCCGTAGGAGTGAGGTCACGTGGACTACATCGACTGCCTGTGGCTAAGATGGAGTCGCTACGCATTTTACTTTCCGTTGTTTTTTGATTGTAATAAATGTCATGAGACATTTCACTAGGTATGTCTTGTGACAAATATACTATATTTAATGCTTTTACATATTCTGCAATGATACCATTTCACTGTGTTGTCAACAATGATCCTCGGGTTGACAATTAAACACAGGAGGATCTGGAAGATAATTTCGGGTTCTTACAGAAGTGGTATCAGAGCCGATGGGGACTATTGTTATAAGAAAAACTATTTTGAAAAGGATCATTCTCGTACTCTTGTCCTTCACTATTGCTATTGTCATCTCGTCTTATTCAACTGAAATTTAAACTCTACTTCTCTATCATCTTCTTTGTAGTATGTGAAACCTTTCCATTGCCCTTGGTGTTGAAAAGTCAGAAGCTTCACACGATGTGCCAAGAATTTCAAGATAACTTCAACCCCTGAAGCTTTGAGTAGCAACATTATTCAAGAGAAGACACTTCGAGACCTCAAGAAGGCAACAACCATCGATCATGATCCAATCATCAACGTCGATGATTAGTCCCAAGATTTATTGTGACCAGCCATATAGGATTAGGTTGGTTAACACCCTTGTAGTGATAGAACTCGTATCTTGGAGATGCAAAACCTTTCTTGTGTGAGTATTGTCTGCATTTTTTTTGGTGTTTTCCTATGCGGTCATACTAAAACCCTATTTGCAAATATGAGTTTCTTTTGAAGTTTTATTTGGTTAGCTTCATGATTATCTCGGTGTTTCTTTTGTTTTCTTCTAGGGTATCTCCGCCTTGTGTAGGATTCTTTTACTCATCTATATGCTTTCCCCTCTTCTCTATAAACCCTAGAAGACAATTTGAGAGCAAGGAAGATACAACAACCTTCTTGGAGATCTATTATCAAAGTGAACCTTATGGTAAGGCTCTTTTAAGGGTGGTAGTAGATGATAATTCATGTCAAGATTGAGGATTTGAAGACCTTCATTTGCAAAAGAAGATGAAGATTTGAAGACCTTCATTTGCAAAAGAAGACGAATATTTGAAGACCTTCACTCAACCTACCACAAAGTTCAACCTGTAGGAAGGTTCAATGACTCCAGCTACACCAAAGCTTTACCTAAAGATGAAGGGCAAGACTGAAGAATATTCAACCACTCAGTGAAGCTATCAGATTACCATCCCCGAGACCGAATGATTGTTCACATGTCCTGAAACCTAGAAGAATTATGACAACAGAAGTACCTCCAATCAAGACCCAAAGTTGCTTGCCACCAAGATCAGAATGACCCGTGATTCAATAAGCTTTTGAGAAGAATAGTGTCGAAGATGAAGCTAATCCAAACCCATTCTCTTTAGTCAGCCAGAATCTCGGGGACGAGATTTCTTTTAAGGGGGTTAGATCTGTAACATCCCGATTCTCGGAATGTTTAAGAAAAAGTTTTCCAAAAATTGGGGCGATAAAATTTCATTTGTTTTATTTGTTAACCAAGCTTAAATTGGAATTTTATAATTTAATGGATTTAAATTGAACTAATGTGAACCTAAATTAAAATTTGAGTTTACTTCTTTTCTTTTAGTCGGGCTTTATTTTCTCTTCTTTGGCATATTTAAATATGCACCTTTGAATTTACTTTGGTTTTTGTGAATCCGTTTGATATTTGTTTGAGCTTCTTTCCTTCTCTAAATTTTCCCAAGAGGAAAATCAATCTGTTTTTCCTGTCTCAAACTCTGGGCGAAATTCCATTTCTACAACTTCTTGCCTTCACTTCCCTGGGTTGAGCCACTGTTATTTTTTCTCCTGTCTAAGTCGCATGGGCTTAGCCCATCTATTTTTTCTCCTCCCCTCCTTTCTCATGGGCCTTGCCGACCTGGGCCATCTCTCTCACCCGAGCAAGAGGCTCCTCTCCTTCTGTACGTTTCCAATCTACAGAATAGAAATGACCACCTACACCTACACATAAGAGGAAACGTTCAGCCATATGGAAACTCCTACTCTTAATTCCCTTTAATTTCTACGGTTTTCAAATATGAAATTTTATAGACTGGTTCTTCTCCCACTGCCAGCCCGAGCGCTTCTCCTTCCTCCATCTACACGCACACATGTACAAAAAACGAAACGCCAACAACCATCTTTCTCTCCTTTCTCCACATCGTTTCCAATTCCTCTGGTACATATACGTGCGCCTCCACCTCCTCTTTCATTCCCGTAGCAACTCCTGCCTCTTCCTTGGTGCTCCATAGACGCGATGTTCGATCCCGTTGACGCAGCCCATCTCCATCCAAACCCCTATGCCATGTTCTTCTTCTGCATCCCATGAATCCATTCAGAGAAGAAAGAACGTGATCGGTCGACCACACACGAAGAATTCCACATGTACGTTAACACTGTTTGTCGAGTTCATCGCATCTTATCTTCATGCTCGGTGAGCAACTATCCAATTCCTTTTGCGCGCCGTCAAAACATCATTCAAGTTATCTCCTAGGCATCATAGTTCCTCCTATTTTTATCGTTGGACGCGTTGATGCTATCCCTCGCATGAACTAAATATTATTGGCATATTTCCATCATTTTAGTTCATCGTTTGATCTTGATCCCAATAGATGAAACGTTTTAAGAGGTGAGAGGAACCCGTTTGTGGTTTTAGATATTTCTATTTATTTATTTTTACTTGTGTGATGTATGCCTAGGACTCAATCCTAATTATTTTGCAATGTTAGGAGTAACACATGATTCACTAGATTTATTTTACTCTTGTTTTAGATTGTTTAAATAGTTGTACGTATTGTTTCGGCTCGATGATTTTTGGTACAATGTATAGTTCTCTTATATGCATGCGTACTAAATTTGTGAATTAGTTCCATCTTTAGTATTTTGAACTATTGATCTAGATTTTCTATTGGTTGCTAAATATTGTTGAACGTGTTGTTTCATGTGATAATTTTTCTTTTGTCTGGTACGTAGTCGTATGACATGCCTATGTACAAGTTTTTGCGATTTATTACCATGTGTAGGTTTACACAGGATTATCTTAAGCTTTGCATGATTATGGAACATTTCATGTTTTGATTATATTCATCTTTTTATTTTGCATGAATATATTTTAGATATGTTTTATCTAGTCTTACACATCCTTGTATCATGTGTTTTTTTGTGCATTTGAAATCATGTCATGCCTTTGATGGTTTATCAATTTGTTGTATTTGTGGTTTAGTTCTTTATAATAGTTGTTATGAATTGGTCGTTAACTTAGGACATAGTTGCTTGTGGCAAATTGCTCATCATTGCATCATTGTTTAAGACCATCTTATTATTTTATGTTAGCCCTACTTTGTGTCACATGACATGTTGTTTCGTGTGATATTTTAGTACAAACTTTTGAGTAGTTGTATCATATTGTTGTAGATGATTGTTAAGCAAGATTACATGGTTGGTGTCGTTATGTCATGATTCAGATTTGTATTACTATGTATGGTTTATGCTTATATCACATAATTTAGTTTATTACTTCTTTTTAATTATCCTTGGTGTTTTGTTTACCTAGGACGGTACCTATGCATGCTTAGTTGATCGACATGCCATGTTAGTGCTTACTCAAAGTAGAATGCGTGATTTTGTTGTATGCCTACCTCGTGTTATATCATTGCTAGTTTGTACTTTATGATCGCACATGTGGTTTGCCTTTTCTTAGAAGATACATGTTAATACTTTATGATTTCATATATTTTTAGTTGATCAATACCATGCTACATTGTTGTGATTATATAACTGGGTTATATAGCATGTCTATAACAAGTCATGTATTAGATCATGCCTAGTGATCTATCTTATGTCTTTGCTACTATGGATTGTAACAATAGAAATGCATGTTCTTTTGTTACTCGTGCTAGTATAGTACATTGCTTGATGTCATGATCTGGTTCTCTAACTTGCCTAAATGCTTAGTATGGTATGCCCATATGCTCATATGACATAACTAGTATGTAAGGTTGTGTGCTCTTGCCATTCTTGATATCCATGTTAGTTGATATCAACTAAGTTATCTCATTTTTCCGAGTTCTATTCTATTAGTATCATACTTTGGCATCTCGTGTGATGATCATTCATACTTAGCGTTATACAGTGTATCTAGTAGTTGCATTGTTATATATCTAGATGTCGTTTATGCAAGTGATCTTTCATGTCTTATGGTGTTCCATGTGTTATAGTTGTACTTGTGTTGCTCTTATATGATTGACTTGTCTCACTTTACTATTATGAGTGTTGTATATGTGTTGCAATAGTTCATCGCATGCTTAGAATAGTTTACCTTTCATGTTACTAGAGTTGTTCCTTGATCATATACTTAGCACATGTAACTTGCTATGTGGAGGTAATATTATAGCTAGTTGTTATGGTTGATGTTTAGTTCTTCTTGATGTTAATCATTATTAATATTTAGAAGCATCTAAATATTTATTTGTGGTTAATTGTTACTCTTAAACATGCCATGTTCTTGCTTGTGGTAGTTTGTGGTTACATTAGGATGCATTACTATGTCATGTCTAGGACAGTTGTTATTCATTTGTCCATGTCTTACATAGTTTCTTTCTAATGGGTTGATGAATGAATTGGTTTGATATAGTGGAGTTGATCCTATTTTGTTTTAATACCACTTTAGGGCCGAACCTAGGCCCAACTCATTCCATGTTGTGGAATGATGTTTGATGGCTTAACTAGTATGGTTTGTAATGTGTGTTTGTTTGTCTAAGGGAACACTTGCTCTTGAATTGTTATACAGTTAGTGTATATGCTTCGCTACTATTGACCAATATAAATATTAAGATTCTATCTAAATATTTATTTGTGGTTAACTTCTACCTTTGTCATGTTATGCTATGACTGTGTAGTTAAATGCATAGGATGGTTCCATTCCATGTGTGTTGATGCCATTGTGTTTGTTATATACTTGTTTCCTGTAGAGTTAGCCAAGATGTGTAGTGGGCACCACTACTGGTTAGTAGCATAGTTCATACTAGAACGTTAGTCTTGATCACCAAGTCTTCCTTACCCATCTCAACCCAACCATGTCCCTTCTTGAATCCTATATCTTACCTTCCTATCATGCTACCTCATTTCAGAATCTCCATCTTGATCAATATCTTGCTATCCATCTACTCTTAATTTATTTTGGATGTTATTTGGATTTACTTTTGCTTTGGTATTTATTGTTTGTCTTTTGCTATCGTTCCGACGAGTAGGCAGTGACGATATCGATGTTGGACATGGACAAAACAGGTTACTGAAGAAGGACTCAACAACGAAGGCATGCCTCCTTCTTTGTTCATACTTATCCTATGGTTTACAAAATTGCATTGAGTTTTATTGTTACTATGTGCATGCTATTTTAATTCTCGTAGCTAGCGTGTCGATTAACACATTACCTTGATCCGCTTGTCGCCTATTTACTTGACACCTGAGTAGAAGTATAAGGTTCCCGTATAGTAGAAATGCTTAGCCATGCTTATCACCCTATAGGTGCCTTGTTAAATGACCTCTGAGTCATTGACAGTTGAAACTTAACGCTGAGCTAGGCCTGTCGGTCCTTGTTGACCTTCTCCGTCCTCTTCTACCCTGGGTGAAACTTACCATCTGAATACTGGCCCGGGCGACAACTGAATCAAGGATTGAAGGAGCGACTGGACGCTCTTCACAAGTTGAAGGGGGCAATCAGTCGTCCGTGTCGCATGAGGCCTAATAAGTCTTGGATTTGAAGATTGTGATAACAGTACAGCCACATGCTATATGGGCATTGGCTTGGTTAATTAGTTAGTTCACTCTTATTGTCGTCATCGCCGTATCGCAGATGGGATAGCTGCCTTGCGAGGAGTATCCTCGGCACAAAAGGGGGGCCAGGACTGTGAACTGCGGTTACTTCCGTGTTGAAACCTAGTGGGCTTGGCACAGTAAGTTTGGTCTAATGAAAGACCTCGTCACAATCTCCCTGCCGGTATACCAAATGGTGTACTATGCCAGCGGTCACTGGTGGCAACAAGGTGCGATTGTGTCGTGTGGGTAAAGTGTACAACCTCTACAAAGTGTAAAACTATTCGAATAGCCGTGTCCACGTTCATGGACAACACATGAATCTTTCTTGACATACAGGACCTGTCTTGCTTATTCCCTCTTTACCCCTATTCTTGGAACCTATGAAGAGTGTGAGTTGATCGAGGATCCTCACTTTGATGAAAGTTATTCTGGAGATAAAACACATTCTCATCAAAAACTGCTTTTATCCAACTGCTTTATTTGTCAAACAAAACTAGCTTTATGCAAATGAGCCATACAGCCTTCCTATGAAGCCACATGTAGTTATGAGGGCCTTCCCCGTGGGAGGCATGTTGAGTACGTAATGTACTCATGGCAATAATTTTGTTGACAACAGATTTACCTAAAGACGAAGGTGATGACTACTACTACTATGGCGTTCCGTAGGAGTGATGTCATGTGGACTACATCGACTGCCTGTGGCTAAGATGGAGTTGCTACGCATTTTACTTTCCGTTGTTTTCTGATTGTAATAAATGTCATGAGACATTTCACTAGGTATGTCTTGTGACAAATATACTATATTTAATGCTTTTACATATTCTGCAATGATACCATTTCACTGTGTTGTCAACAATGATCCTCAGGTTGACAATTAAACAAGGAGGATCTGGAAGATAATTTCGGGTTCTTACACCCAGTTCAGCACTCGAAGACAAAGCACATTCAGATTCGTCATCATTTTCTTCGTGATCATGTGTGGAAGGGCGAAATCTCTATTGAGCATGTAAGGACTGAAGAACAGCTAGCCGATATCTTCACAAAGCCCTTGGATGAGAAGAGATTTAGCAAGTTGAGGTGTGAGCTAAATATCCTAGAATCTTCGAATGTCCTTTGAAAAGGACACACATCATAACACTTATGCAAAATTGATGACTTAGATGTGCAACACATGAAGAAATGTTTTTCTTCAATAAATGAAGACTAACACTCTAAGTGTGAATAAATTAACGAAGAATTGGATTCTCAGAACCCTACGACAATTGTACGTGGTGTCTGAAATCATCATTCTTATACGGTGGGTCACGCCGCCACCAAAAGTTGAAAATCTTTAATTTGAGTTTTTCTCATTTCTGAAATTCCTCAGTTGTTCATTTTCTTCAACTTTGCATTGTCTTCACTCTTTCCGCTGTTATTCTTCGTTGGCTATATATATATATGAGTTTATGTTCTCTACAGTGTTCACTTATTGCTATTTCTTCAAGTTGCTTTTTCTGCTAAGTGAATGTGATCGGGCCCTTCCCCCTATATGCTAAACTGAACCCAGTATATTCACAAATTCTTCATGTGCGTTCTATTTGAAACTCGTTCAAAATCTTCATTGTGTCCTTGTCAGCTAAAGAATTTGCGAACGGAACTTTAAGACTTATCTTATCTAAATTTTCGGCTTTTGCTGCCTAAACCGTTCCATATTCCACGGAATACTTATCTCTTCACCCACGATCTCACACGATCGCCACCTCTCAGTATGTGGGTGAAACATGTCAAGCGAATGAGAAGGGTCAGGGGCACGTTCGTCCAATTTCCTCGGGCGAGCAGCTTTTCACTTCGGCTATAAATACCCCCTCCCCTTCCTCACTTCGTTTTTACTCCACTCAACCTCACTCCCTCGCTTGAGCTTCTCAAACCCTAGCGCCGCCGCTACTTCCATCATCGCCAGGTGAGGAAGAGCTTCACTGCCTCGACCTCGTCGCCATCGTACTTGCGTCGGCCGCAGATTTCTTCACTCCGCCGCAGTCGTAGTTGTCTTCCTCTGCCAAGTTAGGGCGTGGAAGATCTGACCGACGAGCTTCAAATCTACACTTCCCAGATCGTCGTGTTCTTCGTCAAGGGTAATTAAAAGTTACTTTTAATACCCTCGTTGATTCGGATGTTTTCTACAAAATCTTCAAAAGGTGTTTATTCTTCAAATCTTCACACACTCAACACCTCACATATCTTTTGTTCTTGATCTGTTTCCCTAAGCGACATATTCTTCAAGATTCCTCAATTGTGTGGATTTTTAATCTGTACAACTCTGGAACCTAAGACTAAGAACGCTTAGTGAAATTACTCAAGGCTCATCTGGTCAAATTCCTCAAACTTGTTCTTTTTGCAAAAACTTTTGAGAACTCATATGACCTCTCCAAATTCCTCGCAATTATACTCTGTTCACAGGTACACATGTCTGCTGCTGAATCACTAGGTTCTCATCAGCTTAACTCATTTGCAGCGTTCCTCGAAGAAAAGTTGCATACCTCTTCAAAGAATTCTATTGTTCAGATTCCTCAGCTGAAGAAAATGGCTGAGGGCAAGAAGCCTCAGAAGGGTGGAAAGAGACCTGAGGTCAACACTGCTTTCGATATCCCATATGACATTTACAAGGATTATTGCACACTTGATAAGGCCAAACACGACAAAGAGGACAAAATTAGCGCAAGGTGCGCATACAAAGGATAGAGAGGAGATGGGCACGGGAATGGAGGGAATACAGATATGTCACTCCTAAGTACATGAAAAAATTCGCTCTTAACCCTCCATGCCCAAGACCTCCATTGGCACCTGGCCAAGAAGCTGATCCTACCAGCCTCAAGCGTGGTGAGGACTATCCTGATGAATGGGCCAAGCGCCAGGCCAAGCTAGCCAAAATGGCTAAGGAAGCAGTGAGGAAATTCAATGAAGACTCTGCTGCTGCTGCTGCTGCTGCTGCCACTTCTGAGGCCTCTACAAGCAAGCCTAAGAAGGCTATGCCCAAGAAGCCTGCTCACAAGCCCAGTGCTTCAACTACTATGCCCTCACGACCAAGCTCCTCAGGAATGCCCTCACGACCAAGTTCTTCAAAGCCCTCATGGCCAAATCCTCAAGCTGCACCTGCTCCTCCAAAGTCCTCAGCTCCTCCTTCAAAATTCTCAGCACTTGTGCATCTTGCCTCGTGCCAAAGGAAAACAGGCATCTCTATTGTCTCAGGAGCCTCTGCTAGTTCTTCAGCTCCACGAAATTCCTCAACAGGCCCCACACTGCTGAAGAAAAAGGCCACTGCTAGACGAGGGTCTCGACCAAGTCCTCACAAGAAGTAGGTCGCCTTTCAAGTGTCGTCTGATGAAGACGAAGCTAATGATGAGGAACATGCTGAAATCATCAGGAACAGGCAGCTCAGGGCCGCTAAAGCCAAAAGCACACATGTGCCTCTACTTTTGGATCCTAAGTTGATCCTCGATTTCATCGACTTATGGCACAAGGACCCCAACACGCCCATGCCTGACTTCAAATTGACTCCTGGCCAAAGTCACATGTTGACAGCCTTCATAGTCGAAGAAAAGTGGAAATTTGAAAAGGCTAGGCAGTTGAAGAAAGCGCAATACAAGAAAGAGCGCTTCCTGAAGAAGAATGTTGTCTCTATGACAACTGAAGAACTTGTCACTATTCAATTTGAGATCAAGAAACTTAGTGATGAATTTGACGCGTACCGCGCTGACTGGCTGGGAGCCAAGGTCCGTTTTGTGAAATTAGCTGAAGGACTCACCAAGAATGTTGCAGCCCCAACGCAACAGGAAATTCCTCAGGCTGAGGCATCTGCTCAGCCTACTGAAGAACATGCCAGCACCGCTGATGAAAATTAGGTTGCTGATGAAACTGCTAGTGTCAGGGCTGATGATTGCATTCCAGCCGCTAAAGAAACTGCTAGGGCAACCACTTGTGTTGTGCCTGAAGAAACTGTCAGGACAGCTGAAGCTTCAACGGCTGGGCCTGAAGAAACTGAAGATGCCAGGGCAACTGCATCAGTTGCGCTTGAAGTATTTGAGCCAATTTCCTCTGCTCCTCCTGCACCTACCCCAAGTCCAATTCTTCCTTTTGCATCCGATGTGAAGAAGACTAAGGCTGCAGAGCGTGCAACTGTGAAGAAAAGGAAAGCATCAACTTCATCAGATTCTTCAGCTCCGAAGAAGATGAAGAAATTGACCAGCTCTTTTGAGAATCTAATTGATGATGTCCTATCTCGAACATGCCATCAAAGGAACTCGTTCCTTTTGATTAAGAATATGTGATCCCAAGCGGATCAGATGAAGAGATTCCTTCTGCTGCTTCGTCAGAGCAGTTGCATGAAGAAATTGAAGCGGACGCAATCCCTTCAACTCCAATCATCTCATTGCCCATGCCTCAGTTCACAGCTGAAGAGGCCGGCGTTGAAGAAATCAATGAAGAAGATGAAGATGTGGACATTGGGTGCACAGCGCCTGTGATGAATGATGACTTTTGGGAAAGTCGGCACCCCAATTCTCCTCTATTCACACCACTGCAACAAATTTCTCTGTCCCCAGTGAATACTGAAGTTCAAATGGGATCTGAAGAACCACACCCCACACCGTCTATCCATGAAGAGGTTCCAGCCACTAGTGCTGATGAAATTGTTAATGAAGAATTGAAAACCCAGGCTGCCACTGAAGAAACTGAAATTCCTCAGTCTGTGGATCCTGAGATTGCGATTCCTGAGGTGGTGATGCAATTGACCGATACTCCTCAACCCAAGCCAAAGGATCCCTTCTCAAATAAGCAAAAATTCAAGGTTGATGACTTCTTCGGCGAGCATGTGTTCTTCATCGATTATAAGCCATATGACTCTGCTCGTCTTAGAAGGAAGCGTTTCTGGACTGCCAGCCAAGCCAACCTTTATTCTTCACTGCTTTTCAACAAAGACAAAGTCTTCGACCATGAGCATATTCCTCACGTAGACATGAAATCACTACCTTGCTTCACCCCAGTCCTAAGTGTGCTTCATGATGCAGGACTGCTCAACTTTTGCACTGACATTGTTGATTGGAATGAAGAGCTAATTCTTCAGTTCTATGCAACACTGCACATCACAGGAGATGCTGACAATGTGAACTCTTGGGTTTTGGACTGGATGACCGAAAATACTCACTATAAAGCACCGGGCTCTGAATTGCTTCATGCTCTGCCAATCAGTCCTCCCCTTGATGGCGCTCGTTGTCTGTACCATGAACCTGAACTCACTACTCATTATATGCAAGTATTGGTGAAGCCGCTGAAGCCCGGTCAAGCCCCAAGGACCAAATTCCTCGTGAAGGAATTATTGTACGTGCCAAGAACAGTCTATCGCATTCTGACGAAGACAATGAGTCCAATCAAAGGCCACGACTCGACTGATGAGGAAGTCGTTGGCATCATGAAGAATCTGTTGTTCCATATCATGCATGGCATTCCTGTCAACTATCATGATTTCTTCATGAGAACTCTGGCAAATGTTGCACTCTCTCCGTTTGAGTTGAAGCCTTACGCTCCTTGGATTATGAGATTCCTCAGAACAAGGTCTTCACTCAACTACAAGGCTGATTTTCAGAATCATCTCAGCTACTTGCCCCCCATTGAAGTCCTCAAGCGGACATTTTCCTCAGCTAATGAAAAGGGCAAGGCCGCTGCTGTTATTGATGAAGGCAATCGTCCATTGGATGGTCAGTTTCGCAAAGCTGCATCTTACTCCACCAATGATGACTCTGCTACTCATGACTATGCCGCTAATGCTTCTAAGCCAAATCCTCAAGCCACGGCTCCAAGAGTAATGACTGATCGTGAGCTTCTTCTTAGTCTTCACCAGAAGGTGGATCGAAACCACAAATGGGTTAAGTGTCAGTTTGGTTCCATTTTCACAACATGACTGCTACACACTGCGGAAGGCCCTACTACAACAACCGACCCCAACAACGCTGGTGCTCCTTCATCATCATGATATTCTTCAGGGGCGTTGGTCCTCATTTTTCGATCCTTTTGGTCATTCGATGACAAAGGGGGAGAAATTTGAGTTAGTCTTCAAGCGGATCTACATATATGGGCATTTTTGCTAAGTTACAACTCTCGTTCTTTTTGAAGACTTTGCTAGATCGAGTTGTAATCTTAAACCCTATGGTGGTCTGATACTTTTGTTGTGTTATTCTCCATGCTTATTCCTCATTAATATTAATGCACGCATGCTGAATTACATCAGTCACCATATTTCATCATGCATTTCAAATTCTTCATATCATATGTTAAATGCGTGTATGAATTACAAGATATAGGGGGAGATCTCCATGATTCTACTCTTCAAGTGTGCATTGCTTCAAAAGCAAATTCCTCACTATGCACATATTCACGGGGAGTTCTTCTATATCTTGCAATCAAATTCCTCAATATCAGTATTTACACTTCATATGTTTATCCCCGTTGAAAACTTAACCTATATTGTCATCAATCACCAAAAAGGGGGAGATTGTAAGTGCATCTAGTGCCCCTTAGTGATTTTGGTGTATTGAAGACTTATAGGTTAAGGGACTGATGCTTTTGTGAGTGTATACAGGTCTATAAGTCTATGAGGAGTTTGATATTTACAGAGAAAGCCGACCCCTAAAAATGAAGTTCTTCGACTAAAGACTTTGGATTTCTGAAGACTTTCTGAAGACTTTGTAAGTGAAGAAATTGGTGTGACCTTGAAGACTTGGTATTCATTCGAGGAACATGAAGCGTGAAGACTTTTGTTTTCATAGTTTCATTTTCTCTTTCTTGCGTCATAGGAAACACCGTACTATTAAAGGGGGTCGAGGAAATACTAAGGAAAAATTTCCATGTGATGCTCAACTCAAAATCCTACACCTACCAATCCCTTCGAGTGAAGCCATTGGAAATCTCATACAGTTCATCAATTTCTTCAAAGGATGAGATGAAGTTCTTCTGGTCTCTGAGGAATTTGTTCTGACTGAGGAGTTAGGAATTCGCCAGTGCGGATTGCCTACAAGTGAGGAACATGATAGCCCTGAGGAATTTGAACCTCAAATTTCCGACCGTTGTTGTGCTATGCGCCAGCTGTCCCAAAATATCTTCTCCGCCTAACGGTCATATAATTGAAGGGCATTTATGTCTTATCATGTCGGGCTGCTCCCTCGCTATAAATAGCTCCCCCTACAACCACTAGCTGGTTGGCTGCTCCGAGAGAAACTGACACTTGTCATTTGAGAGCATCCCATCCTCCGAGGACTTTGAGCGGAAATCATCAAGTGAGGAAAACCCAAACCCAAACACCTACAAACCCAAAGTGATTGAGCAACACTGAAGAGATTGATCCTGCGTGGATCCCACGCTTGTTACCTTTGAAGACTGTGCATCTTCCAGACGGTTAGGCGTCATGGTCTAGAGCATCCAAGAGGAAATTGTGGATCGCCGAGTGACCGAGTTTGTGAAGGCTTGGAAGTCACCTGAAGACTTACCACGAGTGATTGGGCGAGGTCTGTGTGACCTTAGCTCAAGGAGAATACGGTGAGGATTGTGTGTCCGGGACTGTGTGTCCTCAGGTTTAAATACCTAGCCACTCTAACCAGACGTACAACTGTCACAGCTGTTGGAACTGGTCTACCAAATCATTGTGTTCACCAAGCCTACTGGTTCTATTTCCTCAACTCTTTCATTTCCTCATTACTGTGTTGTGTGCTTGTTCATATCTGTTTGAAGACTTTGGTCAAGAGTTTCTCAATTTCCTCAGTTCAATTTCTTCACCGCTTGTCTTCATCCTGTTTTATTCTTCCGCCACGCTTCTCGTACTCTATGTCTGTTTTCATTTCATCATGATGTCCATGTTTATGTTTTGTCATGTATGCATCGAGTACTTATTCATGCAAGTAGTTCTTCGCTAGGAATTTCCTCACCTGAAATTCCTCATGAAGAATTCATAAAATCGCTTATTAACCCCCTCTAGTCGATATAACGCACTTTCAAGGTCGGTGGAGGGGGCGGCACCTGGGGTTCAAGCCCGGCACCGGCGGAGGCAAGACTCAGCCAGAGGGCTGTGCACCGGGCGGCGGCTATAGCGCCCAACGGCGGGGTAGGGCACCCGGGGCCAACTAGCCCGGGCACCCGAGGCGTCCATGACGAGGGGGCGGCCGGCTGGACCGGGCACCCGGGGATGTCCACGTCAGGGCACCCGGAGTGTCCAGGGGCCTCCGTCTTCCTTGTCTGGACCACTCCTGTCTTCTCCCTCCCCGAGAGACCTCGTGCGTGCTTGAACCTTCGGGTGGACTTGGTGTTCCTTCCATGCTTCCTCGCGATTATCTCCGAAGTACCTAAGAATGCACAACGTTTCCATTTGAGTTAGGATCAAACTCTCGTTTGAATCCGAACGAAACCCGAAGGGGAAAGAATTGACCTCGTTCTCGATGGCACATGCGCGAGCTCTTGTCAACGGTCCTCTTCGTCCTTGCGGTGGTGGTGTGACGTCCATGGTGATGGTCGAAGGATGCTCCGCATAATCTCCCCCCCCCCTTGGGAGATATCCGTCCACGGATCGTGATCTTCATCACCATGGGAAAGAGAGGGCGTCGCCATGTAGAAGTGGACAACCACCAAGCACTTATCATGTTGAAGCTCGAAATGGGCACTCTCCAATGTCGCACCGTCTTGTGAGTCCTTCAAAAGGAGCAAGTATAACAAACACTTGGAAAAACAAATTTGGTTAGCGTTAGTGCAAAACCAAGCATTCAAGAGGTGATTCACCAAACAAGTGTCCTCATCAAGCAGAGCATAAGGTGTGACAAGGGATTATGACATGTTGTCGGTGTCAAAACCGGGGATCTCGGGTGGGGGGTCCCAAACTGTGGGTCTAAGGTCGATGGTAACAGGAGACAGGGGACACAATGTTTACCCAGGTTCGGGCCCTCTCTATGGAGGTAATACCCTACTTCCTGCTTGATTGATCTTGATGAATATGAGTATTACAAGAGTTGATCTACCACGAGATCGTAATGGCTAAACCCTAGAAGTCTAGTCTGTATGACTATGGTAATGAGTATCTCTCCCTCCGGACTAAGTCCTCCGGTTTATATAGACATCGGGATGACCTAGGGTTACACAAGATCGGTTACAAAGGAAAAGAATCTACATATTTGGTCGCCAAGCTTGCCTTCCACGCCAAGGAGAATCCCATCCGGACACGGGTGCAGTCTTCGGTCTTCATGTCTTCACAGCCCATCAGTCCGGCCCATGGCTATCAGGCCGGACGCCCGAGGACCCCTTAGTCCAGAACTCCCTCAGTAGCCCCTGAACCTGGCTTCAATGACAAGGAGTCCGGTGCGCAGATTTGTCTTCGACATTGCAAGGCGGGTTCCCTTCCTTCCGATCTCCAAGATAGTCTCCGGACGTGATGATTATAGGTAATGCTAGTCCGCCGGACCCTGCCGTGCCAGCGACGGCCTCTCCGCCTGTGGGAGTTTAACCCAGAAGGTCCACGGACTCTTCAGCACTTCTTCGGCACTATGCACGAAGGGATGTGGGAATTATTCTTCGGGAGATGAAAACAATGGCCGGACACCACCGAAAATACTGGCCTAGACTGTAACCATCCGGATACCCCGGTAAGTACTCATCTGCCGAACACCTCATAATATGATATCCTATGGTAAGATACTGAGCAAACCATCCTTTTCCCGGGCTGGATAAAGAAAGCAGAATGGATTAGGTGTCCAGCCCCTCTTCCCGAGGACTCAGCAGACCCCTTGTTAACAAGGATGCTGGCACCGGCACCGTACCAGGTGCCGGCAGGGGAGGGCAAGGTGGAGAGTGAGAAAACCCGGGATGACCTTCGTTCCGGAGGTAAATCAGATACTGAGTTCGGAGAAATCGACACTCCTTCGCTTGGAGACAAAGGCGAAAGAGAAGCCAGTATCCCCTCTCCATTCAGGAGGAAAAGGGCCGCCTCCGAAGGTTGGGAGGGGCGATCTCCTAAAAGGGGCAAGATGCCACCGTTGATCGGCTCGGATTTGGAAGGCGACGCCATTGAACAGCTCCATCATGAGGACAAGCCCTCAACCAAACCGTAAGTGAATCTAGGGTGCTTTGATAGCGTCCCACTCCTTTCCTGTTACCGGAGAGTTACGTAACGTGCCTGTGTATTTTTTTTACAGTTCGGCACAGAGTTTTTCCGGGCAATCCTCTTCTTCGGGAGATCTCCTCCCAGAGATGATGGAAAGCGTGACGCCTCCCCCGACCTCCTCGCCCAATAAGGCGGACGACTCCGAAGTGTCATCTCGGATGGTTTTTCTTGATCAACAAGCTGTGCAGGGGATGAAAGAGGCAGTACCCGAAGGCGGACCTCCGATCGTCCGGGATTCGAGGGCCAATAATGAAGGCCCCGGACTGTTCGATTTTCAATCAACGATGATTCTGGAGACGGTTGAACGGGTTCCTTCAAAGGATGGTCGTCCTCCCAGAGCGGCTTCCGGAGACCCGGCGACGCCAGATATATTGCGGGATATGCTGCGAAAAGCGTCCGTCTCGTAGGAACAGCGTACCTTGATGGGTACGGTGGATGAGAAGATTCTGTCCGTGAAGAGCGGATTGAATGAAGCCTTCATGAGCCTGCTAAAAGGCTTCGAGGTTTGTGATGTAGTTTTTTTTAACTATCTTTTATTTGCAAAGATACACCTGTGTGTAGGTAGTAGCCCCTAAGACTCGGGTTGGCTTCCCATGGGAGGCGAACGGAGGATCAAGAAGAAATATTCAAGGACTAATCTAATTAACTTGAACACAGGTTACTTCCCCCCTGGCTACTTCCCAGACTACGAAAATTGCCGAGCTACAGCGGAAGCTTGATGTGGCAGGGGATGACATTGCGTTAATCAATATGCGTCTTGATGAATCGCAAGGTATGTATTCGGGGTAGTCCCTTTACATACATTTCTGTGATATAAGCATGATGCTAAAGGCTATATACTGGAATATGCATGACTGCAGATGGTGCTGCCGCCGTTGAAACTCTTTGGGCGGAGCTGCCTTGGGCCAAGGAGTGCTACCTCTTGAGCACTGCGTTGGTTTTCCCTTGAAGAGGAAAGGGTGATGCAGCACAGTAGCGTAACTATTTCCCTCAGTTATTTAGAACCAAGGTATCAATCCAGTAGGAGGCTATGCGCGAGTCCCTCGCACCTGCACAATACAAATAAATCCTCGCAACCAACGCGATAAGGGGTTGTCAATCCCTTCACGGTCACTTACGAGAGTGAGATCTGATAGATATGATAGGATAATATTTTTGTATTTTTGTGATAAATATGCAAAGTAAAATAAAAGCAAAGTAAAAAAGCAAAGGAAATAACTAAGTGTTGGAAGATTAATATGATGAAGATAGACCCGGGGGCCATAGGTTTCACTAGTGGCTTCTCTCAAGAGCATAAGTATTTTACGGTGGGTGAACGAATTACTGTTGAGCAATTGACAGAATTGAGCATAGTTATGAGAATATCTAGGTATGATCATGAATATAGGCATCACGTCCGAGACAAGTAGACCGACTCCTGCCTGCATGTACTACTATTACTCCACTCGTCGACCGCTATCTAGCATGCATCTAGAGTATTAAGTTCATGAAAATAGAGTAATGCCTTAAGCAAGATGACATGATGTAGAAGGATAAATTCATGCAATATGATAAAAAAACCATCTTGTTATCCTCGATGGCAACAATACAATACGTGCCTTGCTACCCCTACTGTCATCGGGAAAGGACACCACAAGATTGAACCCAAAGCTAAGCACTTCTCCCATTGCAAGAAAGATCAATCTAGTAGGCCAAACCAAACTGATAATTCGAAGAGACTTGAAAAGATAACCAATCATACATAAAAGAATTCAGAAAAAATTCAAATATTGTTCATAGATAATCTTGATCATAAACCCACAATTCATCGGTGTCAACAAACACACCGCAAAAAGAAGATTACATCGAATAGATCTCCATGAGAGAGGGGGAGAACATTGTATTGAGATCCAAAAAGAGAGAAGAAGCCATCTAGCTACTAACTATGGACCCGAAGGTCTGAGGTAAACTACTCACACTTCATCGGAGAGGCTATGGTGTTGATGTAGGAGCCCTCCGTGATGGATGCCCCCTCCGCGTGAGCTCGAACAGGCCCCAAGATGGGATCTCGTGGGGCATGAAGGTTGCGGCGGTGGAATTAGGTTTTGGCTCCGGATCTGATCGTTTGGGGGTACGTAGGTATATATAGGAGGAAGGAGTATGTCGGTGGAGCAACAGGGAGCCCACGAGGGTGGAGGGCGCACCCCCCTACCTCGTGGCTTCCTCTTTTGTTTCTTGATGTAGGGTCCAAGTCTCCCGGATCATAATCTTCCTAAAAATCACGTTCCTGAAGGTTTCATTCCGTTTGGACTCCGTTTGATATTCCTTTTCTGCGAAACTCTGAAATAGGCAAAAAACAGCAATTCTGGGCTGGGCCTCCGGTTAATAGGTTAGTCCCAAAAATAATATAAAAGTGGATAATAAAGCTCAATAATGTCCAAAACAGTAGATAATATAGCATGGAGCAATCAAAAATTATAGATACGTTGGATACGTATCAAGCATCCCCAAGCTTAATTCTGCTCGTCCTCGAGTAGGTAAATGATAAAAAGATAATTTTTGATGCGGAGTGCTACTTGGCATAATTTCAATGTAATTCTTCTTAATTGTGGTATGAATATTCAGATCTGAAAGATTCAAGATAAAAGTTCATATTGACATAAAAATGATAATACTTCAAGCATACTAACTAAGCATTTATGTCTTCTCAAAATAACATGGCCAAAGAAAGTTCATCCCTACTTAATCATATAGTTTAGTCATGCTCCATTTTCGTCACACAAGAATGCTCTCATCATGCACGACCCCGATGACAAGTCAAGCAATTGTTTCATACTTTAGAAATCTCAAACCTATAAACTTTCACGCAATATATGAGGGCGAGCCATGGACATAGCACTGTGGGTGGAATATAATATGATGATGGGGGTTATGTGGAGAAGACAAAAAAGGAGAAAGTCTCGCATCAACGAGGCTAATCAATGAGCTATGGAGATGCCCATCGATTGATGTTAATGCAAGGAGTAGGGATTGCCATGCAACGGTTGCACTAGAGCTATAAATGTATGAAAGCTCAACAAAAGAAACTAAGTGGGTGTGCATCCAACTTGCTTGCTCACGAAGACCTAGGGCACTTGAGGAGGCCCATTGTTGGAATATACAAGCCAAGTTCTATAATGAAAAATTCCCACTAGTAAATGAAAGTGACAAAACAAGAGACTCTCTATCATGAAGACTATGGTGCTACTTTTAAGCACAACTGTGGCAAAGGATAGTAGCATTGTCCCTTCTCTCATTTTTTTTGGGCCTTCTCTTTTTTTATGGCCTTTCTCTCCTTTTTTTTTATTCCTCACTTGGGACAATGCTCTAGAAAATGATGATCATCACACTTCTATTTATTTACAACTCAATGATTAGAACTCGATACTAGAACAAAGTATGACTCTATATGAATGCCTCTGGCGGTGTACCGGGATATGCAATGAACCAAGAGTGACATGTATGAAAGAATTATGAATGGTGGCTTTGCCACAAATACTATGTCAACTACATGATCATGCTAGCAATATGACAATGATGAATGTGTCATGATAAACGAAATGGTGGAAAGTTGCATGGCAATATATCTTGGAATGGCTATGGAAATGCCATAATAGGTAGGTATGGTGGATGTTTTGAGGAATATATAAGGAGGTTTATGTGTGAAAGAGCGTATCATATCACGGGGTTTGGATGCACCGGCGAAGTTTGCACCAACTCTCAATGTGAGAAAGGGCAATGCACGGCATCAAGAGGCTAGCAATGATGGAAGGGTGAGAGTGCGTATAATCCATGGACTCAACGTTAGTCATAAAGAACTCACATACTTATTGCAAAAATCTACAAGTCATCAAAAACCAAGCACTACGCTCATGCTCCTAGGGGGATAGATTGGTAGGAAAAGACCATCGCTCGTCCCCGACCGCCACTCATAAGGAGGACAATCAAAGAACACCTCATGTTTCAAATTTGTTACATAACGTTTACCATACGTGCATGCTACGGGACTTGCTAACTTCAACACAAGAATTTCTCAAATTCACAACTACTCAACTAGCACGACTTTGATATTATTACCTCCATATCTCAAAACAATCATCAAGCACCAAACTTCTCTTAGTATTCAACACACTCATAAGAAAGTTTTTACTATTCTTGAATACCTAGCATATTAAGATTATTTAAGCAAATTACCAGGCTGTTTAAGACTCTCAAGATAATGTAAGTTAAGCCCGAGAGATCAATAGTTTCTATAAAACAAATCCACCACCGTGCTCTAAAAGATACAAGTGAAGCACTAGAGCAAAACTATATAACTCAAAAGATATAAGTGAAGCACAAAGAGTATTCTAATAATTTCCAAATCATGTATGGCTCTCTCAAAAGGTGTGTACAGCAAGGATGATTGTGGTAAACTAAAAATCAAAGATCAAATCATACAAGACGCTCCAAGCAAAACACATAGCATGTGGTGAATAAAAATATAGCTCCAAGTAAAGTTACCGATGGAAGTAGACGAAAGAGGGGATGCCTTCCGGGGCATCCCCAAGCTTTGGCTTTTTTGTGTCCTTAGATTATCTTGGGGGTGCCATGGGAATCCCCAAGCTTAGGCACTTGCCACTCCTTGTTCCATAATCCATCAAAAATCTTTCACCCAAAACTTGAAAACTTCACAACACAAAACTCAACAGAAATCTCGTGAGTCCGTTAGCTTAAAGAAAACAAAAGACCACTTCAAGGTACTGTAATGAACTCATTCTTTATTTATATTGGTGTTAAATCTACTGTATTCCAACTTCTCTATGGTTTATAAACTATTTTACTAGCCATAGATTCATCAAAATAAGCAAACAACACACGAAAAACAGAATCTATCAAAAACAGAACAGTCTGTAGTAATCTGTAACTAATGCAAACTTCTGGAACTCCAAAAAATCAGCCAAAATGGGACGACCTAGGCAATTTTCTTATTGATCAGCAGCAATTGGAATTACTATTTTATCACGTTCTGATGATTTTTAACAATTGTTTTCGTGAACAGAAAGTTTCTTGAAATTTCTGCAAGATCAAATAACTATCATCCAAGAAGATCCTATAGGTTTAACTTGGCACAAACACTAATTAAAACATGAAAACACATCTAGCCAGAGGCTAGAACAAATATTTATTCCAAAAAAGAAGCAAAAAGCAAAAAACTAAAATAAAATTGGGTTGCTTCCCAACAAGCGCTATTGTTTAATGCCCCTAGCTAGGCATAAAAGCAAGGATATATCTAGGTATTGCCATAATAGTGGTATGTCAAGTCATGTAAACTTTTCTCATATTCTCTACGTTCAGCAGCAAGTTTTCTTTGAGGCAAGCAAAAATAATCAAAAGGGCTAAATTTAATGGGACAAAAGTCCCCAAGATCAATCTCGGGAGGTATGGGTTCCTCCCTAGGCCCTTTGTATTGCACAACCAATTCATCATTAAGAGCATTCTTTTGGCAAAAAGTCACAAGCCTTTGTTCAAGAGGAAAACCTAATCCATTATTCTGAATAGCAAAATCATCATTAAGCTCGGAAATTCTATCAACTAGAACATCGGCGGGAACCTTTTTCCTAAGATTTTCGTTATAAGCAATATGATCCAAAGATTGTAAATGCATCATGTCTTCTTGATTAAAAAGGATAGCTTCAATGGGACGATGACTAGCATCTACCCTATAATGCGCAAAGATTTCTTTGGCCTCTTTTATTATGAATCTAAACTCATGAGCCAAAAAGATAGTGGCGGCACGCTTAACATAGGAATGCTCAATGTTAGAGAATTCTAGGAAAATTCTTTGTATGCAAGGATGCATGTGCATAAATTGCCTTTCAAGTTCAACTATAAGCATGGCAATAGCGTCCGCAAGACTACTAGTTCTATGGAGAATAGAACCGCCCATAGAAGGCAAAGCTCCGGCACAAGTAAAGAAATCTTGAATAACTCCTTTTCCAATAATATTACCACAACCAATTCAAAATCTTTTTTGTATGCAAGGTAGGGGGTTCTTCAGCAGGAGCATCAGAATTTTCTATGATATTGGTACTGTCCATATCGGCAATATTTTCCCCAAATTCAGACATAACGACAGAGAGAGCGAGTGGCAAAAAGAAGAAGGCGAACGAAAAAGAGACGGCGAATAAAACGGCAAGGGTGAAGTGGGGGAGAGGAAAACGAGAGGCAAATGGCAAATAATGTAATGGATTGTGATGGGTACTTGGTATGTTGACTTTTGCGTAGACTCCCCGGCAACGGTGCCAGAAATCCTTCTTGCTACCTCTTGAGCACTGCGTTGGTTTTCCCTTGAAGAGGAAAGGGTGATGCAGCACAGTAGCGTAAGTATTTCCCTCAGTTTTTGATAACCAAGGTATCAATCCAGTAGGAGGCTACGCATGAGTCCCTCGTGACCGCACAATACAATAAATCCTCGCAACCAACGCGATAAGGGGTTGTCAATCCCTTCACGGTCACTTACGAGAGTGAGATCTGGTAGATATGATAGGATAATATTTTTGGTATTTTTGTGATAAAGATGCAAAGTAAAATAAAAGCAAAGTAAAACACCAAAGGAAATAACTAAGTGTTGGAAGATAAATATGATGAAGATAGACCGGGGGCCATAGGTTTCACTAGTGGCTTCTCTCAAGAGCATAAGTATTTTACGGTGGGTGAACGAATTACTGTTGAGCAATTGACAGAATTGAGCATAGTTATGAGAATATCTAGGTATTACTGACTCCTGCCTGCATCTACTACTATTACTCCACTCATCGACCGCTATCTAGCATGCATCTAGAGTATTAAGTTCATGAAAACAGAGTAATGCCTTAAGCAAGATGACATGATGTAGAGGGATAAATTCATCCAATATGATAAAAAAAACCATCTTGTTATCCTCGATGGCAACAATACAATACGTGCCTTGCTGCCCCTACTGTCACCGGGAAAGGACACCACAAGATTGAACCCAAAGCTAAGCACTTCTCCCATTGCAAGAAAGATCAATCTAGTAGGCCAAACCAAACTAATAATTCAAAGAGACTTGAAAAGATAACCAATCGTACATAAAAGAATTCAGAAAAGATTCAAATATTGTTCATAGATAATCTTGATCATAAACCCACAATTCATCGGTCTCAACAAACACACCGCAAAAAGAAGATTACATCGAATAGATCTCCACGAGAGAGGGGGAGAACATTGTATTGAGATCCAAAAAGAGAGAAGAAGTCATCTAGCTACTAACTATGGACCCGAAGGTCTGAGGTAAACTACTCACACTTCATCGGAGAGGCTATGGTGTTGATGTAGAAGCCCTCTGTGATGGATGCCCCCTCCGTGAGCTCCTAACAGGCCCCAAGATGGGATCTCGTGGGTACGAGAAGGTTGCGGTGGAATTTGGTTTTGGCTCAGATTCCGATCGTTTGGGGGTACGTAGGTATATATAGGAGGAAGGAGTATGTCGGTGGAGCAACAGGGGGCCCATGAGGGTGGAGGGCGCGCCCCCTACCTCGTGGCTTCCTCTTTTGTTTCTTGATGTAGGGTCCAAGTACCCCGGATCATATTCTTCCTAAAAATCACGTTCCCGAAGGTTTCATTCCGTTTGGACTCCGTTTGATATTCCTTTTCTGCATAACTCTGAAATAGGCAAAAAAACAGCAATTCTGGGCTGGGCCTCCGGTTAATAGGTTAGTCCCAAAAATAATATAAAAGTGGATAATAAAGCCCAATAATGTCCAAAACAGTAGATAATATAGCATGGAGCAATCAAAAATTATAGATACGTTGGAGACGTATCAAGGAGCAGGCCCGGTTTAGTAATGCGGCTGCCGAAAAGGCATCGGCTGAGTTAAAAGCCGAACAAGCTGCTCGGCGCCAAGGTGAGGAGAAGATATCCACCATGGCGCTCGAATTAAAAAAAGTTGCTAGCCACTGTGAACTTCTTGAGAAGGAAAATGAAGCCAAAACGGTTGAACTTGACAAGGCCTTATGAGAGGCGAGAGAAGTGCGGTCTGAATCCAGAGCAGCCCATGAGGAGATCCGGCAAGCTAGGGAGATTGCGGCCGGTAAGCTCTTTTTGCTGCAGATTAAGTTTGGCGATCCGAACTATGCTCAGCTTAACCAAGTGTGGAGTTCTCCGGACGAGTTTTTAGACTTGCCGAAGAGTTCTTCCGATGCAGCGCAGTTTTATCAAGCGCGAGAGGGGTATGCAACGGAGAAGCTTTTCTGGTGCGTCAAAGCGCCCTCTGTTGCTGAATGAACAAATGTCTCAATGGGCCGAGCTTCATAGGATATCCGGCGCTGCCATGAAGAACGTCATAATCCGGCTGTGGCCGACTGAGCCTGTTCTGAATAGCTACTTCGGCTTGGTGCAGCGGCTCGTTGATGCGGTGCCACGTATCGATGCTGTGAAGCGGTCGACGTGCATTGAGGGTGCACGGATGGCCTTTGCCCGAGTCAAGACATTCTGGGGGAAGATGAAGGCCATCGAAGTTGCGGCGAAGAGTCCACCCAAGGGCAAGGACCATTATGCACCGGAGCATTATTTTGAAGATGTCTTAGAGGCCGCCCGCTTAATAGAGGGTCAATGCTCGAAAGACATAATATTCGAGTGAGGTGTATGAGAATTGTAAAATATAACTTTATAGTTAATCTATTTTTTATGTGTTGCTCGAAAGCTTATGTTCCTCCTGTACGGCCGTTTTAATACAATCTGAAAGTTTTCCAGTCATCAGCTTCAGCCCCCTTGTAGGAAGTATGGGGGTGTTCGGAAAAGCATTTAATCACTCCTGATCCAACGTCTTGGTCCATGAAGGAGGTGATGATGCGGCGAACCAGGCAATCAGACTATAGGGCGTTAACATTTTCACTTAGCCATAGGAGTTTTATAGGGGGGACTACGATATAGCCCCCAGTATGTGTACGGCTTATTGCAATATGGTGCATTACATATATGACCTGAAAACAAAGGTCCTTCATGTAATACGGAGGGAATCGCGATAGATTCTGATAAGTCATCGAGTGGTTGACCAGCTCTCGCAGCATCATGACAGTCGGTTTTCGGCTTTCTCTACTGAGGTGCTTGACCAGACGAGCCGGAAGCACAATCGCAGTAGTTCTCCCTTTACTACCCTAGTCGATAGAGCGGAACGTAAGGTAGCAAGCACAGGAGCCGAGCAATCCAACCATTGACCCAAGACATGATTCGGAGATGATGCATATAAGGCCAAACTCGCGACACCGAAGTACGCTGTAAAGTTGTTCGGACTTTGTTGGTGACTCATTTGTTCCCATACCGAGCCCCTGGCAGGTTATGCCGAGGTATATCTGTGAAACAACCATAGGAGCCATATTCATTGGCGAAAAGACACGAATGATTAATTCAGATAATGTTTACTGGGACCTGAGCGATATGCCAATGATTACTTTATGTATATAAAGACCACAACCCCGGCTATTTGACATGCCCGGGGTCGAAGGCGGAGGAAAAAGGCATATTACAGGCTCGAAATAAAGAGTGTGGTCTACAAAAAGTTATTTTGGACCTCCTGTCGCACGTCTGCGTCGCCTGTCCTTGGCGAGGGGGAATCCTTGACGGAGGTAGCCCCTAAGGTGAGTGTACGGGTCCGAACTCCGATAGAGTCAGTTTTGGATGTTTGTCCTTTGCGTCACCTGTTTTTAAGAGATGATAAAAAAAGAAAGAAAAAAGGAAGTAGATAAAAAATGTTACGGGGATGCTTGCTGGCTTGTCCGTATTGTGCTTCCGCCTATGCCCGTGGTATCTTGAGTGCATAGTGATGTATGTGTGGTACAAATATTGCAGGTATATGCGGTGGGCGGCGGAAGCCGAACTGCTATTCCTGCACCGGGATTGGTCGATCCTCTCCATCGTCCCTATCGCCTGGCGGCCTCCTCCCCTTGTGTTCGGCATTGAGCCTGTCGGCCTGCTTGAAGACCCAACAACTTCTGTTGGTATTATTAGTTGGTTTATCGGGGTGGTCGTGAATCTGGCACTGTCGGTTCAATATCCTGTCTAGGTTGGATGATCCGTCTCGGTTTGCCTTGAATGGATTTTTCTGCTAACCGGGTTTGGGATTGCTAAATCCGGCGTTGACCGTTGTATCGCGTGATCTTTCATTATCATTGCGACTATTGTGTTTGCTTCGTCGTGGCTTGCCATTGTCGTCTCGGATTTCAGAGGTGCCCGAGTCGCTAGCGCTGTTGCTTCTACGAGCGAGCCAGCTGTCTTCTCCCACGCAAAAGCGGGTCATTAAAGCGGTAAGGGCTGTCATGGATTTAGGTCCTTCTTGACCGAGTGGCGTGCTAGCCATTCATCTCGGACGCTGTGCTTGAAGGCCGCAAGGGCTTTCGCGTCCGGACAGTCGACGATTTGGTTCTTCTTAACTAAGAACCTAGTCCAGAGCTTCCTGGTTGACTCTCCGGGCTGTTGGACAATGTGACTTAAGTCATCGGCATCCGGTGGCCGGACATATGTTCCTTGGAAGTTGTCGCGGAAGGCGTCTTCCAAATCTTCCCAGCTGCCGATAGAATTTTCCGGCAGACTGTTTAACCAGTACCGAGCTGGTCCTTTGAGTTTTAGTGGCGGGTATTTGATGGCATGAAGGTCATCTCCGCGGGCCATGTGGATATGGAGGAGGAAGTCCTCGATCCATACCGCGGGATCCGTTGTTTCCGTCGTATGATTCGATGTTCATGGGTTTGAACCCGTCTGGAAATTCATGCTCCATTACTTCGTCCGTGAAGCAAATTAGGTGTCCGGCGCCTCTATGCTGGGCCACACTACGGCGTACGTCTGATGGAGTCCATTTGCAGTTTTCTGCCCGGGCGTGGCTAGTTTTATCAAGTCCGAATAGGTGGCCGTCATTGTGTGTCGAGGCACGTCCTCGCGATCCATAGAGCGATCTTGCGTGTCCTGCTCTATTGTCCAAGTCCTGTCGAAGGTCGTACATACAACCCCGAGCTGCTTTATTCTTGCCTTTACGGCGAGGTGGGGTGGTCTGGTGTTTGGCCTGAGTTGCCACTTTATCCAGACCAGGCTGTGGTCGTCCTGCCGCATTGTGCGATGATGGCACGGGGTGGTCATGGAAACAAGCATGTAAATGTGAGGTAGCGATGCAAATATGTGTGTCCAGAGAATAAGCATCTACCTCACGCTCATAGAAAGCATGCATAAGACTCTCAATGAACGGTCTATGGTAGGCATAAGAGTCATTCGCAACACCAAATGAAGTGAAATGTATAAACACGTGGGTTAAGTGCAAGACAATCCAAGCATAATGTGCACATGATATAGTGAAAATAGTATGGCACTCCACACAATGGAAAGATCAATTGTTCATCATGTGTGAGGCAATCAAATCATTCAAGCTCGTAGTGCAAAGATGCAACATGCTATAGGTAATCATGGCAATTATGTCATGTGAGAAAATAGTAGGCATAGGCAATGCACATGGCATATCACAAGCACGATCACAAAGCAATATATCATCATAGGAATGGATCACAAAGGAAACAAGGCAAGAACAAGCAATATCTCCACCAAGCTTGCAAATACACATACAAGTAGTAGAATCAATCATCATGTGTAATGCAAAGCATGGGTCACAAATGCATGGTGAAGGCATCGGAATAAGCATGTCATGCAAAGTGAACATGGCAAGATGGGCATATAATATGTAATGGACAATAACCCATAGCCAAGTGGGGGCCATGTAGAAGAAATGCGCGAAGAGAGCGGTGGGAAAGGAAATCCATGGAATCCCAAGTCATCATTGCTCTTTAGAGCTTGTTTTGTCAACTCATGGGATTGTGAGGTTGATAAGTATTCATGGGTACCTACAGAAAAGGGACACAAACCAAAGAAATTGTATGCGTGGTAAATGTACGCATAAATCCATCATGATGTGTATGTGCATGTGTGAGTTAGCACAAGATAAGCATCGCTCAAAGAAATTTGATGCATGGTATAAGAACATGTCATCCATCATGAAAGAATAGTTGTTATGTATGACACGTTGGGGACACAAATTGAGAATGCAAGTATATGACACATCACTAGCATGTTTATTCATGGGGAGCATATGGTGCACACAAGTAGTGGGATCATGCAAAGTATGGAAAGCATCAAAATCTCCTAATATGTATGAGGAAACTATGGGGGTCTCCTCATGAGCATTCGTGGAAACATCACATTGAGAATATTGACAACATCCAAAACAATGCATATTCGGAGCTAGTTGGTCATGGCATGGTATATGAGATAAATGATGCAAACGGAGCATACAAAAATCATTACAAGAAAAACAAATGCCAATAACCATGGGCTTGTCATCTATGCCATATGTGCAAATTGGGTTTATTTTAATGGCATCTGCATAGTCACTATGAAGAGATTGCAAATATGACATATGGTTGATCTCATGCATAGCATATGACAAGTCAAGCGGATTGTCAAACATGATGTGACCTAGAGAATTATCACAAGAAATCCTATGTAACATGGCATCACAATTAATGGACTCCACATGGAAATCATCAAACTCATCATAATCATCGCATGGGAAAGTCACACTAGCATGAAGCATGGTAATAGGTGGATCAATATCATGCAAGCAATCAATGTCAAGAATGTCCACTAGTGGGACTAGAGCATGACCTTCACCTATGTTACCATTCTCATTCCACTCATGTGGTGTAGGTGAGGTGGTAAAGACCAAATGGTGGTCATCATCATCAACTTGATGGAACCATGTGGGGGGTGCATCATATTCCACCATGGCCACCGTTTTGTCCAAAGGAAGGATGAATTCGTCGAGGATCGGCGCGTCATCATATATGGGACCTAGCACCAAATGAGAAGACACAATGGAGGTAGAGGTCACGTCGTTAGAAATCATCGTGGCCTCACATGCCCAATCAACTATCACACTCTCTCTGTGTGGTGGTTCGCTCACTCCCTCAAAATAGGTGCACTCAAAGTCACATATGGTGGAGTCACTCATCTCACTCAAGTGGTGGGGGTTGTGGCTCTCCTCACATGGGAATTCGGGCAACTCATCATATGTGGGGCTAGTGGTGAAGTCACTCGCACTCTCAATATGGTGGCACAAGTCACTCGAGTCATCATACATCGTCGTGGTTGAAGGGAAATCCCATGCTCAACAATGTCATAGTCGCCATGGATGAAGGCCGAAGATGGCACCTCATCGCTCTCCTCCATGTCCGAAGGGAAAATCCCATGCTCGAACATCTCGTCACTGTTGCCATGGATGAAGGCCGATGTAGGCATACTCGTCGGAGGTAGGCGAAGATGACGTACGTCCAAAGGCGAAGATGCCTTGATAACACTTGGCGAAGATGCCGAAGTGGTGGTAGTATTCATAGCTCTGTCTTGTTGGTGCTCGTCCCGCGGTCTTATCTTGTGCTCATGAAGGTTTTCTTGACGATGTCGCGTGGTACTTGCATCTTGTTGCCGCTCTGAAGGTGTGCACCTTGAGTGTCTCCGCCGTGAAGATGACGAAGGGGAAGAAGACTTGTATTTGGCCACCAAGTCTCGTACTTGGTCCATCTGTTCGTCCAACTTGGTGTCGATGTAGTCCCTTTTCCTTGCTTCGTTTTGGCGAATGTCGATGGCGAGTCTCTCAACGCCTTGCATTGCTCGTTGTAGTCCGAAGGTGGACGTTTTGGTGATGTAGTTGTTTGCGCTGTCGGTGTCGTGGAAGACCGGAGATGAAAAGCCTTGCCTATCCATCATAAGACTTGAGCAAATGTGAGTGGAAGAAAGGAAAGAACTAGACCAAATGTACCTTTCCAATGTTGAATATGGATCAATGATCACTCAATAATGTATCAAGGAAATAGCATAATTGGTACCAGATCTTGTCAGTTCTCACACCTACACAAGTAAGTCTTATGCTAGAGCTCGGTGAGGATAGCGGCACAAAAATTTGATGCAAAATGTTAGCAAGAGTCAATAATGTTGGAAAAGATTCACAAATTCGCAAGTGAAACAAGTAGACCAATAGCAACGGGTGGCACACGGAAACACACACATGGATAGATAAATGGGGCCGTGCAACCAAGGAATGAGCACAAAATGTGGAATCCACAGAAAACGCTCGTGTTGCACAACTCTAGAGAGACGCTGGCATGATTGCTCAATAGGAGGATACGACACTTGATGTATCAACTTTATATCCCAAGTATGCTATATATGTATGATTCCGGTGTTTCGCATACGATGATCCAAGATGATCAATATGGTAGTATAGTATGCAATGTGGCGATGCTATGGCTCTTGCTTACAAGCTTCTTTGCTCTCTTTTTGCTTAAAAGCTTATTCTGTTTTTTTTTGTATGGCCACTTATGCGAAATGCACAAACCAAGATAGCTATTGTGTATATGTGGGAACAATTTTGTGACACAAGGGATGGTACTATGATACCAAGATGATACCAATATGATATGGTATGTACGCAATGGAAGGTGTAGATCAATGATCACTAATGTGCACAAGTAACATCGCCGGCAATACTCAATGGCTAGTCTCGATAGGCAAGTGACGCAAAATGGGCTAAGGGTTTAACAATGAAATGGCAAGAATGTAAAATGAAGGGATACCATGATACCAAGATGATATAGAAGTTACCGTTCTTGCTTACGGTTAGGGTGTCAAAATGGTGAAGTGGTTGATGTCAAATCCTTGTCGAAGGTGAGCGGCGGTGTTGTCGATGTCGAACCGTTCCTAGTTAGCCGAAACACCCTAGGAAACGGAAAAACCCGCAAACTCAAAATCTCAAAGGAAAATGTCAAATGGTGGTAGCAGAATGTGTTGGTGGTTCCGGAGTTAGCAATGCGGAAGTGGTGGTGGTGGTTGATGACGAAGCAACCATCCCTAAGTAGCCGAAACACCTTAGGAGACTCAAGTCACCACTCAAGCAACCACAAATGCTATATGGATAAAAAATGGGTTAGGTTGCCGAAAGCTATGGTGGTTTTGCGGATGATATGGTGGATGACCTAGGCAAAGATGCCAAAATGCCAAAACAATTATGGAGTCAAATGGTGCTGGAACCTATCTAGATGGATGGGGGATGTCAATGGCTACTCAACAAGCTAAAGAACGTCAAAATCGGACTCCGGGAGTGAAAGTTATGGCCGAAACGGTTTTTGTTGGTGGGCTGATTCGGGTGGTGCGGGTGCCCGGGGGTCGGAGGTGCGGGTGCCCGGGGTGGGTAGGGGAAAACAGTCCGGGGGTGCAGGCATCCGGGGGTCGAGGTGCGGGCGCCCGAGGGTTGAGGTACGGGCACCCGGTGGTGTCGGATTTTGGACGAAAATTGTGGAAAATGCAAGATTTTGGTGGATTTCGTGGTGGGAAAGGTGGGGATGGATGGGGGAATGCTAGATCCACTTGAAACCAAGCAAATCCATGGATCAAATCCAGAAAAAACCTCATCAAACTATTTTTGGTGGGGAATTTTCGAAATTGGGGAAGAACACAACAAAATTAGGATAGAGAACAAGAAGGGGGACTCCAATTTCGTGAGAAACCATGGCTCATGATACCGAGATGCTATAGGGTGGAACCCTAGATGGAGATCTTTCACGAATTGGAGGGTAAAATCCCCAAGAACAAGAAGAACACAAAGGGGGAAAACAAGAGGAACACTCAAATTGACTTGATCCAATCACACATGTGCTAGATCCAATCACACAAACAGAGATACAAAGGTCCAAATCCAACACAAGAAGATACAAGAGGTAACTAGTTCATCCCAATCCTATGAGGAATGAGGTCTTGATGATCCTATGATGGGGATCCTTCTCCAAGAGGAGGGCTTGATCTCCAATAGGAGCTTCTCCAAGAGGAGGGCTTGATCTCCAAGACGAGGTCTAGATCTCCAAAAGGAGCAAGATGAGCAAAGGTCCTTGCGGTGGTGGTGTGACGTCCATGGTGATGGTCAAGGGATGCTCCGCATCTGTTCTTGTAGTTGATGCTAGTTGGTTTAGTTGGTGGAAGATTATATGTTTAGATCCTTGATGATATTCAATGCCCCTATGATCTTGAACATGAATATGATTTGTGAGTAGTTACTTTTGTTCTTGAGGACATGGGAGAAGTGTGGTTATAAGTAATCATGTGAATTTGGTATTCAGTCGATATTTTGATGAATTTATGTTGTTGCTTCCTTTAGTGGTGTCATGTGAACGTCGACTACATGAAAGTGCTACTTATCGACTAGAGGGTGGTGAATAGGCGATTTTTATGAAAGTCTTCCAAACACAAGGTCTTTGAAGACAAACAGTTAATATGAACCTATATGATATGCAGCGGAAGATGAACTACTCTAGATAGGCCATAGTCAAGTAAGCAATTCAATGAAAGCACGAAGACTAATAGCAGCTAGGTAGTACAGATCGGAATGCAAGATAGTATGAATCCAAATAGTAATAGTCTTTGCACAATGAAGTCACATAGATCAGGCAGGCAAGCAATGACTTCACGAAGACAAACTGAAATGTAAAGGAGGTAGGGGATAGAACCAATAGCTTTGTGAAGACAAGGATTTGGTAGACCAATTCCAGTTGCTGTGACAACTGTACATCTAGTTAGGGAGGCTGAGATTGAACTCAGAAGACCGTGTCTTCACCTTATTCCCCTTGAGCTAAGTACACCCAGTCCTCACCCAATCACTCTAGTAAGTCTTCAAGGTAGACTTCCAAACCTTCACAGACTCCGTTCACTGGTGATCCACAATTACTCTTGGACCCTCAGAACGTGGCGCCTAACTGGCTGGAGGATGCAGAGTCCTCTAGTGTAACAAGTCTTCAGGTCACGCGGACAGAAAGACTTTAGTGATGCCTAACACTCTTTGGCTCTAGGTGTTTGGGCTTTGTCCTCGCAAGGATCTCTCTCTCTCTCAAAGGCTTCGGAGGTGGGCTGCTCTCGAACGACAAAAGCCGTGCACTAACTTTGAGTAGCCACCAATTTATGGTGTAGGGGATGGGCTATTTATAGCCACGAGGTGACATGATATGTCTGAAATGACCCTGGGTCACTAAGGAACTGATATGGACATAGCTATCATTGAAACATCTACGAATATTACACGGAAAATTATTAACCAGGTACTTTCGTTCCTTTGGACATATTATTTAACTAACAGAAATATAATATTACACTCATGTTGCAATTTACTTGTACTCAGGAATAAAAAAATGAAAGAAGCAAGGGAATACTTTGTTATAAAATCAAATGGAGTAATCCTTGCATGCATGTGTTCCATCATCGTTGCATGCATGCCCACCGAACCATCCATGCCATCCCATCCATCACTGATGTCACGTGGATTGCACAAGGAGGAAAGGACTTTTGATTTGAAACCATTGATCAATATCAGCGATGTGGGCCATGGGATTGTGGGATGCGCCAAGTCTCCTCACGTGCAGGGCCTGTAGCTTCGGCCTTTGTCCAACTTGTGGACAACTTCCTTCGATCAGCAGACCTGATGGAACACGTATACGTACTGGTTCGCGTCTGTACTCTTTCAATAAATAGCTAGTCTAGGGTAGGGTTTAGACTCGGGTTTTGTTTAGAGAAGTTTAGCTTTAGCTACTTTTATTTGTCTTTGCTTGTAGCAGCTAGTGCGACCGTCAAGACATTCTATCAGAACCTGAAATTTTCATCTTGTGAGATTTATTCCATCTAGCATATCCGCAATTTCAGATTGCTTGGCTAATATTTTCTTGCATGTTCTTCGACTTGCTTGCAGGAAAAATCCTTCATGGATAGGTCGATCGTGCCATTGGCTCGGTCGATAACGCCATGGAGTTGGTTCAGCGATTGCCGTGGATATTAGTCATGTACGGTTCTCCCTGTAAGGTTGGTAGCCGGATCATGAGGGTCAAGTCCCACCCAAAATCGTAGTTATCTACCTCTCTCAAAAGATCGGGCCCCAGTTTACATCAAGTGGTATCAGTTTTCAGGTTCATTTGTGAGAGATTTACAGTTCTATTAGATTAGATCTTTTTTGTCCTATAACCCATAAAAAAGCCAAAAAAATTAGATTAGTTCATCCGCTTCACCTATCTTTTTAGCCTTTAGCAATTTTTGCATCTAGTATTTGCTTTGTTGAATTTTTGGTTGCATTCATCCTAGATTTAGTGCTGGTTTAGATTAGTTGAGAAGAAAATCATCTACTAGATCAATCTGTTTTTTTCACTACCCTAATCTATCCGCCGCCGCACATAGATCATCCACCTCTTTTCAAGCATACGCGTAGGCTGACTAGACTAAAGTTTTCTTTTTTTTCCACCATAACTTTTTGGTCGCACGTTAGTTGTTGATCTGGAGTATAGTAGATTTCCATCGGGAGTCCCATCTATTGTTTATTCCAATTATGCTCTCGTCTTGTTGCTTTTGATTTGATTGGTCGCTCACATCCGCGTCACTGTTGCTCATCATTACAATCCGTCTGCGTGCTGACTATTGTTCCCTTTTGGTATGCAAAATACTACTGCTGTGTTTGTCTTCTGCATTGTTGTACTGCTTTTGCACATGTGTGTTGCCTAGCCATGCATCTCACTGATTTGTAATCTCCAGTGTACACCTCATCGGTCGTTCTCTGTAGCACTTTGAGTCAGCCGTACCATCCTCTGGAGCCGGATCCTCTAACATTACAGAGCGATGTCAGAGCTTGACATCCCTTCAGGAAACGGACACACATCGCCTCTTCTCATGCACGTGACCTGCTCTTTCTCTTTCTTCTCTTTTGGAGGGAAAAGTCACCCAGACTTGGCGCCAAAACTTCAGCCGTGAGCTGCTTCCTCCACTTCTTCTCCACTTTCCTCCACTGCTTGTCTGCACCTCACTTTTCTCTTTTCCTCTTCTCTTTGGAGCATCTGCCACTCCCACCAAGCAATATTGCTTTTCTCCTCTTCTCTTTTGGAGCATCAAGACATCGAAAATGCTCTTTTCCTCTTCTCTTTGGAGCATCAGACAACAAGCACCTGGCCTGATCAAATACAACATCAAAATCAGAATTTAGAGGCTGGTCAATGGAGAATCAAGATCCAAACAAGTAAGTTTTACTTTTATGGATCTTTTCAGTAGGGAGTTGCACATGTTAAATCAGTTCTTGTTGGTGTCACTATGTAGCAATGATATCATGAAACAAATCTGCACCTCCTCTTAATTTCTTTTGTATGGATTAGTTAGAGTAATCTTTCATTGTTTATTTTATAGGGCAAATGTCACACCTAGCTGGAAACCTCAACTTGGCATGAAATTCGATAATTTGGATGAGGCATGGGACTTTTGGATGTACTATGGAGGAAGAATGGGATTCAGTGTTAGAAAGAGGTTTACAAATCGGAGTAAATTTGATGGTGTAGTGACTTCATGCAGATATGTATGTTTCAAAGAGGGGAAGAAGTCTGCAGATAAAAGAGATAACCTAACTAAGACAGGCCGAGCTGAAATTAGAACTGATTTGCAGGTCCGTACGTCTCTTACAATAGACCGCTGAAGTCGGAAATTATGAAATATATGATCTTTGTCTTGAACATAATCATATGCTTCACTGCCGTAAGCATGCCACTTATTGCCATCACAAAGAAGGATCTCTAAAGTGCAAGCTTTTGAAATTGAAATAGCTGATGACTCAGGTATTGCACCAAAAAATGCTCATGAATTTGCTAGTCGACGTGTTGGTGGATCAGCTGGTCTAACTTACACATGCGTAGATCACAAGAACCACTTGCGAACGAAGCGCCAAAGAGAATTGAAGTATGGTGAGGCTGGAAGTATGTTGAAGTATTTTCAAGACAAATCCATTGAGAATCCTTCCTTTCAATTTTTTATACAGTTGGACAGTGAGGAACAAATAACAAATATATTCTGGGCTGATGCTAAAATGATCATAGATTATGCTCATTTTGGTGATGTTATGACCTTTGACACTACTTTTGGGACAAATAAAGAATACAGGCCATTTGGTGTGTTTGTTGGATTCAATCAATTCAGAGAAACAGTAGTATTTGGTGCTTCACTTCTCTATGACGAGACATTGAATCTTTCAAATGGCTATTTCATGCCTTCTTGTCGGTACATAACCGAAGCAGCCACGCACCATATTTCTGACCAAGATAGTGCTATGGGGAAGGCAGAGGGCATGTTTTTTCAGAATCAATACATGGGCTGTGCACTTTCCACATTATGCAAAATGCTATCAAGCACCTACCCAAAGAAAGAGAATAGTGAAGACAACGAAGACGATGTGGATGAGGGAGATAATGAGGAAAATGAATCATCTCTTCTCAAAGATTTCAGTGCTTGTATGTTTGAATATGAAGACCGAGAAACATTTGAAGATGCTTTTAATGTTATGAGAAGCAAGGTGAAAAAGCAAACTTGGATGGATAGTATTTATAAGGTAAAGGAGAAGTGGGCAGAATGTTTTATGAGAGATGCTTTCACTTTGGGAATGCGAAGCACACAACTAAGTGAAAGTTTGAACAATGACCTCAAGAATCATCTCAAGTCGGATTTAGATATCAATCGCTTTTTTCATCATTTTGAAAGAGCCGTGAAAGTGAAAAGAGACACTAAGATAAATTCAGAGCACGAGTCTAGGAAGAGTCTACCTAGAATCAAAATCCCCACACCAATGTTGCAACAAGTCGTAGTCTCTATACTCCTGCTATATTTCAAGCTTTTCAAACCGAATATGGGAGGTCAATGGCAGCAAGTGCTCATATACTACCCGGAGACAATGAATACATGGTTAAGATTGGAAGGCTTGTTGATGGGCAATATGCAACATTTGAGGAAGAATACAAAGTTGTTGGAGACAATCACCAACAAACGGCTTCATGTAGTTGTGGGCAGTTTGAGAGAGTAGGAATTTTGTGTGCTCATGCTTTGAAAGTTCTTGATTTAATGAATATCAAGTTGTTGCCGCACACTACATTTTGAAGCGATGGACAAGAGAAGCACGGTCAGGATCCATCAAAGATTGTTGTGGACGGATTTGTAGTTGAAAATCCAAAGTTGGATGCCATCACCCGATACAATTTTCTTATACACATGTGTTGTGAGTTGGCAACTCTAGCAGCCAACTCAAGAATGTTGTATTGTCATCGAGAATGCACTTATTAGTGCTACTAAGCAAGTGAAGGAACTATTGGGTGCACGCACAACTAATGTTGAAGACAGATGCCATGTCCAGTGGCTCAATCATCAAATGAATCGTTGAGTGGTACACAAGTGACTCAAACATCAAATGAATTGTTGAGTGCTGCACGTCCAAGAAAAAGAGGTTGAGAAGAAAGGCTCTAAAAGAAAATTAGGTTTCCTTGAGAGGCAACACAAGAGGAGGAGGAAAACACCATCTGTGACCACAGCGAGAAAAGAAAGAGAAGATTGTTCCATCAGCCAAATAGGGAGAAAAGGAGAACATACCATCACAGACTAGTTCGGTAAAGAAGGTTGTCTCAAAAAATCAACAAAAAGACCAAACCAATACCAAAACCGAAGGAAGCAAGCACTACAAAATATGAGTTCATGGAAAGTTTCACCAATCTGTTGACAGCTCCTATTGTTGATGAGATAGGTGTTGACACATTCGAATGGTGGAGTCCTGGTAGCTAGTAAGGTAGGAATTATTTTGGCTGCTACAGTTTGTACTCTATGTTCGAATGTTCCAAATGTTCGAATGGTGGAGTCCTGGTAGCTAGTAAGGTAGGAATTATTTTAGCTGCTACACTTTGTACTCTATGTTCGAATGTTCCAAATGTTCCAAATGGTGGAGTACTAGTAGCTAGTAAGGTAGGAATTATTTTATGATTCACAATTTGTATCCTTTCATATCACCAATCACAACACAAATCAGTGCCAATTGGTTCAAAGATGCAAGTTATTGAAGCTATCAAGCAAAAATTCAGTGGCTACTAAGCACTTCACACGCACCAAGTATTGAAGCTATCAAGCAATTCAGTTGATCCACGCACCATATGTCTTGACCTGCGATGGAGGAAGTCGAGGCGCAGCGGCGCGGATGGAGGTGTCGCCGACGATTGGAGGACGCAGACGGGCGGCGCAGACGGAGGGCGGCACGGCCGACGGCGTGATGATGAGGTACGGCGCAGCCGGGCGCGGACGGAGGTGCCGCCGGCGATTGAGGACGCGGACGGGTGGCGCAGATGAGGGGCGACACGGGCGGACGGCGTGGACGGAGGTACGGCGCCCGGCGGTGCGGACGGAGGTGCCGCCGACGATTGAGGACGCGGACGGGCGGCGCGAGACGGAGGGCACGCGGGCGGACGGCCGGCGTGGACGGAGGTGCGGCTGGCGGGCGGCGCGGACGATGTTGGCGAAGTTCGGCGAATCGCGGCGCGCGAAAGCGAGGATCGGGCGGCGCCAGCGCCAGTGATGGCAGAGGAGTCGGAGAGTTTCTTTCTTTCTTTTCTTTCGACGCCCGCCTCAGTTTCCTGAAGGGATGTCAAGCCCTGACATCGCTCTGTAATGTTAGAGGATCCGGCTCCCCATCCTCTTACTTCCTATGTACTCCCTCCGTCCGTGAATAAGTGTACATCTAGTTTTTGTTCTAAATCAAAGTTTTAAGATTTTGACCAACTTTATAAAAAATAGTACTAACATATATGACATCAAATTGATATATTATCAAAGTACATTTCAAAATGAATCTAGTGATACTAATTTGGTGCCATAAATACTTTTACTTTTTCCTAAAAAGGTGGTCAAAGTAATAAAACTTTGACTTAAGACACAAGCTAGATATACACTTATTCACGGACGGAGGGAGTATACTTTTGGTAACCGGTCTGGTACAAGAAAAAAGAGATACAAGAAAAAAGAGAAAGAAAAAGAGACAAAAAAAGTTAAAAAAGACAGGTCGGCTAAGCATCTATTTTGGACCGTTTCACTTTGTTGGCTACTCAGGACGTTGTTTTTCTGCTACTTGATCGACGTATCATCTCATATAATTTCCAGAGTAGTTTATACACTCGCGTGTCCATCCATTATATCCACTCTTGCATACAATCACATTTATTTTTTCCATAGGTTTCACTCACTTGATTCAGTATCTGGGTTTAGATTGTTTTCTCTCTTACTAGTCGACTGCCAGCACTAGTAAGGAGTTTGAGCAATTATTCAACTTGCATTGCTTTTTGCTAAATTGTGCCACTGATATTGTGAGTTGAGAAGCCTTTGCCAAGCTACACTTTTTCTACCAATAAGTACAGGTTCCGGCTCTACTGATTCCTGGTTATCACTCCATCTAATCTTCATCGGTAGTTTGAAGCCAACACCAACGCTCCGATTACCACCTGTTGCATTGGTAAGAACAAGTAAGAATTTGATACTAAGCTTGAGTGTGAGCGATTTTTCTCCACCACGTCCTACTAGTTGATAGGGTTTATACACTATGTTTTTCTCTTTCGCTAACAATGGCACAGGATCAACCCACACTTGAGGGCCTCACCTCGGATGTGAAAGTCACCAGCGAGCGTCTCGCCCAACTTGAGGGTGCTCAGATTGCGGCCGAAGAGAGGCTCAAAGCCATAGAGGATGCACATGGTGTCCAAAGGACATCTTGTCACGTCTGGACGAGTTGCGGACTGCACCCCCCTCTGTCAACTACAACGTCGATCCTCGCAACTCCACGGGTGGCGCCGCTATTTCGCGAGCTCGGCGTGTGTCCATGGGTCATCCACAACACCCAGCTACTGCCACTGATGCCGCCACCATAAACCAGCACCAACGCATTCCTCCTCGTGTCAACGATAATATGGGGATAACTATGTGGGTTATTCCGGTGACACCGAGGACGACCAAGCGGTCGACCACCACAATGACCGTGCTCATCAACAACTGCGTTTCAACCGTCAAGGTATGGCACGAGGTCCACCCAGGTATGACGTTCGAGATTATGACCACTCTAGTGCTAAAATTAAATTTACTATGCCTGCTTTTAATTGTAAATATGATCCAGATGTTTATCTTGATTGGGAACTTTCTGTTGAACAAAAATTTGCATGTCATGATGTTCCTGAGAACCAAAGAGTTAGAGCAGCCACTAGTGAATTTACAAACTTTGCTTCTATTTGGTGGAGTGAATATTGTCGTACTAATGCAAATAACACACCTACTACTTGATGCTTTAAAACGAGCTATGTGACAACGTTATGTTCCTTCATATTATGCTCGTGATAAAGTAAATGAATTGCAATGTTCAAAACAAGGTAGCAGTTCTGTAGAGGATTATTATCAAGAATTGCAAACTGGATTAGTGCGATGTGGATTAGTTGAAACCGAAGATGCTATGATGGCTAGATTTTTAGGTGGTTTGAATCGTGATATTCAGGATATATTGGACTATAAGGAGTACAATTATATTACTCGTTTGTTTCATTTTGCTTATAAAGCTTAAAGGGAAGTACAGGGACGACACAATAAGGGACGAAGTAATTTTTCTGTAGGTCACCGCTCATCATGGACACCCTCTCCTACTATTCCGTCCACTACTGAGTCGACAACACCTATCTTGAACAATGGTGCACACGCATCAAGTTCAAAATCAGCTCCACAATCATCCGAGGCTTCGAAAGCAATTTCTGTAGCACCCACCACTTTGTCTGGACGTACAAGGGACATGAAGTGTCATATATGCAAAGGTGGTGGGCACTTGATGAAGGACTGCCTACGAATATTACATGGAAAATTATTAACCAGGTACTTTCGTTCCTTTGGACATATTATTTAACTAACAGAAATATGATATTACACTCATGTTGCAATTTACTTTTACTCAGGAATAAAAGAATGAAAGAAGCAAGGGAATACTTTGTTTTAAAATCGGATGGAGTAATCCTTGCATGCCTGCGTTCCATCATCCTTGCATGCATGCCCACTGAACCATCCATTCCATCCCATCCATCACTGATGTCACGTGGAGTGCACAAGGAGCAAAGGACTTTTGATTTGAAACCATTGATCAATATCAGCGATATGGGCCATGGGATTGTGGGCTGTGCCAAGTCTCCTCACATGCCAGGGCTTGCAGCTTCAGCCTTTGTCCAACTTGTGGACAACTTCCTTCGATCAGCAGACCGGGTGGAACACGTCTACATACTTGTCTGCATATGTACTCCTTCAATAAATAGCTAGTCTAGGGGTAGGGTTTAGACTCAGGTTTTGTTTAGAGAAGTTTAGCTTTAGCTAATTTTATTTCTCTGCGCTCGTAGCGGTTAGTGCGGTCATCAAGACATCCTATCGGAACCCCAAATTTTCATCTTCTCTAACATATCCGCAATTTCAGATTGCTTGGCTATAATTTTCTTGCATGTTCTTTGATTTGCTTGCAGGAAAAATCCTTTGTGGATAGGTCGATCGCGCCGTTGGCTCGGTCGATAACATCGTGGAGTTGGTTCAGCGATTGCCATGGATATCAATCATGTACGGTTCTCCCTGTATGGTTGGTAGCCGGATCCTGAGGGTCAAGTCCCACCCAAAATCGTAGTTATCTCCCTCTCATCGAAAGATCAGGCCCCAGTTCACATCAGGCGATACGTGTCCAACGGTCGGATTTCAAACACACGCGGCAACCTAGCTTGGGCTACAAGCAAGGCTGACTCATCCAACTCTGGATCAGATTTGCTCTCATTGTCTTCGCTCGAATACATAGGATTTTGGTTGAGCATCACATCAGTCATCTGACTTTGTTCACTTGGATCCCACTTAACAGTATGGTGGTTCCTATGACCAAATAAAGAAGAAAATTAAACTACGAAAGAAACTATGTCTTCGCACTCCATAGTCTTCAAGTGAATGTCTTCACAGGTCATTATCTTCAACGTGAATGTCTTCACGAACCACCATTGTCTTTAATGTCTTCTTACATTTTTAGGGGTGATCTCTGGTAGGAAAACCGAATCAATGAGGGACTTCTACCTATGTTATCCTACAATTCTCACAAACACATAAGTCCCTCAACCATATTGTCGTCAATACTCCAAAACCAACTAGGGCTGGCACTAGATGCACTTACAATCTCCCCCTTTTTGGTGATTGATGACAAATTGGTTGAAGTTTTCAACGGGGATAAAAGTATGTGAAAGTTAAAGTACATGGGTATTGGCTTCATAGGTTGAAAGAGGCTCCCCGTGAAGATGTGCATATAAATGTTTTGCCTTTGAATGCAAATGCACATGGTAGGTTTTGCTTTGTGGAGATCTTCTTCAACACAAGAAGACAATTCATCATGCATACATAAATGTAATGAAGATACTGAGATGCATAATGAGAAATGGGTGTCTGCAGAATGACTTCATGCAGGATTTATCATTGCATCATAAGGTAGCAACAAAAGTGGCAGACAACCATCAAGTTTAAGTATTACAACTCAAAAACCAACAGTTCACGAACGAGAGTTGTAAAAACTTAGCAGAAATAAGCACTCGACCCATATATGGACCCACTTGAAGACTATCAACTCATATGCTTCTCCCCCTTTTGTCAGTAATGACCAAAAAGGTTTGAAGACATAGAGTGTCTACCTGTTCCCAGGCGGTGAAGATGTTGGGGCAGCAGGGTCGACGTTGGAGTTGGGCGGTGCAGAGGGGCCTGATGCAGTGAAGCATCGGGGGTGAAGTGGCATCGTCTTCTTCATCAATGACTCGCGTAGCAACAGTGGGAGTCGGGGATGAATACTCAGAGTCTTTAAGTGAAGGAGTTGGACGCCAACTTGCAGATTGTGGAGTCCTGGAGTCAAACTTGAAGTGCTCGATGATGCCATCTGCTTGAAGATCATCTTCAGAACAGAGTAGTGTGAGGCTCTTCCAGGACCGCTGACAGGCTTCATGTGCAACAAATGAGTTCTTGGTTGCAAGGTTGCGAATGTGATTGATATCCATGAGAAAACTATGCATCTAGCGCTTCAGCCAGTCATGATGCCTATCCTGCTTCTGGTGAACTGATACAATAAGCTCTTTGTCTTTTAGGACACGAGCACGCTTCTAAGGCCTTTGTGCTACCATGTTTGCTGTTGCATCAGTGTTGGCACGATGCGACAGACGAAGCTGACCAGCAAGAGGACCAGCAGGAGCAGGAGGATTGGGCACATGAACACCTTCAATAGGTTGAGTGAAGCTTCGGAAAGCAACATTGTCTTCATGTATAGGCTTCTTGGCAGGCTCAGGATAAATGGCTTCATGAGACATGTCCACTTCAGGCAAGAATACGACATGGTTGCGCGCTGAAGCTTGATAGTTGATTGTTGAGTGAAGCCTAATCAGCCGCATCACCCAAGGAGCATATAACTTGAGGCCAAACAGATCTATGCATGAAGTTGCCAACTGTCGGATGAAGAAGTCTTGAGTACTAAACCTGATGCCATTGATGATGTAGAAGACCAATGTCTTCATGGTGCCTTCAAGCTTAGCGTCAGGAGAATGTCCCTTGATTGGCCATAGAGTACGCCTAAGAATGTGATATATGGTACGGGGCAGGTACTCGAGGTCTTTGACATAGAACTCCTTGGGATATTCAGCATCAATGGGCAAAGGCTTCATCATGCTGAGCACTTGACTCATATTGGGCTCAGGCTTGGGAAAGATACACTGCAGTTCTTGCTCATAACGCTGATAACCTGGCTCATACAGATCACCAGGAGTGGGCAGGGAAGTTAGCTCGATGATATCCTGAGCTTTGGCTTCATGATGGATATCTCCTGTCATCCACTCAAGGACCCATGTCTTCGGATCCCTGTTGTAGCCCGATATGTGAAGAGTGGCATAGAATTGCAGAAGAAGCTCTTCATTCCAATGCTCCTTGTCGACAACAAATGGGAGCAGACCAACTTCACGGAAGCAATCGAGGGCTTCTTCAAGGCATGGCATCCCAACAATGGCATCACAGTCAAGACGCTTGTGAGGAAAAATCATGTCTTGATTGTAGAGAATGCAATAATAGTAGCTCCTTTGCTAGTGGCTCCAGAACCCGTTAGATGAAATCTGTGGCTTCTTATAAGGGTTCTTGGCCTTGTCAAAGAAAGTGTTGTGCTCTCTAAAGCTAAGCACAATGAAGGAGCCTTGTGTAGTGACGGCACTTGGAAGCCTTGGCAACCTGGGCTTTGGCTTCTGTGTCTGAAGCCTTTGCTCCACATGATAGTCATATTGGGGACCAGGAGCAGTTGGAGGCGTCAAGATTGGCCACTTAACAGTAACAAGCTCACCACGATAGAACGCACGTTCCATGGTGTGAGACACAGGGGGAGGAACAACCACATCCAAGGTGGATGGTTGCGCAGTGTCTTCCGAGGCATCATTGACTTTGGGCTGCACATTATCTTCAGCCATGAAAACATCATTGGCTTCAGGAGCAGCGACATGAGCAGCATCAGATGCAGGAGCTTTAGTGGATGGAACAACAGGTGGGTCAGGCACAATCACTTCTTCGTGTACAACTGGTTCAACGGTAGGGGGTATGACTTCACGATCTTCTTCTTTTTCTTCATCGGCTGATGCAACCAGAATATCTTCAGCCGCTTTGGCTTTAGATTCTTGAGCAGTCACTGAAGGGATGGCTTCAGGAAACACTTGACATCCTACTGAGCTTGTGTTTTGCACATCCTCTTCAGGAATGCTGGACATGGAGACCGTGGGCCTAGGGCCTCTGCGAAGCCTTCGGAAAGAGGGCAACGCCTGTGGTAAAGGAGTGGTCTTCTCCATGTCTTCTGGTGTAGCTTGCGGGGTCTCAAGCACCGGAGTTGTGACATGAGTGGGTGGAGTGCGAGGAATGACTTCATGCAACGGGGATTTGGGGTGTTGCTCTTCCCAAAATTCATCTTGTGTATGGCGTCATGAGACCACCAAATATTATCTGTTCATTGCTTGTAGGAGCAGGCGATGATACCAGGTTGGGCATGATCTGAGGAAGGACTACAACATCTTCTACATTGTCTTCATGATCACTGTCTTCAGCTGCGATGGAGTTAGCAGCTAGAATGTCTTCAGACCCATGAGCCTCTGTGGAAGCAGGCTCATGCACGACGAGACATCGCTCGCGGTTGGTGTAAGCAGGCAATGCAACAGAAATGGGCTCCACTGGCAATGGTTCTTGAGGAGTAGCATGTTCTTTGCGAGAATACTTGGAAGACTTTGTCTTCAGCTTCTTCTTGGAGGGGGCAGCATCAGAAGCATCATGATGTTTGCATTTCTTGGCTTCAGCTTCAGCTTCAGCCTGCTTTGTCTTCTTCTGCTCAGAAGCCACTGATGGGAACTTTGGCTTCGAGCCTGTCATGCTGGCAGGGAAGATAATTCTTAGTCTTTCCTGTCTTGGGGCTTCGGGTTCAGCTTCAGCAGGCTTCTTCTTCCTTTTGGCAGCCAGCTTGGGGTCAATGCCTGGACACCCAAGGGCCTTTCTCTTCACAGCCTCATTGTGAGCCTAGACGCACTTCTCAGCATAGTACTTCATGCGCTCACGAGAGCCCTTGGCTTCATCACGTTTCTTTTGAAACTCAGCCTTGAGGTCAATCATCATTTGCTTGAAGTTCTAAACATCAACTACACTGAGCTTTGCCATATGCTTCTTGAACTGGGCCTTCTCATAGTCAATTTTGTTTTTCAGATCAACAATCTTCTGAGCTATAGCAAGTTCCTTGGCTATGCAGCCCTAAAATGTGACACTGATGTCAATGGGCAGCTGCAGATCATCAATGGGAGGGTAGGATCTTCAAACCATTCATCGATGAAATTGTTGAGAATATCTGCATCAAAGAGAGGCAAATCCTTGAAGATTTCGGCCTCCTGCTTGCTCTTGATGAGCATTTATAGAGCATCATCAGCAAGATCTTCATTGCTTGACAGATCTATGACATTCTCTTCATTTCGCAAAATTCTAGCAGGGGTGAGGTCATGTCCAGAAATCTTCTTGGGCTTCTTGGATTTCTTGGAGATGCGAGATTGATCCTCAGACTGCACACTGGATTCAGGAGGTGCAAAATTCAATGGCTTCACACTTGAAGCTTTTGAAGCCTTAGCCTTCTTCTTTGGCTTCGGGGGCTCAAGAACTTCAACATGTTCCTCTTCTCCAGCAGCTTCTTCAAATATGGCCCTTTGTGCAGAAATGTGGGAGAGGAGCCCATCAAAGTTATTGAAGGGACCAATGATGTTCTGATTAGCTTCACGACTGCCATCTCACCTTGGAGCTGCTGGACCAGGGTTGAAGTCAATCCCCAGGTCCTTCTTGTTCTGGGCTGCAGAAGCTCTTGCAAACTGAAGATTTTTTCAAACAATTCATCTTCACGACACCATCGGAGACTGGATGGGTTGGCATTCTCAGGCTGAGGTCCTCTGACCATGCAAGGATAGAAGCCCTTTGCAGTGGCTTCAGCCTTCGTCTTCGGATGCAGCTTCCTATACACAATATCGGCCCATAGTGGCCTCACAACATTCTTCTTTGCATACTCATTAGTGACGAAGTTGTACAGAAACCATTGCTCTGCCCAATATCTCTGAATCCATTGGACTCGAGTCTTGCATTCACCATAGGTTTCCTCAGGGTCAGACTTGTATTGCTCATAGAGATCTGGTGGCAGGTCTAAAGCAGTGTTGTCCCGGCGCTGCCTGCCACCATTCTTTGCAGATTTTCCACCAACCATTGGATTCAGAATGAAAGGCTTAACAACTATGTTTGGCTTCAATCTGCTGGTCAAACAAGAGCTGGCTTTTGGAGATTCAATGTGATGTTGTAAGATCTCTGCAAATGAATGCAAACTATGAGAACCAAGGGATTCTCCCACGGACATGTACCTGTGACAGCATTAGATATGCGAGGGAAGGGGAAGAGGTCATATGCATTCTCAGAAGATTTTGAAGATAAATCAGTTTGAAGACATTGACCTCATAGTGCAAAGACATTCACTTATCGATGTGAGTTGGTTCCAGATTTGTACGAATCCATGAATAAGTACAAGTGAGGAATCTAACTAGTTGTGATACATAAGTGAACATACTTGCAAGTTATGAGATGCAGAAACGGAAAGATATAGATTTGGAAGTGTAGAAACAACTTTTGGAAGATGTGGACAGTTCAACGGATCAAGTAAACGGTAAAAAGCGAGTCTTATTTACTGCACGACGAACTGCTAGACGAGGCGGAAGGAGGCCGAGCAGTCCAATCTCCCTCGCCCTAACTCGGCAGCGGAAGACACCTACGGCGGTGGCAGAGAAGACGATGTCCGCGGCCGGCGTGAAGACGATGTCGGAGAGGTCGCGGTAGCGAAGCGCTTCGTCTTTGGCGACGACGGATGCTAGTGGTGGCGCTAGGGTTTGAGCGAGATGGCTAGAGGAGAATCGATAATGACCGCACGGGGTGAAGTATTTATAAGGAGAAGGGACGGTGCAGTGCAATTACACAGGTGCCCCTGGCGGTTCACATCTGAAGGACACATGGCTAGCATGCAACTTATTGAAGGTTGAGCCATGACCCCACGCGCACCTGGTTTGTCGGGTGGTCGTTCCGACTTCTCCGGTATTCAGACAAAAAGGATAAGAACATTAAAAATAGTTTTAAATGTGTGTCTCGGTATCTTCAGCTGATAAGGGCACAGTGAAGACATTCGACACGTGTCAACATAATGCATATGAAGATATAGAGAGAGTTTGAGGGATAAGCACATAGAGGGGTTAGGGTCTGATCATATTCACTTAGCGCAGAAAAATGGCAACTTGAAGACATAGCTATAAGTGAATCATGTAGATGATAAAACACACACACCCACACACACATATCAGTGAAGACCAAAACAACATCGCGAAGATAAACCTAGAGGATAAACCAATGTTGAAGACAAACCATTTATGAAGATAATGCAATCATGACGCCAAGTGAAACATCTTCAAGAAAGTTTGATGGTGGCGTTACCCACCTTATAGGAAATATTAGACCCAGACACGGCGCACAATTCTCGTGGCGCTCCGAAGCCAAATTCCACATTAATGTATTCACACTTAGAGGGTAAGTCTTCATGAATTGAAGATATACGTTACTTCGTGTGTTGCACACCTAAGTCATTAATATGCATAAGCGTTAGGATGTGTGTCCATTCATAGGACATTCGAGGATTCTAAGATATTTAGCTCCACCGCAGCTTGCAAAACCTTTTCTTGTCCAAGGGCTTCGTGAAGATATCTGCCAATTGCTCTTCAGTGTTGACGTGAACGATATCAATGTCTTCCTTCAACACATGATCTCTGAGAAAATGATGACGGATCTGAATCTGCTTTGTCTTCGAGTGCTGAAGTGGATTGTGAGCAATCTTGATGGCGCTTTCATTTTCGCAATAGAGAGGCACATGCTTCATGTTGATGGCATAATCCTTGAGGGTTTGCTTCATCCAGAGAAGCTGAGCGCAGCAAGATCTAGCAGCAATGTATTCAGATTCAGCAGTGGAGAGTGATACACAGTTCTGCTTCTTTGAAGACCAACAGACAAGAGATCGTCCAAGAAAATGACATGTGCCTGATGTGGACTTGCGATCAACCTTGTCACTAGCATAATCAGCATCTGAGAATCCTACTAGATCAAACTCTGAGCCCTTTGGATACCATAATCCTAGCGTTGGGGTGTGAGCCAAATATCGAAGTAGTCGCTTCACCGCGAGGTGATGCGATTCCTTTGGTGCCGCTTGGAATCAGGCACACACACAAACTCTAAGCATTATATCTGGCCTAGATGCACATAAGTACAATAAAGAACCAATCATGGAGCGGTATACCTTTTGATGAAACTCTATACCATTGTCGTCGGGGCCCAATTGGCCTTTGGTTGGCATTGGCGTCGTGTACCCTTTGCAGTCTTGCATTCCAAACTTCTTTAGAAAATCTTTGAGGTATTTCTCTTGTGATATGAAGATGTCGTTTCTCTGTTGACGAATTTGAAGACCAAGGAATAATTTCAGCTCTCCCATCATGTACATCTGATATTGCTCTTGCATAATATGCCCAAACTCATCACTGTATTTCTTATCGATGTAGCCGAAGATAATGTCATCCACATAGATTTGGCAGACAAACAGTTCTCCGTCGTATGTCTTCATGAAGAGAGTAGGATCTAGAGGACCAGGTTTGAAGCCTTTGCTCTTTAGGAAGTCTTTGAGTATGTCATACCAAGCACGAGGTGCTTGTTTGAGGCCATACAGTGCCTTGTTGAGTTTGAACACCATATCAGGACGCTTTGGATCTTCAAAACGATGTGGTTAAGCTACACTTCTTCTTCAATTTTGCCATTGAGGAAGGCACTCTTCACATCCATTTGGTACAGAAGAATGTTGTTGTGGTTAGCATAGGCTAGCAGTATACAAATGACTTCAAGCCTAGCCACAGGAGCAAAGGTTTCATCGAAGTCAATTCCTTCCACTTGTGTATAACCTTGGGCAACGATCCGAGCTTTGTTTCCGACAACTTGACCATGCTCTTGTTTGTTGTGATAGATCCATTTAGTGCCGATAATATTGTGCTCGCGAGGATCAGGACGTTTGACTAGCTCCCAGACATTATGCAGCTCAAACTGTTGAAGCTCTTCTTGCATAGCTTGAATCCATTCAGGTTCCATGACGGCTTCATCAACTTTCTTGGGTTCAGATATAGACACAAATGCAAAGTGAACACAGAAATATGGTAGTTGCGTAGCTCTTGATCGAGTGAGGGGACCAGGTGCATTGATACTATCAATGATCTTCTCAATTTGGACTTCATTTGCAACCCGAGGATGACCTGTGTGAAGATTTTGCCCTTGCTGATTGTTATCTTCATCTTCAGCATTGGCTTCAGGCTGAGCATTGTCTTCATGTTGATTAGGTGCAGAAATGATGATTTCCTCTTCAGCCTGTTCCTCGGTAGGTATGATTTCTCTAGTACCCATTAGCTTGATATATTCACTTGGTGTAGCTTCATCTAGCACATTTGGTAGGTGCTCTATTTGCGAGCCGCTAGTCTCATCAAACCACACATCTACAGTTTCAACCACTTTATGTGAAAGAGGTTGAAGACTCTGTAGGTGTGCGAATCCTTTCCGTAACCAAGCATAAAACCTTCAGGTGCTTTTGGTGCAAATTTGGAAGTGTGATGTGGATCCTTGATCCAGCACCTAGCACCGAAGACTTTAAAATAGCTGACGTTTGGCTTGTTACCAGTCAGGAGTTCATAGGATGTCTTCTTGAAGAACTTATGAAGATAAACTCTGTTTATGATCTGGCAAGCAGTATCAATGGCTTCAGGCCAGAACTTCCTTGGAGTCTTGTACTCATCAAGCATCGTGCGAGCCATCTCAATAAGGGTCATGTTCTTGCGCTCCACGATTCCATTCTACTGAGGTGTGTATGGAGCAGAGAGCTCATGTGTGATGCCCAATGTATCAAGATAAGTGTCAAGGCCAGTGTTCTTGAATTCTGTGCCATTGTCATTCCTGATGTGCTTGATCTTGATGCCATAATTGGTCATGGCACGATTGGTGAATCATCTGAAGACATCCTGCACTTCAGTCTTATAGACAATTATATGCACCCAAGTAAGGGTAGAGTAGTGAGTAGGGCCAAATAAGTCCATTTGTAGCAGCTCGAAGGGGCGTGATATAGTCATGATTGTCTTCGAGGGATGCTTGGCCCTAGTCATCTTCCCGGCTTCACAAGCACCACACAGATGATCCTTCTTGAACTTGACGCGCTCGATGCCAATCATGTGCTTTCTCTTCACGGGAGTGTGCAAGCTCCTCATGCCCGCATGTCCTAGCCTTTGCTGCCAAAGCCAACACTCTGAAGCTTTTGCTAGAAGACATACGGAAAGCTGTGGTCTTGCGGAGAAATCTACCATATATAGATCACCTCTTCGATAACCTTCGAAGACTAGAGATTTGTTAGTTTACATAAGCACAAGGCAACGATATTTTCCAAATATCACAATCATGTTCAGGTCACAAAGCATTGAGACAGACATTAAGTTGTATCCAAGGGAATCAACAAGCATCACATTGTCCATGTGTTGATCCTTTGAGATAGCAACTCTACCTAGGCCCAATACCTTGCTTTTACCAGTGTCAGCGAACGTGATGTGGCTTTTAGTAGATGGACGTAGGGTTGAATCCATGAGAATACTTCGATCACCAGTCATGTGGTTAGTGCATCCACTGTCCATTATCCACTTAGTAGCTTTCAGAGTCGTACCCTACAGTGCAGTTAGCAGGATAGGCTTCACCAAGAGTATTGTGAAGCACAAACATATAGCGAACAAGCATGCTATCAAAGTTAAGATTCTTTTTTGGTAAGATAGGATGCTCGTCAAGAAACCCTGGGACGAAATATATGGTAAGACCATTCTAGCACTTTATCTTGCATCCCACAAGATGTTTTAGGTCCCCAGCATTGGTGTAAGAAGAATTTGATTTCCGGCTGGAGACCTTTCCCTGCAAGAGAAGTTAATTCTTCTTAACTACCCACATCTTCAGGGGTGGCTTAGACGCAATAAGTCTAAGTGCAGCATCTGAGAACTTTGGCTTTGGAGACCTAGCAAATAGTTTTGCAAGAGGTGAATAATACTCATAAGAATATGCAGCAAAGTTCTTTGATTTGTGAACATAGCGGTTAGAAGAAACACGCTCATATTCATGAGTCTGATGATAGTTTCCCTGCAAAACATTGGCGTTCGGGTGACCTTGTGAGGTCCTCTGTCTGTTTGAAGCCTTTGGTCCACGTGAAGCCTTTGGTCTAGGGTTTGTCTTCTTCCCTGGTGGTGTCATGATGACTTTTATAGGAAGTTTCTCAAGACAACTCTTGGGCACCCATATCTTCTTCAAAGGCGGCCCATCCCTGTAGTTAGTACCAATAAACCTGGCAAACACTTCACCATTCTGATTCTTAAACAGCTTATAATTGGCATCAAAGGATTCATCAATGATAATGGGGTTAGCACAAGTGAAGCCAAGTAAGGTGGATGGGTCCACTGAAGGATCCTTTGCAGCAACCCATGTTGTTTTGGGGCACTGCTCAGGCTTCCAGTAAGAACCATCAACATTCATTTTCCTCTCGAACCCAACACCCTCTTTCCTAGGGTTTCGGTTCAGAATTTGTTTCTTGAGGACATCACATAGTGTCTGATGCCCTTTGAGGCTTTTGTACATGCCTGTTTCAAGCAATGTCTTCAACCTAGCATTCTCATCAGCAATAGTAGTGGTATCCTCAGAGGAGGGGTTAGTTACCACATCAGCAGTTGAAGATATTGCAGTATTAGAGGCAGTAGAACATTCAGCAACAGTGGCAGCATTATCACGCTCAAGGCATTTTAAACATGGAGGCACAAAATCTTCCTGAGCGGAACTGATCCGTTGAGCGAGTAGTGAATCGTTCTCCTTTTGAAGATCTTCATGAGACGCTCTCAGTTTCTCTAGATCTTGCTTCCTTTGAAGATAATCATAGGAAAGCTTCTCATGAGTGGCTGAGAGGGTTTCATACGACTTTCAAGTTCCTCGTACTTAACATGAAGGTTTTTAATGTCTTCGATTAAGGACTGAGTTTGGTTCATTTCCTCGTCCAACAGGTCATCGCTTTTGTCTAGCAAATTTTGAATATGTTCCATAGCAGTTTGTTGTTCAATTGCAATTTTACCAAGTGTCATATAGCTAGGTTTGTATTCACACTCAGAGTCATCTTCACTGGAGGCTTGAAAATAAGAATCACATGAGTTTACCGTGGCACCTCGTTCCATGAAGCAGTAGGTCGGAGCAGAGTCTTCCTCCTCATCGGCTTCAGCGTCGGCAACGTGACCATTGTCTTCAGTGTTGAAGATGGACTTGGCGACGAATGCCAAAGCTAGAGCTAGGCTTGGCATGCCTGAATCAGACTCCTCCTCAGACTCCACCTCCGCCTCCTCAGAAGCATACTCCTCCTCTGAATCCATCTCCTTGCCAACGAATGCACGAGCCTTGCCAGATGAGCTCTTCTTGTGAGATGAAGACTTTGATGAAGACTTTGAAGAAGACTTTGAGGATTTCTTCTTCTTCTTGTCGTCAGAATCATATTCCTTGCTCTTCTTCTTTTTCTTGGCTTCCTTGTCCCATTGAGGACATTCAGATATGTAGTGGCCCGGCTTCTTGCATTTGTGGCATGTTCTCTTCTTGTAGTCACGAGAGGAAGCCTTATCATTCCTGGAACTGGATCTTGAGGACTTCCCTAAGCGATTCTTCTTGGAGAACTTTTGGAACTTCTTCACAAGCATTGCTAGTTCTTTGCCAATGTCTTCAGGATCATCAGAACTACAGTCGGATTCTTCTTCAGATGAGGAAATAGCCTTCAAAGCACAGGATCGGCCATAGTTGGGGCCATAGATATCTCTCTTCTCGGATAGCTGGAACTCATGTGTGCTGAGCCTCTCAAGTATCTCAGAGGATCGAGTTCTCTGAAGTCAGGACGTTCTTGTATCATCAGGGCCAAAAGTGTCAAATGAGCTGTCAAGTGATCTCAAAAGCTTCTTCACGATATCATGCTTGGTGATCTTAGTGGCGCCAAGAGCGCGAAGCTCATTTGTGATATTAGTAAGGCGGTCGAACCTGAGCTGGACATTTTCATTGTCATTTATCTTGAAGCGGTTCAAGAGATTGCGAAGAACATCAATCCTTGAGTCTCTCTAAGTTGAGACGCCTTCGTTGACCTTGGACAGCCAGTCCCAGACTAGCTTCACAGTTTCCGGTGCACTCACACGGCCATACTGTCCTTTGGTTAGATGACCACAGATGATGTTCTTGACAGTTGAGTCCAGTTGCGCGAACCTCTTGACATCAGCAGTGGTGACACCTTCACTGACATTGGGAACGCCTGTCTTGACGACATACCAGAGGTCAATGTCAATGGCTTCGAGATGCATGTGCGTCTTATTCTTCCAGTAGGGGTAATCATGCCATCGGAGACTGGGCACGCAGCAGACACCTTGATTATCCCTGTAGTCGACATAACTACAACTCCAGGTGGTTAAACCAAATCACACAGAACAAGGGAGCACCTTGCTCTGATACCAATTGAAAGTGCTAGTTATCGACTACACGGGGTGAATAGGCGATTTTTATGGAAGTCTTCAAAACACGAGGTCTTTGAAGAAAAATAGTTAATATAAACCTATATGATATGCAGCGGAAGATGAACTACTCTAGACAGGCCATAGTCAAGTAAGCAATTCAATGAAAGCACGAAGACTAATAGTAGCTAGGTAGTACAGATCGGAATGGAAGATAGTATGAAGCCAAATAGTAAGGGTCTTCGCACAATGAAGTCACATAGAACAGGCAGGCAAGCAATGACTTCACAAAGACAAAACTGAAATGTAAAGGAGGTAGGGGATAGAACCAGTAGCTTTCTGAAGACAAGGATTTGGTAGACCAGTTCTAGTTGCTGTGACAAAAGTTCGTCTGGTTAGGGAGGCTGAGATTGAACTCAGAAGACTGTGTCTTCACCTTATTCCCCTTGAGCTAAGGACACCCAGTCCTCGCCCAATCACTCTGGTAAGTCTTCAAGGTAGACTTCCAAACCTTCACAGACTCTGTTCACTGGTGATCCACAATAACTCTTGGATCCTCAAAGACGCCTAACCGGCTGGAGGATGCACAGTCCTCAAGTGTAACAAGTCTTCAGGTCACGCGGACAGAAACACTTCAGTGATGCCTAACACTCTTTGGCTCTGGGTGTTTGGGCTTTGTCCTCGCAAGGATCTGTCTCTCAGAGGCTTTGGAGGTGGGTTGCTCTCAAACGACAAAAGTCGTGCACTAACTCTGAGTAGCCACTGTCGGATTCTGGGTTCCGGCAAACCCTTGTGAGGTTCGAACTTTGGGGTGCGCACGAATGATTCTCTCTCTCTCTCTCTCTCTCTCTCTCTCTCTCTCTCTCTCTCACGCTAGTTTGCTTGCTCAATGATCTAATGGCCTATCTCGATGAACCCAAGGAACAGGAGACATAGAGGTTTATACTGGTTCGGGCCACTATTGTGGTGTAATACCCTACTCCAGTGTGGTGGTGGTGGATTGCCTCGAAGGCTACGGATGAACTAGTACAAGGGACGAGCAGCCTCCGGAGGAGAGGTGTTCTTGTGCTTGGTGAGCTGAGGTGTGTGAGGGAGATCCGAATGATCAGTCCAAGAGGAGTTCCCCGTCCAAGAGGAGTCCCCCCTATGGTGGTGGCTAGTCCTATTTATGGAGGCCCCAGTCCTCTTCCCAAATGTTTAGGCGGGAAGGGATCCCACAACGGCCAAGTTTGAAGGGGGACAACTAGTACAAGTTATCCTGACAAAAGTAGTCTTCGCCTGCCAAAGGCTCTGGTGGTGACGCTACCGTGGGCTCCGCGATGACCTCTGTCCTGCCGTCCTACTGGTCTTGGTCTCGTTGCACCGATATGGAAACCTTTGCCTGATGCCTCGAGACTCCTCGCCTGCGCTTGCCTCTTTAGCACCAAAGAGGAAACCAGTACACTGCGCCCGCTGGCACCCGCCTGGCCTTGGTCGTCACGGCTCATGTCATGTGAACCTCGCGAGGTGCCCCTTGCATTGATATCTCCGCTCCTCGGGAGCCAGCCTAGCGAGGCCGCCCCCAGGGAGGTCTTGGTGTTGTCCGCATCGCGAGGCTTGGCCCCTCGCGAGGGTCTTGAGATGTTGCTGCCAAAGTTGGGCCGTACCGGGCCGCTGGTGGAGCCACGCTATGGGCCGCAGCAGCAAGTCTGGTACCCCTGCTCCTGTGACGCCGACAAGAGCCCCGGCCCAAGGCGCTGCTGACTCGGCCGAGGCGGCCAAAGGGCAAGTGCGGAGCGCCGCAGGACGTGGGCGCCTCCGCTTCCCCATGCTGCCTCGGCAACCGTCCCCGACTTGACGAGACCCCTCTGGCACCCAACAGCTTCCCACGGCCACACCTCCTCCAGTGCGAAAGGGCGGCGGAGGCGCTCGTGCCTCTCCGGCCCGGTCATCCTCGCGAGGTCGGGAGGACCGACCCCAGGAGAAAATGACCTCCACAGTGAAGTCGGCTCCGGAGGCGCCCGCTCCCAGCTCACCTGTCGAGGTCCCAAAGGTCTAGGAGTCCACAGTTTCTTCTCCTGTTGCTACCAACTCGCAGGCCTTGGCGGTGACGCTGCCTCCTCCTCCTCTTGTCATGCCGCTGCGCTGCGATCCTTCTGCATCGCCCGACGTTCTGGAGGAGGCTCTTTCCGCTCTGACCCAGCTTCTGGATGACCTTCAAGGCGCCGACCATCGCCTGGCGTCAGGGCGCCTGGAGTTGATCTCGGGGTGGCTGCGCTCTGATGCGTCCATCAGGGCAGCATGGCACCAGGCCATTGCAGCTGCCAAGGAGGGCGAGCGGGCCGCTGCCGCCCGTGACGCAGCGCTGAAGGAATCTGAAGTCGCCAAGTAGCGCTGCCGGTTGGTGGAGGCCGAGTTGGAGACCATGCGCAATGAGCGCGCGTCCGAGGCTTGTGATCGCGAGGTGCGGGAGGAGAAGATGAGGGCCCGAGAAGATGCAGTCACCGGCCGTGACACCGAGCTGGATCAGTCGGCGAGGGCGCAGGCCGCAGAATGCGGCCGCCTGGAGGAGCTGGAGAAGAAGGTGGAAGCGGAGAAGGTCCTGCTGGAGGCCAAGGTGAAGGTGTCAGATCACGAGTTCCGGCAAAACCCTTGAGGTTCGAACACTGGGGTGCGCGCGAAGTTCTTTCCCTACTGATCCACGCCCTAGCTTGCTAAGATCTCGCGGACGAACTCAACGGACTCACAACACAAGAGATACAAGGTTTATCCTGGTCCGGGCCACCACTGTGGTGTAATACCCTACTCTAGTGTGGTGGTGGTGAATTTCCTCTTGGGCTGATGATAAACAATACAAGGGGAAGAACAGCCTCCTGAGGTTGAGGTGTTCTAGTGCTTGGTGAACTTGTGTGTGTGTGTGTGTGGATTTGATCAGCTCGGGCTTGCTTGCCTTCTACTGTGGTGGCTAGTCCTATATATAAGGGCCCTGGTCCTCTCCCCAAATATTGAGCGGGAAGGGAGCCAACAACGGCCAAATTGAAAGGGGACAGCTAGTACAGCTTATCCTGACAAAAGTAGTCTTCGCCTGCAAAAGGCTCTGGTGGTGACGCCGCCTTGGGCTCCATGGTGACCTACGTCTTGCAGTCCTGCTGATCTTGGTCTCGTTGCACTGATATGGAAACCTTTGCTTGACACCTCGGTACTCCGTGCCTGTGCTTGCCTCCTTTGCACCAAAGAGGAAACAAGGACGCTGCGGATGTTGGCGCCCGCTTGGTCTCGATCATCATGGCTCACGTCACGGGAACCTCGTGAGGTTTTCCCTGCCTTGATCTCTCCACTCCTCGCGAGCCAACCTGGTGAGGCCGCTCCTGAGGGAGTCTTGTGTCGTCCACCTCGCGAGGGTCTTGAATGCCTTGTTGATGAAGATGGGCCGTACAGGCCTTCTAGCATAGCCACGCCATGGGTCGCAGGCAGGCAAGTCTAGGGACCCCCGTTCCCAGAACACCGACAGTAGCCCCCGGGCCCAAGGCGCACTCGGGCTTGGCTTCGAGGTGAAGCCAAAGGTCAAGTGCGGAGCACCGCAGGCCCCAAAAGCCTGCGGCCTTGGTCGACGTGTGGCGGTTGATTGGACGTGGGCATCTCCGCTTCCCCACGCTGCCTCGGCAACTGCCCGACTTGACAAGTCCCTGCGACATGCAAGGGAAAACCATCATTACCTGTGATCGTGGGAGGCGCCAGTTGGCCTTCTCCCGCTATAAATGGGGAGGGGGCAAGAGCCCCGTCGCCCATCTCTTCCCGGTTCGCTTGCTTCCTCCTCCTTGCTCGACCACTAGTAGCAATTCCCGTGGCGCCGATCCGAAGGTTCTTCGCCGAGGAGAAAGGAAAGGCTCCCCGCGACGAGCCAGGGCCGCTTCCGCCGAAGAAGAGGCCAGTCCACCGACGCGACATTGTCGTGAGGGCAGAAATGACGAGGCCCTGGTGCGAACAGCCACCTCCAGGGTATCCGCTGCCCTTGTATGCCCAAGCCGAGGGCTCAGGAGGAAGGAGCGACGAGCGGCGCCGCCCACGGCGTGACCGCGGCCGCTGCGCGATGGCGACACGCGCCATCGCCCCTCGAACCCATGCTGTGGACTCCTCTCGCGAGCTCGTGCTGTGGGCGGCGATGCCCCCAAGCACCTGGATCCGCTTCCCGCGGTTCTTCTTCGACGTGATGCCGCCGAGGGGACCCCTCGAGCTCTGGCAAAGATCTGACCGCGACGCCCTGCGATCAGAGCGAAGGTTGAAGTGGTCTCCTCCAGCAAAATCTTCATGACCCGCGGTTGGGGTGAGGTTGCGCGGGTTTGCCGTGCTGAGGGCGCCCTCGCGACTTCGATTATGACGGTGCCTCCACGCTGTTCTTCAAGGTCTTTGATGCGGAGGGCCGCCGCCTGGAGTGCTGCCCTGAAGGGGTGCGCCAGGACGATGCGCGCCCGGCCTGCGGCTCCAAAGAAGAAGCGACTCTTGGCGTCGGCGGTTCTCCTGAGCTCTACGAGACTCCGGAGACGAGCGGCGACAGCTACGTGCCCCGAGCTCTCGCCGCGCCCGGAGTAGGGCTGCGGCGTCCAGCCGCTATCGTCGCTTATCTGGATGAGGTTGGCGCCGGCTTCCCGTGGCCCACCGTTGATGATGGCGTCTGCCGCGGGGGCATTTAGATAGGATTCTCCTAAGTTCTCGTCTTTTGTTCCCTGTGAGGAATCAAGAAATACCCCGCGGGGGCATGTAAAGGGTCTGTAGTGTCTTTTGTTGATACTATCCTTGTTATGAAGAACTGCGAGTGCATGTCCTATTTAGGCTCAGTCTCCCCTTTCCAACCTCGCGATGGCTCGTTGCTCTACGCTGACAGGTCCCGATCCCCAGGCAAGCTGCAGCCGTCGCTGGTATGCCAGGTCGCGTGTCGTGGTCAAGGCCAGGAGGTGCGCAACCCTAGGTCCAGTAAGAGCCCTAAGGTGCAATGCTCAGGAGGTCCCCTTTAGCGCTCAAGCAGTCGTGGTAAGGTAAGAAAGGGAGGCGACGTTGCCGCAACAGGGCTGCGGCGAGCGCGACCCTTAGGCTCCAACGATTAACCAATCTAAGCGCGAGACTTATCTTGGCGGTTTGGGGTCGATTCCTTGCGATGCGCCCTGTTAATGCGTAGCTAGGCCAGGTCCATGCAAGCCTCCCCCTCTTCTCCATGTTCTCCTTTATGCTTTGTGTCCTCAGGTCCCGGCCCTCGAGCAAGCTCAGCCGCCACTGGTATAACAGGTCGCCTGCCATGGTCAAGGCCAGAGGGTGAGGGCTGGAGAGCCAGTAGGAGCTCCTGAGTCGCGATGCTCAGGAGCCCCCCTTTTAACGCGCAAGCGGATTGCATGGGAGAAGAGGGAGCTCGCGGTGCCGCCTGCTGTCACTCTCTTGAGATTCCTGCGAGCCAGCACAAGGAGAAACACAGTTTTCCATCATGGTTGCCAGTCCGCCACTGAATGCTTCGCGAGGAGGCGAAGGCACTGAGGGCCTGGTGAGGTGACGTTCGCGGGGCGTGCCGCGAGCCAGAGCTCGGCCGCTCATGTAGCGACCAGACCTCAAACAGTCTGATCTCTATGCTCAGTGTCATCCTGGATCGAATGTCTTGACACCACACATTACTCGGAGGATTTATAATGAGTAGCAATCACACACTTATTACAATCGAATGTCTCAAGAGAGAACTTAATAAAAATAAATATGGCTTAAGGCCATCTAATAACGATAACAGCGGAAGGCTTGGAAGAATAAGCGAGTCCATCAACTCCAACGGCATCATCGAGTATAGAACCACGACCTAAGCACCGTACTAAATGCGTCTAAAAAGTCGCAACATGAAACGTTGCAGCCGAAAACGGGTTGACACATGGAATATCCGCAATGTAACACATAGAGAATAATGGAATGATAAGCCTATACTACATGCATATATGGCTGGTGGAAAGCTCTATGGTTACAGTTTTTGCATAAAGCCAATTTTTCCCTACTGCAAAGGAATAAATTTATTTAACTATCATGGTGGTTGTGAAACATTGAGAATGGTTGTGACATTCTCAATCCCAATTAAAAGTACTCATTAACAAACCCAACAATATTAATTAGAAGTAACATGATGAGATTCACATGATATCCAAGTACTAGATACTCAAGATGTCCATAACCGGGGACACGGCTAACCATGATTAGTTTATACACTCTGCAGAGGTTTAGCACTTTTCCCCACAAGACTCGATCGCCTCCGTTTGATTTCTCGACTACATGGTGTTTGAGAAGCGGATGACCGAGACATAGTCTTCGAAGCACTAGCACCTTACTTGTGGGTAGACGGTACACCTACTTTCCCCTACATCCGCTAGTCTACCGTAAGAGTTCGCACAACTTAATCAACTATGCAGAGCCCATAATGGCTTGTGGCTGCACACGAAGTTTCTAGTTTGAATAATCTCATGATCCCTTTGGGCACTGGGTGGCGGTCGAAGAAATACAGCAAGTCTCGATGGAAACCAGTGCCTCAATCCACCCAGATGTGTGTTTAAGTTGCCACCTTAAATAAACCATTAAATAACAATCTCACATCTGTCCTGGATACACTCACCCAATCCACGTCTACTAGCATAACATGACATAATAAGCAAACGCAGAAGTAACTCCCAATGGTTTGATAACAAAACAGGTAATAGGTACTACCTCATCTACTTCCCAACACCTACAATTTAATTAGATCCTAATCATGCAATGTTTTAGGGTAGATCTAATGCATAAAACTGGGTAGTAGAAAAGGTATGATCAAAGTGTTACTTGCCTTGTCGATGATCCATGAAACCTAGAGACTCAAGTAACAAAGCGCACTCCGGTATTCTATCGCAGACAAACAAACAAGCATACAATAAGTACTCATCTAATGCACAGGTAAAACTCAAATAGATCTAACCAGATAGTTCAACTTAAGAACTCCGGTTTGCAAAAAGAATCAAATCAAATGAAGCAACGAAAGTCAAACGGCGGAAGAAAACAGCTTCGTTTTACTAATCTAGATCTAAGTCAAAATTTACAGAAGCAAAAACTTGTTTAAGTTGGTTATTCTGAAAGAGGGTTTCGAGCGAAACTCCAGCGCTTGAATCGCTGATTCGATAAATGAGCGAAAAGTTATACTAAACGAAAATCGGATCGAAATCGCGATCGAAAAATCGCGGATTAAATCCGAGAAAAGAAAAATGACGAACGGGTTAACGAACAGGCGTTCGTTAACTAAACTAATCGATTTAACGCGTTCGTTAAAAGAACGAACGAACGAACGTTCGCTATTTAACCTAAACCGAAAAAACTAAAAATGAAATAAAATAAAAAATCAAGAAAAACCGGGTTTTAAAAAAAACGCATGACGCGATCGAGGCGGCGGCGAACCTCGTCGGCGGTGGCGGAGTCCGTGGTCGGGCAGTGGGGTCCGTGGTCGGGCGGGTCCGTGGGTCGGTGGCGGGTTCAAGGGTCGGGCGCGGCGGGAGGTGGCATGGCGGTGGCAAGGCGTGGTCAGTGTGTCATGGCGGTCCGGCGGGCGGCGGCGGGCTCGAGGCTTGGCGATCGGTTAGGTTTGGCCTCGGGTGGGCGGGCTTATAAAGCTCATGGCCGGAGTCCTGGCGGACACGGCCTGTAGGTCGGTGGCTTTTATTTTAAATAATTCTGTAGAAAAAAAAAGAAGTACTAAACGGACTCCAAAATCCGAAATATATTTTCCCCGCTTCTAAAATCAAGCGGATTTAATGAACATTTATTTGGGGCCTATATGCAATTTTGAAAACGCGCATTTTTCCTAAATTGAAATAAAAAGGCGAAAAACTCCAAAATAAAATCTTATTTGATTTTATTATTAAATCTTCATTATTTCTTTATTTTGGGAAAGTCATTTTTTATTCCCTCTCTCATATTTTGATAGTAGAAATAATTGGAGATAAAATAATTAAAATCAAATGATCCTATTTTCAAAATTTGAGAAAACTCAAATATGAAAATAACGAAAATCCCCAACTCTCTCCGTGGGTCCTTGAGTTGGGTAGAATTTCTAGGATCGAGCAAAATGCAACGAATAAAATATGATATGCAATGATGCTCTATGTATAACATTCCAAATTGAAAATTTGGGATGTTACAAACCTACCCCCTTAAGATGAATCTCGCCCTCGAGATTCGGGTTGGCTAGAAAATATGTGAGGGTGGTCCTTAAGCAAATCTTCCTCTCACTCCCAGGTGGCTTCATCCTCAGTGTGGTGGCTCCACTGAACTTTGCAAAACTTAATGACCTTGCTGCGGGTGACTCGGCTGGCATACTCCAGAATCTTAACTGGTTTCTCCTCGTAGGTCAAATCATCATTCAACTGGATCGCTTCCAGTGGCACTGTATCTCTCAGTGGTATATCGGCCATCTCTGCGTGACACTTCTTCAACTGAGAAACATGAAACACATCATGAACTCCTGACAATCCTTCGGGTAGTTCCAACTTGTACGCAACTTCTCGCATGCGTTCCAAAACACGATAAGGTCCTACAAATTGAGGTGCTAACTTTCCCTTAACTCCAAAACGCTTAACTCCTCGAAGTGGCGAGACTCGAAGGTAAACTCTGTCTCCGACTTCGTATTCTGCCTCCTTGCATTTTGAATCCGCATAACTCTTCTGTCTTGACTGGGCTACCTTGAGCCTATCGCGAATCAACTTTACTTTATGTTCAGATTCCTTAATCAAATCTGGTCCAAACAACTGGCGGTCTCCAACTTCATCCCACAACAACGGGGTCCTGCACCTCCTTCCGTATAAGGCTTGAAAGGTGCCATCTTCGATCTGGTTTGGTAGCTGTTGTTATAAGAAAACTCCGATACGGCAAGTTGTCATCCCAACTTGATCCATAATCCAAAGCACAAGCTCTAAGCATATCCTCCAAAATCTGGTTGACTCTCTCGGTTTGTCCATCACATCGTGGATGAAAAGTGTGCTAAACTCGGTCTGGTTCCCAAAATTTCGTTGCTCGCTTCCGAACTTTGAGGTAAATTGGGTTCCTCTATCGTCACGATACTCCTTGGAAATCCATGCAAGCATACAATCCTGGTCATGTATATCTTAGCCAATTTGGCCTTCTTGTTGGTAGTCTTTTTGGAATGAAATGAGCTACCTTCGTCAAGCGATCGACTACAACCCAAATCGAGTCATAGCTTCGAGCGAGTCTGGGCAATCCGTGATGAAATCCATACCTAGTTTATCCCACTTCCATTCGGTATAGGCAATGGTTGTAACAATCCTCTCGGCTTCGATGTTCTCGCCTTCACCCTCGACATACATCACAAAGCTGCTACGTACTCGCAATATCCTTCTTCATTCCGGTCCACCAGAGAGTATTCTTTAAATCCAAATACATCTTGGTATTTCCTGGGTGAATCGAATATGGTGAATCATGTGCCTCTTGTAGAATCAACTTCCTGATCTCCGGGTCATTGGGCACATAAACACAGTCTTCAAACCATAGGGTATCGTGCTCATCCTCATGAAATCCCTTAGCCTTTCCTTCGCTCATCCTTTCCTCTATAGAGGCAATCTCTTTATCAGTCTTCTGGGCTTCCCTGATTCTATCCATCAATGTTGACTGAATCTCCAATGCTGCTACATAGCCTCTCGGAACTATTTCCAAACATAGTTCATGAAGATCCTCGGCTAATTCCTTTGGTATTTCCCCCGTCATTAGTGTGTTGACGTGACTCTTACGGCTCAACGCGTCTGCTACAACGTTAGCCTTTCCGGGGTGATAATGCAATCTCATGTCATAATCCTTAATGAGCTCCAACCATCTCCTTTGCCTGAGATTTAACTCCTTCTGCGTGAAGATGTACTTCAAACTCTTGTGATCCGTATCCACCTCACAATGATTTCCAATGAGGAAATGTCTCCAAGTCTTCAACGCATGCACTACGGCTGCTAACTCCAAATCATGCGTAGCATAATTTAGCTCATGAGGCTTAAGCTGTCGTGAAGCATACGAAACAACTCTTCCCTCGTTCATAAGCACTGCTCCAATTCCTCGACGTGAAGCGTCGCAATACACCTCATAATCCTTGGTCTGATCTGGCAGAATTAACACTGGCGAGGTAACCAAACGTTTCTTCAACTCTTGGAAACTAGCTTCACACTCCTCAGTCCAAATGAACTTGGTATCCTTCTTCAACAATTCTGTCATAGGCTTCGCAATCCTTGAGAAATTCTCAATGAATCTCTGGTAGTATCCTGCGAGTCCAAGGAAACTCCGGATCTCTCCCACTGTTGTTGGCGCTTCCCAGTTTGTTACAGTGACAACTTTAGTGGGGTCTACCGCTATACCTTCTCCGGATATAACATGTCCAAGAAATCCAACTTCCTTCAACCAAAACTCACACTTGCTGAACTTGGCATATAACCGATGTTCTCACGAGCTTCTCGAGTACCAAGCATAAATGCTCCTTATGTTCCTCTTCATTCTTGAGTAAACCAAAATATCATCAATGAACACCACGATTGAACTTATCCAAAACTCCATAAACACTTTATTCATCATGTTCATAAAATAGGCAGGTGTGTTAGTCGGACCAAATGACATAACGGTGTACTCATACAGCCCGTGCACAGTGGTAAAAGCCGTCTTAGGTATATCACGCTCTCGAATCTTCAATCGATGGTACCACGATCGCCGTCGATCTTAGAAAACACCTTAGCTCCTTGCAATTGGTCAAACAAGTCATTGATCATCGGCGGGGTACTTGTTCTTAATGGTCACTTCATTCAATCGCGATAATCAACAACCATTCTTAAAGATCCATCCTTCTTCTCCACTAAATCTTGGTGATCCCCAAGGCGAAGAACTTGGGCGAATAAAACCTTTATCCGATAACTCCTTAATCTGCTTCTTAATTTCCTCCAAATCTTGGGCTGGCATCCTATACGGTCTCTTAGATATCGGCCCGGTGCCTGGCAGTAGTTCAATTAGAAACTCAATGTCTCTATCCGGTGGCATTCCTGGCAACTCTTCCAGAAACACGTCCGGGTAATCCCTTACCACTTGTACTTCTTCCTGCACAACTCCTAATAAGGAATTTACATGTGCTCTCCTCGGCTCATGCCGTGATACATACATGATTCTCCTTCGTTCTGGGGTGGTAAGCAAAATCGACTTACTGGCGCAATCGATGTTTCCTCCATACATCGATAGCCAATCCATACCAAGAATTACATCCAAACCTTGGGATTCCAATATAATTAAATCCGTTGGGAAAACATGCCTCCCTATACTCAATGGCACTTGAAAGCATCCTTGACTGGCCATATACTCCGCTCCCGGTGAGCTTACTAGCATGGGTGTCTTAAGAGTCCTAGTGGGCAGACTAAACTTATCCACAAATCCCCTTGATATGTATGAATGCGATGCACCAGTATCAAAAAGAACAAGCTGCGATAAATGACCTAACCAAAACTTACCTATTATCGCATCGGTGAGCTTCAACCTCCTCCACGGTAACGTGGTTCACTTGTCCTTTGTTGAAAGGGTTCGACTTCTTTCCTGAGCTTCCATTACCATTTCCATTTTGGCCTTCTGGACAGTCATTTGCATAATGCCCGGTCTTACGGCACTTAAAGCAAGTGATGTGGCTCAGGTCTACCTTGGATGGTGTTGACGGGTTGGTGCGGTTTTGTCCATTGCTTCCTCCATTCCCGTTCCCATTCTTGGTGCCATTATGGTTGTGCGAGCTACCTCCTCCATGGGTATGCTGAAATTGTCCTCTGTCTTGAGGGTAAGCGAAGTTCTGCTGAGCTCGAGTTATTCTTCCCTGTCCATACTTCCTCTTGCGATAGTCAATCTGCTGCTTGCTTCCTTCAATCATGAGAGCACGGTCTACTAACTCCTGGTAGTTGTTGAAAGTGGCTACCATCAGCTGCATGCTCAACTCATCATTCAGTCCTTCTAGAAACTTCTCACCTTAGCTGCGTCTATAGCAGCGTCATCCGGGGCATAACGTGCTAGCTTCTGAAATCATCTATATGCCGCCAACTATGCGTCCTCCTTGGCGCAAGTTGCGAAACTCACGCTTTTCATGGCCATAGCTCCTGCTTTGAAACATGGGCGACGGAAAGCTTGCTTGGCCCGATCCCATGTGGCGGTGTCTCTGAGGTAAGTGGCTGTAAAATTCTCCCACCATTTCTGCTTGGGTCCTTCAAGCTGATGTGCAGCAAATTTCACCTTTCTCCATCTGTACAACCTGCGGTGGTCAACTCCTCCCTATCTTACGGAGCCAATCACTCGCAACAATCGGCTCGATGCTCTTTGGAAAACACCGCGGATTCAGCCTTAAGAAACGGGTCAAATGGTCAGCGGTGGTTTTGGCGGTGGGTTGTTGTTGTTGTTGTTGTTGTTGTTGTTGTTGTTGTTGTTGTTGTTGTTGTTGCCTTGGTTACGTACCAATGTTTGAATCAAGGCATTCTGCTGCTGAATCAAGCTGAGTGATCTCTGGCGGAAAACAAATCCGGTCGCGTCTCGGAGGCATCGAGGGGTTTAAAGAAAAGACGAGAATTTAGAATAGAATGAGGTCTAGAGAGAAACACTACCCATATGCACATGAGACAAATCACACAATATCACTCCAATCAATTCAAACAAGGGCATACAACGGTCTATCTATCGTTACAAAGTCTTTGAAACTAAAACTAATATAAAATGGAAATCTACTCTTTGTTATGGTGGTCAACTAGAAAAACTGCTCCGATGAAGACTCCATGATATCTGCTCGACTTCATCTTCATAATCATCATCACTAGGATCGGAATCGGTGTCGTTGATGATGATGTAGTTCTCTCGACAGGTGCTATCTTCATCTTCTCCTCCGGGTGCTGAATTTCCCATGAGTTCTTCAATCTTCTCCTTAAGATCGCCGTTTTGTCCCACTAGAGCTACAATCTCCTCCATGTAGTCCTTGCGAGTGGCCTTCGTTCTCCTTCTAGTTTGATAATCTTGGCTTTGCTGTCTTCAACTCCATCATGTCACAAGACATCTGGTTCTCTGGCGTCGAATGTCTTGATTTAACTCCTGCATGAAAGCTGCAATGGATCGGTCCTTCTTAGAGCCAACTATCTCCCATTGTTCATCTCGGCGCCCATAAATCTGGTAGATAGTATCCTTGAGGTCTTCTTTGTAAACTTCTCCAATCGTCCCATGGTTATGTGAGCTGCCATGCTCTTTCCTGACTCGAGGTTGGTGCATTGAAAACACACTCTATGGGCTCCGTGATTGGCGCAAATGTCCTTCCGGAACTTAAGCTTGAATCTTCAGCGTTCTTCTTCGTAAAGTGGAATTGTAGGTCCGGTGAAGCTTGGTAATCAATGTTAAGGTACTTAGTGACTTCCTTGAGGTGTCGTCAGAAGGTGTATCTTCATCCATTTGGGTGAACTTGATCCTCGCTTAGTCATCCTAAAAGAGTAGAAAAGATGAGGAGTTAGAAATGAGAAGAGAGTAGTGATCTAGGGCTTTAGCTTAGTGGTCGTGTCCTACGATCGGCGTGTGCTCGATACCATCTTTGTAGCGACCGGACCTCAAGCAGTCTAATCTCGTGCTCGGTGTCATCCCTGGATCGATGAATTACGACACCACACATTACTCGGAGGATTTATAACAAAGTAGCAATCACACACTTATTACAATCGAATGTCTCAAGAGAGAACTTAATAAAATAAATATGGCTTAAGGCCATCTAATAACGATAACAGCGGAAGGCTTGGAAGAATAAGCGAGTCCATCAACTCCAACGGCATCATCGAGTATAGAACCACGACCTAAGCACCGTACTAAATAAATCGAAAAGTGCGCAACATGAAGCGTTGCAGCCCAAAGCAGTTGACACATGGAATATTTGGCAATGTAACACATAGAGAATAATGGAATGATAAGCCTATACTACATGCATATATGGCTGGTGGAAAGCTCTATGGTTACAGTTTTTGCATAAAGCCAACTTTTCCCTCCGCAAAGGAATAAAATTTATTTAACTATCATGGTGGTTGTGAAACATTGAGAATGGTTGTGACATTCTCAATCCCAATTAAAAGTACTCATTAACAAACTCAACAATATTAATTAGAAGTAACATGATGAGATTCACATGATATCCAAGTACTAGATACTCAAGATGTCCATAAGCGGGGACACGGCTAACCATGATTAGTTTATACACTCTGCAGAGGTTTAGCACTTTTCCCCACAGGACTCGATCGCCTCCATTTGATTTCTCGCACTACATGGTGTTTGAGAAGCGGATGACCGAGACATAGTCTTTCGAAGCACTAACACCTTACTTGTGGGTAGACCGTACACCTACTTTCCCCTACATCGCTAGTCTACCCGTAAGAGTTCGCACAACTTAATCAACTATGCGAGCCCATAATGGCTTGTGGCTGCACACATAAGTTTCTAGTTTGAATAATCTCATGATCCCTTTGGGCTGGGTGGCGGTCGAAGAAATACGAGCAAGTCTGATGGAAACCAGGTGCCTCAATCCACCCGGATGTGTGTTTAAGTTGCCACCTTAAATAAACCATTAAATAACAATCTCACATCTGTCTGGATACACTCACCCAATCCCGTCTACTAGCATAGCATGACATAATAAGCAAACGCAGAAGTAACTCCCAAGGGTTTGATAACAAAACAGGTAATAGGTACTACCTCATCTACTTCCCAAAACCCACAATTAAATTAGATCCTAATCATGCAATGTTTTAGGGTAGATCTAATGCATAAAACTGGGTAGTAGAAAAGGTATGATCAAAGTGTTACTTGCCTTAGCGATGATCCATGAAACCTAGAGACTCAAGTAACAAAGCGCACTCCGGGTATTCTATCGCAGACAAACAAACAAGCATACAATAAGTACTCATCTAATGCACAGGTAAAACTCAAATAGATCTAACCAGATAGTTCAACTTAAGAACTCCGGTTTGCAAAAATAATCAAATCAAATGAAGCAACGAAAGTCAAACGGCGGAAGAAAATAGCTTCGTTTTACTAATCTGGATCTAAGTCAAATTTTACAGAAGCAAAACCTTGTTTAAGTTGGTTATTCGGTAAGAGGGTTTCGAGACGAAACTCGAGGCGCTTGAATCGCTGATTCCGATAAGCAAGCGAAAAGTTATACTAAAGCGAAAATCGGATCGAAATCGCGATCGGAAAAATCGCGGATTAAATCGAGAAAAAGAAAAAGCGACGAGCGGGTTAGCGAGCGGGCGTTAGTTAACTAAACTAATCTGACGAGCGTTCGTTAAAGCGAAACGAGCGAGCGAGCGTTAAGCTATTTAACCTAAACCCAAAAACCGAAACTAAAAAGCGAAATAAAATAAAAAACCGAAGAAAACCGCCGGTTTTCTAAAAAACCATGAGACGCGGATCGAGGCGGCGGCGAACCTCGTCGGCGTCGAATCCGGCGGGTCGGGCGGCGGGTCTGGTGGTCGGGCGGCGGGTCCGTGGTCGAGGCGGCGGAGGCCAGTGTGCGTGTGGTCAGGCAAGGTCACGGCGACGGGTCCCGTGGCGGCAATGGGTGTGGGCTCGGTATGCGCGGTGGCTAGGGTTTAGCCCCGGGTGGGCGGCTTATAAAACCTCATGGTAGGAGTCCTAAGCGGACACGGCCGTGTAGGTCGATGGCGTTTTTAATAATTACGTCTGAAAAAAAAATAAAAAGAAGTACTAAGCGGACTCCAAAAATCCGAAATAAATTTTCCCGGCTTCTAAAATCAAGCGGATTTAATGAACATTTATTTGGGGCCTAAATCAATTTTGAAAAACGCAGCATTTTCCTAAATTCAAATAAAAAGCGAAAAACTCCAAAATAAAATCTTATTTGATTTTATTATTAAATCTTCATTATTTCTTTATTTTGGGAAAGTCATTTTATTCCTCTCTCATATTTTGATAGTAGAAATAATTGGAGATAAAATAATTAAAATCAAATGATCCTATTTTCAAAATTTGAGAAAACTCAAATATGAAAATAACGAAAATCCCCAACTCTCTCCGTGGGTCCTTGAGTTGGGTAGAATTTCTAGGATCGAGGAAAATGCAACGAAAAAAAATATGATATGCAATGATGCTCTATGTATAACATTCCAAATTGAAAATTTGGGATGTTACGGCTCAGATTTGTCGACGTTGCAGGGACGGACCCGTGCACAAGCGTCGTGCCAGCGTGAGTAGCCCCCGTGGGAGGCAAGAGTTAAGCAGGTGATAGTCATAGATAGATTAGGCATGGAAAGCAAACTGGCTTAGGTAAATGCAGGGAAGATACATGCCACCGGGCCCGGCCCGAGCAACTTGGGGATGATGCAGCCCGAGGGGCGCCGCCAGCAAGGTCAGCTAAAGACATAAGAAAAAGGGGTACATGCCACAGGGACGGACCCACGCGGCCTGGGAATGATGCAGCCCGAATGGCGCTCCCAGCTAAATAAACTTGGAAAATGTCACCTGGTTCTGTTGATGAAGAGATGTCGGAGCAGCCGGAGGTACGCGGTGTAGGGGTCGCTCCTCACGAGCCACCGGGGCCCTGAGCCTCGGGAGGCTCTGGGGGCCCAGGCGGTTCCTTGAGGATCATCTCCATCTCCGTCAGGACGGTGTGATGCCTGGCCTCAGGAGTCGCCAGGACGCACCGCAAGTTGTGTTGATAGGCGGACGACACGCTCGGCAGGCCAAAAGGCATGAGAACGTAGCTGTGCGGTGGACCCTCGCAGCGGCCCACGCGCGAAGGCCGGAAGGGCTCCTGAGATGCGGCCCTATTGAGCCCTGGGACGTCGATGCAGAAGCGCAGCCCAGCATCCTCGCCTGGATGGGGAGCTACACTTCGCGAGTGGCGTCGCCGCGCATGGCCCTTGCGTCTTGCAGTTCCTGAGTGGTCCTGGTGATGAACTCCTGAGCGGTGGGCGCTCCTCGCCCTGTGTTCTCTGAGAAGCGTCTTGGTAAAGCACGCCTCCAAGTGGTGCCCGGCGCCTCCCTCGTGATCTTGGCAAGGTCCGAGGCCCTCGAGAGAGCCCCGAGCCTGCCGAGAAGGGCGCTGGGCGTGCTTTCCTATGCGATGGAGGGAGAAGCCCCTGGCGCGGGCGCTGATCCTGATGAGGTTCCAGTTGCGACGCCACCCTCCTGAGGTCCTGCATGGCGCAGCTTCTTCTTCTTCTTGGGGATGGCCTCAGGAGGGCACTCGCCCTTGCTGTCGGGGTCGTCGATCGCTGCAGCTTGAAAGGCACGCTCAAGGGAGCACACCGCATCTCTTTCTTCGCATGGGACCGTGATGATTCCGCCGCTTCCCGGCATCTTGAGGACATTGTAGCCGTGATGGGTCACCGCCATGAACTTGGCCAGGGCTGGATACCCGAGGATGACATTGTACGACAGACGGATGTGCGCGACATCGAAGTCGATGAGTTCAGTGCGGTAGTTCTTGTGTTCTCCGAAGGTGACAGGGAGGCGGACCTGCCCTATCGGTGTGGTGGAGCCGTCGATCACTCCTGAGAAAGGCTTGGTGGGCTGAAGCTGATCATACGGCACTTGGAGATTGTCGAACATGTTGATGGACAGGGCGTTGAGCCCTGCGCCGCCGTCGACGAGGGCCTTGGAAACTTGCATGTTGCTGATGACTGGGGAGCGAAGCATCGGGAGGGCACCTGCGGTAGCCGCGCACTTGAGCTGATCCACCAAACTGAAGGTGATGGCGCACTTGAACCACCTGAGCGGGCATGTGGCCTCAAGCTTGGGGAGGATCGCATTCACTTCACGAGCAAACTATTTGAAGATACGCCGCGAGGCTGGGGCCTGAGCTCCGCCCAAGATGTAGGCGATAGCACGTGGCTCCTAGAAGCCCCCAGCTCCCTCGTCTTGATGGTAGTCGGCATTCCTTCTTGGCGGCGGCGGTAGTGGAGGAAGACCAACGTTGCCCTGAGGACGATCCTCACGAGGCTGGTCCCTCCAGGCGCCCTCGCGAGGCTGATCCTGCCAGCAGTCCTCATGAGGCCGGTCGCGCCACTCCTGGCGCGGGCCACGGTCGTCCCAGCGTCCGCCACCACGTCCTCCTCCTCGGCCGTAGCCCCGGTCATTGCGCTCGGGGCATCGACAGAAGCGTCCTTCTCGAATGGCTCTGAGCTCTTGACAGTCGCGGGTGTTGTGGGTATGCAGGTTATGGAAGGCGCAAAACGGGCGGCTGCTCTTGGATGACTCGGGCTGATCTCTGCCGCGCTTGGTGTCCGGCTCCGCCGCGAGCACAGCTGCTCCCTTGCGATTCACGTCCTTGGCCTTGGCTTTCTTCTCCTCCGGGTCCGCAGTCGGGAGCTCAAGGAGGGAGAGGCGCCCTTCCTCAGCTCTTGCGCACTTGGTCGCCAGGTTGATCAGCTCCAAGGATGTGCACAGCTCCTCGTGGATAGCGAGCTCCTCCTTCATCTTGACGTCACTGACGCCATCGGAGAACGCGGAGATGATGGCCTTGTCCGTCACCTTGGGGATCTTGAGGCAAACATTGTTGCAACGCTGGATGTATACGGAGGGTCTCTCACAGGTTGTTGCTTGGCCTTGCAGTCACCCATTTGCCGGTGGGTGATCGTCTCAACGTATCTATAATTTTTGATTGCTCCATGCTACTTTATCTATTGTTTTGGACTATAATGGGCTTTATTTTCCACTTTTATATTACTTTTGGGACTAACCTATTAACCGGAGACCCAGCCCAGAATTGCTGTTTTTTGCCTATTTCAGTGTTTCGAAGAAACGAAATATCAAACGGAGTCCAAACGGAATGAAACCTTCGGGAACATGATCTTCTCACCGAATGTGATCCAGGAGACTTGGACCCTACTCCAAGAAGTGCCAGAGGCGGTCACGAAGGTGGGGGCGCGCCCTCCCCCCCTGGGTGCGCCCCCTGCCTTGTGGGCCCCCTGACGCTCCACCGACGTACTCTTTCCTCCTATATATACCTACGTACCCCCGACAGATCAAATACGGAGCCAAAAAACCTAATTCCACTGCCGCAACTTCCTGTATCCACGAGATCCCATCTTGGGGCCTGTTCCGGAGCTCCGCCGGAGGGGGCATCCACCACGGAGGGCTTCTACATCAACATCATAGCCCCTCCGATGAAGTGTGAGTAGTTTACTTCAGACCTTCGGGTCCATAGCTAGTAGCTAGATGGCTTCTTCTCTCTTTTTGGATCTCAATACAATGTTCTCCCCCTCTCTCGTGGAGATCTATTCGATGTAATCTTCTTTTTGCGGTGTGTTTGTTGAGACCGATGAATTCTAGGTTTATGATCCAGCTTATCTATGGAAAATATTCGATTATTCTCTGAATTCTTTTATGTATGATTGAGTTATCTTTGCAAGTCTCTTCGAATTATCCATTTGGTTTGGCCAACTAGATTGGTAGTTCTTGCAATGGGAGAAGTGCTTAGCTTTGGGTTCAATCTTGCGGTGTCCTTACCCAGTGACAGAAAGGGTTACAAGGCACGTATTGTTGTTGCCATCGAGGATAACAAGATGGGGTATTTATCATATTGCATGAATTTATTCCTCTACATCATGTCATCTTGCTTAAGGCGTTACTCTTTTTAACTTAATACTCTAGATGCATCTTTGGATAGCGGTCGATGAGTGGAGTAATAGTAGTAGATGCAGAATCGTTTGGTCTACTTGTCTCGGACGTGATGCCTATATACATGATCATCGCCTAGATATACTCATAACTATGCTCAATTCATCAATTGCTCAACAGTAATTTGTTCACCCACCGTAGAATATCTATGCTCTTGAGAGAAGCCACTAGTGAAACCTATGGCCCCGGTCTATTCTCATCATATCAATCTCCATCACTTTATTTACTCGCTTTGCTTTTACTTTTTACTTTGCATCTTTATATCAAAAATACCAAAAATATTATCTCTATCGGATCTCACTCGTAAGTGACCGTGAAGGATTGACAACCCCTAATCGCGTTGGTTGCGAGTAGCTATCATTTTGTGCAGGTACGAGGGACTTGCGTGGCCTCCTCTTGGATTGATACCTTGGTTCTCAAAACTGAGGGAAATACTTACACTACTATGCTGCATCATCCTCTCCTCTTGGGAAAACCAACGCAAGCTCAAGGCGTAGCAAGAAGGATTTACGGCGCCGTTCTTCGGGAGGCTTATAAAAGTCAACATACCAAGTACCCATCACAATCCCTATCTCTCGCATTACATTATTTGCCATTTGCCTCTCGGTTTCCTCTCCCCCACTTCACCTTTGCCGTTTTATTTCCCTCTTTTTCGCTTTGCCTTTTGTTTGCTAATGTGTTAGTTTGCTTGTTTGTCGTTATGTCGAATTCCTTATCCGCTCCTATGTCTGTCGAGTTTGAAGTTCTTCACTTCAAGCAAAGGCAAGGAGAAAACTTAAAAGATGCTTGGTATAGGATGATGGAATCTTATCGTAAGTGTACCCTAGAGGTGAACTTTAGAATTCTTCTTCGCAATTTCTATGTTGGGTTAAATATGACGCATAGACAACTCTTGGATTGCATTGCCAAGGGAAACTTCATTGAGATTGATCCCAGTATTGCGCATGAAATTATAGAGGGAATAGTGGGAACACTACCCCAAAAGGGAGGATCTCATCCTACCCAGGAAGAAACCCAAGTGTTTGAAAAGATTTGCGAAGTAACAAAAATCTTACAAAAATCCCTTGAGCCTCTTAAAAGTGTTAGTGGAAATCTTCACCGCATGAATATGTTGATTACTTTTTGTAATAAGCGGTTGGATTCTTTAGATCTAAAAATTTCCGAGTATGAAGGGAAGCGGCAAGAACCACCCGGACTCGAGCATGTCTCCGCTAAAAAACTGAAAATTAAAGAGGGCAATACCTAGATCTATCCTCGCTTTTATGCCTAGCTAGGGGCGTTAAACAATAGCTCTTGTTGGGAGGCAACCCTATTTTAATTTGTGTTTTTTGTTTTTGCTTCTGTTTAGGAATAAATAATCCATATAGCCTCTGTTTAGATGTGGTTTTATCTTTTAATTAGTGTTTGTGCCAAGTTGGACCTATTGGATCTTCTTGGATGATAGTTATTTGATCTTGCTGTAATTTCCAGAATCTTTGTGCTCAGTGCCCGAATTGTTAAAAATAACCAGAACGTGATAAAATAGTGATTCCAATTTATGCTGATCAATAAACAAAATTTCCAGGTCTTCTAATTTTGGTAGAATTTTTTGGGTTCCAGAAGTTTGCGTTAGTTACAGATTACTACAGATGTTCTGTTTTTGACAGATTCTGTTTTGCGTGTGTTGTTTGCTTATTTTGATGAATCTATGGTTAGTAAAATAGTTTATAATCCATAGAGAAGTTGGAATACAGTAGGTTTAACACCAATATAAATAAAGAATGAGTTCATTACAATACCTTAAAGTAGTCTTTTGTTTTCTTTCTCTAACGGAGCTCACGAGATTTCTATTGAGTTTTGTGTTGTGAAGTTTTCAAGTTTTGGGTGAATTCTTTTGATGGATTATGGAACAAGGAGTAGCAAGAGCCTAAGCTTGGGGATGCCCATGGCACCCCAAGATAATCAAGGACACCAAAAGTCAAAGCTTGGGGATGCCGGAAGGCATCCCTCTTTAAATCCACTTCCATCGGTAATTTACTTGGAGCTATATTTTTATTCACCAACATGATATGTGTTTTGCTTGGAGCGTCTTGTATTATTTGAGTCTTTTCTTGTTAGTTTACCACAATCATCCTTGCTGTACACACCTTTTGAGAGAGCCATACATGAATTGAAATTTGATAGAATACTCTATGTGCTTCACTTATATCTTTTGAGCTTGATAGTTTGCTCATAGTGCTTCACTTATATCTTTTTGAGCGTGATAATTTTTGCTCTAGTGCATCACTTAGATCTTTTAGAGCACGGTGGTGGATTTGTTTTAAAGAAACTTGATCTCTCATGCTTCACTTAGATTATTTTGAGAGTCGTTAATAGCATGGTAATTTGCTTAATGTTAATATACTTGGTATTCAAGATATGTGAAACTTTCTTTTGAGTGCGTTGAATACTAAGATAAGTTTGATGCTTGATAATTGTTTTGAGATATGGAGGTGATAATATCAAAGTCATGCTAGTTGAGTAGTTGTGAATTTGAGAAATGCTTGTGTTGAAGTTTGTAAGTCCCGTAGCATGCACGTATGGTTAAAGTTATGTAACAAATTTGAAACATGAAGTGTACCTGGCTTGTGCATCCTTATGAGTGGCGGTCAGGGACGAGCGATGGTATTTTCCTACCAATCTATCCCCCTAGGAGCATGCGCGTAGTACTTGATTTTTTATGACTTCTAAATTTTTGCAATAAGTATATGAGTTCTTTTGACTAATGTTGAGTCCATGGATTATACGCACTTTTACCTTTCCGCCATTGCTAGCCTCTTTGGTACCGTGCATTGCCCTTTCTCACATTGAGAGTTGGTGCAAACTTCACCGGTGCATCCAAACCCCGTGATACGATACGATCTATCACACATAAACCTCCTTTTATCTTCCTCAAAACAGCCACCATACCTACCTATTATGGCATTTCCATAGCCATTCCGAGATATATTGCCATGCAACTTCCACCATCATCATCATGACATACATTACTTTTGTCATATTGCCATTGCATGATCATGTAGTTGACATCGTATTTGTGGCAAAGCCACCATGCATTATTTTTCATACATGTCACTCTTGATTCATTGCACCATCCCGATACATCACGGAGGCATTCATATAGAGTCATATCTTGTTCTAGTTTCGAGTTGTAATCCTTATGTTGTCATCAATAGAAGTGTGATGATCATCATTATTAGAGCATTGCCCTAATAAAAAAAAGAGAAAGGCCAAAAAAAAGGAAGGCCCAAAAAAAAGGGCAATGCTACTATCACTTTTTCCACACTTGTGCTTCAAAGTAGCACCATGTTCTTCATGTAGTAGGTCTCATATTTTGTGCTTCAAATTAGCACCTTGTTCTTTATGTAGTGAGTCTCATATATTGTGGTTCAAAGTAGCACCATGTTTTTCATATAGTGAGTCTCATAAGTTGTCTTTCTATACTAGTGGGAATTTTTCGTTATAGAACTTGGCTTGTATATTCCTATGATGGGCTTCCTCAAATGCCCTAGGTCTTCATGAGCAAGCAAGTTGGATGCACACCCACTAGTTTTCTTTTTGTTGAGCATTCATAGCTCTAGTGCATCCGTTGCATGGCAATCCCTACTCCTCATGTTGACATCAATTGATGGGCATCTCCATAGCCCATTGATTATCCTCGTCAATGTGAGACTTTCCCCTTTTTTGTCTTCTCCACACAATCCCCATCATCATATTCTATTCCACCCATAGTGCTATATCCATGGCTCACGCTCATGTATTGCGTGAAGGTTGAAAAAGTTTGAGATTATTTAAGTATGAAACAATTGCTTGGCTTGTCATCGGGGGTATAGAAATTGGGAACATCTTTGTGTGACGAAAATGAAGCGTAGCCTAACTACATGCTTTTGTAGGGATGAACTTTCTTTGGCCATGCTATTTTGAGAAGACATAATTATTTTGATTAGTATGCTTGAAGCATTATTATTTTTATGTCAATATGAACTTTTGTCTTGAATCTTTCGGATCTGAATATTCATATTACAATTAAGAAGATTTACATTGAAATTATGCCAAAGTATCACTCTGCATCAAAAATTCTCTTTTATCATTTACCTACTCGAGGACGAGCAGGAATTAAGCTTGGGATGCCCGATCGTCTCCAACGTATCTATAATTTTGATTGCTCCATGCTACTTTATATATTGTTTTGGACTATAATGGGCTTTATTTTCCACTTTTATATTACTTTTGGGACTAACCTATTAACCGGAGGCCCAGCCTGTAATTGCTGTTTTTTGCCTATTTGATGTTTCAAGAAACGGAATATCAAACAGAGTCCAAACGAAATGAAACATTCGGGAACGTGATCTTCTCACCGAACGTGATCCAGGAGACTTGGACCCTACTCCAAGAAGTGCCAGAGGCGGTCACGAGGGTGGCGGGCGCGCCCTCCCCCTGGGCGCACCCCCTGCCTCGTGGGCCCCCTGACGCTCCACCGACGTACTCCTTCCTCCTATATATACCTATGTACCCCCGACAGATCAAATACGGAGCAAAAAAACCTAATTCTACCGCCGCAACTTCCTGTATCCACGAGATCCCATCTTGGGGCCTGTTTCGGAGCTCCGCCGGAGGGGGCATCCACCACGGAGGGCTTCTACATCAACACCATAGCCCCTCCGATGAAGTGTGAGTAGTTTACTTCAGACCTTCGGGTCCATAGCTAGTAGCTAGATGGGTTCTTCTCTCTTTTTGGATCTCAATACAATGTTCTCCCCCTCTCTCGTGGAGATCTATTCGATGTAATCTTCTTTTTGCGGTGTGTTTGTTGAGACCGATGAATTGTGGGTTTATGATCCAGCTTATCTATGGAAAATATTTGATTCTTCTCTGAATTCTTTTATGTATGATTGAGTTATCTTTGCAAGTCTCTTCGAATTATCCGTTTGGTTTGGCTAACTAGATTGGTAGTTCTTGCAATGGGAGAAGTGCTTAGCTTTGGGTTCAATCTTGCGGTGTCCTTACCCAAGGATGTGAGAAAGGGTTACAAGGCACGATTGTATTGTTGCCATCGAGGATAACAAGATGGGGTATTTATCATATTGCATGAATTTATTCCTCTACATCATGTCATCTTGCTTAAGGCGTTACTCTGTTTTTAACTTAATACTCTAGATGCATGCTGGATAGCGGTCGATGAGTGGAGTAATAGTAGTAGATGCAAAATCGTTTCGGTCTACTTGTCTCAGACGTGATGCCTGTATACATGATCATCGCCTAGATATACTCATAACTATGCTCAATTCTGTCAATTGCTCAACAGTAATTTATCCACCCACCGTAGAATATCTATGCTTTTGAGAGAAGCCACTAGTGAAACCTATGGCCCCCGGGTCTATTCTCATCATATCAATCTCCATCACTTTATTTACTCGCTTTGCTTTTACTTTTTACTTTGCATCTTTATATCAATAATACCAAAAATATTATCTCTATCAGATCTCACTCTCGTAAGTGACCGTGAAGGGATTGACAACCTCTAATCGCGTTGGTTGCGAGTAGCTATCGTTTTGTGTGCAGTACGAGGGACTTGCGTGTGGCCTCCTCTTGGATTGATACCTTGGTTCTCAAATCTTGAGGAAATACTTACGCTCTTGTCTTTGCATCATCCTCTCCTCTTCGGGGAAAACCAACACAAGCTCAAGACGTAGCAGTGGGCGGTCGCGAGTGCCCTGGAAGTTGGCGATGAATCGGTCGTGCATCTCGTCCCAGGAGGAGATCGAGCCCGGGGGCAGGTTCAGGAGCCACGAACGGGCGCCGTCTTTGAGTGCCATAGGGAACCAGTTCGCCATGACTTTGTCGTCACCGTTGGCCGCCTCGATGCTCACCTCGTAGAGCTGCAGGAACTCCACGGGGTCGGGGGTGCCGTCGTAGCGAGGAGGCAGATCTGGCTTGAACTTGCCCGGCCAGGCGACACTACGCAGCTCGGGGGTGAAGGCGCGGCAGCTGGCCATGGTCACCGGGGCCCGTCTTGGAGGTGGAGCTTGGTCTTGGTGCCCGTGCGCCGCTACGGCAAGCGGCAGACGATCCTGGCGCGGCGGTGCGAGGAGTGGCGGAGCGTTCTCTTGTGGTCGAGGGACTTCTTGGCAGCTTCTTTCTTCATGTTCGGGAGCCAGACGCGGTGGGTCACGCCGCGGAACCGCACGCCTTGGCGCCAGGGTGCCGTCTTGGTGCAGAGGTGATGGAGGCGCTCCGTGAGCTACGTCGCCCGTAGCTGGCGAAGGGCGAGGCAGTGAGAGGGACGACACAGGGGAGCCCCCTGCGGCGTTGACAAGCTCGGTGATGCGGTCGAGCCAGTCCTCGTAGAAGTCGTAAACCGGGCGGTAGCGCAGGAGCTCGTGCGCCATGAGGAGCGCGGCCCGTGTGTCCATGGGAGCGCAACAAGCGTGAGACGACGAACCAGCGGGAGTCGGCGATGGAGTGGCGGTGCGGCCGTCCTGTCGCACCGAGGAGTGCAACGAGGACGCTTGCTGCTCGTTCCCCGCCGGGCCGGTGGCGGCGTTGGCGGCAGGCGATGGAGAGCGACGGGGTGGTCCGCCGACAGGGGCCGTCTGAGCAACGCAGGTGGCGAGGGCAGCCCGGCGCTCGGCGCGGGCGCGGCGTGCGTCCACCGTGGGGACGATGAAGCGACGTGACGTGAAGCGATGGAAGGGAAGCTTCGGCGCACCCCTACCTGGCGCGCCAAATGTCGGATCACGGGTTTCGGCAAAACCCTTGAGGTTCGAACACTGGGGTGTGCGCAAAGTTCTTTCCCTACCGATCCACGCCCTAGCTTGCTAAGATATCGCGGACGAACTCAACGAACTCACAACACAAGGCCAACTCTCAATAGCTTCAATCTTGGCTTTATCAACTTCAATTCCCTGTGGAGTAACAACATAGCCAAGAAAAGACACTCGGTCGGTGCAAAAGGTGCACTTCCCAAGGTTACCAAACAAACGTGCATCATGTAGAGCAATAAAAACAACACGTAAATGTTCCAAATGTTCCTCCAAAGATCTGCTATAAATCAATATGTCATCAAAGTAAACTACCACAAATCGTCCAATGAAAGCACGTAAAACTTTGTTCATTAGTCTCATGAAAGTACTAGGTGCATTAGTTAACCCAAAAGGCATGACTAACCACTCATATAATCCAAACTTAGTTTTAAATGTTGTTTTCCATTCGTCCCCCAATTTCATACGAATTTGATGGTATCCACTACGCAAATCAACTTTGGAGAATATTGTAGAGCCACTCAATTCATCAAGCATATCATCTAGCCTATGAATAGGATGACGATAACGAATAGTAATATTATTAATGCCTCTACAATCAACACACATATGTGATGTACCATCCTTTTTCGGCACTAGAATAATAGGAACAACACAAGGACTAAGGGATTCGCGTATATAACCTTTGTCGAGAAGCTCTTGTACTTGACGGATAATCTCCTTCGTCTCCTCTGGATTGGTACAGTATGGCGCACGGTTTGGCAGTGAAGCACCGGGAATTAAGTCAATCTGATGCTCAATCCCTTGAATATGCGGTAATCCCGGTGGCACGTCTTGTGGGAAGACGTCAGCGAACTCCTGCAAAATGTTAGTGACAGTAGGGGGCAAAGAGGAAGGCACGTCCTCGAATGAAAATAATGTCTCTTTGTACACTAAAGCATAGCAAACAGATTTGCTAAAATCTAGCTCATCAATATCAGATTTAGTGGCAAGTAAACATGCACTTTTCAATTTAATTTAAGAACCAACACTAGATGGTTTATTATTAGGCTTCATTTGTTGCTCAAATTCTTTTGCCACAATTTGATTTTCACTCTTATTCTTCTCCTGTTTTGCTTTATTAGCTCTACTAATATCATCTTTCAAAATGGAATCAGGAGTCATAGGAAGCAAAGTAATATTTTTATCCTTATGAACAAGAGTATACTGATTGTTTCTACCATGGTGGACAGAATTTTTATCAAATTGCCATGGTCGACCAAGTAATAAGGAACATGCTTGCATAGGTACCACATCACAATCAACATAATCAGCATATGTAGATATACTAAAATGCACATGAGCAAAGACGTGTTACCTTAACCTTGCCGCTGTTGTTGAACCATTGGATGTAGTAAGGATGTGGATGTGGTCTTGTGGTGAGAGATAGCTTCTCCACCATCTCCATGCTAGCCAAGTTGTTGCAGCTCCTCCGTCTATGATGACACGCATGTAGCGTTCCTTCACAACTCCTTTGTATGGAACAAATTATGCCTCTGATTTTTCTTAGCTTGTGTGACCTGCACACTCAAAACACGTTGAGCAACTAAACATTCATACTGCTCGGCGTCTTGAGGAGCCATGTATTGCGTCTCATGATCCGAATCATATCCACCATGTTCTTCACGTGTAATAAGGGCCAAAGTCTCCTCATCATAGTCACTAGCGGACTCATACCCACCATCCTCAGTTGCAATCATCACACGCTAAGATTTGCATTCTCGCGCATAATGACCTCTTCCTTTACAACGACGACAAATAATATCACTTGTGTGCCCTGTTGATGCCATGGAAGAAGAAGAGCTATGTGTAGGTCCGGCAGGTGCGCTCTTGGCAGATAGTGGTGGTTGTGCACTGCTTTTTGTATCACGGTGGAGGTGGCTTTGATGGAGGTGCTGGTGTAGTGGAAGTAGAAAATGCACGCGGTGTCCATGAGGAAGGTCGACCTGCGATAAAGTTAGTGCGCGCCATTGCTTGTCGATCCTGCACTTCACGTTCAGCTTTACAAGCAAGATGGAATAAGCAGTGATATTAGTATACTCCTTATACTCTAGAATGGTCTGAATCTCTCTATTTAATCCACCAGTAAAACATGCAAGCATAGCTTCATTCTCCTCAACAATACCACATCTAATTATGCCGGTTTGTAATTCCCGATAATATTCTTCTACATAATTTTTCCTTGTCTTAAACGCTACAATTTTTGAAGCAATTCACGTTGATAATATGGTGGAACCCAACAGCACAGCGTAGCAATTTTCAAAGCAGCCCAAGTAGCTGGAATAGGATATAATCTACAATGTTGAGACCACCATACACATGCAAAACTAGTGAAAGCACAAACAGCAAGACAACCGTCTCTCCTCGGGATATTGTAAACATGTAAAAGCGTTGTTCAGTTTCCAACTCCCAAGTAAGATATATATCAGGAACATATCTACCCTCAAATGGTGGAATATTCAATTTCAGTTTAGGAACATGGTCATGATCTCGTACACGAGGTGGTGGTGCGGGCCTACCATTGCGATTATATACCGAGGTCGACCTGCCGGTGGTGGTCTTTGGTGGTGCACGTAGTTCTGATTTTGATCAACCTCATCCTCATAATCGCCCACATACTCATCATCCTCCACGGTACCAAAGAAGCAGCAGCAGCAGGAGCCAAAGAAGCATCAACAACAGTGCAATGAGCACAGAAGTTTGGCCATCCTCAAGAGGAACACGCTGCGCTCGTCCATCTTGATTCGGAAGGGGCGTTGTTGTTGTCACTGCAGAGGTGCGATAGGTGCAGCCGGCGGTGGTTGTGGAAAATGCGCGAGCAATTCGTTAAACTTGTTATCAAGCTTTGTTTCGAACGTCTTCTCAATGCCATCTATCTTCTCCATGGCCTCTTCAAATCTGTTAGCACATCTTGCACCTGTCCACTCATCATTTGCTGAAATTTATCATGTAGCTGTTTGTTTGTCAGGTTCTCCCAATCAGTCTCATCGGCTTGTGATCCTACCATGGTTAGTAGCAAATAGAAACAAACAAGAATATGATCCTATAGACTACTAGGAATAGGTGGTGGTGTATCACAAACCCGTCAAGCAAATCTCAAATTCTTACCAGTTCTTACCCAAAGCGTTAGGAGGTGATTGGCAACCGTTGTAGTCAAAACTCTCAAAGCTTGGATAAGCGATTACGGGGAGAGTCAAACGCATGCGAGTAGATGTATGTGGAGCTGGGAAGGCTTATAATATGGTAGCAAAAGGGTGAGGCAATAATCAATTCAGAGATACAAAGTTGGATAAGCGCTCAAAGGCAGTCTTGTCTTTGGTCCTAGGCTAGACCGTGCTAGAGACGCGAGCCTAGAACACTAACAAAATCACGGCGCTGCACGTAAACAAGGGAAAAGCACACTCTGGAACTTTTTTTTCGCTCTGTTTTTTTTGCGCTGCTTTTTTTTCCGAAAAATCACTATAATGGCGAGTGTCTCAAAACTCTTCCCAGGTCAAACTGAAAGGATGGGCACAAAATTTTTTGATTTTTTTTTTCGGAAATCAGGGCAGCGACGACGAAAAAGTGCGATAAAAAATCACTATGATGGCGATTGTCTCAAAACACTCCTGGGGACCTAAAAATAGGATAGGGAAAAAATATTTTGATCGCGAAATTTTGGCCTAAAACTGCCCGGGGTCTCGGACTCTTTTTTTGCGAAACCTACTCGAGCAAGGAAACACGAATCGGAAATTAGATGGATCTCGAAACAAACCTAATCTGAAAAGAACTTCGGATTGGTGGTGGATATATGGTGGTAGGATATGGCAGCGGTGGTGGCATATGATAGCGATGGTGGTATATGGATATGGATCGGTGGTATATGGCAGCGTTGGTGGGATATGGCAGCGGTGGTGGTATATGGCACGGTGGTGGCGGCGGCGTTGGTGGGATATGGCAGCGGTGGTGGTATATGGCAACAACGATGAAGATGGTGCGCGGCGGCGTGACAAAGCGTGATGAACTCGAAACTCTAAAGGACTAGGCGCTAAGACCAGCAACTAGACACGACGATGCAACATAAATTCAACAAAGCAAAACCCTAAAAAGATTATGCAAAGGCTCAGATTGGCTCGGATATGATGAACTAACCCTAATTTTTTTGTGGCTTTTTCGTGGACTGTAGGTATGAAGAACCGACTCGATCTAAACTATGAAAAACTGTAAAATCTCACTGAGCAACCTGGAAATCTGATACCACTTGATAGAGGCAATGGTGTCCCGTCTTTCAATGAGATGATGGATATCGCTTTGGTGGAATTCGACTTTGACGATCCGACTACAAACGTGCGAGGACGTCGCGCCTTAGCAATCGCTAAACCAACTCCGAGAGGTTATTGACCACGCCGGAGCACGATCAACGACCACGAGGGTGCATTTCCTGCGAGCAAGCGAAGAACAAGCAAGAAACCGAGATTGCAATCTGGATATTGCGAATATAAGATGAAAGCTTTATTGATCAAGGTGGGGTTACTGTGGCGCCTTTGTGCAGTCGTTGAACACAAGCGAAATCGCGAAGTTGCAGCTATGGCGAACTTTTAATCTAAACAAAACCCAAAGTCTGAACGACGCCCTAAGGGCTGTATATATGGAGGAAGAGGGGGGGGGATTTTGTGGCCCTTGGGGAAGGGGTCCGAAACCAACCCTATCTCTTGTTTCCCCACACATACGGACTCTAAAAACAGCCTATACTTAAGTATTTCGAAAATACATGGGCCTGGCCCAATAATAAGGTGACGCAGCCCCTAGAATAGCCTCCGAACGAAAGTTATGAAGTAGCATCTTGTATATTTCGTCCAAGGCTTCATCCACTCATTATGGTGGCTTCAACGTCCTGAAATCATCACTTGTAACTCCGTTCTTGTTCCCCTGCGCATGCCATCATCTCCATGCTTGTTCTTGCTCCAATGTTCATCCTTCTCCAAGCTAGGCCCTTCATTAAGTAAGCAAAACAAATGTATCCAATTTAGGCAGCATCATATTCTCATGAACATTAGAATCATTACCAAGAAGCGAAAGTACCGGTAATTTAATTGGCGTCTTGTGAGCTCTAGTAATTGGTCCAGTATGTATAGCAGCAGGGGCTGTGGGTGTAACAATGGTATTGATGTCCTCATCACGAACAAAGCCTTAGAGCATCTACACCCGGGCGCCCCAAACTTCCCTTATACGCCCGGATGAACGACCCAGACACTAACTGGTAAAAAAACACGACCCAGATGGGCGCCTCGAATCGGCCTCAAACCTCTAGGTTGTCTGGCGCCGCTCATATCCAGCCCAAACATAGGGCGAATATAGGGCGGCCTAGGCGTGCTCGGGCGAGTCCGACACGTTAGCCTGGCCCACCCCGACCCCATCCATCCTCACAAAACCCCCAATTCATAACCCTAGATCACTTCACTCTCCTCTCTCGCCCCATCTCTTCTTCTCCCCTCTATTGTTTCTTTGATTTCGTTCCACTCTGACGACTCCGACGACCATCTTGAGCACTGACAGCCGCTCCGACTTCGACCTCGACGTCGACGAGGAGCTGGCCCTCCGCATTGCCCTCGAGATGTCCAAGGTGGACATGAGGCAGTTCCGGATCTCCCGCCCTGCCTCTCCCCCACCGACGCAGCGTGAACGCTGGAGTTGGCCCCTCCCGCCCCCCGCGCACGCCAAATTTAGAGGCGTGCTCTACCCACTACGAGAGGTAGTGGGCAAGGGAGAGGGAAGCGATAGAGTAGTCCATGCGCCGCCGTCGCAGGTTACCTGTGGAGCCCGACAAGGATGAGCGGCTCCTCTCTTGGGTCTACCGCTGTTCACTTACGACGGCGGAGATGCACGCTCGGCGGCTCCGTCGATAGAACACCAAGGCGCTTCGGCTTGCCATTGAGCAGTCGGAGCATGTGGTGGCGGAGGCGACTCGGGTGGCAAAGCTGAAGCGTTAGAAGTACAGGGCCGTCCCGTGGCTGAAAGGGCTCATCGACCTCTTCGACTCCTCGCCCGACGACGAAGACACCTCCTACGTCGACTTGGACGACCCACCATTCGTAGTTGCGGATGCTTGCGAGAGGGGGTAATCATAAGTGGGTTGCTTGTTCAAGTAAGAACGACACCCAAGCACCGGTCCACCCACATATCAAATTATCAAAGCAACGAACGCGAATCAAATAGACATGATGAAAGTGACTAGATGATAATTCCCATGTGTCCTCAAGAATGCTTTACTTGTTATAAGAGAACGTTCCGGTTTGTCCTTTGCTATAAAAAGGATTGGGATACCTTGTTGCACCTTTATTACCATTGTTACTTGTTACCTGTTACGAATTTTGCTACGAAACTATCTACCATTGTTACTTACGGCACTTGCAGAGAATATCTTGCTGAAAATCGCTTGTCATTTTCTTCTGCTCCTCATTGGGTCCGACGCAACTCATCGAAAGGACTATGATTGACCCCCTATACTTGTGGGTCATTACTCCTCATTGGGTTTGACACTCATACTTGTCGAAAAAGGCTACAAATGATCCCCTGTACTTGTGGGTTGTCAAGCTCAAGGGGTAGTATGTGTTGAATAACATGATCCATCCATGAAAACTTGTTGAACATCAGGTTAATCTTGTTGAATTTGGATTATTGTTGTATTAGACATATTTGCATGCTATTTATGGATGATTTGTGCTATATTCTATCCGAACTTTGACGAATTCCATCGTGTTTGATAAAAATCGTTCGGTTAGTTGAAATCCGATTTGAAATGTATGCAGCTACGGTTGGATGCCATCCGTGTCAGCAGGACTGGCCCCCTGTCTACGGAAGGATGCAGTGTCTGGTTTGAGGGTTGGCGTTTGAGATGCCCTTAGGCCAACTCCAACGTGCCGACGCAAACAGACGCAAATTTTGTCCCTTTTTGTCGGTTTGGGTTGGCCGAGCGGACTAGAGTGCCTGGTTTTTCCCGGTGGACTGTAGGCGTGGCCAACGTGTCCGGCGCATTTGGTACACGTGCGTCCGTTTGATCAACTTAAAAGGCGTAAAAATTCTAAAATAAAAACTTCAAACATTTCAATAAATTAAACATCCGCAAAAGTCCACTTACAATAATTAAAACTTAAAACATTAGATAAAAACAAAACATTCCGCATCCGCATCCGCATCCGCAGCCCTAGGCATCGTCGTTGTCGCCCGAGCGGTCAGGCCGACAAAGGCCGACGCCTCCGCCCATGGGAAGGCCTGCTGGTAGGCCGCCAGCATCGTAGTCTGATGCGCCATATGGTGCTGCCGACTGATGCTGCTGCGTCACCTCCTCCTCCTTGCGCTGCTCGACCTCCTCCTCGCGCTCGTGCTGCATCAGGCGTTCCTCTTCCGCTCGCTCGACTGCTAGTGCATGGCCCTCCCACTCGTGGAGGTGTTGGTGCTCCTCCTCCTTCACGCCCAACCAAACGAGTGGGCACGCCGCTTGTCCGCCGGTACATCTCGAGCGCGGGGGTACTGGCGGTGGTGATGGTGGTGGCGGTGGGTAGACCAGGTCACCGATCGAGGACAATTGGAGTGCCTCCTCGAGGCCAGGCCATCGGGCTAGCTCATCGTGCTCGGCTCCTCGATGGCCCGCCGGGTCGCTTCCTAGAGTGCCACCTAGTACATAGGCCCCTCGTCCTTGTCCTCCTTCACCATCGACGGCAGTGGTGGAGGGCGGGCGTTAATCTGGACGCCGTCATAGTGGTGTACTTCATGCTCTGTCGCAAACCAGACGTCTCAGTCCAGGGAGTCCGGCACGTAGGCTGGGTCACGATGTTGCACAAGCGTCAGGAGAGCATGACAATTTAGGAATCATGGCTGCACGTGAGCACTCAAACTGCGGCACGCGTGGCACTGGAATCGGGTGGGGGTCGAGGTGCCAGACGTGAGGGCCGTTGACGTCCGAATAGCAGGATGTTGTACTCCCAATGCTACTACGCCTGGTGCACTGAGATATACAGTCAGTTGCGTGGGTGCTGTCCCCCACGACACCAACCTGAAGTTGGTCGGACGGCACGACGAACCGACCTCGTGGTCATGCTTGTCGCCCTTGCGGGCGAAGAATCCCATCGCGACGACAGTGGTTAGGGCTTTTGTCGAGCGGCGAGAGAGCAAGCATGGCCAGATGCGGACTGGTGTGGGGATGGAGAACTGGGTGAGGCGTCACCCCGTATGCTTGCCATTTGAAAAGGACGAGGCCTAGATGTTTCCTGTGGCTGATGAACGAGCCCGAACGAATGCGTGGAATTTACTATGACTAGGGTGGGTAGTTGGTCGGCCGACACGTGGGCCTGAGGCAGACACAGAGGGGACACGTGTCTCATTCGTCTCATGTCTGCATGGACGGAACACAGGCGTAAATTCGAACCGAAAATACGTCCAGAAGAACACTAAGAGGACCACATTTGGGGATACGTCGGTGCGTTGGACCATTGTTTCGGTTCGTTTCGATCAAATGGACATGTGGATCAAATGCGTAAGTGTCAGCAAGTTTGCCTTACAGCCTAGCAACCGAACAAAGCCTTAGAGCATCTACACCCGGGCGCCCCAAACTTTCCTTATACGCCCGGATGAACGACCCAAACACTAACCGGTAAAAAACACGACCCAGATGGGCGCCTCGAATCGGCCTCAAACGTCTAGGTTGTCTGGCGCCCCTCATATCCAGCCCAAACGTAGGGCGAATATAGGGCGGCCCAGGTGCGCTCGGGCGAGTCTGACATGTCAGCCTGGCCCACCCCGACCCCATCCATCCTCACAAAACCCCCAATTCAGAACCCTAGCTCACTTCACTCTCCTCTCTCGCCCCGTCTCTTCTTCTCCCCTCTTTTAATTTCTTCGATTTTGATCCACTCCGAGGACTCTGACGACCATGTTGAGCGCTGACAGCCGCTCCGACTTCGACCTCGACGTCGACGAGGAGCTGGCCCTTCGCATTGCCCTCGAGAGGTCCAAGGTGGACATGAGTCAGTTCCGGATCTGCCGCCCCGCCTCTCCCCCGCCGACGCAGCGCGATCGCGAGCTGGCCCCTCCCGCCCCCCGCGCACGCCGAAATCAGAGGCGCGCTCTGCCCACTGCGAGAGGTAGTGGGCATGGGAGAGGGAAGCGATAGAGCAGTCCATGCGCCGCCGTCGCGGGTTGCCGATGGAGCCCGACAAGGATGAGCGGCTCCTCGCTTGGGTCTACCGCTGTTCACTTACAACGGCGGAGATGGACGCTCAACGGCTCCGTCGAAAGAACACCAAGGCGCTTCGGCTTGCCATTGAGTAGTCGAAGCGCGTGGCGGCGGAGGCGACTCGGGTGGCAAAGCTGAAGTGTTAGAAGGACAGGGCCGTCCCGTGGCTGAAAGGGCTCATCGACCTCTTCGACTCCTCGCCCGTCGACGAAGATGCCTCCTCCGTCGACTTGGACGACCCACCACCAATTGCGAACGCCTACAACTGCACCGACCGCCATGATGGCAAAGGGCCGTCAAGAAAGTGGTGAAGATCCTCCGTCTCCACCTTTAATTTCAAGTTTTTATAATGTAGTTTAAACCTGTTCATGGTTTATGTGGATTATGTAAACTTTGACAATCTTTTGGACATCCGTGGGTGATCTTTTGATGATCGCAATGTGCATTTCTATGCTTAATTCTATGTCCGTTTTATGATCTACGTAGCTTTATTTAGAGTCAATTGCATGTTGGTACCACATTTCAGCACCTACTCACGAATTGGTACCACTACTCAAAAGTTTTGCAGTTCAGTAGTAACTCAGGGCCTAAGTGTTGCAAAATGGTCTAAACTGCGTATAAAGGCGTATTGACGACGTATCTGACCGCTGGGACCCGCTGTCAGGGGCTGATGTGGCATGCTCTTTTACAGAAAGCACCCTTACTTTTTATTTAATCACACATATATCCTCTATTTGTAAAAAAAAAGGTCTTGCCACAAAAAACATTTTTTTGAAAAAGACCACATGCGCTTGCTGCCGGGTTTCGAAACCCACGCCGTGTCGGACTTATTTGAAAGTTTTCCGTCGAGTCGTACAAATAAATAAATCGAGAGAAAAATTACACGCGAGCAGGAATCGAACCTGCGACCTCTGGGCCAGAGGCTAGCTCGCGCGACTTTAAATTTATACTAGACGCTGAAAGCTGGGCCGGCTGTTGGGCCCAGCGAGGCCAGCACACTGAGTTACTTATTTTTTTATCAGGATATTAATACATATTTTTTTGCGACTACATATTAGTTCTTTTTAGATAAACATATTAGTATCCGTAAGTGTCAAGCACCCAAATTTTATGTTTCTTCACTTAGGACCACATGCATGCACAATTATTATTTATTCTCATTATATTTTTCAAATGTAACTATTAAAAAAAATATGCCCAACACACAGTTTTTTTGAGTTACTTGTATATTGATTGTATTATTTTAAACGCACAGTTACTTAAAAAATAACAATATGCATGAAAACTATTGTGAGAAATGCTGAACATTTTTGCATTGCAAGAATGATTTTACACAATAAGTTTCATACATGCTGAACATGTTTTAAAATACACATTGTCAAAACAATTAATCGTATATAAATGTTCACCATATAAATTAGAAACAGTTCACAGCACATTATGTAAAATGTTCATCATATCTTAAGAAAATTGTTCAACTTATATTACAAAAATGTTCAATTTGTATTTAAAATATGTTCAACGTACATTACCAAAAAGTTCATTATATTAAAAAAATAACATTTGTAAAGAAAAGTTCATGCATTACAAAATGTTGACTATGTGCAGAAAAAGTTATCAGCGTACATTAAAAAAAGGTTCATACATATTTGAAAACATGTTCATCATATACTGAAGCCTATCTTAAAAAATGTTCAGTAAGTATGCTAAAAATCCAGGAGAAAAAACAACCCAATGAAAGAAAACAAAAGAAAAACATAAAATTAAGCCAAAAACAGAAATAAAAATAAGCATAAGCAAGAAACCTAGGCAACGAACGAGCCCGGCATGCGGGCGAGTTAAACGCGAAACGAATAAAGCACAGTGTTGGCCTCGGGCCTAACTGCCGGCCCAGGGTTGCTGAGCTGTATAAATAAAATGACACATGTTCTGTATCACTAGCGTCCACCGGTTGTGGTGGCTAGCGCGCGAAGGCGGGGTGCGGCAGGTCGTTGGTTTGAATCCTGCTGGCGCTTAAATTTTCGTTTGTTTTATTTATTTGCGAACTTCAACGGAAACTTTCAAACGAGTCCAGCTCGGTGAAAACTTGTGAAGGAAAAAATGGTCTCTCACAGGGTGTCCTTTTTCCCGCAAAAAAGGGCGTTTATATTATTAAGTATAGAATAAGGGGCTTTTCTGGGAAAAAACATGCCATGTCAGCACCTGACAGGTGGGTCCGAGTGTCAGATACAGTGTCAATACGTTGTTATACGGCTGTCAGACCGTTTTGCAACACTTAGGCCCTGAGTTGGTACTGAACTGCAAAACTTTTGAGTAGTGGCACCAATCCGTGAGTAGGTGCTGAAGTGTGGTACCAACATGCAATTAACTCCTTTATTTACGTTGCATGATTTAGTATAAATAAAGTGTATCAGATATGAGATACATGGATGTGGATAACGCGATTTAAGGATTGACTGGTCAATGCTGAAGTGTGGTACCAACATGCAATTAACTCCTTTATTTACGTTGCATGATTTAGAATGGATAAAGTGTATCAGATATGAAATACATGGATGTGGATAACGCGATTTAAGGACTGACTGGTCAATGCTCACGGACGCGTCCGTGTGGGTTTGAAGGACGGATTTGGTGACCATGCGTAGATGCTCTTAGGCCAACTCCAAAGCACGACCCCAAATGAGCATCCGTTTGGGTAGGGAAATGCGGCGACGTCCGGCTGTTTTCATGGATGCGCTGGTTGTGCGCCCAATGCGCGGGCGCATCTGGCCCGCCACGGTCGATTAGTGCCCGTATGTATACATTTTTTGGCTGCATTTCTTTTATTATTTCATCAACGACATTTTGATACATTGGAGTACATTCACCAATTCTTGACTAGAATAGTAAAACCAAAGAAAACAAGAATTGCAATTAGACATTTAAAAGGATATCTAACTTCCATAACTGCTCCCATAAGTTGGATTAGTGTCTTTTTGATGCCTTCGTTGTTGATCTGCAACTTCTCGATCTTGCATACGTCTTTCTTCTTCGATTCTAAAGAAGTAGACGTTGCTTGGCATCTAGTCTCATCTCTAGCCTTTATTCTCACAATGAGTGCGCGAAACATCTATCAAATTTGGTCTTAGCAATATATCAATGTATTCTTCTTCCCAATACCAAACTGTTGGGGAACGTTGCAGAAAATTAAAATTTTCCTACGGTTTCACCAAGATCTATCTATGAGTTCATCTAAGCAACGAGTCAAGAAAGAGAGTTTGCATCTACATACCACTTGTAGATCGAGTACGGAAGCGTTCGAGGGAGTGGTGATGATGGAGTCGTTCCCAACGTGATTCCGATCACCGATGACCAAGTCTTTGAAAGGACAAGCACCTCCGTGTTCAACACACGTGCGGAGACGATGGCGTCTCCTCCGTCTTGATCCAGCAAGGATGAAGGAGAGGTTGAGGAAGACAACTCCAATGGCAGCACGACGTGCAGTGCGGTTAGTCTGGCAGTTCTCAGGCAGGCTTCGCCAAGCTTGCACGGAGAAAGAGAGGTGTTGGGGAGGAGGCTGCGCCTTCAATGGTGTGTGCAGCCTCCCCCACCCCTCTATTTATAGGAGGAGAGGGCAGGGGCCGGCCATCTAGGGAAACCCTAGATGGGGCGTGACAAAGGGAGGAGGGAGGGTGGCTTGCCCCCAAGCTAGAGGCGCCCTTTAGGGTTCCCTCACAAGCCCTAGCCGCATGAGCCTAGGTGGGGGGGCCCAGCCCACCAAGGGCTGGCTCCCTCTCCCACACAGCCCATGTGGCCCCCCGGGGGGTGGCCCCTCCGATGGACCTCCGGAACTCTCCGGTGGCCCCGTGAATTGCAGTATACCCCAGAAACTTTCCGAGTCCGTTTAACCACTTTCCATATATAAATCTTTACCTCCGGACCATTAGGAACTCCTCGTGACGTCAGGGATCTCATCCGGACTCGAACAACATTCGGTAATCACATACTTGTCTTCCTAATAACCCTAGCGTCACCGAACCTTAAGTGTGTAGACCCTACGGGTTCGGAGACATGAGACATGACCGAGGCGACCTCGGTCAATAACCAACAGCGGGATCTGGATACCCATGTTGGCTCCCACATGTTCCTCGATGTTGTTATCGGATGAACCACGATGTCAAGGGTTCAAGCAACCCGTATTCTATTCCCTTTGTCGACGGTATGTTACTTGCGAGACTCGATCGTCGGTATCCCAATACCTCGTTTAGTCTCGTTACGGCAAGTCACTTTACTCGCATCAGTAATGCATGATCCGTGACGAGACACTTGATCACTTTGAGCTCAATATGATGATGCACTACCGAGTGGGCGGTGATACCTCTCCGTCACACGGAGTGACAAATCCTGTCTCGATTCGTGTCAACCCATGAGACACTTTCGGAGATACTGTAGTGCACCTTTATAGTCACCCGATTCTGTTGTGACGTTTGATACACCAAAGCACTCCTACGGTGTCCGGAGTTACGATCTCACGGTCTAAGGAAGAGATACTTGACATTGGAAAAGCTCTAGCAAAAGCGAACTACGATCTTTGTGCTATGCTTAGGATTGGGTCTTGTCCATCACGTCATTCTCCTAATGGCGTGATCCGTTGTCAATGACATCTGATGTCCATAGTCAGGAAACCATGACTATCTGTCGACCAACGAGCTAGTCAACTAGAGGCTCACTAGGGACGTATTGTGGTCTATGTATTCACACGTGTATCACGATTTCCGGACGATACAGTTATAGCATGAATAAAAGACAATTATCATGAACAAGGAAATATAATAATAATGCTTTTATTATTGCCTCTAGGGCATATTTCCAACAGTCTCCCACTTGCACTAGAGTCAATAATCTAGTTACATTGTGATGAATCGAACACCCATAGAGTTTTGGTGTTGATCATGTTTTGCCCATGAGAGAGGTTTAGTCAGCGGATCTGCGACATTCAGATCCGTGTGCACTTTACAAATTTCTATGTCTCCATCTTGAACATTTTCACGGATGGAGTTGAGCGGCGCTTGATGTGCTCTGGTCTTCTTGTGAAACACGGGCTCCTTGGCAAGGGCAATAGCTCGGTGTTGTCACAGAAGAGTTTGATCGACCCGATGCATTGGGTATGACTCCTAGGTCGGTGATGAACTCCTTCACCCAAATTGCTTCATCGCTGCCTCCGAGGCTGCCATGTACTCCGCTTCACATGTAGATCCCGCCACGACGCTCTCGCTTGCGTTGCACCAGCTTCTTGCTCCACCATTCAACATATACACGTATCCGGTTTGTGACTTTGAGTCATCAGATCTGTGTCGAAGCTAAGCGTCGGCGTAACCCTTTTCGACGAGCTCTTCGTCACCTCCATAAACGAGAAACATGTCCTTTGTCCTTTTCGGTACTTCAGGATATTCTTGACCGCTGTCCGGTGTTCCTTGCGGGATTACTTTGGTACCTTCCTACCAAACTTACGGCAAGGTTTACATCAGTGCGGTACACAGCATGGCATACATAATAGATCCTATGGCTGAAGCATAGGGATGACACTCATCTCTTCTTTATCTTTTGCCGTGGTCGGGCATTGGTGAGCTCAATCTCACACCTTGCTGTCTGAGCAAGAACCCTTTCTTGGACTGATCCATTTTGAACTTCTTCAAAATCTTATCAAGGTATGTGCTTTGTGAAAGACCTATGAGGCGTCTCGATCTATCTCTATAGATCTTGATGCCTAATATATAAGAAGCTTCTCCAAGGTGATAGAGGCAAAGGTGTCCGATGTTTCGATGAGATGGTGGCTATCGTTTACGTGGGAGTCGACCTTGGCGATCCGACTCTGAACGTGCGAGACGTCGCGCCTTAGCAATCGCTAAACCAACTTCCGAGGGTTATTGACCACGCCGAGCACGATCAACGACCACGAGGGCCTGTTTCCTGCGAGCAAGCGAAGAACAAGCAAGAAAGCGAGATTGCAATCTGGATATTGCGAATATAAGATGAAAGCTTTATTGATCAAGGTGGGGTTACGTGGCGCCTTTATGCAGTCGTTGAACACAAGCGGCACGAAGTTGCAGCTATGGCGAACTTTTAATCTAAACAAAACCCAAGGTCTAAGCGGTGCCCTAAGGGCTGTATATATGGAGGAAGAGGGGGAATTTCGTGGCCCTTGGTGGAGGGTCGAAATCAACCCTAACTCTTGTTTCCCCACACATACGGACTCTAAAACAGCCTATACTTAAGTATTTCGAAATTACATGGGCTGGCCCACTAATAAGGTGACGACACCTAGAATAGCCTCGGGACGACATTTATGAAGTAGCATCTTGTATATTTCGTCCAAGGCTTCATGCACCCATTATGGTGGCTTCAAAGTCTGAAATCATCACTTGTAACTCCGTTCTTGTTCCCCTTAGCATGGCATTATCTCCATGCTTGTTCTTGCTCCAATGTCCATCCTTCTCCAAGCTAGGGCCTTCATTTGTGAGCAAAACAAATGTATCCAATTTAGGCAGACATCATATTCTCATGAACATTAGAATCATTACCAAGAAACGAAAGTACGATAATTTAATTGGCGTCTTGTGAGCTCTAGTAATTGGTCCAAGATATGTAGCGATGAGGGGCTGTGGGTGTAACAATGGTATTGATGTCCTCATCATCCTCCCTTCTTGAAATGAAGTCGTCCTCGACGGAGCTCATATTCCTCACCCAAATAAGGCTTCAAATCTGCAATGTTAAAAGTGGGACTAACCCCAAAATCTGCAGCAGCTCAAGTTTATATGCATTATCATTTATTTTCTCTAACACCTTAAATGGACCATCAAGACGTGGCATTAGCTTTGATTTGCGCAAATTAGGAAACCTATCCTTACGCAAATGTAACCAAACAAGATCTCCGGTGCAAAGACAACATGTTTTCTACCCTTATCTCCGACAAGTTTATATTTAGCATTCATCGCTCAATGTTTTCCTTAGTTATCTCATGCATTTTAAAATCAATTCAGCACGTTATTTAGCATCAAAATTAACCTTCTCCGAAGATGGAAGAGGCAACAAATCAATAGGTGCACGAGGTAGGAAGCCATACACAATTTCAAAAGGGCACATCTTAGTAGTAGAATGCAATGAGCGATTATAAGCAAATTCAATATGAGGCAAGCATTCTTCCCACATTTTCTTATTATTCTTCAAAACAGCCCTAAGCATAGTAGACAATGTTCTATTGACTACTTGGTTTATCCATCGGTTTGGGGTGACAAGTAGTACTAAAAAGCGGTTTAGTCCCGACTTAGCCCATAAACATCTCCAAAAGTGGCTAAGAAATTTAGTATCACGATCTGAAACAATAGTATTTGGCACACCATGCAAGCGAATAATTTCACGAAAGAACAAATCAGCAACATTAACAAGCATCATCGCTTTTATGACATGGTATAAAGTGTGCCATTTTAGAGAATCTATCCACGACAACAAATATGCTATCCCTCCCTTCTTTGTTCGAGGTAAACCTAAAACAAAGTCCATAGATATATCCTCCCAAGGAACACTAGGCACAGGCAAAGGCATATATAAACCATGAGGATTGAGTCGTGACTTAGCTTTTTGACATGTAGTGCAGCGAGCAACAAAAGCGCTCAACATCCCGTCTCATCTTTGGCCAAAAGAAATGTGTAGCAAGTATATCCTCCGTCTTCTTGACGCCAAAGTGTCCCATTAATCCTCCTCCATCGCCTCCTGCAACAACAAAAGACTAACGAGCTAGCGAGGAATGCATAGCTTGTTAGCACGAACACAAAACCATCATTAATAACGAACTTGTTCCATGTTCTTCCTTCTTTACAATTCTGCATTACATCTTTAAAATCAGCATCATGCACATATTGATCTTTGATGGTCTCCAAACCAAATATTTTGAAGTCAAGTTGTGAAAGCATAGTATAGCGACGAGACAAAGCATCAACAATAACATTTTCTTTACCCTTCTTGTGTTTAATGACATAAGGGAAAGTCTCAATGAATTCAACCCATTTAGCATGTCTACGATTCAGTTTAGCTTGACTTTTAATATGTTTCAAAGATTCATGATCGAATGTATAACAAATTCTTTGGGCCATAAATAATGTTGCCATGTCTCTAAAGTCCGAACAAGAGCATATAATTCTTTGTCATAAGTAGAATAGTTGAGACTAGGCCCACTCAATTTTTGAGAAAAGTATGCAACAGGTTTGCCATCTTGTAATAAAACACCTCCTAATCCAATTCCACTAGCATCACATTCAAGCTCAAAAGTCTTATTAAAGTCGGGAAGTTGGAGTAAAGGGCATGTGTCAACTTATCTTTCAATACCGTGAAGGCTTCTTCACGTGCGGTACCCCAAACAAAAGGCACATCCTTCTTTGTAAGCTCATTGAGAGGTGCAGCAATGGTGCTAAAGTCTCTCACAAAGCGCCTATAGAAACCAGCGAGTCCAAGAAAACTCCTCACTTGTGTGACCGTTTTGGGCTGCGGCCAACTCTCAATAGCTTCAATCTTGGCTTTATCAACTTCAATTCCTGTGGAGTAACAACATAGCCAAGAAAAGATACTCGGATCGGTGCAAAGGTGCACTTCCCAAGGTTACCAAACAAGCGTGCATCACGTAGAGCATTAAAAACAACACGTAAATGTTCCAAATGTTCTTCCAAAGATTTGCTATAAATCAGTATATCATCAAAGTAAACTACCACAAATCATCCAATGAAAGCACGTAAAACTTCGTTCATTAATCTCATGAAAGTACTAGGTGCATTAGTTAACCCAAAAGGCATGACTAACCACTCATATAATCCAAACTTAGTTTTAAATGCTGTTTTCCATTCATCTCCCAATTTCATACGAATTTGATGGTATCCACTCATAAATCAACTTTGGAGAATATTGTAGAGCCACTCAATTCATCAAGCATATCATCTAGCCTAGGAATAGGATGGCGATAACGAATAGTAATATTATTAATGCCTCTACAATCAACACACATACGCATGACGTACCATCCTTTTTAGGCACTAGTATAATAGGAACAACACAAGGACTAAGAGATTGGCGTATATAACCTTTGTCGAGCAGCTCCTGTACTTGACGCATAATCTCCTTCGTCTCCTCTCGGATTGGTATGGTATGGTGCGCGGTTGGGTAGCGATGCACGGGAATTAAGTCAATTTGATGCTCAATCCCTCGAATAGGTGGTAATCCGGTGGCACGTCTTGTGGGAAGGCGTCGTGAACTCTGCAAAATGTTAGTGACAGCGAGGGGCAAAGAGGAAGGCACGTCCTCGAATGAAAATAATGCCTCTTTGCACACAAAAGCATAGCAAACAGATTTGCTAGAATCTAGCTCATCAATATCAGATTTGGTGGCAAATAAACATACACTTTTCAGTTTAATTTCGAAGCAACATTAGATGGTTTATTATTAGGCTTCATTTGTTGCTCAAATTCTTTTGCCACAATCTGATTTTCACTCTTATTTTCTCTGTTTTGCTTTATTAGCTCTATTAATATCATCTTTCAAAATGGAATCAGGAGTCATAGGAAGCAAAGTAATATTTTTATCCTTGTGAACAAGAGTATCTTGATTGTTTCTACCATGGTGTACAGAATTTTATCAAATTGCCATGGTCTACCAAGTAATAAGGAACATGCTTGCATAGGTACCACATCACAATCAACATAATCAGCATATGTAGAGATACTAAAATACACACGAGCGAGACGTGTTACCTTAACCTTGCGCTGTTGTTGAACCATTGGATGTAGTAAGGATGTGGATGTGGTCTTGTGGTGAGAGAAAGCTTCTCCACCATATCCATGCTAGCCAAGTTGTTGCAGCTCCCTCCATCTATGATGGCCTTGAATAGGCGTTCCTTCACAACTCCTTTGTATGGAACAAGTTATGCCTCTGATTTTGCTCACTTGTGTAACCTGCACACTCAAAACACGTTGAGCAACTAAACATTCATACTGTCGGCATCTTGACAGCCATGTATTGCGTCTCGGGATCAGAATCATCTCCACCGTGTTCTTCATGTGTAATAAGAGCCAAAGTCTCTTCATCATAGTCACTAGCAGACTCATACCCACCATCCTCGTAGCAATCATCACACGCTGAGATGTGCATTCTCTCATAAAATGTCCTCTTCCCTTACAACGACGACAAATAATATCACTTGTGTGCCCTGTTGACGCCATGGAAGAAGAAGAGCTCTGTGTAGGCCCAAGCGGTGTACTCTTGGCGAGATAGTGGTGGTTGTGCTGCTTTCTTGTATCACGGTTGGAGGTGGCAGCCGACGGAGGTGCGGTGTAGTAGAGCGTGTGGAAGTAGATGATGCACGTGGTGTCCATGATGAAGGTCGACCTGCGAGAAAAGTTAGTCGCGCCAAGGCACATCGATCCGCACTTCACGTTCAGCTTTACAAGCAAGATGGAATAATCGGTGATATTATTATAATCCTTGTAGTCTAGAATGGTCTGAATCTCTCTATTTAATCCACCCGTAAAGCGTGCAAGCATAGCTTCATTCTCCTCAACAATACCACATCTAATCAAGCCGGTTTGTAATTCCCGATAATATTCTTCTACGAATTTTTCCTTGTCTTAAGCGCTGCAATTTTTGAAGTAATTCACGTTGATAATATGGTGGAACCAACGATACGCATAGCAGTTTTCAAAGCAGCCCAAGTAGTGGAACAGGATATAATCTACAACGTTAGGACCACCAAACACATGCAAAGCTATTGAAAGCACAAACAAGACAGCAGGAACACGTTTCTCCTCGGGATATTGTAAACATGTAAATCGTTGTTCAGTTTCTAATTCCCAAGTAAGATATATATCGGGAACATATCTACCCTCAAATGGTGGAATATTCAATTTCAGTTTAGGAGATGGTCATGATCTCGTACTGAAGGGGAGCCCGAACATTGCCATTATTTGCATGTGGGCGACACGGTGGTTGTGGTGCTGGTGGTTGCACGTAGTTACGATGTTGATCAACCTCATCCTCGTAAGCTCTCACATAATCATCCTCCCCACCGCAGCAGCAGGAGCCACGAAGTATCAACAGCTGACACCAAAGCAGCTTGGCGGTGAAGAGGGACACGGAAGCTTCGGCGGAGGGCTGTTTCGCGATGTGGAGGTAGTCCGTGTTGTTGTAGTAGAGGTGCGTTAGGTGCAGCCGGTGGTGGTGGTGGTAGACAGCGAGCAATTCATTAAACTTGTTATCGAGCTTTGTTTGACGCCTTCTCAATGCCATCTATCTTCTCCATGGCCTCTTCAAATCTATTTAGCACATCGTCCACCGCCCACTCATCATTTGTTGAAACTTATCATGTAGCGCTTTGTTTGTCATGTTCTCCCGGTCGGTCTAAATCGGCTTGTGATCCTGCCATGGTTAGCGACAATAGAAACACACAAGAATATGATTGACGGACTACTAGGAAGTGGTGGTGGTGGTGTGGTGGGCGATCACAAATCCGTCGAGCAAATCTCAAATTCTTACCAGTTCTTACCAAAGAAGCGGTGATCGGCAACCGATGTAGTCAAAACTCTCAAAGCTTGGATAGAGCGATTACTGGGAGAGTCAAGCGCACGATGTAGATGTATGTGGAGCTGGGAAGGCTTATAATATGGTAGCAAAAAGGTTAGCAATAATCAATTCAGAGATGCAAAGTTGAATAAGCGCTCAACAGCGGTCTTGTGCTGGTCCTAGGCTGACCGTGCTAGAGACGCGAGCCTAGAACACTAACAAAATCACGGCGCTGCACGGAAACAACGGAAAAGCACACTCTGGAAATTTTTTTTTCTGCTGCTTTTTTTTTTTTTTGAAAAAACACTATAATGGCGAGTGTCTCAAAACTCTTCCGAGGTCAAACCGACGGGATGGGCACGAAAATTTTTGACCAATTTTTTTTTTTCGATTGCCGGACCCAAAAAGCTGGAAGCGGGTCAAAAAAACTTTCTATAACTTGATCGTCTCAATACGCTTAGAAACACTTAAAATAGGATAGCCGAAAATTTTTCGACAAGTGCGTTTTGGAAAATTTTGGGCCTAAACGGAGGGTGGTTTCAGACTCTTTTTTTTCGAAACCTACTCCGGCAGGAAAACACAAATCGGAAACTAGATGGATCTGAAAACAAACCTAATATGCAAGGAACTTCGGATTGGTGGTGGATATATGGTGGTATATGACAGCGGTGGTGGTATATGGTAGCGGTGGTGGTATATGGATACGGATTGGTGGTGGTATATGGATACGGATTGAGGCGGTGGCGGATAAGCAATGGTGGTAGATGGCAAGGCGATGATGATGGTGCGGTGGCGTGACAACTTAAGACCGAACTCGAAACTCTAAAGACTAGACTCTAAGACCAAGCAACTTGACACGACGATGCAACCGCAAATTCAACAAAGCAAAAACCTAAAAAGATTATGCAAAGGCTCGATTGGTTCGGATATGATGAACTAACCCTAATTTTTTGTGTGGCTTTTTCGTGGACTTTAGGTATGAAGAACAGACTCGATCTAATCTCGAAAAGCGTAAAATCTCACCGAGCAACACGAAAATCTGATACCACTTGATAGAGGCAAAGGTGTCCGATGTTTCGATGAGATGGTGGCTATCGTTTACGTGGGAGTCGACCTTGACGATCCGACTCTGAACGTGCGAGACGTCGCGCCTTAGCAATCGCTAAACCAACTTCCGAGGGTTATTGACCACGCCGAGCACGATCAACGACCACGAGGGCCTGTTTCCTGCGAGCAAGCGAAGAACAAGCAAGAAAGCGAGATTGCAATTCTGGATATTGCGAATATAAGATGAAAGCTTTATTGATCAAGGTGGGGTTACGTGGACGCCTTTATGCAGTCGTTGAACACAAAACGGCACGAAGTTGCAGCTATGGCGAACTTTTAATCTAAACAAAACCCAAGGTCTAAACGGTGCCCTAAGGGCTGTATATATGGAGGAAGAGGGGGAATTTCGTGGCCCTTGGTGGAGGGGTCGAAATCAACCCTAACTCTTGTTTCCCCACATACGGACTCTAAAAACAGCCTATACTTAAGTATTTCGAAATTACATGGGCTGGCCCACTAATAAGGTGACGCAAACACCTAGAATAGCCTCGGGGCGACATTTATGAAGTAGCATCTTGTATATTTCGTCCAAGGCTTCATGCATCCATTATGGTGGCTTCAAAGTCCTGAAATCATCACTTGTAACTCCGTTCTTGTTCCCCTTGCATGGCATTATCTCCATGCTTGTTCTTGCTCCAATGTCCATCCTTCTCCAAGCTAGGGCCTTCATTTGTAAGCAAAACAAATGTATCCAATTTAGGCAGCATCATATTCTCATGAACATTAGAATCATTACCAAGAAACGAAAGTACCTGATAATTTAATTGGCGTGCGCGAGCTCTAGTAATTGGTCCAGTATATGTAGCAGTAGGGGCTGTGGGTGTAACAATGGTATTGATGTCCTCATCACAAGGTCCTTCATTGAAAAACACTTATTCAAGCAGGCCTTAATGCTGTCCAAGAATTCTATATCATTTCCCATCAAAAGTATGTCATCTACATATAATATGAGAAATGCTCTGAGCTCCCACTCACTTTCTTGTAAACGCAGCTTCTCCATAAGTGCGCATAAACCCAAACGCTTTGATCATCTCATCAAAGCGAATGTTCCAACTCGAGATGCTTGCACCAGCCCATAAATGGATCATTGGAGCTTGCATACTTTGTCGGCATTCTTAGGATCGACAAAACCTTCCGGCTGCATCATATCTGACTCTTCCTTAAGATAACCGTTAAGGAACGCTGTTTTGGCGTCCATCGCCATATCTCATAATCATAGTATGCGGCAATTGCTAACATGATTCGGACGGACTTAAGCTTCGCTACGGGAGAAAAAGTCTCATCGTAGTCAATCCCTTGAACTTGCCGATAAGCCTTAGCGACAAGTCGAGCTTTATAGATGGTGACATTACCATCTGCATCCGTCTTCTTCTTAAAGATCCATTTGTTTTCTATCGCTCGCCGATCATCGGGCAAGTCTGTCAAAGTCCACACTTTGTTTTCATACATGGATTCTATCTCGGACTTCATGGCTTCTAGACATTTGTTGGAATCTGGGCCCGCCATCGCTTCTTCATAGTTCGAAGGTTCTTTGTTGTCTAACAACATGATTTCCGGAGACAGGGTTGCCGTACCACTGCAGTGCGGGCGTGTCCTAGTGGACCTCTGAAGTTCAAGAGCAACTTGATCCAAGTACCTTGATCATCATCATGAATTTCCTCTTCGTTGGTGTAGGCATCACGGGAACATTTTCCGAGCTGCACTACTATCCTGTTCAAGAGGTAGTACTTCATCGAGTTCTACTTTCCTCCCACTTACTTCTTTCGAGAGAAACTCTTTTCCGAGAAAGGATCCGTTTTGGCAACAAAGATCTTGCCCTCGGATCTTAAGTAGAAGGTATACCCTACGGTTTCCTTAGGGTATCCTATGAAGACGCATTTTCCGACTTGGGTTCGAGCTTTTCGGGTTGAAGTTTCTTGACATAAGCATCGCATCCCCAAACTTTCGAAACAGCGACTTAGGTTTCTTCCCAAACCATAATTCATACAAAGTGTCGTCTCAACGGACTTAGGCGGTGCCCTATTTAAAGTGAATGTAGCTGTCTCTAGGCGTATCCCCAAAATGATAGCGGTAAATCAAGAAGAGACATCATAGACCGCACCATATCCAATAGAGTGCGACACGACGTTCGACACACCGTTCTGTTGAGGTGTTCGGTGGCGTTAGTTGTGAAACGATTCCACATTTTCTTAAGTGTGTACCAAATTCGTGACTTAAATATTCTCCTCCACGATCCGATCGTAAGAATTTTATCTTTCGGTCACGTTGATTCTCTACTTCATTCTGAAATTCCTTGAACCTTTCAAAGGTCTCGGACTTGTGTTTCATCGAGTAGACATACCCATATCTACTCAAGTCATACGTGAGAGTGAGAACATAACGATATCCTCCATGAGCCTCAACGCTCATTGGACCGCTTTTACATCGGTATGTATGATTTCCAACAAGTTGGTTGCTCGCTCCATTGTTCCGGAGAACGGAGTCTTGGTCATCTTGCCCATGAGGCATGGTTCGCACGTGTCAAATGATTCATAATCTAAAGACTCCAAAAGTCTATCAGCATGGAGCTTCTTCATGCGCTTGACACCAATGTGACCAAGGCGGCAGTGCCACAAGTATGTGGGACTATCGTTATCAACTTTACATCTTTTGGTATTCACGCTATGAACATGTGTAATACTACGCTCGAGATTCAGTAAGAATAAACCATTGACCATCAGAGCATGACCATAAAACATATCTCTCATATAAATAGAACAACCATTATTCTCGGTTTAAATGAGTAGCCATCCCGTATTAAACGAGATCCGGATACAATATTCATGCTCAAACTTGGCACCAAATAACAATTATTAAGGTTTATAACTAATCCGTAGGTAAATGAAGAGGTAGCGTGCGACGGCGATCACATCGACTCTGGAACCATTCCCGACGCAAGATCGTCACCTCGTCCTTCGCCGATCTCCGCTTATTCCGCAGCTCTGCTGTGAGTTACAAATATGAGCAACGGCACGGTATCAAATACCGGGAGTTACTACGAGTCTTGGTAAGGTACACATCAATTACATGTATATCAAATATACCTTTGGTGTTTGCGGCCTTCTTGTCCGCTAAGTATTTGGGGCGTTCCGCTTCGATGACCCTTTCCTTGCAATAAAAGCACTCGGTCTCGGGCTTGGGTCCATTCTTTGACTTCTTCCCGGCAACTTGCTTGCAGGGTAGCGGCAACCTCCTTGCCGTCCTTCTTACCCTGCCCTTCTTGAACTTAGTGGTCTTATTGACCATCAACACTTGATGTTCTTTCTTGATTTCAACCTCGGTGACTTGACATAGAGAATACTTCAGAATGGTCTTTACCATCCCCGCATATTGTAGTTCATCACAAAGCTCTTGTAGCTTGGTGGCAGCGACTGGAGGATTCTCACAATGACCGCCTCATCGGGAGGTTAATATTGGTGGGTCATACGGTTGTGCAACCTGGACATCTTGAGAATGTGCTCCCGAGAACTATTTTCCTCCATCTTACAACTATAGAACTTGTCGGAGATGTCATATCTCTCGACCCGGCGTGAGCTTGGAAAACCAGTTTCAGCTCCTCGAACATCTCATATGCTCCGTGATGCTCAAAGCGCTTTTGGAGCCCGGTTCTAAGCTGTAAAGCATGCCGCCTTGAGCGAGGAGTAATCATCAAGACGAGACGCCAAGCATTCATAATGTCTTGGTTTCTGCAGGATGGGGCGTCACCTAGCGGTCCTTCTAGGACATATTGTTTCTGGCAGCTATGAGGATGATCCTCAAGTTCGGACCCAATCCGTATAGTTGTTGTCGTCATCTTTCAGCTTGGTTTTCTCTAGGAGCAGCGTTGAAGTTCAAGTTGACATGGCGTTGGCCATTTGATCTACAAGACATATCATTCAAAAGTTTTAGACTAAGTTCATGATAATTAAGTTCATCTAATCAAATTATTTCAATGAACCCCACTCAGATTAGACATCCTCTAGTCATCTAAGTGTTACACGATCCGAGTCGACTAGGCCGTGTCCGATCATCACGTGAGACGGACTAGTCATCGTCGGTGAACATTCTCATGTTGATCGTATCTTCTATACGACTCGTGTTCGACCTTTCGGTCTCCGTGTTCCGAGGCCATGTGCGTACATGCTAGGCTCGTCAAGTTTAACCCTAAGTGTTTTGCGTGTGTAAATCTGTCTTACACCCGTTGTATGTGAACGTAAGAATCCATCACACCCGATCATCACGTGGTGCTTAGAAGCGACGAACTTTAGCAACGGTGCGAGTTAGGGAGAACACTTCTTGAAATTGTTGTAAGGATCATCTTATTTACTACCGTCGTTCTAAGTAAACAAGATGTATAAACATAATAAACATCACATGCAATTATATAGTAGTGACATGATATGGCCAATATCATAGAACTCCATTGATCTCCATCTTCGGGGCTCCATGATCATCTTGTCACCGGCATGGCACCATGATCTCCATCATCATGATCTCCATCATCGTGCCTCCATGAAGTTGTCACGCCAACGACTACTTCTACTACTATGGCTAAACGCGTTTTAGAAATAAAGTAAAGTAAGTTACATGGCTTTCTTCAATGACACGCATGTCATACAAAATAAAGACAACTCCTATGGCTCCTGCCGGTTGTCATACTCATCGACATGCAAGTCGTGATTCCTATTACAAGAACATGATCTCATACATCACAATATGTCATTCATCATTCATCACAACTTGGCCATATCACATCACATGTCAATTGCTGCAAAAACAAGTTAGACGTCCTCTAATTGTTTGTTTGCATCTTTTACGTGGCTGCAATTGGGTTCTAGCAAGAACGTTTTCTTACCTACGAATAACCACAACGTGATCTTGTCAACTTCTATTTACCCTTCATAAGGACCCTTTTCATCGAATCCGCTCCAACTAAGGTGGGAGAGCAGGACACCCGCCAGCCACCTTATGCAACTAGTGCATGTTAGTCGGTGGAACCGGTCTCACGTAAGCGCACGTGTAAGGTTGGTCGGGCCGCTTCATCCCACAATACCGCGGAAGCAAGATAAGACTAGTAGCGGCAAGTAAGTTGACAAGATCCACGCCCACAACTAAATTGTGTTCTACTCGTGCAAAGAGAACTACGCATAGACCTAGCTCATGATGCCTTTGTTGGGGAGCGTTGCAGAAAATTAAATTTTTCCTGCGGTTTCACCAAGATCTATCTATGAGTTCATCTAAGCAACGAGTCAAGAAAGAGAGTTTGCATCTACATACCACTTGTAGATCGAGTGGAAGCGTTCGAGGGAGTGGTGATGATGGAGTCGTTCCCAGCGTGATTCCGATCACCGATGACCAAGTCTTTGAAAGGACAGCACCTCCGTGTTCAACACACGTGCGGAGACGATGGCGTCTCCTCCGTCTTGATCCAGCAAGGATGAAGGAGAGGTTGAGGAAGACAACTCCAATGGCAGCACGACGGTGTGGTGCGGTTAGTGCTGGCAGTTCTCGGCGAGGGGCTTCGCCAAGCTTGCACGGAGAAAGAGAGGTGTTGGGAGGGAGGGCTGCGCCTTCAATGGTGTGTGCAGCCCTCCCCTCACCCCTCTATTTATAGGAGGAGAGGGCAGGGGGCCGGCCATCTAGGGAAACCCTAGATGGGGCGGCGCCAAGGGAGGAGGGAGGGTGGCTTGCCCCCCAAGCTAGGGGCGCCCCTTAGGGTTTCCCTCCCAAGCCCTAGCCGCATGGGCCTAGGTGGGGGCGCGCCCAGCCCACCAGGGCTGGCTCCCTCCCACACAGCCCATGTGGCCCCCGAGGGGTGGCCCCTCGGTGGACCTCCGGAACTCTCCGGTGGCCCCGGTACATTACCGTATATACCCCCGAAACTTTCCGGAGTCCGTTTAACCACTTTCCATATATAAATCTTTACCTTCGGACCATTCCGGAACTCCTCGTGACGTCCGAGATCTCATCCGGGACTCCAAACAACATTCGGTAATCACATACTTGTCTTCCTAATAACCCTAGCGTCACCGAACCTTAAGTGTGTAGACCCTACGGGTTCGGGAGACATGCAGACATGACCGAGACGACCTCAGGTCAATAACCAACAGCGGGATCTGGATACCCATGTTGGCTCCCACATGTTCCTCGTTGTTGTCATCGGATGAACCACGATGTCAAGGGTTCAAGCAACCCCGTATTCTATTCCCTTTGTCGACGGTATGTTACTTGCGAGACTCGATCGTGGTATCCCAATACCTCGTTTAGTCTCGTTATCGGCAAGTCACTTTACTCATACCGTAATGCATGATCCGTGACCGGACACTTGATCACTTTGAGCTTAATATGATGATGCACTACCGAGTGGGCCCGGTGATACCTCTCCGTCATACACGGAGTGACAAATCCTGTCTCGATTCGTGTCAACCCAACAAACACTTTCGGAGATACCGTAGTGCACCTTTATAGTCACCCGCCACGTTGTGACGTTTGATACACCAAAGCACTCCTACGGTATCCGGGAGTTACGATCTCACGGTCTAAGGAAGAGATACTTGACATTGGAAAAGCTCTAGCAAAAGCGAACTACGATCTTTGTGCTATGCTTAGGATTGGGTCTTGTCCATCACGTCATTCTCCTAATGGCGTGATCCCGTTATCAATGACATCGATGTCCATAGTCGAAACCATGACTATCCGTCGACCAACGAGCTAGTCAACTAGAGGCTCACTAGGGACGTATTGTGGTCTATGTATTCACACGTGTATCACGATTTTCGGACGATACAGTTATAGCATGAATAAAAGACAATTATCATGAACAAGGAAATATAATAATAATGCTTTTATTATTGCCTCTAGGGCATATTTCCAACACAAACTTGCATCCATCCCACACACAAATTTGAGTATAAGCAAAGTGTTGCAAAACGTAGCATGCAATTTCAAAAAAAAAATCCTACGCTGACGCAAGATCTATCTAGGAGATGTATAGCAACGAGAGGGGGAGGTGTGTCCACGTACCCTCGTAGACCGAAAGCGGAAGCGTTTGACAGCGCGGTTGATGTAGTCGAACTTCTTCTCATTCTGAACGATCAAGCACCGAACGTACGACACCTCCGAGTTCTGCACACGTTCAACTCGATGACGTCCCTCGGACTTTTGATCTAGCAAAGTGTCGAGGGAGAGTTCCGTCAGCACGACGGCGTGGTGACGGTGATGGTGAAGTGATCTGCGCAGGGCTTCGCCTAAGCACTACGTGAATATGACCGGAGGCGTAAACTATGGAGGGGGGCGCCGCACACGGCTAACAGATGTTGTAGTGTGTTCTAGCGGTGCCCCCCCTCATATATATAGGTTGGAGGGGAGGGGAGGCAGCCAAGGGGGCGCCCCAAGTAGGAGGAATCCTACTTGGGCGCCTCCCAATTCGGCCTCCCTCCCTTCCATATTCATCCGGAGGGGGAATGAAGGAGGAGGGAGGAGAGAAGGAAGGGGGAGGCTGAATCCCTCCGCTTCCTTGGGGGTTGGTCTGCCCCCTTCTTGGCCCATTAGGCCCATGTAGTTGCCGGGGGGATGCCTGGAACCCCTTCCGATGACCCGATATGTACCCGGTACCCCCAGAACATTTTTGGTGTCCAAATATCATCGCCCTATATATGAATCTTTACCTCTTGACCATTTCGAGACTCCTCGTCATGTCTGTGATCTCATTTGAGACTCCGAACAACATTCGGTCAGCAAATCACATAACTCATATAATACAAAATCATTATCGGACGTTAAGCGTGCGGACCCTATGGGTTCGAGAACTATGTAGACATGACCGAGACACCTCTCCGGTTAATAACCAACAACGGAACCTGGATGCTCATATTGGTTCCCACATATTCTACGAAGATCTTTATCGGCCATACCTTAATGACAACATACGTTATTCCCTTTGTCATCAGTATGTTACTTGCCCGAGATTCGATCGTCGGTATCTTCATACCTAGTTCAATCTCGTTACCGGCAAGTCTCTTTACTCATTCCGTAATACATCATCCCACAACTAACTCATTATTCACATTGCTTGCAAGGCTTATCATGATGTGTATTACCGAGAGGGCCCAGAGATACCTCTCCCGTACTCGGAGTGACAAATCCTAATCTCGATCTATGCCAACCCAACAAACACCTTCGTGAAGGAAATATGCCCTAGAGGCAATAATAAAGTTATTATTTATTTCCTTATATCATGATAAATGTTTATTATTCATGCTAGAATTGTATTAACAGGAAACATAATACATGTGTGAATACATAGACAAGCAGTGTCACTAGTATGCCTCTACTTGACTAGCTCGTTAATCGAAGATGGTTATGTTTCCTAACCATAGACATGAGTTGTCATTTGATTAGCAGGATCACATCATTAGGAGAATGATGTGATTGACATAACCCATTCCGTTAGCCTAGCACTTGATCGTTTAGTATATTGCTATTGCTTTCTTCATGACTTATACATGTTCCTGTAACTATGAGATTATGCAACCCCGTTTACGGAGGAACACTTTGGTGCTACCAAGCGTCACAGCGAATCGGGTTATTATAAAGGAGTACTACGGGTGTCTCCAAAGGTACATGTTGGGTTGGCGTATTTGAGATTAGGTTTTGTCACTCCGATTGTCGGAGAGGTATCTCCGGCCCTCTCGATAATGCACATCACTATAAGCCTTGCAAGCAATGTAGCTAATGAGTTAGTTACGGAATGATGCATTACGTAACGAGTAAAGAGACTTGCCGTAACGAGATTGAACTAGGTATTGATACCGATGATCAATCTCGCAAGTAACATACCGATGACAAAGGAACAAAGTATGTTGTTATGCGGTTTGACCGATAAAGATCTTCGAGAATATGTAGGAGCCAATATGGGCATCCAGGTTCCGCTATTGGTTATTGACCAAGAATAGTTCTAGGTCATGTCTACATAGTTCTCGAACCCGTAGGGTCCGCACAACAAGGTTTCGATGATGCTTATATTATGAGTTTATGAGTTTTGATGTACCGAAGGAGTTCGAGTCCCGGATGAGATCGGGGACATGACGAGGAGTCTCAAATGGTCGAGACGAAAGATCGATATATTGGACGACTATATTCGAGTTCGGAAAGGTTCCGAGTGATTCGGTATTTTTGAGTACTGGGAGAGTTACGGAATTCACGGGGAGTATATGGGCCTTATTGGGCCATACGAGAATAGAGGAGAGAGGCCAAAAGGGAGGAGGCCTGCGCCCCCCCTCTGGTCCGAGGTGGACAAGGGCGCAGCCCCTTTCCTTCTCCTTCTCCCCCTCTTTCCCCTTCTCCTACTCCAACAAGGGAGGTGGAATCCTACTAGGACTAGGGAGTCCTAGTAGGACTCCACACATGGCGCGCCCCCTCCTAGGGCCGGCCTCCTCCCCCCTTGCTCCTTTATATACGGGGGCAGGGGCACCCCATGACACACAAGTTGATCTACGGATCGTTCCTTAGCCGTGTCGGTGCCCCCTCCACCATATTCCACCTCGGTCATATCGTCGCGGAGCTTAGGCGAAGCCTGCGCCGGTGGAGCATCATCATCGTCACTGCGCCGTCGTCTTGTGGAACTCATCCCCGACGCTTTTGCTGGATCGAGCCGGGGATCGTCATCGAGCTAAGCGTGTGCTGAACTTCGGAGGTGCCGACGTTCGGTACTTGGATCGGTCGGATCGTGAAGGCGTCGACTACATCAACGCGTTGTCATAGCGCTTCCGCCACGGTCTCACGAGGGTGCGTGGACAATACTCTCCCTCTCGTTGCTATGCCATCACCATGATCTTGCGTGTGCGTAGGAAATTTTTGAAATTACTACGTTCCCCAACGATGGCATCCGAGCCTGGTTTTATGCGTTGATGTTATATGCACGAGTAGAACACAAGTGAGTGTGGGCGATACAAGTCATCTTGCTTACCGACATGTCATACTTTGGTTGGCGGTATTGTGAGATGAAGCGGCCCGGACCGACATTACGCGTGCAGACGCTTCGCGAGACTGGTTTCACCGCTCGAGCACTCGTTGCTTAAAGGTGGTGGCGGGTGTCTGTCTCTCTCACTTTAGTTGAACCGAGTGTGGCTACGCCCGGTCCTTGCAAAGGTTAAAACAGCACCAACTTGACAAACTATCGTTGTGGTTTTGATGCATAGGTAAGAACGGTTCTTGCTGAGCCCGTAGCAGCCACGTAAAACTTGCAACAACAAAGTAGAGGACGTCTAACTTGTTTTTGCGGGGCATGTTGTGATGTGATATGGTCAAGGCGTGATGCTATATTTTATTGTATGAGATGATCATGTTTTGTAACGAAGTTATCGACAATCGGCAGGAGCCATATGGTTGTCACTTTATTGTATGAAATGCAAAAGCCATGTAATTGCTTTACTTTATCACTAAGCGGTAGCGATAGTCGTAGAAGCAATAGTTGGCGAGGCGACAACGATGCTACGATGGAGATCAAGGTGTCGCGCCGGTGGCGATGGTGATCACGACGGTGCTTCGAGATGGAGATCACAAGCACAAGATGATGATGGCCATATCATATCACTTATATTGATTGCATGTGATGTTTATCCTTTATGCATCTTATCTTGCTTTGATTGTCGGTAGCATTTAAGATGATCTCTCACTAAAATTATCAAGACGTGTTCTCCACGAGTATGCACCGTTGCCAAAGTTAAATCGTGCCCAAACACCACGTGATGATCGGTGTGATAAGCTCTCGTCCATCTACAACGGGTGCAAGCCAGTTTTGCACATAAAATACTCGAGTTAAACTTGACGAGCCTAGCATATGCAGATATGGCCTCGAACACGGAGACCGAAAGGTCGGCGTGAATCATATAGTAGATATGATCAACATAGTGATGTTCACCATTGAAAACTACTCCATCTCACGTGATGATCGGTTATGGTTTAGTTGATTTGGATCACGTGATCACTTAGATGACTAGAGATGTCTATCTAAGTGGGAGTTCTTAAGTAATATGATTAATTGAACTTTAATTTATCATGAACTTAGTCTGGTAGTATTTTGCAAATTATGTTGTAGATCAATAGCTCGCATTGTTGCTTCCCGATGCTTTTATATGTTTGTTTTGATATGTTCCTAGAGAAAAATTATGTTGAAAAATGTTAGTAGCAATGATGCGGATTGGATCCGTGATATGAGGTTTATCCTCATTGCTGCACAGAAGAATTATGTCCTTGATGCACCGCTAGGTGCAGACCTATTGCAAGAGCAAGATGCAGGCGTTATGAGCGTTTGGCTAGCTCAATATGATGACTACTTGGTAGTTTAGTGCACCATGCTTAAGCGGCATAGAATCGGGACTTCAAAGGCGTTTTGAGCGTCATGGACCATATGAGATGTTCCAGAGTTGAAGTTAATATTTCAGCAAATACCGAGTTGAGAGATATGAAGTCTCCAACAAGTTCTATAGCTAAAAGATGGAGGAGAATCGCTCAACTAGTGAGCATGTGCTCAGATTATGCGAGTACTTCAATCGCTTGAATCAAGTGGGAGTTAATCTTCCGGATAAGATAGTGATTGATGAAATTCTCTAGTCACCATCACTAAGTTACTAGAACTTCGTGATGAACTATAGTATGCAAGGGATGACGAAAACGATTCCCGAGCTCTTCGTGATGTTGAAATCGACGAAGGTAGAAATCAAGAAAGAGCATCAAGTGTTGATGATTGACAAGACCACTAGTTTCAAAAAAAGGGCAAAGGGAAAGAAAGGGGAACTTCAAGTAGAATGACAAGCAAGTTGTCACTCCCACGAAGAAACCCAAAGCTGAACCAAAGCACTGAAACCGAAGTGCTTACCTCGCATAGGAAATGGTCTTTGGAAGCGGAAATACCCCAAATATTTGGTGGATAAGAAGGATGGCAAAGTAAACAAGGGTATATTTGATATACAGGTTATTGATGTGTGCTTTACTAGTGTTTATAGTAGCCCTTGAGTATTTGATACTTGTTAGGTTGCTAAGATTAGTAACTCAAACAGGAGTTCTGAATAAACAGAGACTAGTTGAAGGGAAGTGACGATGAGTGTTGGAAGTAGTTCCAAAATTGATATGATCATCATCGCACACTCCTATACTATCGGGATTAGTGTTTATAGTAGCCCCAGTATTTGATACTTGTTCGGTTGCTAAGATTAGTAACTCAAACAGGATTCTGAGAATAAGCAGAGACTAGATGAAGGGAAGTGGCGATGAATGTTGGAAGTAGTTCCAAGATTGATATGATCATCATCGCACACTCCCTATACCTTGGGATTAGTGTTAAACCTAAATAAATGTTATTTGGCGTTTGCGTTGAACATGAATATGATTTGATCATGTTTATTGCGATCTGATTATTCATTTAAAGTCAAAGAATAAGAGTTGTTACATTTTCATGAATAAAACCTTCGATGGTCATACACCCAATAAAATAGTTTGTTGGATCTCGATCGTAGTGATACACATATTCAAAATATAGATGCCAAAAGATGCAAAGTTAATAATGATAGTGCAATTTATTTGTGGCACTTTGCCGTTTGGGTCATATCGATTGTAAAGCGCATGAAGAAACTCCATAAAGATGGATTTTGGAATCACTTGGTTATGAATCATTTGATGCTTGCGAACCGTGCCTTTTGGGCAAGATGACTAAAACTCCGTTCTCCGAACAATGGAACAAGCTCTTGACTTATTGGAAATAATACATACCGATGTATGCGATCCAATGAGTGTTGATGCTCGTGGCAAGTATCGTTATTTTCGACCTTCACAAGATGATTTGAGCAGATATGGGTATATCTACTTGATGAAACATAAGTCGAAATAATTGAAAGGTTCAAAGAATTTCAGAGTGAAGTGGAAAATCATCGTAACAAGAAAATAAAGTTTCTGCGATCGATCACGAGACGAATATTTGAGTTACGAGTTTGGTCTTCAGTTAAAACAATGTGAAATAGTTTCACTACTCACGCCACCTGGAACACCACAGTGTAATGGTGTGTCCAAACGTCATAACCGTACTTTATTAGATATGGTGCGATCAATGATGTCTCTTACCGATTTACCACTCTCGTTTTGGGGTTATGCATTAGAGACAGCTGCATTCACGTTTAATAGGGCACCATCTAAATCCGTTGAGACGACACCGTATGAACTATGGTTTAACAGTAAACCTAAGCTATCGTTTCTTAAAGTTTGGAGTTGTGATGCTTATGTGAAAAAGTTTTCACCTGATAAGCTCGAAGCCAAATCGGAGAAGTGCGTCTTCATAAAATACCCAAAGGTAACTATTGGGTACACCTTCTATCACATATCCGAAGGCAAGTTTTCGTTGCTAAGATGGATCCTTTCTAGAGAAGAAGTTTCTCTCGAAAGAAGTGAGTGGGAGGAAAGTAGAACTTGATGAGGTAATTGTACCTTCTCCCTTATTGGAAAGTAGTTCATCACGTAAATCAGTTCGAGTGATTCCTACACCAATTAGTGAGGAAGTTAATGATGATGATCATGAAACTTCAGATCAAGTTACTACCGAACCTCGTAGGTCAACAGAGTAAGATCCGCACTGAGTGGTACGGTAATCCTATTCTAGAAGTCATGTTACTAGACCATGATAAACCTACGAACTATGAGGAAGCGATGATGAGCCCAGATTCAGCGAAATGGCTTGAGGCCATAAAATCGAGATATGATCCATGTATGAGAACAAAGTATGGACTTTGATTTACTTGCTCGATGATCGCAAGCCATGTTAAATAAATGGATCTTCAAGAGGAAGACAGATGTTGATAGTAGTGTTACTATCTACAAAGCTAGACTTGTCGAAAAAGGTTTTGACAAAGTTCAAGATGTTGAATACAATGAGATTTTCTCACTCGTGTCGATGCTTAAAAGTCTGTCCGAATCATGTTAGCAATTGCCACATTTTATGAAATCGGCAAATGGATGTCAAAACTGCATTCCTTAATGGTTTTCTTAAAGAAGAGTTGTATATGATGCAACGAGAAGATTTTGTCAATCCTAAAGGTGCTAACAAAATGTGCAAGCTCCAATGATCCATCAATGGTGGTGCAAGCATCTCGGAGTTGGAATATACGCTTTGATGTGTTGATCAAAGCATATGGTTTTATCTGAGACTTTTGGAAGGCTCTGTATATACAAGAAAGTGAGTGGGAGCACTACAGCCTTTTCGATAAGTATATGTGAATGACATATTGTTGATCGGAAATAATGTAGAATTATTCTCGCAAAGCATAAAGGAGTGTTTGAAAGGAGTTTTTCAAAGAAAGACCTCGGTGAAGCTGCTTACATATTGAGCATCAAGATCTATAGAGATAGATCAAGACACTTGATAAGTTTTTCAATGAATACATACCTTGACAAGTTTTTGAAGTAGTTCAAAATGGAGCAGTCAAAGAAAGAGTTCTTGCACGTGTTACAAGGTGTGAGATTGAGTAAGACTCAAAACCCGACCACGGCAGAAGATAGAAAGAGAATGAAAGTCATTCCTTATGCATCACCATAGGTTCTATAAAGTATGTCATGTTGTGTACAGAACTATTGCATACCCTACCACTAAGTTTGACAAGGAGTGCAATAGTGATCTAGGAGTAGATCAATGGACAGCGGTCAAAATTATCCTTAGTGGAATAAGGATATGTTTCTCGATTATGGAAGTAAAAAAGGGTTAAATCGTAAAGGGTTACGTCGATGCAAGTTTTAACACCGATCTAGATGACTCGAGTCTCAATCTGGATACATATTGAAAGTGGGAGCAATTAGCTAGAGTAGCTCCGTGCGAGCATTGTAGACATAGAAATTTGCAAAATACTTACGGCTCTGAATGTGACAGATCCGTTGACTAAAATTATCTCACAAGCAAAACATGATCACACCTTAGTACTCTTTGGGTGTTAATCACATAGCGATGTGAACTAGATTATCGACTCTAGTAAACCCTTTGGGTGTTGGTCACATGTCGATGTGAACTATGGGTGTTAACCACATATAGATGTGAACTATTGATGTTAAATCACATGGCGATGTGAACTAGATTATTGACTCTAGTGCAAGTGGGAGACTGAAGGAAATATGCCCTAGAGGCAATAATAAAGTTATTATTTATTTCCTTATATCATGATAAATGTTTATTATTCATGCTAGAATTGTATTAACCGGAAACATAATACATGTGTGAATACATAGACAAACAGTGTCACTAGTATGCCTCTACTTGACTAGCTCGTTAATCAAGATGGTTATGTTTCCTAACCATAGACATGAGTTGTCATTTGATTAACGGGATCACATCATTAGGAGAATGATGTGATTGACATGACCCATTCCGTTAGCCTAGCACTTGATCGTTTAGTATATTGCTATTGCTTTCTTCATGACTTATACATGTTCCTGTAACTATGAGATTATGCAACTCCGTTTTACGGAGGAACACTTTGGTGCTACCAAACGTCACAACGTGAATCGGGTGATTATAAAGGAGTACTACAGGTGTCTCCAAAGGTACATGTTGGGTTGGCGTATTTGAGATTAGGTTTTGTCACTCCGATTGTCGGAGAGGTATCTCTGGCCCTCTCGGTAATGCACATCACTATAAGCCTTGCAAGCAATGTAGCTAATGAGTTAGTTACGGAATGATGCATTACGTAACGAGTAAAGAGACTTGCGGTAACGAGATTGAACTAGGTATTGGATACCGACGATCGAATCTCGGGCAAGTAACATACCGATGACAAAGGGAACAAAGTATATTGTTATGCGGTTTGACCGATAAAGATCTTCAGTAGAATATGTAGGAGCCAATATGGGCATCCAGGTTCCGCTATTGGTTATTGACCAAGAATAGTTCTAGGTCATGTCTACATAGTTCTCGAACCCGTAGGGTCCGCACGCTTAAGGTTTCGATGATGCTTATATTATGAGTTTATGAGTTTTGATGTACGAAGGAGTTCGAGTCCGGATGAGATCGGGGACATGACGAGGAGTCTCGAAATGGTCGAGACGTAAAGATCGATATATTGACGACTATATTCGGAGTTGGAAAGGTTCCGAGTGATTCGGTATTTTGAGATCTGGGAGAGTTACGGAATTCACCGGGAGTATATGGGCCTTATTGTGCCATACGGGAATAGAGGAGAGAGGCCAAAAGGGAGGAGGCCTGCGCCCCCCCTCTGGTCCGAATTGGACAAGGTGCAGCCTCCCGCGGCTAGATGCACTCAAATCCGGTGGCCGGATGCGCTCTCCTCAAATCCGACAGACGGGCTGGATAGCGAGGTGGCCAAGAAAATGGCGGCCGGAGGAGGCGGGGGGCTGCCGGGCTGGACATCGAGGTGGCTAAGAAAATGGCAGCGACTATGGAGGAGTTAGGAGGCGGGGACTGGAGGGAGGGGGCGGGGACTGGAGGGAGGAGGGGGACAGAAAAAGGGTCATCTGTGTCGCTGACGGGCGGACCGGGGGAGGATAAGGGCATACGTCCCTCTGTCCCCACGTGCCCGTTTCAATGCAAACGCGGCCCAAATTTGATTGAGAAACGAGGTCAAAAGTGAACGAAAAATAGATGTTTGTATATTTGCTCCGCGCGTTGAGTTGCGTTTTGTGTCTGTTTATCTCCAAACGGATGCGGGTGAAGCATTCGGCTCCTTGGAGTTGGCCTTAGAGCATCTCCAACAGCCACGCTAAACAAGCACCGCGCCGCAAATTTTGCCATTTTAGCTCGCGCGTAACCTGTAGACAAGCTCCAGCCGACGCGCAATAACGCGCTGCACATATGTAGTTAGGCGCCTTGGTCCGAATCGCCAACTCATGGCTGTGTATTTGGGCGCGGCTTCATGCGGGCACAGATGAGCGCCGCGCGCGCTCTCTCCTCCCCGCCACTTTGCCTTTGCCGGGCGGCGGCTAACTTGACCCAATGGACGACTTGCCACACCTGCACCCCATCCTCTGACGCGACCCCCCCCGCCACGGAAACCCTAGCACGGGGCGTTGGCCTCGCCACCGCCGAGCTCCTCCGAGCATCGGCCTCATGTGCAACCTCTTCATGCCGCGGATGACCACGACGGCGGGTGGCGCTGCCGCAGCGCCGCTGCGCCGCCGCGCCCTAGAAGCTCCCCAATGCGGCGCGGTCGAAGAAGGGCAAGACATCCGGGAAGAAGAACAAGGCGGCGGACGGCTCCGGCACCTCGAAGGCGAGGAGGAGAAAGAAGCTTGCAGGGCATGTAATGGTGGCTGGCTACCAAAGCCGTGAAGCTACCAGATTGAGCCGACGGCCGACGCGCACAACGTGTTCGACGATATGCCCCAAAGGTAAAAAAATTCCAACTTTTCTTTTCTTGTTATTTTTTGAATGCATTCATACAGATAGCTTATTTGCATTATTCTATATATTTTGTAGTGTCAACATGATGCATACGTGTCAACTATGGGTGTTGGCTCCAACAATTCGCATTGGTCTCAAACCAATGACATGCATTTCGAAGACCATGAGTCCGAGGTGGACGAGGATGGTGAGGGCATTGTCGACGCGCCGAAAGGAAGAGCGGGCAATTACACCAACACCGATGACATCTTACTATGCAATACTTTGTTGCAAGTGTCGAGGGATCCATCCGTTGGAGGTGATCAAAGTAGAGATGCTTATTGGGGGCGGATGAAAGAACACTTTGATGTTCGCACCGTGAGTGGAATTGACCGCTCCGAGAGATCACTTCGGTCCCGGTGGTCGACAATCAACACGGACTGTCAAAAGTGGGCGGCCGCACAAAAGGCGGTTGACAAGTTGAACCCAAGTGGCACCAATGAGGACGATAGAGTAAGTGGCATTTCATCCATGTTCATCATACTTGTTGTTGGTGTTTGAAGTGCTAACTTGCTTTGTTTTCATGTAGTACAACATTGCACAAAACTTGTTCAAAGGAGAGGAGAAGAGAACCAAGAAGGGGAAGATCAAGAAAGGAAGGATATTTACCTTGCCTCATTGCTATGAAGTGTTGAAGGATGATGAGAAATGTAAAAAGCGTGCTGATTTAGATGATTTGCATTTGAGCAACAAATGCAAGCACGATGAGGAGGTGGAGGAAGAATCATCTTCGGAGGAGGAAGAATCGTCTTCTGAAGATGAGGACAAAGACGAGGACGAGGCTTGATGTGTCTTTCGTTTGTGTCATGAACTTGGTTTGCATTTTGAACTTGGTTGGATAAGCTTGTGGGCATGATTTTGAACTTGTGGGCATGAACTTTTATTCATCAACTTGTTTGTGTGAAATTTTATATGTCATGTTCATTGCATTTTGAATGTTTCAAATTCATTTTGTGTCCAAAATGCAATATATGCAATGCCCTGGCGAGTCGCACGCGCTGCATTTTAGCGCGACTGTTGGAGCCAGCACTGTCGGCCGCGCAAAATCAGACGAAGTGCACGCGGCAAAGTAGTTTTTAGCGCGTGGCGCTTACCGGCTGTTGGACGAGACTTGCCTGCTCCCTCCGCGTGCGCCCATCCATGCTCCCGCATACGTGGCATGATTTGATTGGAACAAAATAAGACCCAGCCCCACCCCCTTAAAATCAGGGGGGAGATGATTAGATTAGAAAGGAAAAGGGAAAAACGACAGCCGTAGGATGAAGTGAGAGCACGGATGGGAGCATGGGAAGGGAGCAGGCAAGCCGGATCCCCGGCTGTTGGAGATGCTCTTAGGGTGTGTTTGTTTGGGCTCTTTTCATCGGCTCCTACAGCTTCTAGCCAAAAAAAGTTGGAGCCCAAACAAACGGGCTGTTTCATTTATTTGGCTGCAAGTACGACTTTTGTGGAGCGCTCCAAAACTATCGACCAGAAGCCGCAGCTGAAAATTCGAGCTTTTGCTTCTCGCAGCCAGCTCCAAACTGGCCGATGACCGGTTTACCCTCCCACCAAAGTACATACTACGGCAGAAAATGCCCTTACCGGTTCGACCCAACCCCCCCCCCCTCTCTCTCAGCTCGGTGCTCCTGAACATCCCGCCGCCGCTGAGCCCCCCGACACCCTCGCCGCCGAGCCTGCGACGCCCCTACCATCGCTGATCTCGTCGGATGCGGCCAGGTGCTCGTCTTGCACCTCACCCTGGAACCCAGCGAATGGATGCCGCCGCCCGAGATCCAACGCCGCCGCCGCCGCCGCTGCCCCGAGATCCATCACCAACGCCGCCGCCGCCGCCAGCCCGAGATTTGTCACCCACGACGCTGCCATAACGAGTTGCCGAGCCAGAGACGGCCTCAACCCCCGAGCTTCGCCTCCCGCCTCTGAACCCTTCTTCGCCAACGCTTCTCTGTATGCGCGTCATGTGACAGTGGCATGTGTGCGTTTGTCGTTGGCGTGCGTGGTCGTCCTGGTGCTGGTGTTGGGTGTGCTGGTGCTCTGCGTGTTTGTGCTAGGCGAAGTTGCTGCGCGTGTGTGTGCTGGGCGTGTTGGTGCTCTGCCATGGGGCTGCTTCTGTTAGGTTGTGTCGCTGAGTATGCTATTTCTGTTTCTGTAAGTAGGAGAGGACATACAGTTAATTATTTGGAGAGCAGAGTTTTTCTTCTTGAGAGGAAAGAACGTAGCTATGTGTATTTGTACATGTAAAAAAGAAAGATTCTGAATCTGATGAACGATCTTACATATACGTTTAATATGTCAAATTCATTCAAACATATTGTCTATATCATTAAGCTAGTGTAATTTCATTTCAAATGCCAATAAAAAAATTCCATTCAAACATGAGGGCCATCTGCACAAAAAACGCTCTTAATTGGGTCATTTACAGTTAAATCAACACTTAAACCAGTCTACAAAACAACAGAAGACATTTTAGTCAGTTCTGCATGTTTCAGCACCAGCCACAGCTACTACAGCACAATTATCAAACGGCTACTCTTCAGCTCCAACCTTCCAGCCACAGCTAGCAGCTACAGCCGCTCCTTCCAGCCGGAGCCGGTGTAACTGCAGCCGAAGAAGCTGCAGCCCAAACAAACACACCCTTAGCCTGTCCCGCCGAGCGAATCGTGGCCGATGGCGAGCCATCCGCGCGCACACTGCTCAGCTCGAAGGGAAGGACTGTGACGTCAGCAGCCCATCGGGCCTCGCGCTCAGTGAGGACGCGTACGAGAGACCAAGCCAATCCTCGGGGAAACCTCAGCTCCGTGCTCGCCCACTCCTTCCGTGAGGACCATTATACACACACGCTCCCATCCGAACCCTAGCCTTAGCTAACCCGGCGCTTGCCATGCTCTCCACAGCACCAGCCGCGTATTCCACCTCCTTCGCCGCCTTTCCCACCCTCGCGCGGCGCCGGCACCGGCACCGCCGCGTTCTGCTACCGTTCGCCGCGGCGACGGACGGGGCGGAGCGGTTCGCCGCGAGCAGCTCCATTGCGGATTACCTCCGGTACCGCCGCCCGATGTCCGGGGACCTCTCGGTGGGAGGGGGTGGCGGCAAGCTGCAGACGGCCGTGGTGCGGTACGAGAAGCGGTTTCCATGGTCGCTCATCCACCCTTTTCTCCGCGTAAGTCCAGCATGGTGGATGTCTTCTCTTCTGCTGCGTGCTGCTTGCTTTAGATTTAATTGTTTTGTAGAATCGAATATTTATTTCGAATTTCTCTAGAAATGTTTAAATTTGACTATTACTTTCATGATAGCTAGCCGTGTAATTTATGGCTAGAAGCCGTGGATTATGTTAATGGTTCAAACAGTTTGGTGACGTGTAAAACTTTCTTCGGATTCATGAGTTGGAAGTGTGTTACACTATTGTTTGCAGGCACATCTGTATACTGCAATTCAACAACAATGACGATTTCAACTCGCCGAAGCTTGCCGGCTAACTTATACTACCTCCGTTCTAGAATATATGACTAGCCTAACCAAACGTCATATATTTTAGAATGGAGGCAGTATTCTTTTTGGACCCTAATAAGTGTCACACGTGTGGCACAAACACATGGCAACTCCGAATGTTTTTTATGGCAAGTTTAGTGACGCGAGGATGACAACTTTAGTTGTCAAGCATGTCAACTTTCTTTTCGGATTGCAAGTTTCGGTTTTTTTTCTTTTTTTTTTCTTTTCGGATGGTAAATTTAGTTGTAAAAAATGCCAGGGCCGGAGTGCTTCATGCCACATGTGTGGCACTTATCATTTGGGTTCTTTTTTTTTGAGCGAAGACAATGGAGGGAGATTGCCCATTTAAATTCCATTACTAGAAAGGCTGGAAACACATGCAATTACATATACACACACAGCCGCGGTGGGACACTTATGCGCACACATAGTGTCCCTCGGTGGGGAGGTACAACAAGCGCGCCACAACATGAGCGGTGTAACACACTCAAACAAGGGTGGCACGCCAGAGGTTGATGGGGGAAGGATCAAGAGGTTGGTGGGGGAAGGATCAACACGACGGGGGCAGCAAACTGTACCCAGGTTGAGGTGATCAATGATCATGTGCCGAAGATCCTCATTTGATGACTGCATCTTGTCGAACATCATGCGGTTCCTGTTCATCTAAACACACCCCAAGATTGCAGCCATGGTTGTTCCTTGAGAGACAGCCCCCCCCCCACACACACACACACACACACGAACGTTGGCAAGATGAGGAAGCCTGCTAGGCATCCTCAATGGACTAATGCCCCGAGATACTTAGACTACCGGCAGAGCGAAACCAAATGTCTCGAATTTGTGGGCAGTCGAAGAAAAGGTGACTGGGCGTTTCACTGGTGCAGTGAAAGAATCTACTATTGACCTAACCCTAATTACTGAAACGTAGATAAAAGTGAACGACAACATTCTTCTCTGCTTTATTGAGAGGGGTCGGCCCCTTTATATAATAAACAAGACTTGACCAACAAGCCAATACATCTATTCAAACTCTAACACAATCTCTAAACTAATTGGACTCTTTCCTAACAAAGATGCTTAATCAACTAGGATTCTAATCAAGGGATAAGACTCCATGTTTGATGGGCTGATCCACATAACATCTCTCCCTTGAAAAATAGCTTGCGGACAAGCTGTATGTTGTCAATTGCCTCCCAGGGGCCCTTGGGTGCTAGCATATGTGGAGCTATCTTGGTCATAGTCATCAACCTTGATGAAGAAGAGCCACGCACATTGGTGACCCCGAACATAAATCTCGTCGCAGTTGAAGCAAATGCCTTGGTGATGACGTCCTGCTAACTCGGCTAGAGTGAGGTGCCGAACCTGTCGTGGTGGGGTTCGCTTTGGAGTGGATGATGGCAGAACATGTGCTAGTGGCGCTGGCGGGGAAGGTATTTTAGCTACGTTGACCGCAAGAAGATCAGAGGGTAACAAGGGGCCTATTGGACTAGAAGGTTGGTGTGGTGACGTTATTTGTGGGAAATGCTGCTGCTCATAGGCCTTGGAGAAGGAGATGGCAGTTTGGAGGTCACATGGCTGCTGAAGCTCGACGTTAACACGAAGACCATCGGGCAGCCCTAGCCCTGCTATGTATAGAAACAATTGTTGGGATGGTGTTAACGACTCATTGTTGTGGCACATGAGTGCTAGAAACCTGCTGGTGTAGTCGGCAATCGAGGAAGTGAACAACAGGCGTGCCAATTCGCCCAAAGGATTGGCGCGGAGTGACGGCTAAAATTGAACATGGCAAGCTTCCTTGAACTGCCCCCATGTCGGCATGCCGAAATCGCGCTCGAGCTTTAAGTACTACTCCCTCCGTTCCAAAATAGATGACCCAATTTTATACTAACTGTAGTACAAAGTTGGGTCATCTATTTTGGAACGGAGGGAGTAGAAGTGAGCATCATTAGTGAGGTGGTACGTTGCAGTGCAGACCTTGTCAGCGCACGGAGGAAAAGCTGCTCGCATCTATGGAGCCAACCAAGAGGATCGACCGAACCATCGTAAGTTGGGAAGTCGAGCTTGTGCAAGCGAGGCACGCCTGAACCAAAAATTGAGCTGAGGTGATTGTTAGGTGGGGGGTTGGGGGTTTGGGAGGGAGGTGATGGGCGGGGTGGATCCATAGATTGGTTGTGTAGGGGCGCGGCCATAGCGGCGTATGAAATCGATTGCCAGGTGGAGACATGGAGGCGGCGACGAAAATCTGTTCCTGCTGCTAATGGTAGGGTTGTTGATGCGGATGGTAGGTTGCTGCTGCTAATGGTAGGGCTGTTGCTGGTAGTGGATGGCAAAATTGGGGTGGGATTTGGGCTGTAGGATGAGGGTAGGTGGTTGTGGCGAGTATGGACATGGCTGGAGGTGGAAAAGGGTACTGGCGGCTGATGGTGGTTGGCAGCGAAAGTAAGGGGATGGTGGGGGTGGGGAAACTGCTCGACGGGTGGAGGTCCGGTGGCGGCGGTGACAGTGGTGATCCCCCCGCTAGAAACGGTACACCAGAGGCACCAGCCCGGCGAGGAGCACCTGGTCCTCCGCTTGTTGGCGTGCAAAGGCCTCCAATTGCTTTGTGATGATCTTCATCTGCTCCATAGTCTCGATCTTTGTCCACCATCGTAGATGGATTTCATACCAAATTGGAAGAATTTACTGCTGACCTAACCCTAATTATTGAGAAGTAGATAAAAGTAAATGAAAATATTCTTCTCTGCTTTATTGAGAGAGGTCGACCCCTTTATATAATAGACAAGACTTGACCAACAAGTCGATAAATCTATCCAAACTCTAATACAATCTCTAAACTCACTAGACTCTTTCCTAACAAGGATGCTTAACCAACTAGTACACTAATTATGATGTAAAAAAAACTAGTACTCTAATTAAGGGACAAGACTCCGCATTTGATGGGCTGGTCCACATAACATGCCGGAGCAGAAAGGACATCCGGGGTGGTCGAGGCAGCCAATGCGGTGAAGGAGAGTCCGAGTTCTTGTCTTGCGGCAGTGGAGGATCCACAAGAAGGCCTTGACCTTCAAAGGCATGGAATTCTCCCAGTTGAGATCGTGGAGGGGCAGGCAGTCCACATCTTGAAGTTTGATTCATTTTCTAGACTAATAGTGCATATTTTACACTGAAAGTGAACACTTTTCCATCGCCCAAGCAAGCTTGCGCACGTCAGGACCGCTTCCCAAAGAGAGTGCATCCGTGAATAGGCCGAACTTAGCTTTTGCTCTCAAGCTTTCCCGGCCAAATGCCGGTATCTCAATGGTGTCGAGGCGGAGGGGGTTAGGGATGCAAGCACCCTGGTTTGGATTAAAGGAGTACATTGCGATGAGTGCAGCTGCGTGGGGGCCTAGCGAGGTGTAGTTATCGTTCCAGATAGAGGTGCTCAATCTGTCTCGCACAAACACCGGAATGATGGATCGGTATAGCGGGATTAGCGTGGCAAAACATTTCGAGGAGGGGGACGCCAGGCAGATGAGTAACCAAAGTACCTTCTCCGGACCCATGTCGTCTATGGACTTTGCACCCTGGTGAAGAGCCCATGAATAGGCCGAAGGAGAAGCCCCCAAACATTTTGCTTGTCGTTCCAAAACATAGGGTGGCAGGGGACGGTCCATTTGCTAATGATCCCTTTGCGGAAAGGGAATGCCATCGGTCGGCATGGAGAACATCATGGTTGTAGTAAGAATGAGCCTGCCCTCAAGCGAGGCTAGGCGCGTACGCCAGCTGGGAATGCGTCTCTCAATCTTGAATGCTAGAAGCCAAGGGTGCAGGCAGGCTATTTTGGGTCAGAAAGTGGGAGCCCAAGGTACATCCATGAGCAGTTGCAAGATCAGCCGCACGCTCCAGCAACACTGACACCGACAGGGACGAAAGTGCTCTTGTAGTAATTGATCCCCAAACCAATAGCATCGATAAAAATTTCAAGATCAACCTCAACTTCAAGATCTGTTCCATATCCGCCTTCACTAGAATGAGTGTCGTCCGCATATTGAGTGACAGGGAAGGAAGGTTGTCCACAAGAGGGTGTCGTAGCCTTTACGAGGATGTATCCCACACGATCTCCTGAGAGGGGATCAATGATGATCAGTGGTTAGGGGACAATAGATCCCCTTGCCGAAGGCCATTCTTGCATTCGATCCATCTTCCAAGGACACCATCCAGGAGCACCACCATCTTCCCAGTGGCAAGGATAGAGTGAATCTACCCGCACCATCTATCCCTGAAACCGCGTGCTCGGTGGACGCCATCCAACGCGGACCAGCTGACAGAATCAAACACCTTCTTGAAGTCCAATTTAAGAGCAATTGTGGGGGCGATGCGCAAAGTGACAACTTTGGTCAAGATCCATGGCATAGAGAGAGTTGCCAGTGATACACCTCACAGTGATGAAACCTGTTTGCTTGAAAGGAACCAGGAGCTCAATGAAATGCTAGAGGACGACACACCAAGATCCTAGTTACAACTTTCATGACGCAGATGGCGGTCCAATAATAGGCTAGGTGTTTAGTCATCTCGTCCTATTTGTGCCGGTTGTGGCAACTTTTACCTTTTTTAAACTTTTTTAGCTCAGACCGAGCTTGTACTAGACCGCAGAACCTTTTGGATACTTGGCTTAATAATAGGGCTGCATCCATCATTCTGATGCAGTGACCGGGGGGTGATCCTCCTTCTCTAAAAAAATGGCGCAGTTCTAGAGCGAGATAGGTCCGAAGCTGTCCTCCAGGAGCACCGACACAGCTTTCGGCAGAAGCGCAATGCAAACTTGGTTGATACCCGCAAGATGTGCACGTCCATGGTAGAATTCCTCAAGGAAGTTCAATTGATCATCTTTCACCAGGTCCCAGAAGAGCTTGAAGAAGCATGGACCAAAGCCGCCTGGGCTTGGGTTGTTGTCTGAGCGCATCCGGAAGACTGTGGACCTGAGCTCCTCCATGCCGAAAGGGCACTTAAGCTCAGGCAGCCCAAGGACACGTGGCAACACTAACTACAGAGGAACCACCCATGAAGATGAGGTAGTCGTCCCCAACAACTTTGAGAAGAAACCACTGATGGCGCCTTCTTTGACAACATGATTAAAGTAGGGGACGCCCTGGTCTGGATAACCTGAGTCTTGTTACGTCAGAGAAGGGCAGTGGTATTTGCATGAAAAAAGACAGTATGTTTTCACCCAACTTGAACAGTTTGAAGATGTAGAACTGCCGCCAGTATGCATCCAACCTCTTGAGTTCAATGGAGAGCCGTTTTTTAACATCGTGGAGTGACTCTGGGGTGGTGAGCAAGTGAAATTTCTCCACCAGATCAATCACCTCAATGAAAGCCCGACAGTTTGGCGCCAATTCTGGTGGCTGGTAAAGTGCAGGACCATCGTTTAGACTCATCCCGGGCCCACTTGAGTGTACGTGACAGACGGCGGGCAGGGCAGCTTCCGTGACGCGGTTTTGCTTCCTGGCCCAAACCGCTTGGATCAACAAGTGGTATTCCTTGGATGCAGCCCACCTTCGTTCAAAACAAAAAACCTGGCCGGCCGGCGTGCACGAGACCGCTTCAATCACCAAAGGAACAAGATCGTCGGTGGCGCGCGCCGCCGACTGCAGAGTTGAGTTGAAGAGAAGCCAAACCGCTTGGATCAACAAGTGGTATTCCTTGGACGCGGCCCACCATCGTTCAAAACAAAAAACCTAGCTGGCCGGCGTGCGCGAGACCGCTTCAATCACGAAAGGAACATGATCGAGTTGAAGAGAAGGTGACTCCAAGGCAGGTTGATATATATGCAGCCGAGGCACACAAAGGTGGGGTCATCTCGACAGTTGGACCAAGTGTACCGCCTGTCGCGAGTGGTAGCTCATGGAGGGTGAGGCCGTCGACCACAAGGTTGAAGGCGGCCGCCGCGGCATAGTCGCGCCGGGGCGAGTTCTTGTTGTAGAGGAACCATGTTGAAAGCCTCCACGAAGATCCATGGAAGGGCGCACATGCTTGCAACCACAGGCAGCTCTGCCACTAAATCCGAGCGAAGCTTAGGAGTGGAAGGGGTATAGATGTTCGTCACGACGGAGGCGGCGTCCGTAGCAAACTCGGAGAAGGACGTGATCGTGTAGGCAAGCACCTCGTCACGGACAAACTCGAAGAAAGCACAAATACTATTGCGTTTTCACTAATATCGTGCATGTACCATGTATTTATTATGCCGTCCTTGTGAACAATGATGAGATGAAATGGAAATAAGGTCTGTTCGTATATCAAATGGAAATAAGGTCTGTTCGTATATCATGTATACAGTCCGATATCATGTATTGAATAATAGTCTGCAAGTCTTTATTAGCTTTTGCTGATCTCTGATATAGGCTGTGTACTTTTATTTGTTGCAGGTTGATTTGGTTTCTACTGTACACATTGCTGACAAAGAGTATGTTCTATGGGCCCCTTTTCATGTTTAAACATTAGATTCTGCTGGCATTAACAGCTCTATGAATCGACAAACATGTCTATCAGACTATCACTAACATCGTTTCCTCATCACAAGATCCTTGCACTTATTGTCTGTTGGCACATTCTATAATTGATAGAAGTTGCCAACTAAGTGAACTATCTAAGACATATTATTTCTGTTCAGATATTTCGATAAACTCCAACAAGCACTTGAAGACTATGATTGTGTTCTGTATGAAATGGTGATAAGTCGGGATAATTTAAATAACCAGCAGGACCCAACGTTTGTGAAGAAGATGAGATCTTCGCGCAAAGGTTTCAGTATTCTTGGTTTCATACAGAAACAAATGGCTCGTATCCTTTCATTGGATTACCAGCTAGATTGCCTTGATTATGGCGATGAGAAATGGCAACATGCTGACCTTGACTATGAGACATTCAAGCTGCTTCAGGTAATAAATTTAGTTACACTAGCACAGTGGCCCGCACACATGCGCTGGCAACACCTTGATCATGAAACATTGACTTTCATTATCATGATTCAAATAGTCATATTGAATATGTGAGACATATGTATTTAGTAGATCATAATAGTTCTGCCAGTAAGTTCGACTAAAAACACTTTTTTCACTCTCTTGAAAATGGAAAAGCCTTTGCATTTCACTGCATTGATAGAGAGAAGAATCATTACAAGCCCTATGAAGGACACACCCACGGTACAAAAGCCCTAAGAAGGGTACACCCAAAGTACAACAAGATGCCCCTAGAGCCTAGACGCTAGTCGTGCAACCCTCTGGAATCATAGCTGCAAGCTCTCACGTGCCTGCCAAAGTCCACGGCCTAGCCTCCCACTTAATTGTGTCGAAGAGGCGGTCCAAACTGAGCCACGTTTTGTCGAAGATGATGCTCCATAGTGCACGAAGCCACAAGCTGGATGATAGAGGAGGAGCCCATGCGAGCTGAGGTTGGAGCCAACTAAAAACACTACAACTTGATTTATCTTGAGAATATATAAAACTAATAATGGAGCAACAAACTAATTTTATTATATTGGGTAAATGAGAAGTCAAAGATACATAAAGCGTTTATTATATTGACAAAACAAATAAATCAAACAACACATATGTTTTCAACTTAAAATCTAAAGCAGGATGCATGTAATCTGTTCAACCAAAATCTTATATGTATTCCTCCATGCATCATCTAGCGAGTAAGCTGCACATCAGCATAAATATGAATTATCTCAGCCATAGTATCAATTTTGCTTGCTCTTTGCTGCTAGAAAGCATATGCTTTGCCTGTTCTACATCAACACAACTAAGCGCCGTCCTCCAACTCCTTCCTTGCGTGCTCCGCGGCCACCTGGCCGCCATCTTCTGCCGCACGCTGCGGCACGACCCAGTCGAGGTCTCACCGTGCTCGGCCACTGCCACCAAGCGCCTCTAAGGCACCACAGCTTCCCCCGGCGGCTCCCTCTATCCTTTCCTACGAGCTTGTCCCGAGCGTGGCTCTGCGGCGCCAACAACCCCTCCATCACGCCGCTTGCCTCCTAGCAAGCGCGGCTCCGCCTCGCCGCCGTTCCCCGACTCCCTGGCGTTGCTCCACCAAGGGCACGGGATCTGGAGATGCATTGGCAGTGGTTTCCAGCGGGGGAGGAGGAGCAATTGTGGTAATAGGAGCAAGGGTGTCCCGGTCTCTCCATTAGATGGTAGCTATTGATTTTGGTAGAGTCAGACTTTGGTGATCGGGCTACAGCGCGCTGTCAGATGGAAGCGTTCCTACTCCCTCGTAAGGGAGCCGCGTGGTATAATATTGATCGAGGGCAGAAAGCCTCTGCCGTGGCTTACAAGAATTACCAATCGCTAGGATACGGTAGTTAATATGAGAACGAGAGGGAGAGAGAGTTTGTTGAGATTACAATAGAAGTTTATCTCTAATTCTAACACCCTCCCTTAATCTCAACTATCCTCTATTAAGATTCTTCTTGAATTCTTCAAACAACTTGACTGGCAATGCTTTAGTGAAACCATCTGCTACTTGATCTTTGGAAGGAATGAATCGTATGTCCAACTTCTTCTCTGCAACTCTTTATCGTACAAAATAAAATTCAATTTCTATGTGCTTGGTTCTACCATGAAAGACTGGATTCGCAGAGAGATATGTGGCTCCCAAATTGTCACACCACAGACAAGACACATGACGTTGCTTGATTCCCAATTCATTAAGCAATGATTCTAACCAAATGATTTCAGCAGTAGCATTGGCTAACGACTTGTATTCAGCTTCAGTACTTGACCTGGACACTGTGGCTTGCTTTCTAGCACTCCAAGAAATAAGATTAGAGCCAAAGAAAACTGCAAAACCTCCAGTTGACTTTCACATCATCTTGATCTTGCCCAACAAGACATCGAGAAAGCACTAACAAGGGAAGAGTTAGAGCTTCGAATCAAGACCTAAGCTCACAAGATGCTTTATGTACAATGCAATTCTTTTAACAGTTGTCCGAAGGTACGATGAGTAGGTGCATGAAGATCTTGACAAGCCTTGTTAACAGCAAAGGATATATCTGGTCTTGTCGTTTCGGATCTTGTAGGGCTCCTCTCGCACTCAGTATCTTGTGCTCTCTTCTTCCTTAAGTATCTCTCCTTCAAAAGCTGAAAGTTTTCTGAAGAAGACAACGGTGTGGGTGAGGGCTTACAGTCCTTCATCCCCATACGAGCTAGAAGTTCAGTGGCATATTTCTCCTGGTTCGGTACTATGCCATCTTGAATCTTCTTAACCTCAATACCTAGGAAGAAGTGTAGATCACCAAGATCCTTCAAAGCAAACTCTGAACTCAGATCATGCAAAAGAGCATCAGTAGCACTTTGTGAAGAGCTTGCAACTATGATATCATCAACATATATTAACACAAATATAGTTGTATTTGCTTTGTTATAAATGAAAAGTGACGTGTCAGCCTTGGATGCAACAAAACCAAGATGCCTTAATTGAGAACTCAACCTTGAATACCATGCCCTTGGTGCTTGTTTCAAACCATAAAGCGCCTTGTCAAGCTTACACACATAATGAGGTGTTTTCTTACTTTCATACCCAGGTGGTTGTCTCATGTAAACCTGCTCTTCCAGAACACCATGCAAAAACGCGTTCTGAACATCTAGCTGTCTCAAGCTCCATCCCCTGGACACAACAATAGCTAACACAAGCCTAATAGTTGCAGCTTTAACCACAGGACTAAAGGTGTCTTCATAGTCTAAACCATAATGTTGTTTAAAACCTTTTGCAATTAAACGTGCTTTATACCTGTCAATTGTGCCATCTGCCCTTTTTTTGATTCTGTAGACCCACTTACAGTCAATGATATTTTTACCTCTTTTCTCAGGTACAAGATGCCAAGTCTTGTTCCTCATGAGAGCTGAGTACTCTTCATCCATTGCATTTTTCCACCTTGGATCCCCTAATGCATCTTCTAATTTTGCTAGTTCTCCTGTGATACACAACATGCCATATGTTATAGTGCCGTCAGTTCTGACCTTTGGGTTTCGTATACCTTTCTGGAGCCGAGTCGTGACACGTGAAACTGTAGTTGGTTGAGACTGATTTCGTCGTGTAACAGTCTGCAGCACAAGTGGTGATACAGCAGGGTCAGCTGTAGAGGATCCTGGAGACATCTCAGATTCGCTTTCCACTGCAAATCCCGATCCAGACCGTGTAGCCTGCGGTGTGGGCGGTCCATAAGAAGCAGCAGCCGCAGAAGATCCTACTCTGCCAGCCGGCACATGCGCGTGGGTCAGGGATCCTGAGGCTGACCCCGATCCTCCTATCGCTGTCGACGTCTGGGGCCCGCGCGTGGGACGCGGTGCGGGACGCGGCGTCCCGTCTGGACGTGGTGACGCGTCGCCCTCCAACTGGCGTCGTGGGCTCCTGCCTGGCACGCGACCCGACGCGTATCTGCGCGCCCGATCCGAGGCGGCCTGGCGCACAGGAGTTCCAGGTGACGCCGGATCTGCCTCGTGCTCCGTGTCTGCTTCGTCTTCTTCTAGCACATGAAATACCGGATCGTTTTCTACAAAATTGTGATCATTTTCTGCACCGATTTCTGCACCGGTTTCTGCTGCATGGTCTTGCACACCAAAAGACACAGGCCTGCTAGTAGGATCATCAGTTGGGTCAGTACAATTATCGCCCCCATGATCACTGTTTTGGAGATGTGGTGGGAGAAGAAGTATTTCCTTATTGAGGAGTGCTCCGGCATTAGGATGAAGAGATTCAAAAGGATAGACAGACTCATCAAATACGACATCTCGAGAGATATAAACCCTGCCGGTGGAAACATTAAGGCATTTAAACTCCTTTGTGAATTGGACTATATCCAAGGAATACACACTTCTTGGAACGAAATGCAAGCTTGCGTGCATTATATGGACGAAGGTTGGGCCAACAAGTACAATCGAATTCACGAAGTGATTTGTAGTCAGGAGTAATACCAAAGAGACGTGTGATGGGAGTCTCAAATTTGATGACTTTACTAGGAAGCAAATTAATAAGATATGTAGCAGTCAGGAATGCTTCATCCAAGAACTTTAGTGGCATGGATGCGTTTGCTAGTAGAGCTAACCCTATTTCAACAACATGACGATGTTTCCTTTCGGCCGAGCCATTCTGTTGGTGTGCATGAGGACACGATACGTGATGTGAGATGCCAAGTTCTTGAAAAAAGAGATTGAGTTTCTTGTATTCACCTCCCCAGTCGGTTTGCATGGCAATGATTTTAGTGTTTAGTTTTCGCTCAACAAGATTCTGAAAATTCTTGAAAACTTGAAACACTTCAGATTGTTTCTTAAGGAGATAGATCCATGTAAATTTGCTATAGTCATCAATGAAGCTTACATAGTATGAGTGTCTACCAACAGAAGTAGGAGCTGGCCCCCAAACATCTGAAAATACAAGTTGCAAGGGTGCAGTGGAAATACTGAAGGAAATAGGATATGGCAACTGATGACTTTAGCTTGCTGGCATGGATCACGAACAGACTCAATACTAGACTCATGAGAGTGGGGAAGTTTATTCTTGCTAAGGACAAATTTAACAATAACTGATGAAGGATGACCTAATCTACTATGCCACTTTGCTGAAGAAGGCTTGACAGCAACAAAAGCCTGTTTATTTGATGATGTTGAAGAAGATATGAGTGGGTAGAGACCTCCCACGCACTTGCCCCTAAGAAGCACTCTCCTCGTGCCCAAGTCCTTTACCAAAATGAAATAAGGATAGAATTCAATGAGAACACGATTATCAAGAGTAAACCAGTCATGTTGGTAGTTAGAGACAAGTATCACAGGGGAACTCGAGATTGGGACTGCGAAGCAAACATGGTGGTAATAGCAGTCCAAAGATCAAAAGTGTTTTCTTTACTCACAACTTGGGCGAGGATCTCTTTTGACAGAGAATTCAGGAGATGGCTGAGGATTTGCTGGTCCTTGGACAACCATGGCGCATACAGAGGATTAGGCACCATGATCGTTGTTTTGTCCGTCTGCTGCTGCTCCACCATCTTCGGGGGCGCTGCATCGGATCCATCCAGGAGGCCGGTGACCTGCGCTCCTCGCAGGCCGGGCATCACCTGTGCCTTCCATAGGAGGAAGTTCCCCTTGGTAAGCTTCTCGGCAGGAGGGGCTCCGAGGTTGAGGGAGACAGGACCCGAGGAGGAAGACATAGCGATCTGTTTTGGTGATCCATGGGATGGCCTTTCTGGCGATTGATAGGTTTTCTGGCGATCTGTGGAGCTTCTGGCTAGATAGATGGAAAGAGGATGGCTATACCATGTCAGATGGAAGCGTTCCTACTCCCTCGTAAGGGAGCCGCATGGTATATATTGATCGAGGGCAGAAAGCCTCTGCCGTGGCTCACAAGAATTACTGATCGCTAGGATACGGTAGTTACAGAGATAGATATGAGAACAGATATGAGAACGAGAGGGAGAGAGAGTTTGTTGAGATTACAATAGAAGTTTATCTCTAATTCTAACACGCGCGATGACGTTGCGCCTTAGCAATCTCTAAGCCAACTCCGAGATGTTATTGGCCACGCCGGAGCATGATCAACCTGACCACAAAGGTCTAATTCCTGCAAGCAATGAGAACAAAGAAGAACCAAGATTTACAATCTGGATGTTGCGAATAAAAGATAAATGATAAATGATGAAAGTTGGGGTTTCATAAGCGGTCTTGGCCTGGTCCTTGGACACAAACGAAGTATGCCAAGTTGCAGCCATGGCTATTTTTTAGCTAAACAAAACCAGAGTCTAAACGACCCCCTAAGGGCTGCATTTATAGAGGGAGAGGGCAATTTCGCCAACCCTTGGGGGGGGTGGGGGGGGGGACCCGCCTTATCTCGTATTCCTTCACTATTATGGCCAGAACAAACCAAAACCCAGAAGAGCTAAAACGGTATCGACGCTGGCAACAAGTCAACAGACCAGGACCGAAGTTTATTTGATCAACGCAGCTACTCTCAAAAGCACACAAAAAGAGACACCAGCTAAACCACAACAGCCTGTTCACTGGTGATCGTCATCAGCATCGCCATCTTGGACTTCATCATCCTCAGAAGTACATTTAGCATATAATAGTAGATTTTGTCTTTCCACTGCTTGCAGTTTTCCATGTAAAACTTCTCAAGAGGATAAGTTTCAAGGTGAAATTGTGTTATTACTGTTGGAGTTGATGGGTGTAGCTTCTTGATTTGCAGAATTTGCAGATTTCGTAGCAAACAGCTTCTTAAGCTCATTTGTGCACTGCTCTTTCTGTCGTGGCCTCCAAAAAATTGTGGACTAAATGTATTCTGCCTTTTATGGTTTTCAGACTGAAAGAGGTGAAAGCTTTCTCACATTTGCAGTGGACATGACCCTGAAATCAACTAAAGCCTTGGTACAACCAACTTCTCCAGATGGTCTTGATTTCTGGAGATCCAAGTTGCTATGGGCCTCGCGTGTTCTACCAATGCCACTTATTGGACTATTTGTTATCACCGGGCTTTGTTTGCCAGTGGATAAGCAAGATGGATATCCCGAGCTGGAAGCATTATCCAAACTAGATTTAGGAGCTGCTCTTAAGATTTTTCTGGCTAAGCAATTGACCTCTGAGTGAGTACATTCAAACCAGTAGTGCTAGTTATGGTTCTTTATTTACTAATTCTTCTTTTTCTCGTATGCAGTTTCAATGCTATGACTGCACCTGCTGAGGATAAGTCAGTTATAATTGGGGAAAGGAACAGAGTTGCAACTGAGAAGATAAAGGGTGCGGTAAACCGAGGGTACAAGAGAATAGCGGTTCTGTACGGAGGTGGGCATATGCCAGACCTTGGAAGACGTCTTCGAGAAGAGCTAAATATGGTCCCATCCAATGTGCAATGGGTCACAGCATGGTCAATAAGAAGCCGGGAGCTAGATAAAAAATCGCTTCCATTTTTGAAGACGATGGCTGAGGTTTCAGGGTGGCCTCTGAATAGATATGAAACACTTGCTTTGCTAATCTTTTCTTCAGTTCTTGCAATGGATCTATGGTTTTGGGAGTTTCTCGTGGAAAGCAGTCTGAATTGGGCATCTTTGGCTGGTTCCTGGATTGATCAATTTAGTGCTCCATTTTGACAAAGAGTTTGTCTGAAAAAGGGGGGGAAATGAAGTTTAACAACACAGTAGTGTATAAGCGACGGTCCAAATAAGAAAACAAAACCATTTACTGTTGCAGTTAGTTCCAGATATTAGTTGGAGTGCTGTCTATGCAAACTTGTAGATAACAATTTATTGAATCAATTTGGAATGAGATTAGTGAGAAAGTTGAAGCCAGTGGGTCTTAGGCTGTGCTTAGTTGGGCTTTTGCAGCCATTTTTTTTTGCTTTTCAATGCTATAAGCTAACCGAGAAAATGAGAAGCAAAGAATGTAAAAGTTGTATCTTCTCAGTGCAATTCTCGCAGTTGGTGCATCACTTCAGCATGGCGTTTTTAGCTGTCCCCTGAAAATTGCAATGTATTTACCCACCACTACCAATCCCAAGTCATACCCGTTCATTCTATTTCTCTCTTAGTATCAGAGGAAACGAACGACACCACAGATACAAGAAACAATTCCTTATTTAACATTATCTTAAATTTCGTTTCCTTATTTAACACTGATTTTTTTTTTCTTCCCTATCTATAAGTCTAAATGGTACTTGAAAAGACTCTTTTACCCTTCATATGTCTGCAAGGCAGTAGCATACGCACAAAATAACAAGTATTTCATTGATCCCATTGTAAGAGCACATGGCTAGCTAGCCCAGGTATTTAAATATGTATATGTCCCCGCTGCAGCCGGTACACGAATACCAGAACAAATATACATACATGACAATGTGTATTGTGTACATGCAGCAGAGACGTATGGGTATTCAGAAGAGTATGCATACACCGGCTAGAGCCATAAGCCACGTACATGCTACTGCCGTGTGCATGGCCTTCGATGCATGCATGTAATTGTATGTGGGCAATTTTGCCATGCACCACGTACAAAGCTAATGATAGACCATCTAGTGTATGCAGCTTTCTTTTTTTTGCGGGTGAATCTAGTGTATGCATCTACTAAATCATGTATCTACACGTACATATATTCTTCCGTGGAGATCCTGCACTAAAGAAACTCAGACATTCAAAATATATTACGTGAGCTCCATAAGAAAATCCAACAAATACGGCGATTTAGTGCCCGAGCCCAGATGCACCCGAAATCCTGGGCGTCTGTTCATGGCTTGGGATCCGCAAAATTCGTCGGACGCATCTAACGCGGAGTGTGGAAAAATAGGCGTGCGGTGGAATACGGTAGAGAATAGTAGCGCATTCGTGGGCCCAGAACGTACCGGCATCTGAGCCGTGGCTCAGAACTTGTGCTGACCCGTCTCTGTACTACATGTCTGTTTGTGGGGTCCTCCTGGCAAACATGTCGAGCGTTTCAGGACGGGCGGTTTGACGAGCAATGAGATCGAGCGCTGGTGGGGAGGTATCTCACGGTAATGGCGGGCGTGGCGGAGCGGCGCTGGATTTCGATGGCATGGAGTTCCTGCTAGAGCCAGTTGACCGGTGAGTTTCTCTACCGGAGCGTTCATCTCAGGATTTTCGTGCTTTGATGGTGTTGACACTAGATTTTAGCATGATTGAAAATATAATTAAGAAGGCCTTAAATGGAGAAGTGCTCAAAGTGAGGAAGTTCTGTATCGTTAAAAGGAGAAACTTTGATATTTGGGTCATACCCATCCGGTCTCATCTCTAAGGCCGAAGTTGTGTTCGAAGTACTGAGATTTTGTATCTAGAACACTATTCGGCTGATTACACCCTCAAGATGGCCTCGGATGAAGGAGCACTCTAAAGGAATTGTCTTCGTATCATCGAGGCGATCAATTTTCATATATAAATCATCTCAATCCGAGTTCGTATGCAAAAGTTACAGCCAATATGGTACGGACCAGCTAGGGATCAATATATTACGCTGGACATCAGACACATGTTGATGAATGTCTGATACAATGCGTGAGCAATTAGCCATTGAAGACAATCTCAGATCTAAAAGTGTTTAACATGAAAATTGTTCGTCTCGTCGAAACGTTCAAGATTGCTTTTGGGATTGTTTCCATCCGAGATCGTTTACCGCCTCAAAAATTACCTGTAATGTGCAGCCGGTTTAAACCGAACAGTTTTGGGAAGTTCGGACAAAACCAATCCGAATTTGACTAGGGTTTTGGACGTGAATCCAAGCCTTTTCCTTGCACGGGAAGTCCAGCCGCCTCTTATATACCTAAGGGGTGACGGCCGATTGAACGACACACAATCGATCAACTCATCTACCACTTTTTATCTTTTATCTTTTCTCCTTAACCCTAGTTCTTCTTCTTCATCGTTTTTCGTCTGTTCTTCTTGTTGCAGGGCGGAGAACCTCGAGGCCCTAGGGGCGATCAGGTCGACCTAGGGCAGCCCATAGCCTCCGCGCGCCCTGACGGGGTCCCTCCCGGGCGTGTGGGGTTTCGGGTCTTCAAAAGCGCCCGCCGGATTGCCTGTGTACCGCGCTTCCGGACGGGTCTCCTTCGACGTGAGCTGCGGTGCATCACCCTCGGCGTTGGAGGTACATGGTGACGTGTTCGTGTGCGAACACACTTTTTGGCGACTCCGCTGGGGACGAAGCTTTGAATGGTCTCCGACCCGTTCTTGCTACGAAGAGATCGTCATCTAGGGTTTGCAATATACAAAGGTAACATGAATACCCAATTCACTTATGTAGATGCAAATAATGCATATGTTGTTGCTAGATCGTTTAATGAGCATAATGTATCGGCTAGCCCTAACTTTATCAATCATGCATCTAATTATGTGCAAGAGCCGATGCAACAAAATCTCCATGCTTCTACCTCATATAATTTTAGCAACATGGAACATATGTATACGAACTCCCATGCATCGGCAGCCTCACAAATCCATATGCCGATGAACAACATGATGAGTTCCGTTTATCAAGTTGAAACACTTCACATAGGAACTTCTGATAGTATGCAACAAAGTGTTTCACCTTTTTATTCATCGGCAACTAGCTTGCAATATGTTAATCAAAACATGCCGGTGGATACGGGAATTGGCCATGCTACTACTAGTTATCCGACCAATTATCCTCAATCATCATATGCTACACCTCATGCTACTAATTGTTTGGCAACATATGCAACTATGGGTATTCATAATTCGGCTTCGCACCTTCACGCTAATAGCCGAATAAGTGAATATTCTATAGGATCACATGCGTCTTCACCTAGTATCATAGCATACAATGTTTCCCCTGCAAAATTACAGAATTTTGGTGACATCTCGTTACCAAAAGAGTCTAAAAGTGTCGGGGGCAATTATATCCAGATTGGGTCATTAAGAAAAATCTTACGTCTTTTTGGGACGAATGCAATGTTGTTCTACATGAATTAATAAAAGAGGGAAAGCCTATTAATTCTGCTGCAATTCAAGCTAGATTATGTCAAAAAGAGAAAGCATTGGGTGTTGATAGAATTATCAAAAAAGATGGTGATTCGGATAACAAAGTTAATTCAGCTATTGAAAAGACCGAATCAAATATTACGTATGCCGAATCTATTCTAGAAAAACAGGATGACAAGGTGTTGGGGAGCTATTCGAAAGAGGAACAACCTATCGTTCAAGTAACGCAACCATCATGCTCTCCCAACGTGTTTGAAAAGGTATGTCTAGGAAGTGATTTACCTATTTTCCGATTTGGTCACAACTTTATTGTTGATGCTTCTATAAGAGAAATTCTCATAAGTAATTTTGAAAGATCAATGACGAAGGGAAATTTACTTGTTAGCAATAAAACTGTTATAGAACATACAGTCAATCTATTGTGCCATTTATAAAGACAGATAGTGACCTATTATTGCAGCCAAAATTTTCCCCATTGCTTTATCAAAATTTCATATCTAATTGGGTAGCTTTGCTTGTTTCTTATTTGGCTTGCACTTGGTCTCAATTGAGACATGTGTATTCTAACTATTTTCGTTTCAGAAATTTAAAGCCAATGTCAAATTCTTTTGAGAAATCCGATGCTAATATAATATCTTATCCAAATACATCGGAGATAGGGTGTAAAACACAATGCATAGCCGAATGGGGAGATTCTAAATCTGAACCATTCGTTTGCTTACTTCCAAAGCCGTTCGCACACCAAGATCGGCTAAAAAACAAAATGTATACCTTCGATTCAAACTGCGATCAAATCTTTGATTTGTTGTTGAAAAATAATTACATTAGAATTCTTGATCACCATGTCAAGCCATTTATCCAAGGACGAATTTATTGTAAGTTGCATGATTCATTCAAGCATAGTATTGAGGATTGCAATATGTTTCGTCAAATAGTTAAGTAGGCCATTGATAAAGGACGATCGAAATTTGTTGAGACACCAAGAGATAACGAGTCTATTCCAATTGGTCCCGATGGTAAAAGGTTTTTGCATCGGCTGATTCAAGCTGATCCATTTAAAGAGAAGGTAAAAACTGCAGGTGATGGGATCAAGCTTTCAAGTAAAGAAGTTGTTAAAGAGCATAATGAACATAATCTTGAGGGCGAGAATTCCATCGAAGCTACAATGGAGACGCCAAGGACGGGGGGGGGGGGGGCAACAAGAAAATCCAAAGACCGGTGCAAGCACAACCAAAGAAAACAAAGGCCGACGTAAGCACAAAGGTAAGAAGCCGAAAGTCACTTTCGCGCAACTATTGGAAAAATATCAGAAGATAAGTGAGGAGAACTGTGCTTATCGACCAACTAATGCAAAAGCATCAAGATCACCCCCTAGGCGCAAATCCAAGGATCAGTATTGGCAAGAAGAGGATTTTAATGCAACGTGTTCATATCCTTATTTTGGGCCGCCAATGCCAATGTCGTGGATGCCTCCCTATGCTCATGTAGATCGATATTCATCATGGGACAGGTATGATACAATGGCACATTCTCCATCATATTTTAGACCATCTCACCATTGTTATGCAGCTCCAAGAAGATCAACGTTCAGTGAGCTGTCATATGTTGAAGATCGTTTCAATAAGAAAGAATCGGTCTGGAGCTCAAGAAAGAAGGAAGAGGTGATCAAACAAGTATATCGAGTTAAAAAAGATGGTCGCAAGAGTGCCAGTTCAGATTTGATCTTAAAGGATAAAGAGCCAATTAAAGTGTTAACATTGGCTACTAAAGGCAATGAGATGAAGCAATCAATTGTCGAGAATCAAAGTGCCAAATCTGAAGAAAAGAACTTGAAAGTGCACAAGGTAAAACAAGAATTGTCATTAGTTCAAACAAAATCACAGCCGGGGCGCTCACTTTGCTTATCATATTGGCAAAAGAAGAAATTACAAAAACTTAGTGCATAAGAATTTGAAGAAAGGAACATGGCATGGGTTCCTAAAGGAAGTACTCAAAATAAGAATTATGTGAAAGCATCCATTACACGAAGTGTGGCAAAGATGAAGAAGAAAAAGAGTAAAAACTATGAAGGACCAAGCCGAAGGTTTCAACATCTTCGGTCCACACATTATCCATATTCTTCAACTATGTCGTTGATGCATATGCCATGGAATTCTTCATCAGGTATGATTGGTTACCCTCAATGGGTTTATTTTAATCCATGCATGCAATATAATTTTTTACATCATGAAAGAGTATTACCAAATCATAATATGTTCAATTAGCTTCACTTTGTTACTAATCTAAATGGCCGATATATACCTATCATCCTAAGCACGGACAAAGGCCGATGAAGTGTTGACATCGCGCTTAGAACAAACTTCGTGCAAGCTATTTTTCGGCACACAAGTTTTGCCGAAAAACAGGGGGCATGTGTTGACACCAGATTTTGGCATGATCGAAAATATAATTAAGAAGGCCTTAAATGGAAAAATGCTCAAAGTGAGGAAGTTACGTATCGTTAAAAGTAGAAACTTTGATATTTGGGTCATAGCCATCCGGTCTCATCTCTAAGGCCGAAGTTGTATTCGAAGTACTGAGATTTTGTATCTAGAACACTATTCGGCTGATTACACCCTCAAGATAGCCTCGGATGAAGAAGCACTCTAAAGGAATTGTCTTCGTATCATCGAGGTGATCGATTTTCATATATAAATCATCTCAATCCGAGTTCGTATGCAAAATTTACAGTCAATATGGTGCGGACCAGCTAGGGATCAATATATTACGCTGGACATCAGACACATGTTGATGGATGTGTGATACAATGCGTGAGCAATTAGCCATTGAAGACGATCTCAGATATAAAAGTGTTCAACATGAAAGTTGTTCGTATCGTCGAAACGTTCAAGATTGCTTTTGGGCTTGTTTCCATCCGAGGTAGTTTACCACCTCAAAAATTACCCATAAGGTGCAACCAGTTTAAACCGAACAGTTTTGGAAAGTTCGGACAAAACCAATCCGAATTTGACTAGGGTTTTGGACGTGAATTCAAGCATTTTCCTTGCACGGGAAGTCTAGCCGCCTCTTATATACCTAAGAGGTGACGGCCGATTGAACGACACACAATCGATTAACTCATCTACCACTTTTTATCTTTTATCTTTTCTCCTTAACCCTAGTTCTTCTTCTTCCTCGTTCTTTGTCTGTTCTTATTGTTGCAGGGCGGCGAACCTCGAGGTACTAAGGGCGATCAGGTCGACCTAGGGCAGCCCATAGCCGCTGAGCGCCCTGACGGGGTCCCTCCCGGGCGTGTGGGGTTTCGGGTCTTCAAAAGCGCCCGCCGGATTGCCTGCGTACCGCGCTTCCGGACGGGTCTCCTTCGACGTGAGCTGCGGTGTATCACCCTCGGCATTGAAGGTACACGGTGACGTGTTCGTGTGTGAACAGATGGATTCCCCACCGCCGCCGCTTACTCTGCGGTGCTTTTCAAGGTTCCCACTCAGGGAGGAGTTCGTGGACAGCTTGGAGCAGCCAAATCCGGACACTCTAGGTTTCCTCCGTCCGTCCATGGTCGCTGGGCTGCATCGCCGCCGACGCCGTTGCGACTGCCCAGTGGCCGTCGCCGTCGACCCCGACGCCACCGCTGCTCTCTAGATCTCAGTCTCACCGGCGCTCCTTTCTGCCTTGGTCCCCTGTACCGGACAGCTGCTCGCCGGTGTCGTCTTTCTCCTATACTGGTCGACGGCATCTCGTTCTCCCGTACTGGTCGTATGCATGAGATCTCTAGTCCGGCAGCCTCCACTAGACACCATGAGTAACTAATCCAGTTCCCTAATCTTCCTTTCCACGGATTCATGATCCAGATTGTTGATGCTTGTTGTGAAATTCTCAATATTTCTATCATCTTGATCTTTAATTGTTGGAAAGTGCAAGTATACAGTACCTAAGTAGGCAGTAGCTGCTGTTGGTCGGGTCCAAAATCATACAAGCAGATTTAGACAGGTTTGTGTAACATGACATCTGGACACCAATCATACTCCCTCCGTCCCAAAATACAAGATCAATTTTTACACTAACACAGTGTCAAAAATGATCTTTTATTTTGGAACGGAGGGAATACTTGTTTCTTCGTCAGTATCATGTATATTAGATTAGCACAAGTTTCTTAATTGCCATGCAATGTTATTGGATAATTTATCTGTTATTAGGAGGCAAACCAACAATAGAGAAGCTAATACTATTCTCTTGTGCTTTCCGCATCACAATATAATAAAAGTCTGGGATACAATAGGTTACATCTTGATGTTTTCTCTAGTAATTAGTGGACATATTAATCCTAATCATGTTCCTATTAAAATTACACTTGATAATAAATGATAAATGCAGAGGGTAAGTTGTACAATGAAGATCAAATTGGCCATGGAGTGATATACTTTCATCCACGAAAGAAGGCAAATGTTTTCCACTTCACATCTGCCAATTCACCTCTAATTAGATTTGTATATCAAGACAAGATTCTTTGCCGTTTTTCATGTCTACTAAATGATATCTGTTGGTCAGCTATATATGCATGCTTTTCTTTACAGTGGCCAAGTTATGATATGGAATTTTCAGAATTTATGCATACGGAATTGTAGCATACCTCAACTTAAGATGGCAACGACACTAAAGGTAAAAGAAAATTGTAAGATTGCCCATCTACAAAAAAAAAGACCAATCAATCAGCATCACAACCTGCTGCTCCATGAACTTTGAGTACTACTCTGCAGTAGGATGCCCTTTTTGTCATCAGAGGACACACACATGCTTATATTTACAGTTGCTGCTCGTCTGGCTGTGCCGTGGCTAGTTGGTAAAAGAAAGCATGTGCAAAATTAACACTCATTAGCAATCAGTAAGAAGAGAATGCAGGTGTTGTTGTTCTAGGTCCTTTAGTTTTTTCTTCTTCCTTGGTACTGATGAGGGCAATAATGCCTTACGATCTCACATATTACCTATCTCTTAACTTTTTTCACACATTTCCTTGTGTTGATCCTTGTGCTCCATGAGTCAATTTCTACTAGATTATGTAACCAGTTTATTGCTATATGTCTTTGTTCAGTGCTCCATGGTTGGATGCACTTGGTAGTAGTACGATACTAGGCTTCAGATCAATCAGTCTAGGAATTTGGTGAAAATACCCTTTTTTTGTTAAGTTTGATTAATTTTACCAACCTTGGTAAATTTTCTTTTTTGTTAAGTTTGCTACTGGTATTTCTCGATGTCGTCATGGCAGTTTGAATTAACATATGCACTGAATTGGATTTACATTTCCAATCTGACATGTTCTACATCATGCTTCGTTACTTCAAGGCATGTACTACGCTTCAGCCGACTCATTCGGAGGTATTGTGGTACGTGAATGGCATCAGAAGTTGAGAAGCACCATCGATGCTGCTTTGGAGCATCGCCGCCACTCCCGCCATGCCGATGATTTGCGACATGGCGGGTGTTGTGGTGACAGATGCAGCAGAGATGCTGTGGTGCCCCCCTGCTTTTCAACATGTCGCATGTTGCGTCGGGGTGTGGTGGTGGTGGTAGGCGCCGGCCCTCCAGGATGCAGCACTCCTCGCAGGAACAACTTGCAGCGGTCGTTGCCATGGCAATGCTTTGCAGCATCAGTGGTGCGGGCTGGTAGAATCGTGGTGGGCGATGTCTCTGAAGATAAGATGGAGAGTGCGTGGGCCCACCGGGCACGTGGTAGTTGCACGAGGCACTTGATTCTACATAAAAAATTATAAGGCAATTTATGTAAGTGAGATGTGAACCTGGAAGAGCAATGGTTGAATTGTGATAAGTGGAAAAGTAATGGGTGAACTGTAAACAGTGACGTATTGTGAACTGGATCTCGATGTGTATTTGATGCATAATTTCTTTGAAGTTGAACTATGTGATGAACTGATGTACAGTTTGTGGTTGTTGGATGGGTTGTGCGAGCCCACACATGAGTAATGGTTTGGACGGGATTGGGTGGAAAACGAAAATGGTTTTGGGCGGGTTGGATTCTCAAAAAACAAAAATTGTTTGGGGTGGTGTGATAATGTCATTTATTTGTACACACATGTTTGGATTGGATTTATGTGTTGTATGCCTTGGATTTCAAAATTAGAACTGCGTACAGAGTTAATGGCTGGTGGATGCCACCGGCTGCGGGGGGCGGCGGGGGGTGCTCAGCATAGCACAGGGAAAAGCTTGAGCCGTTTGCGCCCCAATGGCTGTCTATGCATTTAATGCACCTAGCTGCTGGTTTTATCTATTTACCATACACCGCAAATGAAAAACAAGCAAGAAACTAAGATTACAATTTGGATATTGCAAATATAAGAGGAAAGCTTTATTAATGAAGGTGGGGTTCTGTGACGCCTTTATCTGGTCGTTTAACACAAACGAAGTACGTGAAGTTGCAGCTATGGCGAACTTTTAATCTAAACAAAACCCAAAGTCTAAACGGTGCCCTAAGGACTGTATATATGGATGAAGAGGGGGGGGGGGGATTTCGTGGCCCTTGGGGAAGGGGTCCGAAACCAACCCTATCTCTTGTTTCACCACACATACGGACTCTAAAAACAGCCTATACCTATGTATTTCGAAATTACATGGGCCTGGCCCAATAATAAGGTGACGCATCACCTAGAATAGCCTCTGGACGAAATTTATGAAGTGGCATCTTGTATATTTCGTCCAAGGCTTCATGCACTCCTTATGGTGGCTTCAAAGTCCTGAAATCATCACTTGTAACTCCGTTCTTGTTCCCCTTGCGCATGCCATCAACTCCATGCTTGTTCTTGCTCCAATGTTCATCCTTCTCCAAGCTAGGCCCTTCATTTGTAAGCAAAACAAATGTATCCAATTTAGGCAGCATCATATTCTCATGAACATTAGAATCATTACCAAGAAACGAAAGTACCTGGTAATTTAATTGGAGTGCGCGAGCTCTAGTAATTGGTCCAGTATATGTAACAGTAGGGGCCGTGGGTGTAACAATGGTATTGATATCCTCATCATCCTCCCCTTCTTGAAATGAAGTCGTCCTCAACGGAAGCTCATCTTCCTCACCCAAATAAGGCTTCAAATCTGCAATGTTAAAAGTGGGACTAACCCCAAAAACTGCAGGTAGCTCAAGTTTATATGCATTATCATTTATTTTCTCTAACACCTTAAAAGGACCATCAAGACGTGGTATTAGCTTTGATTTTGCAAATCAGAAATCTATCCTTACGCAAATGTAACCAAACAAGATCTCCGGTGCAAACACAACATGTTTTCTACCCTTATCTCCAGCAAGTTTATATTTCGCATTCATACGCTCAATGTTTTCCTTAGTTAACTCATGCATTTTTAAAATTAATTCAGCACGTTGTTTAGCATCAAAATTAATCTTCTCCGAAGATGGAAGAGGCAACAAATCAATAGGTGCACGAGGTAGGAAACCATACACAATTTCAAAAAGGGCACATCTTAGTAGTAGAATGCAATGAACGATTATAAGCAAATTCAATATGAGGCAAGCATTCTTCCCACATTTTCTTATTATTCTTCAAAACAACCCTAAGCATAGTAGGCAATGTCCTATTGACTACTTCAGTTTGTCCATCAGTTTGGGAGTGACAAGTAGTACTAAAAAGTAGTTTAGTTCCCAACTTAGCCCATAAACATCTCCAAAAGTGGCTAAGAAATTTAGTATCACGATCTGAAACAATAGTATTTGGCACACCATGCAAGCGAATAATTTCACAAAAGAACAAATCAGCAACATTAACAACATCATCGCTTTTATGACATGGTATAAAGTGTGCCATTTTCGAGAACCTATCCACGACAACAAAGATGCTATCCCTCCCCTTCTTTGTTCGAGGTAAACCTAAAACAAAGTACATAGATATATCCTCCCAAGGAACACTAGGTACATGCAAAGGCATATATAAACCATGAGGATTGAGTCATGACTTAGCTTTTTGACATGTAGTGCAGCGAGCAACAAAACGCTCAACATCCCGTCTCATCTTTGGCCAAAAGAAATGTGTAGCAAGTATATCCTCCGTCTTTTTCACGCCAAAGTGTCCCATTAATCCTCCTCCATGCGCCTCCTGCAACAACAAAAGACGAACGGAGCTAGCTGGAATGCATAGCTTGTTAGCACGAAGCACAAATCCATCGTTAACGACGAACTTGTTCCATATTCTTTCTTCTTTACAATTTTGCATTATATCTTTAAAATCAGCATCATGCACATATTGACTTTGATGGTCTCCAAACCAAATATTTGAAGTCAAGTTGTGAAAGCATAGTATATCGACGAGACAACGCATCAGCAATAACATTTTCTTTACCCTTCTTATGTTTAATGGCACAAGAGAAAGTCTCAATGAATTCAACCCATTTAGCATGTCTACGATTCAGTTTAGCTTGACTTTTAATATGTTTCAAAGATTCATGATCAGAATGTATAACAAATTCTTTGGGCCATAAATAATGTTGCCATGTTTCTAAAGTCCGAACAAGAGCATATAATTCTTTATCATAAGTAGAATAATTCAGACTAGGCCCACTCAATTTTTCAGAAAAGTATGCAACAAGTTTGCCATCTTGTAATAACACACCTCCTAATCCAATTCCACTAGCATCACATTCAAGCTCAAAAGTCTTATTAAAATCAGGAAGTTGGAGTAAAGGAGCATGTGTCAACTTATCTTTCAATACCGTGAAGGCTTCTTCCTGTGTGGTACCCCAAAGAAAAGGCAAATCCTTCTTTGTAAGTTCATTGAGAGGTGCAACAATGGTGCTAAAATCTCTTACAAAACGCCTATAGAAACCAGCGACTCCAAGAAAACTCCTCACTTGTGTGACCGTTTTGGGCTGCGGCCAACTCTCAATAGCTCCAATCTTGGCTTTATCAACTTCAATTCTCTGTGGAGTAACAACATAGCCAAGAAAAGATACTCGGTCGGTGCAAAAGGTGCACTTCCCAAGGTTACCAAACAAACGTGCCTCACGTAGAGCAATAAAAACAGCACGTAAATGTTCCAAATGTTCTTCCAAAGATTTGCTATAAATCAGTATATCATCAAAATAGACTACCACAAATCGTCCAATGAAAGCACGTAAAACTTCGTTCATCGGTCTCATGAAAGTACTAGGTGCATTAGTTAACCCAAAAGGCATGGCTAACCACTCATATAAACCAAACTTAGTTTTAAATGCTGTTTTCCATTCATCTCCCAATTTCATACGAATTTGATGGTATCCACTACGCAAATCAACTTTGGAGAATATTGTAGAGCCACTCAATTCATCAAGCATATCATCGAGCCTAGGAATAGGATGACGATAATGAATAGTAATATTATTAATGCCTCTACAATCAACACACATACGGGACGTACCATCCTTTTTAGGCACTAGTATAATAGGAACATCACTAGGACTAAGAGATTCGCGTATATAACCTTTGTCGAGCAGCTCCTGTACTTGACGCATAATCTCCTTCGTCTCCTCTGGATTGGTACGGTATGGTGCACGGTTGGGTAGCGATGCACCAGGAATTAAATCAATTTGATGCTCAATCCCTCGAATAGGTGGTAATCCGGTGGCACGCCTTGTGGGAAGACGTCGTGAACTCCTGCAAAATGTTAGTGACAGAGGGGCAAAGAGGAAGGCACGCCCCGAATGAAAATAATGCCTCTTTGCACACAAAAGCATAGCAAACAGATTTGCTAAAATCTAGCTCATCAATATCAGATTTGGTGGCAAGTAAACATGCACTTTTCAATTTAATTTCAGAAGCAACACTAGATGGTTTATTATTAGGCTTCATTTGTTGCTCAAATTCTTTTGCCACAATCTGATTTTCACTCTTATTTATCTCCTGTTTTGCTTTATTAGCTCTATTAATATCATCTTTCAAAATGGAATCAGGAGTCATAGGAAGCAAAGTAATATTTTTATCCTTATGAACAAGAGTATACTGATTGTTTCTACCATGATGTACAGAATTTTTATCAAATTGCCATGGTCTACCAAGTAATAAGGATCATGCTTGCATAGGTACCACATCACAATCAATATAATCAGCATATGTGGAGATACTAAAATGCATACGAACAGTACGTGTTACCTTAACCTTGCCGCTGTTGTTGAACCATTGGATGTAGTAAGGATGTGGATGTGGTATTGTGGTGAGTGAAAGGACATGCGGTGCCCCCATGTGTGGTTTTGGTAATTGATGACATTCTCTATGGACTAATGGTTGCATTGAGTTATATTTGAAGGATTTGTCCATAGGCATTTCTTGAAGTCCATGTGTTGGTTTCAAGGAGTTTATGTGTTGACCAAGGTGCTATTAAGGAATTATCCAAAGATTGGTCATGTGAGTGTTGAGCTTATTGCAAGCATGTCTTGAAGAAGAAGATTGTGTGATCATTCATGTTTACCTTCAAGACATCATCCAAACGAAGAGAGTTGGAAAGATTCAAGGTTGATCAAGACTAAGTCAAGAGTGAATCAAGTTGATCAACTCACAAAGCGTAGAAGATGTACCGAGAGGGATCAAGTGATCCCATGGTATGGTAAGCATTGTCCATTACGCTTTGTGTGCTAACCCATGGTCTTCGTGAGAGTTCTTTGTGGGGTTAGGTTGCGGTGTGCAAGTTCAAGTGATGCATCACGAAGAGATCAAGTGCTTGAAGCTTGCCGTCCATTTGGTGACAATGGACTTGTGAAGATGTGCAGAAGAGTGGCTTACCCATAGTGGAGTATGGGGGAGCAATCAACTAGTCTTCTTCGAGCCAACGCAATCAAGAAAGGTGATCCAACTTGAGGGAGTCAAGATCGTCATCATCTAGTTCAAGTGGACCATGTGCAAGGCAAAGGTTTGCCCTTGATAGGTTTTCTATTTTACCGGTCTCATGATGGTAGTTGGGAGACCGGGTTATAGGATCGATTGCCGTACTATCAAGGGGGGCTCTCGATGAGTAGCTTGATCGTATCATTCGTAGAGAGCTCAAACCATTGCATCCTTGCATCATCTTCTTGGTTCTTGTTTGGGTCTTCTCCTTGTGAGATTTGGAGCTTATGGTCATTTTTATGACAAGCTCGAGTTCATCGAAAACGGAGTTCTCATGCATCTTCTATGATGTTTTCGATGTTGGAGGGTATGCCGGTTCTTCTCGGTTGGAGGTTTCACTCCTTTGTTTTGATGCTACTCGTTGTCTTGTTTCAAACAAGCTTGAGTTTGCTCAATTCGGAGCTCATATGAAGAAGTTATGGCGTTCTGGTTTTCCTTGGAGTATTCTTTGTTTTCAAGGTTGGTGCCGGTGTAGTACGTGCCCTCAGTGTAGTACCGCTGAAGCTCCCCAAATGTAGTACCGCTCTCGAGCGGTAGTAGCCGCTCAAGCGGTAGTACCGCTCCGAACGGTAGTACCGCTTGGGAGTTTCGGCCGTAGTACCGCTGTGCATCTGGCTACTTCGCCTCGATTCTCGAACGGTGTTTTCTCGTGTCGGGTTTTGCGGCACTAGGGCGGTAGAGAAGCGGTACTACCGCCTGAGCGATAGTACCGCTCTACCCCGCTGGTAGTACCGCTCTGGGCGATGGTCTGTCTTTTCTTCAGTAGCAGTAGTACTGCATTGGATAGGAGCGGTAGTACCGCCCTCAGCGGTAGTACCGCCCTTCCTAGCGGTAGTACCGCCTGCTGGGATTTTCAGTGGGGTAACGGTTGGATTTTCCCCTCCTATAAAAGGGTCTTCTTCCCATTGAACCTTATCCTTTGAGCTCGTGTTCTTCCCCATTGTTGACCTTCTCCGAGCTTGCTATCTCTCAATCCCTCCATGGATTCTTGCTAGTTTTTGGGGAAAAGAGAGAGAGATCTAGATCCACATTTCCACCAATCACTTTCTCCTCTATGTGAGGGGAACCCTTGGATCTAGTTCTTGGAGTTCTTGGTGTTCTCCTTCTTGTTCTTCCTCTCATTTTCCTCCCTATCATTAGTTGCTTTGGTGGGATTTGAGAGAGAAGGACTTGGGCACTCCGTGTGCCCTTGCCATTGCATTTGTGCATCGGTTTGAGTTCTCCACGGTGATACGTGGAAGTTACAAGTTGAGAAGCTTATTACTCTTGGGTGCTTGGTGCCCTTGAGCTTGTTCCTCTTGGGTGCTTGGGCGCCCTAGACGGTTGGTGGTGTTCGAGCTCAATCATTATGGTGTAAAGCTCCGGCAAGCGTCGGGTCTCCAATTAGGTTGTGGAGATCACCCGAGCAATTTGACGGCACGTGACCGCCCCAAGGGTTGCCAAAGTGTACTGGTTCGGTGACCGCCCACAAGGGTTGCCATTTGTACGGGTTCGGTGACCGCCTCAAGGGTCCCTTAGTGGAATCACGGCATCTTGCATTGTGCGAGAGCGTGAGGAGATTACGTGGCCCTAGTGGCTTCTTGGGAGCATTGTGCCTCCACACCGCTCCAAACGGAGATTAGCATCCGCAAGGGTGTGAACCGGGATACATCGTCGTCTCCGCGTGCCTCGGTTATCTCTTACCCGAGCCCCTTTACTTATGCACTTTACTTTGTGATAGCCATATTGTTCTTTGTCATATATCTTGCTATCACATAGTTGCTTATCTTGCTTAGCATAAGTTGTTGGTGCACATAGGTGAGCCTAGTTGTTTTAGGTTTTGTGCTTGACAAATTAACCGTTAGGTTTATTCCGCATTTGTTCAAGCCTAAACCGTAATTATTTTAAAGCGCCTATTCACCCCCCCTCTAGGCGACATCCTCGATCTTTCAGTGAGAGATAGCTTCTCCACCATCTCCATGCTAGCCAAGTTGTTGCAGCTCCCTCCATCTATGATGACGCGAATAGAACGTTCCTTCACAACTCCCTTTGTATGGAACACATTATGCCTCTGATTTTGCTCAGCTTGTGTAACCTGCACACTCAAAACACGTTGAGCAACTAAACATTCATACCTGTCAGCATCTTCAGGAGCCATGTATTGCGTCTCATGATCAGAATCATCTCCATTGTGTTCTTCACGTGTAATAAGAGCCAAAGTATCCTCATCATAGCCACTACTGGACTCATACCCACCATCCTCAGTAGCAATCATCACACGTTGAGATTTGCATTCTCTCGCATAATGACCTCTTCCCTTACAACGACGACAAATAATATCACTTGTGTGCCCTATTGATGCCATAGAAGAAGAAGAGCTCTGTGCAGGCCCGACAGGTGTGCTCTTGGCAGATAGTGGTGGTTGTGCCTGCTTTCTTGTATCACGGTTGGAGGTGGCACCTGATGGAGGTGATGGTGCAGTGGAAGTCGAGGATGCACGTGGTGTCCATGATGAAGGTCGACCTGCAGAAAAATTAGTTCGCGCCAATGCCTGTCGATCCTGCACTTCACGTTCAGCTCTACAAGCAAGATGGAATAAACGAGTGATATTATTATACTCCTTATACTCTAGAATGGTCTGAATCTCTCTATTTAATCCACCCATAAAACGTGCAAACATAGCTTCATTATCCTCAACAATACCGCATCTAATCATGCCAGTTTGTAATTCCTGATAACATTCCTCTACAGATTTTTTCCTTGTCTTAAACTCTGCAATTTTTGAAGTAATTCACGTTGATAATATGGTGGAACCCAACGAGTACGCATAGCAGTTTTCAAAGCAGCCCAAGTAGTTGGAATATTATTCGGATATAACCTACGATGTTCAAACCACCACACACAAGAAAAACTAGTGAAAGCACAAAGTGCAGCAGCAACACGTCTCTCCTCGGGATATTCTAAACATGTAAAACGTTGTTCGGTTTCTAACTCCCAAGTAAGATATATATCACGAACATATCTACCCTCAAATGGTGAAATATTCAATTTCAGTTTAGGAAGATGGTCATGATCTCGTACCTGAGGGAGAGCCCTACCATTGTGATTATTTGCATGTGGACGGCCTGGTGGTTGTAGTTGTAACGCCCCCGATGCGGCTATATCTCCCACGTGTCGAGGCACGACTTAGAGGCATAACCGCATTGAAAGCAATGTCGCAAGTGAGGTAATCTTCACACAACCCATGTAATAATTTAAGGGAGAAAGGTACATAGTTGGCTTACAATCGCCACGTCACACAGTACATAATTTAACATACATCATTCAAAGTACACTCAAGGTCCGACTACGGAACCAAAATAAGAAGATACCCCAAATGCTAACACAGATCCCCGAATCGTCCCAACTGAGCACCACTACTGATCATCCGGAAACGAAACATAGTAACGACCACGTTCCTCGTCGAACTCCCACTTGAGCTCGGTGGAATCATCTGCACTGGCCTCATCGGAACCTGCAACTGTTTGGAAGTATCTGTGAGCCACGGGACTCACAATCTCACACCGCGAGATCAAGACTATTTAAGCTTTAGGGAGGACATGGTAGTAAAATTGAGCTGCAGCAAGCGACTAGCAAATATGGTGGCTACGACGCAAAAGAGAGCGAGAAGAGAAGCAAAGCACGGTCGAGAAACTAGTATTGATCAAGAAGTGATCCTGAACTACTTACGTCAGACATAACTCCAACACCGTGTTCACTTCCCGGACTCCGCCGAGAAGAGACCATCACGGTTACACACGCGGTTGAGGTGTATTTTATTGAGGTCAACTTTAGGTTATCTACAACGGACATTAACAAATTCCCATCGCCTCATAACCGCGGGCACGGCTTTGAAAGATATTACCTGCAGGGTGTCCCAACTTAGCCCATTATAAGCTCTCACGGTCAACGAAGGATTATTCCTTCTACCGGAAGACCCGATCAATCTCGAATCCCGGACTACAAGACATTTCGACACAATAAAACAAGACCAGCAAAGCCACCCGACAGCCGACAAATCCCGATAGGAGCTGCACATATCTCGTTCTCGTGGCACATCCGGATGAGCAGACGACGGCAACCGAAGATGCCCCAAGTTGCCTCGTGGTGGCACCGCAAGTGGCTTTAGTTTGGACCAACACTCGAGGAGCATTGGCCCGGGGTTTAAAATAAGATGACCCTCGGGCTCGCGAAAACCGGGGAAAAGGCTTAGGTGGCAAATGGTAAAACCAATGTTGGGCTTCTTTGGACGAGTCTTATTCAAAGCGAACTGTCAAGGGGGTCCCATAAATCACCCAACCGTAAGGAACGCAAAATCAAGGAACATAACACGGTATGACGGAAACTAGGTGGCAAGAGGAACAAAACACTGCATAAGGCCGAGCCTTCCACCCTTTACCAAGTATATAGATGTGTTAAACATAGCAGATATATATATATTGTGATAACCCCAACAAGTAATCATGTTCCAAAGAGGAACAACATCTCCATGTTCCAACAAGGAACAAATTTCAGCTTCACTGCAACTAACAACGCTATAAGAGGGCTGAGCAAAGCGGTAACATAGCCAATCAACGGTTTGCTAGGAAAGGTTGGTTAGAGGCGACATGGCAATATGGGTGGCATGACATAGCAAGTGGTAGGCATCGCAAAGATAGGCATAGCAAAAGAGCGAGCAACTAGCATAGCAAAGATAGAAGTGATTTGAGGGTATGGTCATCTTGCTCGCAATGTTCTCGAGTTGTCGAAAGCTTGATCCTAAAACGTTCTCAACAGGTTCCTCGTAAGCGCACTCGCCTCCGGCTCTACCCAAAGCAACAACAACAAGGAACCACAATAAATCACGGTGCAATGCACAATCAACATGATGCAACATGACATGAAATGCAATGATGTGATATGCAATGCATAAGTGCACTCTGAAGGTAAATGGAAAACCGGGCATCATCTTGGCAACCCAAGCATGCCCTCGGAAAGATGAGATGATTTCGGTAGAAATCGATATAGAGATCACCGGAAACGGATGCACGGATTGGATATGACGGGCAAAACAAGAATGGAGAGAAGCCTACGATACCAACATGTTGAACAAGCCATGCATGTGCACAAAACTAGCTCATAGCACAAATCAACTAAATATGCACAATGAAAACAACACCTAACCATGAAGCAAAAGGACATGATCACAAACTTGCCCAAATGCAAAAACTAATGCCACCACTGAGTTGGTGGGATTTTTCTACCCCAAAAACATATATAATATGTTAGGGTTGCATTAGGGAAAACATCACAAAACAATAAGTTAAAACCTGCCTAAAAAGGAAACTAACAGAAGTGGCAATTTCCATATTTGGAAATGTCCAGATTTGGACTTGTCCAAAACAGAAATGATACAACGCTGAAAATGGAAAGAAAAAAAATAAAATATGCATGGAAGGAGGGTCTTGAGAGGTCGACAGGGTGACCCTTGTCATAGAGACAGGATTAACGAGTTAAAAAGGGGGAGAAAGAGCCCTGTGGGGATTCAACTGGTCTCCCGGTGGAATCCTTCCCCAGAACCACTGGGCTGGTGCTTGTGACTCGACAAAGGAGGAGGCTCGGTCCTTAACATGCTGCTGCAGAGCCGAACCAGAGGAGCGCGAAACAGAGAATTAAAAAGGGGAAGTGGGCGCTGGGGTTCGAACCTGTGTCGCCATGGTGGAAGAGCGGGCAATCGACCAGCTCGGCTAGGGAAGGAGTCTGGTGAGAACCAGGACGCGGACTACTAGACCCATCAAACAGGCCGGACCCAAAACAGAATTTGACGCGGCGATGCCGGGCGAGGCAATCGCGCCCACGGTGGCTCGACCCTTGGACACGAGGGCGCGCACGAGGGACTCCACGGAACGAGACGGACCAAGCAGGCGTGGCTAGTGGCATCAACGCTGCCCAAAACAAACTGAAACCCCACATCTAAGAACGCGCCGAGCATGGTGAGCGCGACAAAGGCACGGCCGAACCCTACGCTAGGGGAACAAGCGACGACAAAGAAGAGCAGGAGGAAGGGGTTTATACCTCCTTACCCTAGGACAAAGGAACGGCGACGGAGACGGGCCGACGGCGACGGATCGCCTCTGAAGTTCGCCGGATTTCCTGGCCGAGAAGAAGACAGGTTCAGGGCGTCGGTGGACTTGTCGCGCCGGGCCTCCGTAGATGACGTCGTGGATGTAGTCGACGACGAGGAAGAAGGTAGACACGGGCCGCCGGGTCGAGGTGGCCGGAGAGCGCGCCGGCGACGGAGACATGCTCCCAGATGCGCTCGGGAACCGAGCGGGGCGGCGATCTACGGGGGAATCTCACCTGGCGGCGGCGGCGAGAGGGAGAGGGGAACCCTAGGGTTCGGTCTGGCGCGGATGGGGATAAGAAGGGGGGGCTAGGTGGCGAGGACGAGCTCGTGCTCTCCGAGCTCGGGGTCCCCATGGCGCTGCGAGAGGAGAGGGAAAGGTGGGTGGCGCACGAGGGCGGTCGCTGCCAGGCGGGGCCGGCGATGCCACGTGGTCGGGATCCATCGGGGGTAAGTGCGGGCGCGGGTGAGCGAAGGCAGGAGGAGAGAAACGCAGCGCGGGCTGCTGCGCCTCCGGGCTGTGGGTGAGGAAACTGGGCGGCTCGGGAGGCCGAGGCCAGTGGGGAGGAGGCTGGCTGGGCTGCTTCTTGCTGCTTCCCTCTCTCTCTTTTCCTTTTCTAAAATAAAAGGGAAGAGAAAAAGAATCTACAGGAGAAAAGAAAAGATTTAGAGTGAAAGGAAAATACTCCCACACTCCTGGAATTCTCCTCTATTTAAATAAAATGTAATGGACATTTTTGAAGGTAGAAAAATAATGCAAGTTTGAAAATGCTTCAAACTTGTGCCATTTTTGAACCTGACCATAACAACTTCAAATGAGGAGATTTTTGGGCAGAGAGGTTTAGTGCAACAAGCAAGATTATTAGGGAGAAGAAGAACATTAATTGAAGGAGGGAATTATATGGCATTTGAAAGAGAAGAAAGTAGAGGAAGGAGGGGATGGTAATGCAAAAGAGGATGGCATATGCAACCACATGACATGCAAGGGGAAAAACCACAACCACATGACATGCAAGGGAACACCACAATCACATGATAGGAAAGGAAAGCAAAATGACAAGAGGCACAAATGCAATATGGCAAAAAGCAAAACAAAGAAAAAGAAAACCCACATGACCAAAACAACATGAGGCCAAGCATGACAAGAACCCACAAGAATTGGATGAGGTCAAATTGATATATTGCCCAAAAAGGGGAAGTTTACATCCAGGGTGTTACAACACTCCACCACTACAAGAGGATCTCGTCCCGAGATCTAGGACTGAAAGAACTCCGGATACTCGAACGGAGGTGATCCTCGCGCCCTGTGTAGCTTCTCGGTCGGAATGGTGTGACCACTTCACTTTCAGGAATTTGATTGACTTGTTGCGAGTCTTGCGCTCGGTTTCTTCAAGAATGGCAACGGGGTGCTCACGATAAGAGAGATCTTCTTGAAGGTCAATCTCTTGAAGTTGATAGTGCGTTCAGAGCCTTGAAGCACTTGCGAAGTTGTGACACGTGAAACACATCGTGCACATTTGCAAAGTTGGATGGAAGCTCGTTGATAGGCGAGATCGCCTCTTCTCCCAATGATCTTGAAAGGACCCACGTATCTAGGGGCAAGCTTCCTTTGATACCGGGTTTACGAGTACCTTTCATTGAGAGACGCGGAGGTAGACATGGTCTCCGATTTCAAAAGTCACATCACGGTGCTTATCATCGTAATAGCTCTTCCGCGCGATTATGCGGCTTTGAGATTCTCACGAATGACCTTGCACATTTCTTACGCTTCGTGATCAAGTCATTGCCAAGATGTTGGCGCTCACCTGTCTCGCACCAATTGAGAGGAGTACGGCACTTTCGCCATAGAGAATTTGAATGGGGCCTTGCCCGAACTCGCTTGGAAGCTGTTGTTGTAAGAGAACTCGGCATATGGAAGACAATCTTCCCACTTCATACCGAAAGAAATGACACAAGCCCCGAGCATATCTTCAAGAATTTGATTCACTCGCCGACTTGGCCACTTGTTTGAGGATGGAAAGCTGTCTTTGAAGCGAATGTTGGTGCCCATGGCCTTCTCAAAAGAATCCCGAACTTGGAGGTAAAGATGCTGCCACGGTCCAAGAGATCACTTGTGGAATGCCGTGCAAAGAGACAATCTCGAGGTGTATAGCTCGCCAACCGAGCTGCAGTGATGGATTCTTTGATAGGAAGAAAATGAGCCACTTTAGTAAGCTTGTCAATGACAACGAAGATAGCATCATTTCCACGCTTGGACTTTGGAAAGCCACCACGAAGTCCATTTCAATATGATCAAACTTCCATTCAGGAATAGCAAGAGGTTGAAGGAGACCAGCTGGTCTTTGGTGTTCTGCTTTCACTCTTCTGCAGACATCACACTCATTCACGAATTGAGCAATTTCTCGCTTCATTCGAGTCCACCAATATGACTGCTTGAGGTCATGGTACATCTTCATTTCCGGGATGAATGGATAGAAGCGAATTGTGAGCCTCGCTCATAATGACTTTTCTCAGATCACCCTTAGGAACCACAATCCGTCCTCAAAGAACAGAGTGTCTTTGTCATCAACATGGAAGCACTTGTACTTGAAATGCCCTTGTCGATACCACGCTTCACTTTCTTCACCATGGCATCCGAAGTTGAGCCTCATGAATCTGATCTTCCAAAGTAGGAGAGACTATGAGGTTGGCAAGAAAGCCTTGAGGGACAACTTGAAGATTCAGCTTATGGAAAGATTCACGAGATCCGCTGAAAGGGCTTGAGGATTAGATCTTGCGAAGAGGCTTTCCTGCTCAAAGCGTCTGCAATGACATTGGCTTTGCCCGGAGTATACTCAATACTTGGGTTGTACTCTTGAATCATTTCACCCATCGAGTCTGCACGAGGTTGAGGTTGGGCTGGGTGAAGATGTACTTGAGACTCTTGTGATCGGTGAAAATGTCCACTTTCCTTCCCAACAAGAGATGTCTCCAAGTAATCAAAGCATGAACAACGCCGCCAACTCAAGATCGTGAGTGGGGTAGTTCTTCTCGCTGGGCTTCAATCTGGCGAGAGGTATAAGCCACAACTCTCTTCTCTTGCATTAACACAGCACCGAGACCTTGAAGGAAGCATCACGAACACTTCATATGGCTTGGATTCATCAGAGGAGTCGAGCAGAGCTGTGACGAGTTTCTCTTTGAGAGTCTTGAAAGCAACGTCACACTCGGGAGACCAGACATACTTCACTTGCTTCTGGAGAAGGTTGGAAAGAGGCTTTGCAATCTTGGAGAAGTTCTCAACAAATCTTCGGCAATAGCTTGCAAGACCAAGAAAGCTGCGGAGCTGCTTCACATTCTGAGGAGGTTCCCAATTGACAATTGCGGACACCTTCTCGGGATCAACAGCGATGCCCTTGGCGAGATGATATGACCAAGATAAAGCACTTCATCAAGCCGAATTCACATTTGGAGAACTTGGCATAGAACTGGTACTCTCGAGCTTGTCTAGCACCAATCGCAAATGTTTGGCATGATCCTTCTTATTCTTGGAGAAGACCAAGATATCATCAAGATAGACCAAGACGAATTCATTGGTGTAGGGATTGAATATGAAGTTCATCATCCGAGAGAAGGTTGGAGGAGCATTGACGAGGCGAAGGACATGACAAGATATTCATAAGAACCAAAGCTTGTTCGAATGCTTGTCTTGGGAATATCTTGTTCACGAATGCGAATCTGATGATACCCCATACGAAGGTCAAGCTTAGAGAACACCGTAGCACCTTTGAGTTGCTCGAAAAGCTCATTGATGTTGGGAAGTGGATACTTGTTCTTAATTGTCTTCTTATTCAATGGACGGTAATCGACACAAAGTCGGTCGGAGCCATCCTTCTTCCGGACAAAAAGAACACCACAACCCCAAGGAGATGAACTCGGTCTGATCAAACCCAGACGCTCTTGTTCATCGAGCTGCTTCTTCAATTCCCTCAGCTCATCAGGTCCAAGCTTGTATGGACGCTTACAAACGGGTTCAGTGCCAGGCTCCAGATCGATAACGAATTCTACTGGCCGATGAGGAGGCATACCCGGAAGCTCTTCTGGAAAGACATCTTGGTACTCACAAATGACTGGAATCTGAGAGATGGCATTCAATTCGCCCTTCTCATTGAGAGAAAACAACCGAACGGTTTCATCACGAGAGGCATAGATGATCACATCATTAGAAGAATGAGTCAATTGAATTTCCCTGGCAGCACAATCAAGCTGAGCTTTGTGCTGATAAAGCCATCCATACCGAGAATAAGATCAATGTCCGAGTCACCAAGAACCTTTGGTTTAGAAAGAAATCTATAATCGCCCATCTTGATACCGACATTGCACGAAAACTCGAGAAGTCATCTGCTTACCCGGGATATGATCTTCAAAGGAACAGAAATCTCTTCGTCACCAACTCATGCTTGGCAACAAAAGGCCTCGAAATGAAAGAAAGCGATGCACCAGTATCAAATAAGACTTTTGCAGGAAAATCATTAACAAGAAGATTACCCATTAGCACATCTGAAGAATCCTCTGCCTGAGCTGCATTCATCATATTGACCTTGGCATACTTTGGATTATGCTTGACCACTGCATTGCTGGAAGATTTCACAGGAGGAGGAGGCGGAAGACGCCTCTGGTTGAAGCACTTGTTAGATAGTGACCCTTTCACGACACTTGTTGCAAGTGACCTCGTAAAGCGGACGGTGGTAAGGAGCACTTGACCTTGGAGCTTGAGAATTAGACTTGTTACGATAGCTTGGGTTGGGTGGGTGGGAAGATCCACGGCCACCTGAGTTCTTCTGCTGGTAAGGCTGACGGAACGGAGGAGGGGGCAGATAAAACTTCTGCTGCTTGGCTGCCACTTGAGAGGACGAGGAGGACTGAATCGCATCCCTGATTCTCTTCTTAGAAGCCTCGCATTTGAGCTGTGCTGCTTCTTGCTTGAGTGCCATGTTGTAGAAATCATCATACTTATCCGCTCAAACAGCACAAGAGGTAATTGCAGATCCTCTCTCAGACCGCCCAGGCGATAGATCATACTCCTTTCATCGTGTACATCTTGCTTAGCAAAACGAAGCGAGCTTCGAACTGGATATTGTATTGATAGAGACAAGGTGCCTTGCTTGAGATTGCGGAACTCCTCACGCTTGCTCTCAACAACACTCTTGGGATGTGATGAGCTCGGAAATCACGGCGGAACTCATCCTGTAATGACACGACCTCCTCTCGAATCTTTGTATTGTGGAACCACTCAAGAGCCTGATCCTTGAGTTGGAACGATGCAAACTTGACAAAGTCCTCGTGTCCGACATTGCTACTATCAAAGTGCTTGCAGATATCCACTAACCAATCATCAAGATCTGTTGCCTCAACACGTAAACCGAAAGACTTCGGTGATTAGCGAGAAACCGATCGAGAGTAGCAAAGTGTGGCTGGTTGTTGCCTTGACCTTGATTGCCTTGATTGCCTTGCCCTCGAGTACGTTCTTGCAAGAGCTGCAAAATCATCGAGCATTGGCATTGGTGGCTGCCATGATAGCTTGCCGTGCCTCCGGAGGCGGAGGTGGAGGTGGAGGTGGAGGATTCGATCGATCCCCATCATTGCGATCCGGATTCGACGCGTTGGCGGAGCCATCCGGAGAGGGTGACATCCGTTAGTCCTTTGATAGACAAATGATAAGTAGAATCAACGGATAGAAATTGCAACATATAGTCTTCACAATAAACATTCAACAAGAATGAACGAATGAATTCCAAAGTTAATCATCACACATCCATTAAGGTGAGAAGCCACTTAGATAAAGGATATGGAAAACAACATCGACTTAGAAACAAATCGAACATCACAATTGAAAACAAAAGGTTGGCTTCTAGAATGAGCGGAACAAACACATGATAGAGATTTCGCTCAAAGTGTTCGTGGTGGGGCTCACACGGCACGACGATAGCGGACGTCACGAATGACTAACAAGACGCCCCGAATCAGCATAGCCAAGGATTCTTTAAGACGCCTCGCGACCCATCAGAATCGACCGTGAAAGAGCGGACCACTAAACGTTGAACCCCAATCTCACATCATACATCATTGGAAAGAATATCCCGTAAGCTACTAGAATTCCACCTATAAACTCCCGAAACTTTCTGGTTATGCAATCTGGTGTTGGGGATACAGGGACACAAAATATATCACCCAAACTAACAATACCTAGATCCAATTGTATCCATCCGTCAACACATAACCAAGAAATCCTCGAAATCGTGTACCTCGACCTTGAAAAACATCCGTTATGCAAGTCATGGCAATACTCCAAGACTCGCCACAAGATCGGGCTATCGGGGTTATCTCACCAACAACTGCACAAAAGAGATTTCGATGTCGGCAAAACTCGGTATTTCAGAACTGCAACGATAAAATTGTGACGACAACACCTCGGAGCTCAACTCCCCGGACACCGCCACAACCCCTAAATGTCGAGGCACCAAGAACAATGTTCTCGTCACAAAACCATCGGAACGATTCCAAGATACCCACGTGATCCTAAAAAATTTTAGTGAAATTTGAGAAGAGAAGAGTCAAAACTCTACGTCAGATACCTCACCGTAAGGTCAAGGGATTGGGAAGCAAAAGAATCCTACTCTCCGATATATATAATCCTAAGACTCAAAACATTTTTCCATTCTAGACTCAACAACGCCAAGAAACAATCTAGTAGGGGCTCCTAAGTCGGGAAGGCTCGATTACCAACTTGTAACGCCTCGATGCGGCTATATCTCCCACGTGTCGAGGCACGACTTAGAGGCATAACCGCATTGAAAGCAATGTCGCAAGTGAGGTAATCTTCACACAACCCATGTAATAATTTAAGGAGAAAGGTACATAGTTGGCTTACAATCGCCACGCCACACAAGTACATAATTTAACATACATCATTCAAAGTACACTCAAGGTCCGACCACGGAACCAAAATAAGAAGATACCCCAAATGCTAACACAGATCCCGAATCGTCCCAACTGAGCACCACCATCGATCATCCGAAACGAAACATAGTAACGACCACGTTCCTCGTCGAACTCCCACTTGAGCTCGGTGGAATCATCTGCACCGCCTCATCGGAACCTGCAACTGTTTGGAAGTATCTGTGAGCCACGGGGACTCAGCAATCTCACACCCGCGAGATCAAGACTATTTAAGCTTTAGGGAGGACATGGTAGTAAAATTGAGCTGCAGCAAGCGACTAGCAAATATGGTGGCTACGACGCAAAAGAGAGCGAGAAGAGAAGCAAAGCACGGTCGAGAAACTAGTATTGATCAAGAAGTGATCCTGAACTACTTACGCCGACATAACTCCAACATCGTGTTCACTTCCGGACCACGAGAAGAGACCATCACGGTTACACACGCGTTGAGGTGTATTTTATTGAGGTCAACTTTAGGTTATCTACAACCGGACATTAACAAATTCCCATCTGCCTCATAACCAAGGGCACGGCTTTGAAAGATATTACCTGCAGGGTGTCCCAACTTAGCCCATTATAAGCTCTCACGGTCAACGAAGGATTATTCCTTCTACCGGAAGACCCGATCAATCTCGGAATCCCGGACTACAAGACATTTCGACAGAATAAAACAAGACCAGCAAAGCCGCCCGATTGTGCCGACAAATCCCGATAGGAGCTGCACATATCTCGTTCTCGTGGCACATCCGGATGAGCAGACGACGACGGCAACCGAAGATGCCCCAAGTTGCCTCGTGGTGGCACCGCAAGTGGCTCTAGTTTGGACCAACACTCAGAGGAGCATTGGCCCGGGGTTTAAATAAGATGACCCTCGGGCTCGCGAAAACCCGGGGGAAAAGGCTTAGGTGGCAAATGGTAAAACCAATGTTGGGCTTGCTGGACGAGTCTTATTCAAAGCGAACTGTCAAGGGGGTCCCATAAATCACCCAACCGTAAGGAACGCAAAATCAAGGAACATAACACCGTATGACGGAAACTAGGGTGGCAAGAGTGGAACAAAACACTGGGCATAAGGCCGAGCCTTCCACCCTTTACCAAGTATATAGATGTGTTAAACATAGCAGATATATATATATTGTGATAACCCCAACAAGTAATCATGTTCCAAAGAGGAACAACATCTCCATGTTCCAACAAGGAACAAATTTCAGCTTCACCTGCAACTAACAACGCTATAAGAGGGCTGAGCAAAGCGGTAACATAGCCAATCAACGGTTTGCTAGGAAAGGTTGGTTAGAGGCTGACATGGCAATATGGGTGGCATGACATAGCAAGTGGTAGGCATCGCAGCATAGGCATAGCAAAAGAGCGAGCAACTAGCATAGCAAAGATAGAAGTGATTTCGAGGGTATGGTCATCTTGCTCGCAATGTTCTCGAGTTGTCGAAAGCTTGATCCTAAAACGTTCTCAACAGGTTCCTCGTAAGCGCACTCGCCTCCGGCTCTACCCAAAGCAACAACAACAAGGAACCACAATAAATCACGGTGCAATGCACAATCAACATGATGCAACATGACATGAAATGCAATGATGTGATATGCAATGCATAAGTGCACCGAAGGTAAATGGAAAACCGGGCATCATCTTGGCAACCCAAGCATGCCCTCGGAAAGATGAGATGATTTGGTAGAAATCGATATAGAGATCACCGGAAACGGATGCACGGATTGGATATGACGGGCAAAACAAGAATGGAGAGAAGCCTACGATACCAACATGTTGAACAAGCCATGCATGTGCACAAAACTAGCTCATAGCACAAATCAACTAAATATGCACAATGAAAACAACACCTAACCATGAAGCAAAAGGACATGATCACAAACTTGCCCAAATGCAAAACTAATGCCACCACTGAGTTGGTGGGATTTTTCACCCCAAAACATATATAATATGTTAGGGTTGCATTAGGAAAACATCACAAAACAATAAGTTAAAACCTGCCTAAAAAGGAAACTAATGAAGTGGCAATTTCCATATTTGAAATGTCCAGATTTGGACTTGTCCAAAACAGAAATGATACAACGCTGAAAATGGAAAGAAAAAAATAAAATATGCATGGAAGGAGGGTGCTGAGAGGTCGACAGGGTGACCCACCGTCATAGAGAGACAGGATTAACGAGTTAAAAGGGGGAGAAAAGAGCCCTGTGGGGATTCAAACTGGTCTCCCGGTGGAATCCTTCCCCAGAACCTTTGGGCTGGTGCGCTGCTCTCGACAAAGGAGGAGGCTCGGGTCCTTAACTCTCTGCTGCTGCAGAGCGAACCGGAGGAGCGCGAAAACAGAGAATTAAAAGGGGAAGTGGCGCGCTGGGTTCGAACCAGTGTCGCTGTGGAAGAGCGGGCAGTCGACCAGCTCAGCTAGGGAAGGGAGTCTGGTGAGAACCAGGACGCGGACTACTAGACCCATCAAACAGGCCGGACCCAAAACAGAATTTGGACGCGGCGATGCCGGCGAGGCAACTGCGTCCACGGTGGCCTGACCCTTGGACACGAGGGCGCGCACGAGGGGACTCCACGGGAACGAGACGGACCAAGCCAGAGCGTGGCTAGTGGCATCAACGCGCGGCCCAAAACAAACTGAAACCCCACATCTAAGAACGCGCCGGAGCATGGTGAGCGCGACAAAGGCACGGCCGGAACCCTACGCTAGGGGGAACAAGCGACGACAAAGAAGAGCAGGGAGGAAGGGGTTTATACCTCCTTACCCTAGGACAAAGGAACGGCGACGGAGACGGGCTGACGGCGACGGGATCGGCCTCTGAAGTTCGCCGGATTTCCTGGCCGAGAAGAAGACAGGTTCAGGGCGTCGGTGGACTTGTCGCGCCGGGCCTCCGTAGATGACGTCGTGGATGTAGTCGACGACGAGGAAGAAGGTAGACACGGGCCGCCGGGTCGAGGTGGCCGGAGAGCGCGCCGGCGACGGAGACGTGCTCCCAGATGCGCCGGAACCGAAAGGGCGGCGATCATCTGGGAATCTCACGGCGGCGGCGGCGAGAGGGAGAGGGAACCCTAGGGTTCGGTCCGGCGCGGATGGGGATAAGAAGGGGGCTAGGTGGCGAGGACGAGCTCGTGCTCTCGAGCTCGGGGTCCCCATGGCGGCGCGAGAGGAGAGGGAAAGGTGGGTGGCGACGAGGGCGGTCGCTGCCAGCGGGCCGGGCGATGCCACGTGGTCGGGATCCATCGGGGTAAGTGCTTGGGCGCGGGTGAGCGAAGGCAGGAGGAGAGAAAGCGCTGCGGGCTGCTGCCTCTCTGGACTGCGGGGCTGGGGAAACTGGGCCGGCTCGGGAGACCGAGGCCCAGGTGGGGAGGAGACTGCTGGGCTGCTGCTGCTTCCTTCTCTCTCTTTTCCTTTTTCTAAAATAAAAGGGAAGAGAAAAAGAAGTACAGGGAGAAAAGAAAAGATTTAGAGTGAAAGGAAAATACTCCCACACTCCTGGAATTCTCCTCTATTTAAATAAAATGTAATGGACATTTTTGAAGGTAGAAAAATAATGCAAGTTTGAAAATGCTTCAAACTTGTGCCATTTTTGAACCTGACCATAACAACTTCAAATGAGGAGATTTTTGGGCAGAGAGGTTTAGTGCAACAAGCAAGATTATTAGGGAGAAGAAGAACATTAATTGAAGGAGGGAATTATATGGCATTTGAAAGAGAAGAAAGTAGAGGAAGGAGGGGATGGTAATGCAAAAGAGGATGGCATATGCAACCACATGACATGCAAGGGGAAAAACCACAACCACATGACATGCAAGGGAACACCACAATCACATGATAGGAAAGGAAAGCAAAATGACAAGAGGCACAAATGCAATATGGCAAAAAGCAAAACAAAGAAAAAGAAAACCCACATGACCAAAACAACATGAGGCCAAGCATGACAAGAACCCACAAGAATTGGATGAGGTCAAATTGATATATTGCCCAAAAAGGGGAAGTTTACATCCAGGGTGTTACAGTAGTGCTGGTGGTTGCACGTAGTTCTGATTTTGATCAACCTCATCCTCGTAATCTCCCGCATAATCATCCTCCTCATCAGCAGCAGGAGCCGCAGAAGTATCAACAACAGCACCAACAGTTTGGCTAGGCTGAAGAAGGACACAGCTCACCTGGTGGAGGGTTGTTTCGCGACGTGGAGGTAGTCGTTGTTGTTGTCGTTGTTGCAGAGGTGCGGCAGGTGCAAGCAGTTCATTAAATCTGTTATCACGCTTTGTTTCGAACGTCTTATGAAGGCTAGTGATCTTATCCATGGCCTCTTCAAAATTGTTCAGCACATCTTGCACCTGTTCAGTCATTGCTGAAACTTATCATGAAGCTCCTTGTTCGTTAAGTTCTCCCAGTCAATCTCGTCAGCTTGTGATCCTGGCATGGTTAGCAGCAATAGAAACACACAAGAATATGATCCTACAGACTACTAACAAGTGGTGGTGGTGGTGGTGAGTGTCACAAAACCGTCAAGCAAATCTCAAATTCTTACCAGTTCTTACCCAACAGCAGGCGGTGATCGGCAACCGATGTAGTCAAAACTCTCAAAGCTTGGATAGAGAGATTACCAGGAGAGTCAAACGCATGATGTAGATGTATGTGGAGCTGGGAAGGCTTATAATATTGTAGCAAAAAGGGTCAGCAATAATCAATTCAGATATGCAAAGTTGAATAAACGCTCAACGATGGTACTGTGCTGGTCCTAGGCTAGACCGTGCTAGAGAAGCGAGCCTAGAACACGAACAAAATCACGACGCTGCACGTAAACAAGGGAAAAACACACTCTGAATTTTTTCGCTCTGTTTTTTTTGGCGCTCTTTTTTTTGCGAAAAAACACTATAATGGCGAGTGTCTCAAAACTCTTCCCAGGTCAAACTGACAGGATGAGCACGAAATTTTTTTGACTATTTTTTTTTCAAAAATCAGGGCAGCGACGACGAAAAAGTGCGACAAAAAATCACTATGATGGCGAGTGTCTCAAAAGACTCAGAAAAGCCTAAAAATAGGATAGGGAAAAATATTTTCGGTCGCCGAAATTTTGGCCTAAAAACTGCCCGGGGGTCTCCAGACTTTTTTTTTCCGAAACCTACTTAGGCAAGGAAACACGAAACAGAAATTAGATGGATCTCAAAAACAAACCTAATATGAAAGGAACTCGGATTGGTGGTGGATATATGGTGGTGGTATATGACAGCGCTGGTAGTATATGGATATTGATCGGTGGTGGTATATGGATACTGATTGGTGGTGGTATATGGATACGGATTCAGAATGGTGGCGGATAAGCGGTGGTGGTAGGTGGCATGGGCGATGATGATGGTGCGGTGCGGCGTGACAACTGATGACCAGAACTTGAAACTCTAAAAGACTAGACGCTAAGACCAGCAACTTGACACGACGATGCAACCGCAAATTCAACAAAGCAAAATACTGAAAAGACTATGCAAAGGCTTAGAGTGGTTCGGATAGGATGAACTAACCCTAATTTTTTTTGGCTTTTTCGTGGACTATAGGTATGAAGAACAGACTCGATCTAAACTACGAAAAACTGTAAAATCTCACCGAGCAACCTGGAAAATATGATACCACTTAATAGAGGCAAAGGCGCGACGTCTTCGCACGTTCGTAGTCGGATTGTCAAAGTCGACTTCCTCCAAAACGATAGCCACCATTTTATTGAAAGATGGGACACCTTTGCCTCTATCAGGCTCGCTCCAGCGACCCTCCACGTCCAGCCAGGTATAGTCTTCCTTCCAACCTCTACCTACCCCCAACCCGTGGCGGGTGGTCTGGCCGGTCCGGCGCCAGCAACCGGGTGCGCTGGGGTAGCGAACGTGGGCAGGACCTTCTAACCCGCTAGCAGCCTGTACCTAATTAGGCGAGTGAAGACAAAAAAGTAGTTAACCCCAATTCAGATAATTAAGGTGTTTGTTGAACGGCTCCCTTGATTCTTGGCAAGCCGCAGCGATCCATCATTGGATGGATAATCATGTGACTAGCTACAGCTATTCTCATGGAATGGAATATTTCAAGCACTGTATGGATTACAACCGATATACATATGTGAAGTACGTCAGCATGGCATGGTTTCATTTACGATCATATTTCTTTAGGAGCATATACTATTGTAAGAGTGTGTGTTTCGGTTTCTTTAAAACAAGTCATGTGCATGGAGTATATTTAAGAGGAGAGTATAGGGTTTATTGTATTCTTTGGCGAAAACGAGTATGTTGTATTTGAAAATAAAGAGTATGGAGTAAGGTCTAAGTAGTATGTTGCAAAAAAAGTATGTACTATATCATTAACCTGCTAAAGAAGTATGTAGTATATAATCCATGCAAAAAACAATTAGTTTGGAGTATATCATATATGTGAGTGTAATGCGTCGCCGGCATCGATGAGTATGTGGTGATATCTCCATAATTATCGCCATACGTAGACTCAAAATATGAGTATGTAGTATGGAGTACTTTTTTTTAGGAAAGTATGGAGTATGTAGTTTTTTTACAGGGAGTATGTTTTTTTTAAATTTTTGCAGAGAGTATGTAGTATTTGAGAATCCAAGTATGTTGTATTGATTGTGGAGTATATAATGAAAGAGCGTATATGTGCATGGCCGGCCGACCGGCCGGCGAGGATGACGTATATGTGAGCCTCCGTCGATCCATCTTTTGAACCAAAATAAAAGGAGTATGAAAAATATACATTCTTCATTTCGGATAGAGCATATTGTTTAATTATACATGGATGGCCGACGCCTACGATGTATATTTGGTTGTAGGGCATCACCGCAATGCAGACGTAGTCACCAATTGGTCGTGCGCCGCCACACGTTGCCCGTTGCCGAGAAAATCAATGTCAACCATCGAAGTTGTCGCTTGGCTCTCACCGGTGTCGCCGGAGGTGGATCTCTTATGTCACTTCATTTCTCAATCGTCAGTGCCCTTCAATGGTGAAAAATATCAAAGAAATTATGAGTTTGTTTAGAATCTGGATCTGCACACAGCGTGAGGGGAAAGGAAAAGCATTCAAATCTCTTAACCAATTTACACAATCTTACTATTAGATAGGAGTATATACATACGTACCCATAGATGCCAGGTGCATGCAACGGGGCAAGATCGATTCTGCTCTCACATCCTACATTGCATCTCGGAGCCATTATTGATGATTCAGGCCAATAAAATAAACTGGATAGGAGTAACAGATCGGATATCTTCTCATCTGCACGTCGGCGGCGCAGTGTAGCTGCGGTGGAGAACCGCTGCACGCTTGCTGGAAAGAAACTAATGGATGGCATGCTGCTTCGACACCATGAAAAGCAAAGAAGATGAATGAATCTGGACGACCATAAAAATCTCAACAGGCCAACAAGCCTATTTTATAGGCGTGAGTAGATAACTCAATCAAATAGTTCAATTAATTAACCACTACTCCCTTCGTTCCTAAATAATTGTCTTTCTAGAGATTTCAACAAATGACTACATACGGAGCAAAATGAGTGAACCTACACTCTAAAACATGTCTACATACATCCGTATGTTGTAGCCCATTTGAGATGGCTAGAAAGACAATTATTTGGGAACGGAGGGAGTAGATAAATGGTAAGTGGATCCGGTTGCATGTGGGATTTCGATCGAATCCGTTATGCGGCAGCGTGAGTGCACAGATCTTGATGTAATGAACGATTGATGGGGTGGAGGTAACTACTACTAGGTGATATGGGTTGATACACGTGGGAGTATGTACTCCTTTGCTTAATCCACCGTCTGCACCTCTGAGCGGGCTCTATCCACCAAAACCATTCGGGTTTTTTAGTTAAGAAAAGATATTAACTCCCCCGCAAAATAAATAAATTATTATTCATTGTATGTGGACCCATGGCGCAGGATCTAAAAGTTTGTTGAACCGATCTCCATGTTTCTAGGTGTGCATGCGTTGACGTTAATAATTTCCATCGCATCAATATATTCAATACGTTCTCCTGTATCATAGATGTCACCGGCGACGATCGATATTAACATCCGTTCTGCTGTGTCTCGTCGATCAAGTTCCACCCCGAGCACCACCGCCGACCACGACAAGCACATCCGTCTTGCACTTGGCGCCATCGTCGGAAAGGTCGATAAAACGACGACTTCCATTGCAGATTGCAGGAGGATGACCGATCAGATTATACCACTAGGTTATAAGTTTGCTTGCTTTCTCTTGTACTCCCTCTGTTCTGAATTACTTGTCTTAAATTTGTCTAGATATGGATGTATCTAGACTCATTTTAGTGCTAGATACATCCGTATCTAGACAAATCAAAGACAAGTAATTCGGAACGGAGGGAGTATAAGTAAAACACATGCAGTGTATCCTAACGCATGCACCTTCTCCAAATCCCTCTCTGTTCTACAGGCATTAATCGGTGAGGTCAATCAGGTCAAGGTACGCACTGATTTTATGCATCGTATGTACAGGTGCACTTCAATGAATTAATGCCCTCCGATCTAAGTTGTACATGCAGGGTGTATGTCTTTGGATGCATTACGCCGCCACCGCCGACGTGCCGTGGAGCAGCCATGGTTAAGTTTCATGCATGCGCGAGGAGTCATCCAACTCGCCCGATCTCACCAGCAGTATCGCAGCCCACCCTAGGTTTGTTGTCTCCAAATCTGGCACATGCTATGGAAATATGACGTCAGAATGAAGAATACATGAATCACCGTGGATGTCCTAGCTACCATGGTGCCCATGCCCACACACCAGAAATAGTTGGCAGCTTCCTTTCCACCTATAATCGAGTCATGTTTCTTATTGATGATGATGTATATGTTCGCTGCAAAGAAAATGGTGATGTATATGTACCCCTTCTGATGCATATGAACTGCTTTTTTTAATAAACTTACCTTTTCATTTCAGAGGAATATAATAATTGTTGAGAATGGAGGAATGCATATATGTATACTCCTTTTGATGCATAATATACTTTTTTTGGTATGTACTTCTTCAGAAAGAAACCGCAACACACTCTTCCAAAAAAGTTAAAAAAACAGACTTTTCATTGGATAACATGCATCAGTTACCTACAATCTTGGAGGTTCTTTGCGCATGCAAGCAGTTTGTTAAATTTTAATTAATTAATTCATTGGCTCGGCCATTTAATAGGGTGGGAGTACATACTCATGTTTTTGAGGGGTAAAACCTGTTCCATTTATTCAAAAGCGTTTGAGATCTCCGCCGCTACGACCTGCAGAATGCAGTCCCGCGGGAATTGGAGCCACACTTTACAAAGATCATCACTAACACCAAGTTTAGCTAGAGTATGCGCAACGCTATACGCTGGCCTTCTCGTCCATCTAATCTTATGGTCCACAAAGACTTGTAGCATGCCTTTGATCTCTTCCACCACTGGCCCAGCTGCAGCAAGGTTCTTGCCCGGATGTTTTAGCATATTGACCACATTATTGCTGTCCAGTTCCATCTCGAGCTTCTCCACATTCAGCTCCACGGCAAGTTGCACCACTCGTCTGCATGCAAGGATCTCCGCAAGCTCCGGATCCAACGTCGAGGTGAAACAATGGCATGTAGCAGCGCGGAAGGCACCGTGGTGATGTCTGATATGTCTTCAACGTATCTATAATTTATGAAGTATTCATGATGTTATATTATCTATCTTGGATGTCTAATGGGATTTATTATACACTTTTATATGATTTTTGGGACTAACCTATTAACCTAGAGCCCAGTGCCAATTTCTTTCTCCTTGTTTTAGAGTATCGTAGAAAAGGAAAACCAAACGGAGTCCAATTGACGTACCACTTGACGGAGATCATTTTTGAACCAGAAGAAGCCCACGGAGTACCAGAAGCAGGCCAGAAGAGTCTCGGGCTGCCCACGAGGGTGGGGGGCGCGCCCCCTGCCTCGTGGACAGCGCGAAGACCTCCCTGACATGAAATCAACACAAAACTCTTCTATATATACCCAAACTTCCAGAAAAAAACCAAGATCAGAAGTTCCGCCGCCGCAAGCCTTTGTAGCCACGAGAAATCAATCTAGGCCCTCTCCGGCACCCTGCTGGAGGGGGCCATCATCACCGGTGGCCATGGAGGAGTATCCCGGAGAGGCCATCATCGCCATGAAGGCCAAGGACCAGAGGGAGAACCTTTCCCCATCTAGGGGGGAGACCATGGAGGAGGAAGCACAAGAGGGAGAACCTCTCCTCCTCTCTTCTGGTGGCGCCGGAGTGCCATCGGGAGGGGAATCATCGCCACGGTGATCGTCTTCATCAACATCACCATCATCATCACCATCCTCATCTCTTTTATGCGGTCCACTCTCCCGCACCCCGCTGTAATCCCTACTTGAACATGGTGCTTTATGCTACATATTTTGATCCAATGATGTGTTGCCATCCTATGATGTTTTGAGTAGATATATTTTGTCCTTAGGTTGATTGATGATATAGATTGGTACGAGTTGTATGTTTTATTTTGGTGCTGTCCTATGGTGCCCTCCGTGTCGCGCAAGCGTGAGGGATTCCCGCTGTAGGGTGTTGCAATACGCTCATGATTCGCTTATAGTGGGTTAGTGAGTGACTAAAACACAAACCCGAGTAAGAGGGATTGTTGCGTATGGGAATAAAGAGGACTTGATGCTTTAATGCTATGGTTGGGTTTTACCTTAATGATCTTTAGTAGTTGCGGATGCTTGCTAGAGTTCCAATCATAAGTGCATATGATCCAAGTAGATAAAGTATGTTAGCTTATGCCTCTCCCTCATATGAAATTGCAATGACGACTACTGGTCTTGTTAATAATTGCCTAGGACAATTCCGCACACCGATCCACCATTATTCCACACTCGCTATTTATAATATTTAGTAATATATTCTAACTTTATGATAACAACACCTACTTTTATAGTTTAGCTCTCCGATATCATACAAAGTTATCCTCTTCATACCATAACGTAGTTTTATTTCTCGTTTCTAGTTGGAAGCAAACGCTCAGTACGTAGAGTCGTATCAGTGGCAGATAGGGCTTGAGAGAATATTGATCTTACCTTTAGCTCCTTGTGGGTTCGACACTCCATACTTATCACTTCCACCTTTGGAAATTGCTACGATGATTCCCTGCACTTGGGGATTATCAAGCTCTTTTCTGGCGCCGTTGTCGGGGATCAATAGCGTGGGGTTGATATTCTCGTGTGTGCTTGTTTGCTTTCTTCACTAAGTAGATTTTGTTTTTTTTTTTCCTTTTTGTTTCTGTTTAGCTGTGGGTGAAACATACAAAAAAAATTAAAAGAATGAAAATACAAAAAAATTACTTGCCTTTCATGCCTAAAAAGTTTTTCAAAAAGAGTAGTGATTGGAAAGTTATGCATTGAAGAAGTGAGGGTCGACCTTGAGCACTTGTGTTCGTGCTCACGGAAACAATGTAGAATTTTTCATGGAAGTTTCTCTGTAAATAATTATCCCCTTGTACATATCCATTGTATTATAAAAATAATGTGCCAAGCTTTGGTTTTGGGATGATTAGATTGCTTATTTACTATGTGCAGAACAAAAACAGAAACTTTGGCTGTAGTGCATGAATTTACATTTTTTACTGGAAGGTCAAATTGGTCTGAAACTTTTTGCACATTACTTCTGTACAAATGTTTCAAATTGTCAAATTTATTTCATAATTTTAGGAGTTACAGAAGCTTACCAAACTTCCAGATTACTACAAACTGTTCTGTTTTTAACAGATTCTGTTTTTAACAGATTCTGTTTTTTGTGTGTTGTTTGCTTATTTTGATGAATCTATGGCTAGTAAAATAGTTTATAAACCATAGAGAAGTTGGAATACAGTAGGTTTAACACCAATATAAATAAATAATGAGTTCATTACAGTACCTAAAGGTAGTGATTTGCTTTATTACACTAACGGATCTCACAAGTTTTTGTTAAAGTTTTGTGTGGATGAAGTGTCCGAAGGTCAAGAAGCTATCAATATGAGAAGAATAAAGAGGCAAGAGTTTCAAGATTGGGGATTCCCAAGGCACCCAAAGTAAATATTTCAAAGGATACTCAAGCATCTAAGCTTGGGGATGCCCCGGTTGGCATCCCATATTTCTTCTTCAACAAATATCGGTATACCTCGGTTTTTGCTTTGTTCACATGATTTGTGTCTTTTGTGTTTTTTCCTTTAGGAACCATGCTGGCATGAGATAGCCTTCATTGATTTATAGAATACTTCATGTGCTTCACTTAAATTTTTTGAGTATGGTTTTATAGAATGCTTCATGTGCTTCACTTATACATTTTGAGCTTGGATATTGGTTAGTCTATATTAATTGTAGAATACTCCATGAACTTCACTTATATCTTTTGGAGTATGAATAGTACTATAATTTAAAGTGGGTTTGGAAGAGTGCCAACTTTAGGAATTAGTGATCCCACTATTTTGGAGGGTATTGAATCTTAATGTGTTATTTATAAAAGTGGATTTGGAAGAGTGTCAACTTTAGCTAGTAATGATTCCACTATTTCGGAAAAGGTTCCAATTGAGTATGATAACAAATTTGCTATCCATGATGCTACTGAAAATTATTATGAGGGAGGAATACATGCTTGTAGGAGTTGCAATAATATCAAGTTTCCTCTCTATGTGCTTAAAGTTTTGAAGTTATACTTGTTTTGCCTTCCTATGCTAGTTGATTCTTGTTCCCATAAGTTGTGTGCTCACAAAATCCCTAGGCATAGGAAGTGGGTTAGATTTAAATGTGATAGTCATATTCTTCAAGATGCTCTCTTGTGTTTCAATTCTTGTCTGTTACGTGAGCATCATTGAAATCATCATGCCTAGCTAAAAGGCATTAAAGAAAAGCGCTTGTTGGGAGACAACCCAATATTTACCCTTACTGTTTTTGTGTGTTTACATGATTAAGCTACTGTATTAATCATGTTTTCTAGCTTTTGTTTCAATAAAGTGCCAAGTAAGACCTTTGGGAATACTTGGGAGAAAGTCAATGTGATCTTGCTGTAAAAAAACCAGAAACTCTGCGCTCACGAGATTAGCTATCATTTTTTTACAGAAGAGTGCTTTTTAGTTGATTCTTTTTGCATAAGATTAATAGACAAATTCCTCACATCCACCAATTTATTTCATAATTTTTGGAGTAGCAGAAGTATGGTTTATGTTCAGATCATTACAAATTGTTCTATTTCTGACAGAGTCTGTTTTCATTGCATTGTTTGCTTGTTTTGTAATTTCTATGACATATATTCCTCAATATAAATTGTAGAAATGATATGGTACAGTAGGCATTGTGTGAGAACAATTATGAACCTTGTCTTTGACAGTACCAAAGTGAATGGTTTGCTCTTTATCATACTAACATATTTCACGAAGTTTGGTTAAGTTTTGTGTGATTGAAGTTTTCAAGTTTTGGGTGAGATATCGATATGAGGAGAATAAGGAGTGGAAAGACCCTAAGCTTGGGGATTCCCAAGGCACCCCGAGGCAATATCCAAGGAATACTCAAGTACCTAAGCTTGGGGATGCCCCGGAAGGCATCCCCTCTTTCGTCTTCAAAACTATCGGTATACTTTACTCGGAGCTATATTTTTATTCGTCACATGATATGTGTTTTGCTTGGAGCGTATTTTCAATTTTACTTTCTGTTTGAATAAAATAATTGTATCTGAAATATTTAATGAAAAAAAATCCTCCCATGGCTAGTTAATTATTTGACTACTCAGTGTTCTTCACTCTTATCTTTTGGAGTAGTTTGTCATTTACTCATGTGCTTCATGTATATCCTATGAGTAAATGGTTGAATAAATTGAATGTCATAAATCTGAATTTATATATGTTTTATATTTTTATAACATGGGGAGTAATGACTTCACACATAATAAGTATAGGTAGTAAACTTATTGAAAGTTAGCAAACGTAGAATTGGTCACTTGAACAATTCATGAAAGAATATTGAAGGGAGAGAGATTTCACATATAAATATACTATCTTGGACATCTTTTGTAGTTGTGAGCACTCATTAAAATATAACATGCTAAATGGTTGATGTTGGACAAGGAAGACAACGTAATGGGTTATGTTTTCTTATATCTGAAATAACGTATATTGTCATGGATCGCCCAACACGTTGAGCTTGCCTTTCCCCCTCATGCTAGCCAAATTCTTTGCACTAAGTAGAGATACTACTTGTGCTTCCAAATATCCTTAAACCAAGTTTTGCCATGAGAGTCCACCATACCTACCTATGGATTGAGTAAGAACCTTCAAGTAAGTTGTCATCGGTGCAAGCAATAAAAATTGCCCTCTAAATATGTATGATTGACTAGTGTGGAGGAAATAAGCTTTATACGATCTTGTGATGTGGAAGAAATAAAAGTGACAGACTGCATAATAAAGGTCCATATCACAAGTGGCAATATAAAGTGATGTTCTTTCGCATTAAGATTTTGTGCATCCAACCCTGAAAGCGCACGGCAACCTCCGCTTCCCTCTGCGAAGGGCCTATTTTACTTTTATCTCTTACCCTTATGCAAGAGTCATGGTGATTTTCACCTTTCCTTTTTACATTTTATCCTTTGGCAAGCACCTTGTGTTGGAAAGATTCTGATATATATCCAATTGGATGTAAGGCATCATGAACTATTATTTTTGACATTACCCTTGAGGTAAATGGTTGGGAGGTGAATCTATAAGCCCCTATCTTTCTCTGTGTCTGATTAAAACTTTGAACCCATAAATATCGCGTGAGTGTTAGCAATTGTGAAAGACTAAATGATAGTTGAGTATGTGGAGTTTGCTAAATCAAAGCTCTGACATAGACTCTTCCTGAAAATAAGATGACTTGCAATTGTTTGATGACTGAGAATATTGTTTTTTAGTTTTCAAGAAAGTTTATGATCTATACTTTAACACGTGAATTGCTTGTTACTTGATCATGAAAAATTTATGAGATGAGCTATTGTTATGACATATAATGATGCTAGAAAAAGTGATTAGAATTATCATTGGTCAAACTTAAGCACTTGCTAGCATTCACACTTCATAATTTTTTTATCATTTACCTACTCGAGGGCGAGCATGAATTAAGCTTGGGGATGCTGATACGTCTTTAACGTATCTATAATTTATGAAGTATTCATGATGTTATATTATCTATCTTGGATGTTTAATGGGCTTTATTATACACTTTTATATGATTTTTGGGACTAACCTATTAACCTAGAGCCCAGTGCCAGTTTCGGTTTTCTCCTTGTTTTAGAGTATCGCAGGAAAGGAAAACCAAACGGAGTCCAATTGACGTTCCACTTGACGGAGATCATTTTTGAACCAGAAGAAGCCCACGGAGTACCAGAAGCAGGCCAGAAGAGTCCCGGGCTGCCCACGAGGGTGGGGCGCGCCCCCTGCCTCGTGGACAGCCCGGAGACCTCCCTGACGTGAAATCAGCGCAAAACTCTTCTATATATACCCAAACTTCCAGAAAGAAACCTAGATCGGAAGTTCCGCCGCCGCAAGCCTCTGTAGCCACGAGAAATCAATCTAGGCCCTCTCCGGCACCCTACCGGAGGGGGCCATCATCACCGATGGCCATGGAGGAGTATCCCGGAGAGGCCATCATCGCCATGACGGCCAAGGACCAGAGGGAGAACCTTTCCCCATCTAGGGGGGAGACCATGGAGGAGGAAGCACAAGGGGGAGAACCTCTCCTCCTCTCTTCCGGTGGCACCGGAGTGCCATCGGGAGGGGAATCATCGCCACGGTGATCGTCTTCATCAACATCACCATTATCATCACCATCCTCATCTCTTTTACGCGGTCCACTCTCCCGCACCCCGCTGTAATCCCTACTTGAACATGGTGCTTTATGTTACATATTATGATCCAATGATGTGTTGCCATCCTATGATGTTTTGAGTAGATATCTTTCATCCTTGGGTTGATTGATTATATAGATTGGTACGAGTTGTATGTTTTATTTTGGTGCTGTCCTACGGTGCCCTCTGTGTCGCGCAAGCGTGAGGGATTCCCGCTGTAGGGTGTTGCAATACACTCATGATTCGCTTATAGTGGGTTGGTGAGTGACTGAAACACAAACCCGAGTAAGAGGGATTGTTGCGTATGGGAATAAAGAGGACTTGATGCTTTAATGCTATGGTTGGGTTTTACCTTAATGATCTTTAGTAGTTGCGGATGCTTGCTAGAGTTCCAATCATAAGTGCATATGATCCAAGTAGAGAAAGTATGTTAGCTTATGCCTCTCCCTCATATGAAATTGCAATGACGACTACCGGTCTTGTTAATAATTGCCTAGGACAATTCCGCACACCGATCCACCATTATTCCACACTCGCTATTTATAATATTTAGTAATATATTCTTACTTTATGATAACATCACCTACTTTTATATTTTAGCTCTCCCATATCATACAAAGTTATCCTCTTCATACCCACAACGTAGTTTTATTTCTCGTTTCTAGTTGGAAGCAAACGTTCGGTGTACGTAGAGTCGTATCAGTGGCAGATAGGGCTTGAGAGAATATTGATCTTACCTTTAGCTCCTTGTGGGTTCGACACTCCATACTTATCACTTCCACCTTTGGAAATTGCTACGATGATTCCCTGCACTTGGGGATTATCAATGTCGAGGCGAAACAATGGCATGCAGCAGCGCGGAAGGCACCATGTAATCATGAATTACCACTCCTCCACCACACTTTTCCCCTGACTTGAGCGTAGCCCCATCCGAGTTTGCTTTGTGCCATCCTTCCGGCGGTGGTTGCCATTGCTCCGTTGGAGTTGGAGGAACCGCATGCTTGTCCCGGATTAGCTGCACTACTTGCCATTCCTGCATATACGCGATCACTGTTTTTGCGACAGCTAGAGGCTCAACTATTTCCTTTCCATCACGTGCACCATTCCTCGCGAGCCACAAGCCGTATAGGCTCTGGCTCATTACTTGTCTCTGATATGATGAGGATCTTGCCAGCCATTCGATCATCCATCTCTGTAACGCGCTCTGGGAGTCAACAGACACCGGTGGGATAGCCACTAGGACACCCTATTCCGAACGCATCATCTTCCAAAAACAAGCTGAGTGGGGTCATCTCCAGAACCTGTGCATCACATCCTCTTCCCTTCCACAAGCAACACAAACCACCCCATTTTTTATTTGTCGTCTGCGTAGTTCCGCTCCTAGTGCCAAACCATTCCTCATGAGCCTCCATGTGTGGATGTTAACTTTGCCCGTCACACATGTGTCCCATAGCGCAATCCACGCTTTATGATGTATGACCGAGGATGAAGGCCCAGGCTGTCCTGTCTTCGCTCTTCGGATAGACATCCCAAGATGGTACGTCGATCTAACAGTAAAGATACCATTCTTTGAGAAGTTCCAGGCTAAGTAGTCCTCCACGTTTGGACCTCCAATTGGAATCTACAAGATGTCACGTACATCATCCGGTGTGAACATATGTGATACCTTCGTTCTGTCCCAATTGGTTCCATGTGAATTTAACAAATCACTCACTTTGGTAACACCAGGTACATTGTCACATCCCTAGTTCTGGTTTGCTCTGGGCTAGCTAGTCATGTGGGCATCATTTTTAAAATTCAATGAATTTGAAATGGGGACTTGTGAAAGCCTCAGAAATCATTTTGAAAATGATCAAGATAAAAATTGCTTCAATTTGGCCCAAGAAAATGTTCCTGTTTTTCTCTAATAATATTGGCCAGAGTTAAATTTCCAACCAATATTTTTGGGAGCTCAAAACTATTTATTTTTGGCCATTTGAGTTAATCCATAAATATTTGCATTGATATATATATATATATATATATATATATATATATATATATAATATAATATATGTCCAATAATTCTAATTTTTACTGTGGGGCTCTGGAATAATCCAATTAGTTCCTACATTAATTTTTAGAAGAAAATAGATTGGTTTAGTATTTTACTAAATCAGAAACAAAATTCCAGAAATAGAAAAGAAAACAAAATAGAAAAAAGGGGAGAGAGGCTTACCTGGGCCACTTACCAGCCGGCCCAGCTGACTGGCCACGCCAGTCGTCCCTCTCATCTCGCCGAGGAGGGCAGGTATGCGTTCGCTGCACGCTGGCACGCGCCACCACCTCCACTGCTCGCCTCATCCCGATCGCCTAGGCGTTGCCACGCATCCCCACGACCCCCTGCACCTCTCCCTCTCTCTCCCTCGAGCGCCCTCCCTCCTCTGTCTCTCTCGCGCGCGTCCACCCGAACGCGCCCGTCACCGCCACTCGACACCACCGCAGCCATTGCCTCCCCCTCGACCTTTTGAGCTGACCACGAGCTCCGTCGCTCCGTCCTCGACCTCGTCACCAAGCCAAGCATCGCCGGACGCCTTGCATCACCGACATCTTCCTCGTCTTCAAGCTTCGGCAACGCCGACCATCGCTATCGATCCGTAGCAACTGGAGCGTCCCCGAGCCCCTCAGTTACCCTGCCGCCTCCCTGTGAACGCCCGCTTCGACTCCCCCTCTTCCCCGGCCTCTCCGCGTCCCCTAGCCGCGGCTCCACCTCCGGCCGAAGCTTGGTCCGCCGGCCATGTTGCCGTCGCAGCCAAAGCTGCCGAAGCACGCGTCCAAGAACTCCGTCGTGCTCAGCACACCCCCAGGAACCAACAGTACTCATCGGCGTCTACCCTCGTGCACCACCGCGCCGGTTCCGTCGAGGTGCAACTCCGGCCTCCGCCTGCCGTCGTTGCAGTCGACGTTTCGGACCACCCCTGCTCCTCCCGGTTGCTCCACTAGATGCGCGCGAACGCCAAATCACCGTAGAGCCAAACTCCGCCGCAAACCACCGCTTGCAGCACCGTCCCGAGCAACTCCGGCGTGTCACCGTCGTGCTCTTGGTCGCCGGCGTCAACCGCTGATGTGGCCGACCTAATTAGCCAACTAATCACGCGATTAGTTTAGCACTAAGCCACTGACATATGGAACCCCCACCGTTATAACCCCTCTGTTAACTCTCTATCTCACTGACATGTGGCCCCAATGCTGTGTTTGACCCGGTCAACCCAAGAGAACTCACGACATCAAAGTTGACCTTGTCGACGCAGAAGCTTTTCCGCATTTAGAATAACCCCTGGCCTGACCGTCATTGCCTTCTCTCTTTTCCTTTTCTAAAATAAAAGGGAAGAGAAAAGAAGTGGAGAAAAGAAAAGATTTAGAGTGAAAGGAAAATACCCCACACTCGAATTCTCTCTATTTAAATAAAATGTAATGGACATTTTGAAGGTAGAAATAATGCAAGTTTGAAAATGCTTCAAACTTGTGCCATTTTTGAACTCGACCATAACAACTTCAAATGAGGAGATTTTTGGGCAGAGGTTTAGGCAACAAGCAAGATTATTAGGGAGAAGAAGAACATTAATTGAAGGAGGGAATTATATGGCATTTGAAAGAGAAGAAAGTAGAGGAAGGAGGGGATGGTAATGCAAAAGAGGATGGCATATGCAACCACATGACATGCAAGGGGAAAAACCACAACCACATGACATGCAAGGGAACACCACAATCACATGATAGGAAAGGAAAGCAAAATGACAAGAGGCACAAATGCAATATGGCAAAAAGCAAAACAAAGAAAAAGAAAACCCACATGACCAAAACAACATGAGGCCAAGCATGACAAGAACCCACAAGAATTGGATGAGGTCAAATTGATATATTGCCCAAAAAGGGAAGTTTACATCCGTGGTGTTACAAAGAGGCCGGTGGTTGCACGTAGTTCTGATTTTGATCAACCTCATCCTCGTAATCTCCGTGATAATCATCCTCCTCATCAGCAAAGTGGAGTCAGCAGAATATCAACAACAAGACCAACAGTTTGGCTAGGTCAAGAAGGACAACAGCTCACCGTGGAGGGTTGTTTCACACGTGGAGGTAGTCGTTGTTGTTGTCAAGTGTTGCAGGCAGCGAGGTGCAAGCAGTTCATTAAATCTGTTATCACGCTTTGTTTCGAACGCCTTATGAAGGCTAGTGATCTTATCCATGGCCTCTTCAAAATTGTTCAAGACATCTTGCACCTGCTCAGTCATTGCTGAAACTTATCATGAAGCTCCTTGTTCTAAGTTCTCCCAACCAATCTCGCTACCAGGATCCTGCATGGTTAGCAATAGAAACACACAAGAATATGATCCTACAGACTACTAACAAGTGGTGGTGGTGGTGAGTGTCACAAAACCGCCACAAATCTCAAATTTTACCGCTTCTACCAACAAAGTGTGATCGCAAACCGATGTAGTCAAAACTCAAAGCTTTGATAGAGAGATTACCAGAGAGTCAAACCATGATGTAGATGTATGGAGCTGGGAAGGCTTATAATATTGTAGCAAAAAGGGTCAGCAATAATCAATTCAGATATGCAAAGTTGAATAAACTCAACGATGGTGTATCGGTTGGTCCTAGGCTAGACCGTACAGAGAAGCAGCCTAGAACACTAACAAAATCACGACGCTGCACGTGAACAAGGGAAAAACACACTCTGAATTTTTTCATTTGTTTTTTTTTTTTTTTGGCGAAAAACACTATAATGGCGAGTGTCTCAAACTCTTCCCAGTCAAACCGACAGATGAGCACTAAATTTTTTGACTATTTTTTTTCAAAAATCAGGCAGCGACGACTTAAAAGTGCAAAAAAATCACTATGATGGCGAAAGTGTCTCAAAAGACCGTAAAGCCTAAAATAGGATAGGGAAAAATATTTTCGTCGCCAAATTTTGGCCTAAAACTGCCCGGGTCTCCACTTTTTTTCCAAACCTACTTAGGCAAGGAAACACAAACAGAAATTAGATGGATCTCAAAACAAACCTAATATGAAAGGAACTCGGATTGGTGGTGGATATATGGTGGTGGTATATGACACGCTGGTAGTATATGGATATTGATCGGTGGTGGTATATGGATACCCATTGGTGGTATAGGATACGGATTCTAATGGTATGATAAGCGGTGGTAGGTATGGGTGGCGATGATGGTGCGGTGCGGCGTGACAACCGATGACCAGAACTTGAAACTCTAAAAGACTAGACGCTAAGACCAGCAACTTGACACGACGATGCAACCGCAAATTCAACAAAGCAAAATACTAAAAGACTATGCAAAGGCTTAGAGTGGTTCGGAGATGAACTAACCCAATTTTTTTGGCTTTTTCGTGGACTATAGGTATGAAGAACACCGATCTAAACTATTTAAAACTGTAAAATCTCACCGAGCAACCTGGAAAATATGATACCACTTAATAGAGGCAAAGGCGCCGACGTCTTTAGACGCTCAGTAGTCGGATTGTCAAAGTCACTTCCAAAACGATAGCCACCATTTTATTGAAAGATGGGACACCTTGTTTCTATCAGTTTCGCCCAGCGATCCTCCACGTCCAGCCAGGTATAGTCTTCCTTCCAACCTCTACTCACCCCAACCCGTGGCGGGTGGTCTGGCGTCCGGGCGCCAGAACCGGGTGCGCTTGGGGTAGCTTAACGGGCAGGACCTTCTAACCCGCTAGCAGCCTGTACCTAATTAGGCGAGTGAAGACAAAAAGTAGTTAACCCCAATTCAGATAATTAAGGTGTTTGTTGAACGGCTCCCTTGATTCTTGGCAAGCTGCAGCGATCCATCATTGATGGATAATCATGTGACTAGCTACAGCTATTCTCATGGAATGAATATTTCAAGCACTGTATGGATTACAAACTGATATACATATGTGAAGTACGTCAGCATGGCATGGTTTCATTTACGATCATATTTCTTTAGGAGCATATACTATTGTAAGAGTGTGTTTCGTTTTAAAACAAGTCATGCATGGAGTATATTTAAGAGGAGAGTAGGGTTTATTGTATTCTTTGGCTAAAACGAGTATGTTGTATTTGAAAATAAAGAGTATGGAGTAAGGTCTAGTAGTATGTTGCAAAAAAGTATGTACTATATCATTAACCTGCTAAAGAAGTATGTAGTATATAATCCATGCAAAAAACAATTAGTTTGGAGTATATCATATATGTGAGTGTAATGCGTCACGGCATCGATGAGTATGTGGTGATATCTCCATAATTATCGCCATACGTAGACTCAAAATATGAGTATGTAGTATGGAGTATTTTTAGGAAAGTATGGAGTATGTAGTTTTTACAGGGAGTATGTTTTTTAAATTTTGCAGAGAGTATGTATTTGAGAATCCAAGTATGTTGTATTGATTGTGGAGTATATAATGAAAGAGCAGAGATAGCATGGCGGGCCGACTGGCCGGCGAGGATGACGTATATGTGAGCCTGTCGATCCATCTTTGAACCAAAATAAAAGGAGTATGAAAATATACATTCTTCATTTCGGATAGAGCATATTGTTTAATTATACATGGATGGCCGACGCCTACGATGTATATTTGGTTGTAGGCATCACCGCAATGCAGACGTAGTCACCAATTGGTCGTGCGCCGCCACACGTTGCCCGTTGCCGAGAAAATCAATGTCAACCATCGAAGTTGTCGCTTGGCTCTCACCGGTGTCGCCGGAGGTGGATCTCTTATGCTACTTCATTTCTCAATCGTCAGTGCCCTTCAATGGTGAAAATATCAAAGAAATTATGAGTTTGTTTAGAATCTGGATCTGCACACAGCGTGAGGGGAAAGGAAAAGCATTCAAATCTCTTAACCAATTTACACAATCTTACTATTAGATAGGAGTATATACATATACCCATAGATGCCAGGTGCATGCAACGGGGCAAGATCGATTCTGCTCTCACATCCTACATTGCATCTCGGAGCCATTATTGATGATTCAGGCCAATAAAATAAACTGGATAGGAGTAACAGATCGGATATCTTCTCATCTGCATCGGCGGCGCAGTGTAGCTGTGGTGGAGAACCGCTGCACGCTTGCTGGAAAGAAACTAATGGATGGCATGCTGCTTCGACACCATGAAAAGCAAAGAAGATGAATGAATCTGGACGACCATAAAATCTCAACAGGCCAATGCCTATTTTATAGGCGTGAGTAGATAACTCAATCAAATAGTTCAATTACTCACTACTACCCTTTCGCTCCAAATAATTGCCTTTCAGTAGATTTCAACAAACGACTACATACGGAGAAATGATGAACCTACACTCTAAAACATGTCTACATACATCCGTATGTCAGAAATTTCATTCGCTATTAGAGCATAATATTTTAACCAAGAGAGATAAATGGTAAGTGGATCCGGTTGCATGTGGGATTTCGATCGAATCCGTTATGCGGCAGCGTGAGTGCACAGATCTTGATGTAATGAACGATTGATGGGTGGAGGTAACTACTACTAGGTGATATGGTTGATACACGGAGTATGTACTCCTTTGCTTAATCCACCGTCTGCACCTCTGAGCGGGCTCTATCCACCAAAACCATTCGGGTTTTTAGAAGAAAAGATATTAACTCCCCGCAAAATAAATAAATTATTATTCATTGTATGTGGACCCATGGCGCAGGATCTAAAAGTTTGTTGAACCGATCTCCATGTTTCTAGGTGTGCATGCGTTGACGTTAATAATTTCCATCGCATCAATATATTCAATACGTTCTCCTGTATCATAGATGTCACCGGCGACGATCGATATTAACATCCGTTCTGCTGTGTCTCGTCGATCAAGTTCCACCCTGAGCACCACCGCCGACCACGACAAGCACATCCGTCTTGCACTTGGCGCCATCGTCGAAAGGTCGATAAAACGACGACTTCCATTGCAGATTGCAGGAGGATGACCGATCAGATTATACCACTAGGTTATAAGTTTGTTGCTTTCTCTGTACTTCTTCCTGCTCAATTACTTGTTTTAAATTTGTCTAGATATACGATTCAGACTATTTAGCTGCCAGACATCCGTATTCAGACAAATCAAAGACAGTGAATTCTAACGGAGGGAGATAAGAAAACACATGCAGTGTATCCTAACGCATGCACCTTCTCCAACTCTCTGTTCTACAGGCATTAATCGGTGAGGTCAATCAGGTCAAGGTACGCACTGATTTTATGCATCGTATGTACAGGTGCACTTCAATGAATTAATGCCCTCCGATCTAAGTTGTACATGCAGGGTGTATGTCTTTGGATGCATTACGCCGCCACCGCCGACGTGCCGTGGAGCAGCCATGGTTAAGTTTCATGCATGCGCGAGGAGTCATCCAACTCGCCCGATCTCACCAGCAGTATCGCAGCCCACCCTAGGTTTGTTGTCTCCAAATCTGGCACATGCTATGGAAATATGACGTCAGAATGAAGAATACATGAATCACCGTGGATGTCCTAGCTACCATGGTGCCCATGCCCACACACCAGAAATAGTTGGCAGCTTCCTTTCCACCATAATCGAGTCATGTTTATTGATGATGATGTATATGTTCTGCAAAGAAAATGGTGATGTATATGTACCCTTCTGATGCATATGAACTGCTTTTTTAATAAACTTACCTTTTCATTTCAGAGGAATATAATAATTGTTGAGAATGGAGGAATGCATATATGTATACTCCTTTGATGCATAATATACTTTTTTGGTATGTACTTCAGAAAAGAAACCGCAACACACTCTTCCAAAAAAGTTAAAAACAGATTTTTCATTGGATAACATGCATCAGTTACCTACAATCTTGGAGGTTCTTTGCGCATGCAAGCAGTTTGTTAAATTTTAATTAATTAATTCATTGGCTCGGCCATTTAATAGGGTGGAGTACATACTCATGTTTTGAGGGTAAACCTGTTCCATTTATTCAAAAAAAGCTTGAGATCTCTCCGCCATTTACCTGCAGAATGCAGTCCCAAGGAATTGGGAGCTAATTTTTACAAAGATCATCACTAACACCAAGTTTAGCTAGAGTATGCGAACGCTATACGCTGGCCTTCTCGCCCATCTAATCTTATGGTCCACAAAGACTTGTAGCATGCCTTTGATCTCTTCCACCACTGGCCCAGCTGCAGCAAGGTTCTTGCCCGGATGTTTTAGCATATTGACCACATTATTGCTGTCCAGTTCCATCTCGAAGCTTCCACATTCAGCTCCACGGCAAGTTGCACCACTCGCTCCTGCATGCAAGGATCTCCGCAAGTCCGGATCCAACGCCGAGGTGAAACAATGGCATGTAGCAGCGCTGAAGGCACCGGTGATGTCTGATATGTCTTCAACGATCTATAATTTATGAAGTATTCATGATGTTATATTATCTATTGGATGTCTAATGGGATTTATTATACACTTTTATATGATTTTGGGACTAACCTATTAACCTAGAGCCCAGTACAATTTCTTTCTCCTTGTTTTAGAGTATGAGAAAAGGAAAACCAAACGGAGTCCAATTGACGACCACTGATTTGAGATCATTTTTGAACCGAAGAAGCCCACGAGTACTGCAGGCCGAAGAGTCTGCTGCCCACGAAGGGGGCGCCCTGCCTCGTGGACAGCGCCAAGACTCCCGACATGAAATCAACACAAAACTCTTCTATATATACCCAAACTTCTAAAAACCAAGATCAGAAGTTCCTACCAAGTAAGCCTTTGTAGCCACGAGAAATCAATCTAGGCCCTCTCCGCACCACCGGAGGGGGCCATCATCACCGTGGCCATGGAGGAGTATCCCGAGAGGCCATCGCCATGAAGGCCAAGGACCAGAGGGAGAACCTTTCCCCATCTAGGGGGAGACCATGGAGGAGGAAGCACAAGAGGAGAACCTCTCCTCCTCTTCCGTGTGCCCGGAGTGCCATCGAGGGGAATCATCGCCACGGTGATCGTCATCAACATCACCATCATCATCACCATCCTCATCTCTTTTATGTCCACTCTCCCGCACCCGCTGTAATCCCTACTTGAACATGGTGCTTTATGCTACATATTTGATCCAATGATGTGTTGCCATCCTATGATGTTTTGAGTAGATATATTTTTGTCCTTAGGTTGATTGATGATATAGATTGGTACGAGTTGTATGTTTTATTTTGGTTGTCCTATGGTGCCCTCCAGGTGTCGCAAGTTGAGGGATTTCACTGTAGGTGTTGCAACACGCCATGATTCGCTTATAGTGGGTTAGTGAGTGACTCAAAACACAAACCCGAGTAAGAGGGATTAATGCGATGGGAATAAAGAGGACTTGATGCTTTAATGCTATGGTTGGGTTTTACCTTAATGATCTTTAGTAATATGATGCTTGCTAGAGTTCCAATCATAAGTGCATATGATCCAAGTAGATAAAGTATGTTAGCTTATGCCTCTCCCTCATATGAAATTGCAATGACGACTATCGGTCTTGTTAATAATTGCCTAGGACAATTCAGACATCGATCCACCATTATTCCACACTCGCTATTTATAATATTTAGTAATATATTCTAACTTTATGATAACAACACCTACTTTTATAGTTTAGCTCCCGATATCATACAAAGTTATCCTCTTCATACCATAACGTAGTTTTATTTCGCTTAGTTGGAAGCAAACGTCAAGACGTAGAGTCGTGACGGCAGATAGGGCTTGAGAGAATATTGATCTTACCTTTAGCTCTTGTGGGTTCGACATCATACTTATCACTTCCACCTTTGAAATTGCTACGATGATTCCCTGCACTTGGGGATTATCAAGCTTTTTCCGGCGCTGTCGGGATCAATAGCGTGGGGTTGATATTCTCGTGTGCTTGTTTGCTTTCTTCACTAAGTAGATTTTGTTTTTTTCCTTTTGTTTCTGTTTAGCTGTGGGTGAAACATACAAAAAAATTAAAAGAATGAAAATACAAAAAATTACTTGCCTTTCATGCCTAAAAAGTTTTCAAAAGAGTAGTGATTGGAAAGTTATGCATTGAAGAAGTGAGGGTCTAATTTTGAGCACTTGTGTTGTGCTCACGGAAACAATGTAGAATTTTTCATGGAAGTTTCTCTGTAAATAATTATCCCTTGTACATATCCATTGTATTATAAAAATAATGTGCCAAGCTTTGGTTTTGGGATGATTAGATTGTTTATTTACTATGTGCAGAACAAAACAGAAACTTTGGTGTAGTGCATGAATTTACATTTTTACTGAAGGTCAAATTGGTCTGAAACTTTTGCACATTACTTCTGTACAAATGTTTCAAATTGTCAAATTTATTTCATAATTTTAGGAGTTACAGAAGCTACCAAACTTCCAGATTACTACAACTGTTCTGTTTTTAACAGATTCTGTTTTTAACAGATTCTGTTTTTGTGTGTTGTTTGCTTATTTTGATGAATCTATGGCTAGTAAAATAGTTTATAAACCATAGAGAAGTTGGAATACAGTAGGTTTAACAAATATAAATAAATAATGAGTTCATTACAGTACCTAAAGGTAGTGATTTGCTTTATTACACTAACGGATCTCACAAGTTTTTGTTAAAGTTTTGTGTGGATGAAGTGTCCAAGGTCAAGAAGCTATCAATATGAGAAGAATAAAGAGGCAAGAGTTTCAAGATTGGGGATTCCCAAGGCACCCAAAGTAAATATTTCAAAGGATACTCAAGCATCTAAGCTTAGATCCCTGTTGGCATCCCATATTTCTTCTTCAACAAATATCGTATACCCTTGTTTTTGCTTTTTCACATGATTTGTGTCTTTTGTGTTTTTTCCTTTAGGAACCATGCTGGCATGAGATAGCCTTCATTGATTTATAGAATACTTCATGTGCTTCACTTAAATTTTTTGAGTATGGTTATTATGCTTTGTGCTTTCTTACTTATACATTTTGAGCTTGGATATTGGTTAGTCTATATTAATTGTAGAATACTCCATGAACTTCACTTATATCTTTTGGAGTATGAATAGTACTATAATTTAAAGTGGGTTTGGAAGAGTGCCAACTTTAGGAATTAGTGATCCCACTATTTTGGAGGGTATTGAATCTTAATGTGTTATTTATAAAAGTGGATTTGGAAGAGTGTCAACTTTAGCTAGTAATGATTCCACTATTTCGGAAAAGGTTCCAATTGAGTATGATAACAAATTTGCTATCCATGATGCTACTGAAAATTATTATGAGGGAGGAATACATGCTTGTAGGAGTTGCAATAATATCAAGTTTCCTCTCTATGTGCTTGTTTTGAAGTTATACTTAGTTTTGTTTCCTATGCTAGTTGATTCTTGTTCCCTAAGTTGTGTGCTCACAAAATCCCTAGGCATAGGAAGGGTTAGATTTAAATGTGATAGTCATATTCTTCAAGATGCTCTCTGTGTTTCAATTCTTGTCTCACATGTGAGCATCATTGAAATCATCATGCCTAGCTAAAAGGCATTAAAGAAAGCGCTTGTTGGGAGACAACCCAATATTTACCCTTACTGTTTTGTGTGTTTACATGATTAAGCTACTGTATTAATCATGTTTTCTAGCTTTTGTTTCAATAAAGTGCCAAGTAAGACCTTTGGGAATACTTGGAGAAAGTCATGTGATCTTGCTGTAAAAACCAGAAACTCTGCCATTTAGATTAGCTATCATTTTTACAGAAGAGTGCTTTTTAGTTGATTCTTTTGCATAAGATTAATAGACAAATTCCTCACATCCACCAATTTATTTCATAATTTTGGAGTAGCAGAAGTATGGTTTATGTTCAGATCATTACAAATTGTTCTATTTTTATGAGTCTGTTTTCATTGCATTGTTTGCTTGTTTTGTAATTTCTATGACATATATTCCTCAATATAAATTGTAGAAATGATATGGTACAGTAGGCATTGTGTGAGAACAATTATGAACCTTGTCTTTGACAGTACCAAAGTGAATGGTTTGCTTTTATCATACTAACATATTTCACTTAAGTTTGGCTAAGTTTGTGTGATTGAAGTTTTCAAGTTTTGGGTGAGATATCGATATGAGGAGAATAAGGAGGAAAGACCTTAAGCTTGGGGATTCCCAAGGCACCCCTGAGGCAATATCCAAGGAATACTAAGTACCTAAGTTTGGGGATGCCCCGAAGGCATCCCCTTTCGCCTTCAAACTATCGTGTATACTACTCTGAGCTATATTTTTATTCGTCACATGATATGTGTTTTGCTTGGAGCGTATTTTCAATTTTACTTTCTGTTTGAATAAAATAATTGTATCTGAAATATTTAATGAAAAAATCCTCCCATGGCTAGTTAATTATTTGACTACCTCAGGTTCTTCACTCTATCTTTGAGTAGTTTGTCATTTACTCATGTGCTCTATGTATATCCTATGAGTAAATGGTTGAATAAATTGAATGTCATAAATCTGAATTTATATATGTTTTATATTTTATAACATGGGAGTAATGACTCACACATAATAAGTATAGGTAGTAAACTTATTGAAAGTTAGCAAACGAGAATTGGTCACTTGAACAATTCATGAAAGAATATTGAAGGAGAGAGATTTCACATAAATATACTATCTTGGACATCTTTTGTAGTTGTGAGCACTCATTAAAATATAACATGCTAAATGGTTGATGTTGGACAAGGAAGACAACGAATGGGTTATGTTTCTTATATCTGAAATAACGATATTGTCATGGATCGCCTAACACGCTGAGCTTGCCTTTCCCCTCATGCTAGCTAAATTTTTGCACTAAGTAGAGATACTACTTGTGCTTCCAAAATGAGAATTGGATTGTGATGATAAGCTGGATAGTATGGCTCTGGGATTTCTTTCTCGCAGGAGTCGAGAAAGGATCTCGGCGAGTTGATAACACTCTTGCTCTTGTAAGTTATGATACTCTATTCCCTCTTGTTTGCTGCAAGATGGTGATTTCGGAAGATGCTAGTCTTCGTTAGGACTAGGCCTTCTCTCTATTACGGCATTCTGCGATTCAGTCCACCGATATGGCCTTTACACATATATCCTTGCATATGTAGTGTAGCTCTTGCTTGCAGTACTTTGGATGAGTACTCACGGTTGCCTTGTTCCCCTTTTTCCTATCTCTACTCGATTGCTGCAATCGACGATGGAGACCGGGATCGAGCGCCACCGCCTCGGCGACTACTACTCGAGGCGCCTACTACTACGTGCAGCCCGGCGGCGACCGGGGAGTGACCTAGGAGGATCCTGCAGGAGGCCTGTCCTCTTCGATCAGATCCCGGTTTGTGCTAGCCATCTTATGGCACCTTGTTTAACTTATGTGCGTACTCAGATATTGTTGCTTCCACGACTTCGTCTATGATCGAGCACTTGTATTCGAGCCCTCGAGGCCACGGCTTGTATTATGTTGCTTGTATGACTTATTTTATTTGTAGAGTTGTGTTGTGATATCTTCCCGTGAGTCCTTGATCTTGATCGTACACATTTGCGTGCATGATTAGTGTCTGATTGAATCGAGGGTGTCACAAGTTGGTATCAGAGCCGACTGCCTGTAGGAATCCCCCTCCCACACTCCTTGGCCGAAGTCGAGTCTAGACATTGCAAAACTTTTACTAACTTGGCTGTGTGCCTTACGGGCCCACGTCGCCATCGGGTGGTATTAGGATCTTTTACTCCTCGACCTTTACTGCGGGGCTCTGAACTCTCTTCTACTCGGGTTAACGATTTTACTAACTATCACTAGGATCCGTGACCGCATTCACCCGAAGATGGATATAGCCTTAGTTGTTTTGGAATTGTATTTGAACAATTTCCACCTGTCATTTGACTCCTTTGAAGCGTCTTTGTTTTCAGATGGAACCCACGAGGCAGGTCGTGCGCCACACGACGGCCATTGGTGCCTCGGGATCACTGCGGTGCTAGCCGAGATGATGACCTATCTGGGTTATCGGCGGCACCCGAGTACACCGTCTATGAGGAGTACCGGGACTACAACCGGGAGCGATGCCGCGCCGCCATCGTCCACCTCTACTCTCGGGAGTATGAGTCCACTCTTGCTGCACACCGCACATGGTGTTGGAGTGACCATCGATATGGCCGTCCACGATCTGCTTATGCTGACCGACACGTCTTCGTGCGAGTATCGAGAGTTGGACACCTCCCCTTCGTGCACATTGCTATTAAGGCGTCGATGTTGGTGAGGAGGTTACTACACCGCTGCCTACACCTTTGTACCAGAGAGCCTTTCCACCATCGTAACTTTGTTACGCATGCGATGGGCTGGATCGAGCTAACCGAGCTCTTCGCCACGAGTTGTACATCACCCGTCGGCACCTCTACCGTGCTCGACGCTGATGCACCCTTTGTCCGTTCGGAGAGTTGCTGCGTTCTGCGATCTACCCCGCCCGGACCGTGATGCCCAGTGGAGTTGGTTGGCGGACGTGGGAGGCTACTCTCCGCGCAGCCCTTTCACGCCACACGGGCGCCGGATTCAGCACACCGAGTATCCGCGGCCCTCGTGTCACCGACGTGGAGGACTATCCTTTGCCGCACTACCAGCTTTCGGGCTACAGCTACCTCCAGCGATACGCGTGGGACTGATGTAGGCTTGCTTGTTAGCATTTGATGTATTCGCCCATGAGCACTGCGTGCCGCCTATGATGTAGTAGTCTATGTCTTGGACTCTATGTATCGAACTCTATGCATGATTCCTTTTGTAAGATATGCCAACTACTATGTAGTTTCCATCATCTGCTTTCATTATCGTGTTTCATCATGAATGATTCTTGTCTCTTGCTTATCTTCTCAAATGCTGAACTACCCCGTTATTTAATAGCGGGATGGTTAGGCCAGCAGGTCGTGGTCGTGGTGACAACCTTCCACCACCTTTGAGTACATGGCTGGTATGATCCAACAGCTCGAGATGAATCGCCAGTTCATGGAGAACATGATGGCTCGTTCCTCGCCCCAATATGAACCAGCACCCAAGCGGAACAACTCTGCAGGAATTCATACGCTGAACCCCAGCGTGTACCGCAGCTCAACTCAGCCATCGGATGTCGATGGTGGCCCGTGACATCACCTATGAGATGGAGTCGCTAATGTACCCCCTGCCAGCTATGTCACCTTTGCTTCCTTCTTCTGAAGGGACCCAGCTCAATGGTGGGACAGCCACCGTCGTACTCTGCCCGGTTGGGACACTCATCACTGGCGGACTTCCAGCTGCCTTCGCGCCGCTTCATTCCTCAAGGGTCATGGACGGAAGAAGCGTGAGTTCCATAACCTCACCCAAGGCAACAAGGCTGTTGAAGCCTATCGTGAGAGTTCTTGGACTTGTCTCGCTATCTGTGAAGAGGATATTGCAACCGATGCACGCAGACAAGAGAAGTTCCGTGGCGGGCTTCAAGGCGACATCAAGCTCGCACTTCTAGTGCACGACTTTGCTGATTTCGCCACCTTGGTGAACAAAGCTATCAATGTCGAAACTGGTCTGCAGGAATACCGAGCTCTAACAGCGCAACCGTGACACCGCTCATCTTGGGCCCGTCCTCATGAAGCGCAAGATATGGATTCCCAATAGCATGTACCAGCCCAATGCATCCGCTTGAAGCGAACTATGCTACACCTCGTGCGCCTACAACTAAGCAGCCAAGCTTCCAGCTCCACCACCCCAAGCTCTGTTCCCTCCCAATAATGGCTTATGCTTCAGTGCGGACAGCGAGGCACCGTGCTAGAGATTGCAACGAGAACTGAATCGGTGGCCCTTCCAAAGACTGGCCGTGGAAACAACCGAACCGCAACAACACCGGCAAGTCTTATGGGAAAGCTCAGGCCAACCACGTTGAACTGAATGAAGCTCAAGACCAGCCTGCTCTCGTGATGGGTACCCTCCTCGTAAATTCAGTACTGCATCATTTTATTCGATTCAGAGCATCACATTCATTCATGTCGAAGATTTTGCATTCATGCATGGCCTTAAAAGCTAAGACATGAATGCTTCACTATTAGTACACACCCCGCGGGCCAATGTCGGACTTCCATGATTTGCAACAGCGTCCCGTTGAAATCGAAGGAATGGAATTCCTTGTCTCTCCTATCGTGCTAAAGTCTTGTAGCATTGACCTCATTTTGGGGATGGATTGGTTGAAAGCGCATCTGGCGACAATCGTTTGCGCCACTAAGACCGTCCATCTGCTGCACCCTTCGATGAAATCGTAGCTACAATGCTAAATGCGGTTCAAAATGCGAGGCAAGGCTCTATGCATTGAATGCATTGAGCGCCGCACCCTCGAGGGAATTGAAAACATTCACGTCTGCTGCGATTTCCAAGGCGTCTTTCTGAAGAACTTCCAGGATTCCCCACGCTAGGGCTGTCGAATTCGTCATCGACTTGAAACCGTGCACCACTCCTATAGCCAAGCGTCCCTACAAGATGCCGCCGCATGAACTCCTTGAGCTAAAGGAGGAAATCGACAAATCTCTTCAAAGTGGTTTCATCCGCCCAAGTTGCTCTCCTTGGGGAGCACCTTCTCTCTTTGTCAAGAAGAAGGATGGGACAAACCGATTGGTTCAAGACTACCGTCCTATAAATCAAGCTACCATTCGAATAAGTATCCTCTTCCTCGGATCAATGATCTTTATGATCAAGCGGCTGGTTCGTCGGTGTTCTCGAAACTTCGACTTGAGGTTGGGTTACCACCAGATCCGTGTTCGTGAGGAGGATATCCCCAAGACCGCATTTGTGACTCGTTATGGTTCATACGAGTACACCGTCATGTCTTCGGCAACCAATGCTCCAGCCACCTTCTCTGCTTTGATGAACTATATATTCATGGATTACCTCGACAAGTTCGTAGTGGTTTATCTGGATGATATCTGATCTATTCCAAGAATGAAGAAGAACATCTTTGAACATCTTAGTCTCGTCTTTGGAAAAGCTACGAGAGCATCAACTCTATGCCAAGTTCTCCAAATGTGAATTCGGCTTCCAAGTAACCTATCTTGGGCATGTCATTTCTAAGGATGGTATTGCCGTCAACCCTGAACGAGTTCAGGCTATTCTCGATTGGACTCCTCCAAGAGCGTTAAGCAAGTCGGAAGTTTTTCGGCCTCGCCGACTATTGCCGTCGATTCGCCGAGAACTTCTCCAAGATTGCCGAGCCTCGACTAATCTATTGCATAAAGGCGTCAAGTTCCAATGGGCGAGATAAGTGTCGGAAAGTTTCCGGGAACTCAAAGACAAGTCGACAAGCGCCCGATGCTAGCTCCTCCCGATACTAAGAAGGACTTCGTCATTTATCGCGACGCTTTCGTCAAGGATTAGGCGGTGTCCTAATGCAAGAGCGCAAAGTGGTTGCTTATGCCTCTCGACAGTTCGCCCTCACGAGGAGAACTACCCAGTTCACGACCTCGAACTTCTGCTGTCATTCATGCGCTAAGCGGTGGCGACATTACCTTCTCGTGTCGTTGCGAGATCTACACCGACCACCAAAGTCTGAAGTATCTGTTTACTCAGCCGGACCTGAACCTCCGTCGGCAGAGATGGATGGAGACTGCTGCAGACTTTGATTTGGGAATTTCCTATCGCCTGAGCAAGGCTAATGTAATGGCTGATGCCTTGAGCCGCAAGTCTTCTGCAACCACCTTGAGTTCACAAAGTTCAGCCCTCACTTGTTGAAGAATTCAGCAGCTGAACCTCCATATTGTTCCTCGATTGCACTCGCTCCCCCCTCCGGAGTTCCGCAAGATGAATCTCCGTGTTGTTCCCGAGGATCCCTCTTTACCTGGCTGTTGAACCCGATCTCTTGGGCACCATAAAGACAATGCAGGATCGACTCGAGGTCTACAAGCTTAAACAAGGCGTCGGAAAGGAAATCCCTCATCCTTCACTATTGTCGATGATGGCGCCTTGTACTTCAAAGGCCGCCTAGTGGTGCCTTGCAAGAAGGACAACCTGGATATGACTCGAGAAGGTTATGCAAGAAGCTCATGATCGCCTCTATGTATCCACCACGGCAGTACCAAGATGTATCAAGACATTCGCCGAGATTACGGTGGTCTAATATGAAGCGGGACATTGCTCGATATGTTTACGAATGTGGCGTATGCCGTCGTATCAAAGCAGAACATCAAAGGCCTCTTTGGAACTCTGCAACCTATCTCTATGCCCGAATGGAAATGGGACCATGTTGAAATGGACTTCGTCCTTTGGATTTCCCAAATCGCAGAAAGGTAATGATGCTATTCTCGGTCGTCATTGACCGGCTTTCTAAAGTTGCACATTTACGGCGGTCAAAAAGCGATCTTCGCTAGCCACTTGCAACGCTCTATATGTCGAGAATTGTTTCACTTCACGGTATTCCACTGGTTATCAGTTCGGACCGTGGCAGCTTATTCACTTCAAGATTTTGGGCAAGTTTCCAAGAAGCTATGGGGACTCATTTATCTTTCAGTACTGCTTTTCATCCGCAGTCTCAAGGGCAAGTTGAACGTGTCAACCAAATTCTCGAAGACATGCTTCGAGCTTGTGTCGTCTCTTTCGGCAAGAAATGGGAGGAATCTCTCCCGTATGCTGAGTTCTCTTATAATAATAGCTTTCAAGCTAGTCTGAAGATGGCCCCTTTGAAGTGTTATATGGACGAAAGTGCGAACCCTCTCGAACTGGTCGAAGCTGGGGCGTCCACTCTTCGTCCGGATATTATCCAACATGCCGAAGAACAAGTCCGCATTATTCGCGAGAATCTCAAGACTGGCTCAGTCGCGTCAAAAGAGTAATTATGACCGTCATCACAAGGACATGGTCTATCAACCTGGCGAAAAGGCCTATCTTCGCGTTACACCAATGAAGGGTGCTCACCGCTTCGGAATCAAGGGCAAGCTAGCTCCTCGCTATATTGGCCCTTTCACTATTCTCGAAAGGCGTGGAAAAGTGGCTTATCAAGCTGGAGCTTCCGTCGAACCTTTCTCGGAGTTCACGATGTGTTCCACGTGTCCCAACTCCGACGCCGCTTCAAGGACCCAATCCGAGCGGTGGACCATGAAGTGCTCGAATTGCAACAGGACCTCTCCTATAAAGAGCATCCGGTCCGCATTCTCGACCAAAGCTGAGCGCCGCACGCGTCGAAGGCGATCAAATTCCTCAAGGTCCGATGGTGAATCACTCGAAGATGAAGCCACACAGGAGCGAGGATCGTCTCTGAGATGAATATCCGCACTCTTTCCTTCTACCTCCTAAATCTCGGGGACGAGATTTCTTGTAATGGAGGAGATTTGTAACGCCGGATGGTTTGCAGCAATAAACCTAAGTTTCTAATCGTGGTTTGAAGCTGTCAAAAAATTTAATAAAAAATAAAAGGAATAAACACAGGAGGATAAACACCCCACCGCCCAACCAGCCGCCCCCCCCTCCCATTTCCCCTTGGCCCATCTCTTCCCCCCTCGGGCCAGCCCCTTTGGGCCACCAGGCTGCCCAGTGGCCACCCTCTCCCTTATCCCCAGAAAACCCTAGCCCCAGCGCTCCCACTCTCCCCTCCCCGTCGCCCCCCACCCCTCGTCCCGATCAATCGGGATCGGGTCGATCGCCACCGAACCCGCCTCCCAGCGACCCACCCCCCCCGCCGCCGTTCCCCCCCGCCGCCCCCGCCGCCTCGCTCCTCCTCCTCCTCCACCGCCCGGGGCGCCGCCCTCTCCTCCGGCCCCACCGAGGCGAGCGGACCTCGGCTGACGCCTCGCCCACCTCGCCCGGCGTGCCTCCCCCCCCTCCGGATGCCCAGAGCTCCCCTCGCCAGACGCCTTGAGACCAAAACCCTCCCGTGAGCTCGACCTCCTCTCTCCCTCCCTCGTCGGCGTCCGGCTCGGCCGTGCCGCCTTGGCGACGTCCCCCCCTCCCTCCGCTCCTCCGGTCCCCTCCGGCCGCCCGGCCCGAGCTCCGACCCCGACCCCTCGACCCTCTCCCTTTCCCCATGACCCCCTGCGCCCGCCTCATGGTGACCACTTGCCCCCAGGCCGTCGCGCTTCGCCCCCACCTTGCCCGCTTCCCCCTCTCGGTCCCTCGGTTCCCCGATCCCCCCTTCGCCCTGGCCCCAGGCTGGCCCGCCATCGCCCCCCCTCACCGGCGTCACTGCCTTGCATGGCCAGGTGCCGTGGCATCGGCCACTTTGTCGCCATAGCACGCCATCGCGCCTGTCGCCCGCCGCCCGACCGGGCAGGTCGCGCCGGTCAGGCCGCAACCGCACCCCCATGGCGCCTGCGCCGTTAGGCCCGTGTCGTGACTAGGGGCCCCACCCCTATAAGCGTTTAGAAATGTTTTAATTAACAGAAACGAAAAATGAATTAAAAAGTAATTAAAATAATTAACTAAATAATTAATTAATTAATTAATTGGGTAATTAATTAAACTAATTAATTCTGGATTAGTTAAACCTAATCATTAGCTAATTAATTGGGTAATTAATTAAACTAATTAATCCTGGATTAATTAATACTAATCATTAGTTAACTTAATTAACTAAGTTTAATTAAACTGATTAGGTTAATTAAGTTATTAGTGTATGACATGTGGGACCCACCTGGCAGGGTTGACTTAGTCAACCCTGTTGGCTGATGACGTCAGCATGTCCTCATGCTGATGTCATAAATGTTTTTTCGAAATTAATTAATTAATTAATTAAAATTCCAGAGATTAATAAAACCTTTTATAATTCATAACTTTTAATCCGTGTCGGATTAAAATGTTTTCAACATGAAAGTTGCTCGTAACAGCGAGGCGATTCCGGATCGCGATTCGTTCGTCCACCGCACGTCTCTAACCTATCGAACCTGCAAACTTTCTCCTCGGTTCATCATCGGCAGACGTCCGGGCAGGATAACTTCCGGATGCTTCCCCTAAACCGGTACCCTCTTACCACGTTAGAACACGCCTAGCTTCGCTTCTTGGCATGTCATGCATCGTTATGCATCTGTTATCGTGTATTCATTGTTTCTTCCCCTCTTCTCTTGGTGAACTACGAGACCGAGCCATTTGCGGTGGCGGTTCGACTACTGATCTTGTGATCACTCTCTCTTGCGAGCAACCGGGCAAGCCCCCTTTGATCATCCCGATATCGCCCATTCCATTCTCTTATTGCTTGCACTAGATTTTGCTATCGTTATTGTTGCTCCTATTACATTGCATAGCCTGTTTATTGTAACCTGCTATTGTTACCTACACCTTATCCTAAACTGCTTAGTATAGGTTGGTTAGAGACCCATCGGTGACCCCACCTTGTCCTTGTTGCCTCGCTTCATCATTGAAGACCCGATCAGCGGGATCGAAGACCAGGCCCGACACGCACATCACTTCCCTTAGTTGCTCGACACTACTAGGTTACTATCGAGTACCGAGGGTGAAACCTCTACAAACACCTCGATATTAACCTGTAGTATAGCTAATCGGTTGTGGTCATCGAGGTGATTTCCTCCTTAACCACTTCGATCGACTGTCGTGCAACCCCTCAAGTGTGGACCTCGGTGAATCCTCTTATGTTCACCTTGGCGACTACATTGAGTGGGATACACGGGGTGATTCCTCGTGTTTTCCCTTGATGTTTGGACTCACGATTACTTGGACTGTTACCATCTTGTTACTTGGAAAGGCGAAGTCGACCACGAGGGGTACCAGCGTGCTTAATGCGAGTGATGTGGAGCGGGTTGACTGGAGGGTGCCGCGAGATAATTACGAGGCGTGGCGGGCATTCTAGCCCTTGCCGCAAGTCCTCGAGGCGGGCAGCGGGTCACATCTTCGTGAGTTACGCTTGTTACAGCGCGTTCCTAATCCACTACGATTTGGATATTTGATCCGAGGGCCTCGCCCGATAGCGCTAACCATCCGTGGGCTAAGTATGGGCGTTCTGCGTCGTATACATCAGCCGAAGCTTATTAGACGTCGGCGTCGGGCGGGCGTGGCCGGATTGGGCTGGAACGCTGTTAGGCTAGGTGCGCTTCCGCCGCCCTCATAGCGTCTTGAGTTCGGGAGATGGCCCATGACCCAGGGGGCATAGGTTTAGTCCGGCGTCTGGCCTCTCTATTAAGCCTAGGTCGGGTTGCGCGTATTGTTTGACCGAGGCGGGCATGACCACGGAAAGTGTGTCCGGCGAAGTTAAGCGGCGTGGTGGGTAAGTTGGTGCACCCTGCGGTGAAAACTTCTATCGATAGCCTGTCCTCTGATAGCGGACACTTGGAGTTGTATCCCGATCGATACAACTAGAACTGGTTACTTGAGATGAGAATTGGATTGTGATGATAAGCTGGATAGTATGGCTCGGGATTTCTTTCTCGCAGGAGTCGAGAAAGGATCTCGGCGAGGTTGATAACACTCTGCTACTTGTAAGTTATGATACTCTATTCCCTCTTGTTTGCTGCAAGATGGTGATTTCGGAAGATGCTAGTCTTCGTTAGGACTAGGCCTTCTCTCTATTCGGCATTCTGCAGTTCGGTCCTTGATATGGCCTTTACACATATATCCTTGCATATGTAGTGTAGCTCCTTGCTTGCAGTACTTTGGATGAGTACTCACGGTTGCCTTGTTCCCCTTTTCCTATCTCTACTCGATTGCTGCAATCGACGATGGAGACCAGGATCCGACGCCACCGCCTCGGCGACTACTACTGGAGGCGCCTACTACTACGTGCAGCCCGGCGGCGACCGGGGAGTGACCTAGGAGGATCGAGGCAGGAGGCCTGTCCTCTTCGATCTGTATCCCAGTTTGTGCTAGCCATCTTATGGCACCTTGTTTAACTTATGTCGTACTCAGATATTGTTGCTTCGGCTGACTCGTCTATGATCGAGCACTTGTATTCGAGCCCTCGAGGCCCCTGGCTTGTATTATGTTGCTTGTATGACTTATTTTATTTGTAGAGTTGTGTTGTGATATCTTCCCGTGAGTCCTTGATCTTGATCGTACACATTTGCGTGCATGATTAGTGTACGATTGAATCGAGGGTGTCACAGGAAAGTGGCGAGAGCGTGTGTGAAGAAGTACACCCCTGCAGGGTTAACATCATCTATTCGAATAGCCGTTGTCCGTGGTAAAGGACTTCTGGGTTGCTTGTACAGTTCATAGACACGTGAAAGTGGATACTCTAAAATACGCAAGATAAGCGTGAGTGCTATGGATGGCGTTCTCGTAGGGGGAGGGAAGCGGATCCATAGTGGTGTATTGATATGGTGAATATGTGGACTCGTGTGCGCCAACTCAAAGAGTTACTTGCAGTCATAGTTCAGGTTAGCCACTGAGTCAAAGCTGTCTTGCTGCAGTTAAGCTCCACCACCCCTTTGTTGATACCGATGCATATGTAGATAGTTCTGATGTAAGTCTTGCTGGGTACATTTGTACTCACGTTTGCTTATTTTATGTTTTGCAGAGAGACTTCAGTCTCGCTAGTAGTTCCGCGTGGACTTCGACGTTTAGCTTGTTACCTCAGCTACGATCTTGTACCCTTGGGAGGCTCTTGTAGATAGTCAGGCTTCTCAGCCTTCTTCATTTGTAGGTGTCTGTACTCAGACAAGTTAAGCTTCCGCATGTGCTTGTTGCTTGTATGCTCTGTATGTTGGGTCATGAGATCCATGTTTGTAATACTTGGCTCCTCGGAGCCTAATGAATAAATACTTTGAGTCGTAGAGTTTTGTTGTGATGCCATATTGTATTTACACATATCAGGCATATTGTGTGTATGATTGAAATGCTTGGTATGTGTGGGATCCGACAACCTAGTTGTCCATCCTTGGTAGCCTCTCTTATGGGGAAATGTAGTGCGGTGCTTCTCTTTGAGCCATGGTGATCTGCTACAACCGGTTTACGGAGTCACGCTAGCCCAAAGACTGCTGCTCCGGAACACTTAGACTAGCCGGCATGTGATTCACATCATTCCTGTGTCTATCCCTTCGGGGAAATGTCACGCGGTGACTTCCGGAGTCCTGCTAGCCTGCTACAGCCCGGGTTCCCGGAGTCCTGTCAGCCCAGTTGCTACAACCCGCATTCACACGCTGATGACCGACATGCTCAATGTTGTTTCATGTATGCCTATCCCCGTTAGCTAGTGCAACTTTGGGTTCACGACTAGTCATGTCAGCCCGGGTTCTCTGTCATATGGATGCTAGCGACACTATCATATACGCGAGCCAAAAGGCGCAAACGGTCCCGGGCCAGGTAAGGCGCCGCCCGTGGGAATACCATGCGTGAGGTCGCAAAGTGATATGAGGTGTTACATGCTATTCCCTCCATTCTGAATTACTTGTCTTGGATTTGTCTTGATACGGATGTATCTAGACTCATTTTAGTGCTAGATACATCCGTATCTAGACAAATCGAAGACAAGTAATTTGGAACGGAGGGAGTAGATCGGTGTGACTTAGAATCGGGGTCCTGACATACATATACCTCGCCGAGTGGCTTGAGGCTACCCATTCTCGGGATCCAGGAGTCATGGTGAACATTAATTCTGCTCCCTTCACCTATCCTCCAAATGGTTCCCTCTCGAAGCAAATATCTCCCATGAATAATACTCATGAAAGTAAATGAGGCGTTGCTTGGGCATGTTGCATTCATAATGGACCCTTCTTTAAAATATCGTGCTTTCAACACACGCACACACAAAGATGATGGGTTCTGCAGAATCCTCCAAGCTTGTTTGGCAAGCAAGGCTTGGTTACAAACTTGATAGTTGCGGAAGCCCATACCACCTTCACGTTTTGTGGTGCACATCTTATCCCAAGCAATCCAGTGAACCTTTTTTATCACCACGTGCTGAACCCCACCAGAAGTTCAAAGAGATCGAAGTCAGTTTTCGGCATGTTTTCTTTGGGAGTTGAAAAAAGCTCATGGGATACATCGGGGTAGACTGGAGCCAAGACTTAACAAGCACCTCTCTAGCAGCCTTTGAAAGCCCTTACCCCTTCCATCCTGTTATATTGCCTTTAGATGCTTCCTTCACATTTTTGAACGATCCATCTTTTGCTCTTCCCACCACCGTTGGCAGGCCTAGGTAGCATTCGATCAGAGCCTCAGATTGCACACCGATGGCAGTCTTCAAAACCTCCTTGGCATTGTCCTGGCAACCCTTTCCAAAGAAGATCAATGACTTGTTTAAATTTACCTTCTACCCATAAGCTTCTTCATACAAAGTTAGAATATTTTTGAGCTCTCCAAAGCTGCTCTGAGAGGCCTCGAGGAACACAATACTGTTGGGGAACGCAGTAATTTCAAAAAAAATTCCTACGATCATGCAAGATCTATCTAGGGGATGCATAGCAACGAGAGGGGAGAGTGTGTCCACGTACCCTCGTAGACCGAAAGCGGAAGTGTTTAGTAACGCGGTCGATGTAGTCGAACTTCTTCACGATCCAACCGATCCAAGTACCGAATGTACGGCACCTCTGTGTTCAACACACGTTTAGCTCGATGACGTCCCTCGTGCTCTTGATCTAATTGAGGACGAGGGTGAGTTCCGTCAGCACGATGGCGTGGCGACGGTGATGATGAAGTTACCGGTGCAGGGCTTTGCCTAAGCACTACAACGATATGATCGAGGTGTGTAACTGTGGAGGGGGGCACCGCACACGGCTAAAAGATCAACTTATGTGTTCTAGGGTGCCCCCCTGCCCCCATATATAAAGGAGGGAGGGGGAGGCCGGCCGGCGAGGCTAGGGCGCGCTGGGAGAAGGGGAATCCTACTAGGACTCCAACTCCTAGTAGGTTTCCACCTAAAGGAGAAGAGGGAAGGAAGGGAGAGGGGTGCCGCGCCCCCAACCCCTTGTCCAATTCGGACTGGGCTTGGGAGGGCGCGCGCCACCTCCTGGCTGCCACCTCTCCTTCCCACTAAGGCCCACTAAGGCCCATCAACTCCCCGGGGGGTTCCGATAACCTCCCGGTACTCCGGAAACTACCCGAACTTCTCCGGAACCATTCCGATGTCCGAATATAGCCTTCCAATATACCAATCTTTATGTCTCGACCATTTCGAGGCTCCTCGTCATGTACGTGATCTCATCCGGGACTCCAAACAAATTTCGGTTCATCAAATCACATAACTCATAATACAAATCGTCATTGAACGTTAAGCGTGTGGACCCTACGAGTTCGAGAACTATGTAGACATGACCGAGACACATCTCTGGTCAATAACCAATAGCGGAACCTGGATGCTCATATTGGCTCCTACGTATTCTACGAAGATCTTTATCGGTCAAACCGCATAAAAACATATGTTGTTCCCTTTGTCATCGGTATGTTACTTGCCCGAGATTCAATCATCGGTATCATCATACCTAGTTCAATCTCGTTACCGGCAAGTCTCTTTACTCGTTCCGTAATACTTCATCCTGCAACTAAATCATTAGTCACATTGCTTGCAAGGCTTATAGTGATGAGCATTACCGAGAGGGCCCAGAGATACCTCTCCGAAACACGGAGTGACAAATCCTAATCTCGATCTGTGCCAACCCAACAAATACCTTCAGAGACACTTGTAGAGCATATTTATAATCACCCATTTACGTTGTGACGTTTGATAGCACGCAAAGTGTTCCTCCGGTATTCAGGAGTTGCATAATCTCATAGTCTGAGGAACATGTATAAGTCATGAAGAAAGTAGTAGCAATGAAACTGTGACGATCATAATGCTAAGCTAATGAATGGGTCTTGTCCATCACATCATTCCCCTAATGATGTGATCCCGTTCATCAAATGAAAACACATGTCTATGGTTAGGACACATAACCATCTTTGATAAACGAGCTAGTCAAGTAGAGGCATACTAGGGACACTTATGTTTTGTCTATGTATTCACACATGTACTAAGTTTCCGGTTAATACAATTCTAGCATGAATAATAAACATTTATCATCAAATAAGGAAATAAATAATAACTTTATTATTGCCTCTAGGGCATATTTTCTTCAGTCTCCCACTTGCACTAGAGTTAGTAATCTAGATTACAAAGTAATGATTCTAACACCCATGGAGTTTTGGTGTTGATCATGTTTTGCTCGTGGAAGAGGCTTAGTCAACGGGGCTGCAACATTCAGATCCGTATGTATCTTGCAAATCTCTATGTCCCCTTCCGGCACTTGATGACGGATGGAATTGGAGCATCTCTTGATGTGCTTGGTTCTCTTGTGAAATCTGGATTCCTTTGCCAAGGCAATTACACCAGTATTGTCACAAAAGATTTTCATTGGACCCGATGCACTAGGTATGACACCTAGATCGAATATGAACTCCTTCATCCAAACTCCTTCATTTGCTTCTTCCGAAGTAGCTATGTACTCCGCTTCACACGTAGATCCTGCCATGACGCTTTGCTTGGAACTGCACCAACTGACAGCTCCACCATTCAATAAAAATACGTATCCGGATTGTGACTTAGAGTCATCTGGATCAGTGTCAAAGCTTGCATCGATGTAACCGTTTACGATGAGCTCTTTGTCACCTCCATAAACGAGAAACATATCCTTAGTCCTTTTTAGGTATTTCAGGATGTTCTTGACCGCTGTCCAGTGCTCCACTCCGGGATTACTTTGGTACCTCCCTGCTATACTTATAGCAAGGCACACATCAGGTCAGGTACACAGCATTGCATACATGATAGAACCTATGGCTGAAGCATAGGGAATGACTTTCATTTTCTCTCTATCTTCTGCAGTGGTCGGGCATTGAGTCTGACTCAATTTCACACCTTGTAACACATGCAAGAACCCTTTCTTTGACTAATCCATTTTGAACTTCTTCAAAACTTTATAAAGGTATGTGCTTTGTGAAAGTCCAATTAAGCGCCTTGATCTATCTTTATAGATCTTGATGCCCAATATGTAAGCAGCTTCACCGAGGTCTTTCATAGAAAAACTCTTATTCCAGTATCTTTTTATGCTATCCAGAAATTCTATATCATTTCCAATCAACAATATGTCATCCACATATAATATTAGAAATGCTACAGGCTCCCACTCACTTTCTTGTAAATACAGGCTTCTCCAAAAGTTTGTATAAAACCATATGCTTTGATCACAGTATCAAAATGTTTATTCCAACTCCGAGAGGCTTGCACCAGTACATAAATGGATCGATGGAGCTTGCACACTTTGTTAGCACCCTTTGGATGGACAAAACCTTCTGGTTACATCATATACAACTCTTCTTCCAGAAATCCATTCAGGAATGCAGTTTTGACGTCCATTTGCCAAATTTCATAATCATAAAATGCGACAACTACTAACATGATTCGGACAGACTTAAGCATCGCTACGGGTGAGAAAGTCTCATCATAGTCAACTCCTTGAACTTATCGAAAACCTTTTGCAACAAGTCGAGCTTTGTAGACAGTAACATTTCTGTCAGCGTCAGTCTTCTTCTTGAAGATCCATTTATATTCTATGGCTTGCCGATCATCGGGCAATTCCACCAAAGTCCACACTTTGTTCTCATACATGGATCCCATCTCAGATTTTATGGCCTCAAGCCATTTTGCGGAATCTAGGCTCATCATCGTTTGCTCATAGTTCGTAGGTTCACCATGGTCTAGTAACATGACTTCCAGAATAGGACTACCGTACCACTTTGGTGCGGACCGTACTCTGGAAGACCTACAAGGTTCTGTAGTAACTTGATCTGAAGTTTGATGATCATCATCATTAGCTTCCTCACTAATTGGTGTAGGAATCACTGGAACTGATTTCTGTGATAAACTACTTTCCAATTCGGGAGAAGGTACAATTACCTCATCAAGTTCTACTTTCCTCCCACTCACTTCTTTTGAGAGAAACTCCTTCTCTAGAAAGGGTCCTTTCTTAGCAACGAATATCTTGCCTTCGGATCTGTGATAGAAGGAGTACCCAACAGTCTCCTTTGGGTATCCTATGAAGACACATTTCTCCGATTCACATAAGCATCGTAGCCCCAAACTTTAAGAAACGACAACTTGGGTTTCTTGCCAAACCACAGTTCATATGGTGTCGTCTCAACGGATTTGGATGGTGCCCTATTTAACGTGAATGCAGCCGTCTCTAAAGCATAACCTCAAAACGATAGCGGTAAATCGGTAAGAGACATCATAGATCGCACCATATCCAATAAAGTACGGTTAGGATGTTCGGACACACCATTTTGCTGTGGTGTTCCAGGTGGCGTAAGTTGTGAAGCTATTCCACATTGTTTCAAATGAAGACCAAACTCATAACTCAAATATTCACCTCCACGATCAGATCGTAGAAATTTTATTTTCTTGTTACTATGATTTTCCACTTCACTCTGAAATTCTTTGAACTTTTCAAATGTTTCAGACTTATGCTTCATTAAGTAGATATAACCATATATGCTCAAATCATCTGTGAAGGTAAGAAAATAACGATACCAGCCACGAGCCTCAACACTCACTGGACCACATACATCGGTATGTATTATTTCCAATAAGTTAGTAGCTCGTTCCATTGTTCCGAAGAACGGAGTTTTAGTCATCTTGCCCATGAGGCACGGTTCGCAAGCACCAAGTGATTCATAATCAAGTGATTCCAAAAGTACATCAGCATGGAGTTTCTTCATGTGCTTTATACCGATATGACCTAAACAGCAGTGCCACAAATAAGTTGCACTATCATTGTCAACTTTGCATCTTTTGGCTTCAATATTATGAACATGTGTATCATCATGATCGAGATTCAACAAAAATAGACCACTTAGCAAGGGTGCATGACCATAAAAGATATTACTCATATAAATAGAACAACCATTATTCTCTGATTTAAATGAATAACCTTCTCGCATCAAAAAAGATCCAGATATAATGTTCATGCTCAACGCTGGCACCAAATAACAATTATTCAGGTCTAAAACTAACCCGGAAGGTAGATGTAGAGGTAGCGTGCCGACGGCGATCACATCGACCTTGGAACCATTTCCGACGCGCATCATCACCTCGTCCTTAGCCAATCTTCGTTTAATCCGTAGCCCCTGTTTCAATTTGCAAATATGAGCAACAGAACCAGTATCAAATACCCAGGCGCTACTACGAGCATTAGTAAGGTACACATCAATAACATGTATATAAAATATACCTTTCACTTTGCCATCCTTCTTATCCACCAAATACTTGGGGCAGTTCCGCTTCCAGTGACCAGTCCCTTTGCAGTAGAAGCACTCAGTTTCAGGCTTAGGTCCACACTTGGGTTTCTTCTCTTGAGCAGCAACTTTCTTGCCGTTCTTCTTGAAGTTCCCCTTCTTCCCTTTACCCTTTTTCTTGAAACTAGTGGTCTTGTTGACCATCAAATACTTGATGCTCCTTTTTTATTTCTACCTCCACATCTTTTAGCATTGCGAAGAGCTCGGGAATTGTCTTGTTCATCCCTTGCATATTATAGTTCATCACGAAGCCTTTATAGCTTGGTGGCAGTGATTGAAGAACTCTGTCAATGACACTATCATCAGGAAGATTAACTCCCAGCCGAGTCAAGTGGTTATGATACCCAGACATTCTGAGTATGTGTTCACTGACAGAAATATTCCCCTCCATTTTGCAGCTATAAAACTTGTTGGAGACTTTATATCTCTCAACTCGGGCATTTGCTTGAAATATTAACTTCAACTCTTGGAACATCTCATATGCTCCATAACGTTCAAAACGTCTTTGAAGTCCCGATTCTAAGCCGTAAAGCATGGCACACTAAACTATCGATTAGTCATCAGCTTTGCTCTACCAGACGTTGTTAACATCATCGATGGCGTCTGCGATGGGCCTAGCACCTAGCGGTGCTTCGGGGCGTAATTCTTACGTGCGCAATGAGGATAATCCTCAAATTACGGACCCAGTCCGTGTAGTTGCTACCATCATCTTTCAACTTAGCTTTCTCTAGGAACGCATTAAAATTCAAAGGAACGGTAGCACGGGCCATTGATCTACAATAACATAGACATGCAAAATAACGATCAGGACTAAGTTCATGATAAATTAATGTTCAATTGGTCATATTATTTAAGAACTCCCACTTAGATAGACATCCCTCTAGTCATCTAAATGATCACGTGATCCAAATCAACAAAACCATGTCCGATCATAACGTGAGATGGAGTAGTTTTCAATGGTGAACATCACTATGTTGATCATATCTACTATATGATTCACGTTCGACCTTTCGATCTCCGTGTTCCGAGGCCATATCTGCATATGCTAGGCTCGTCAAATTTAACCCAAGTATTCTGCGTGTGCAAAACTGGCTTGCACCCATTGTATGTGAATGTTGAGCTTATCACACCCGATCATCACGTGGTGTCTCGGCGTGACGAACTGTAGCAACGGTGCATACTCAGGGAGAACACTTACACCTTGAAATTTAGTGAGAGATCATCTTATAATGCTACCACTGTACTAAGCAAAATAAGACGCATAGAAGATAAACATCACATGCAATCAAATAAGTGATATGATATGGTCATCATCCTCTTGTGCCTTCGATCTCCATCTCCAAAGCACCGTCATGATCACCATCATCACTGGCTTGACACCTTGATCTCCATCGAAGCATCATTGTCGTCTCGCCAAGTATTGCTTCTATGACTATCGCTACCGCTTAGTGATAAAGTAAAGCAATTACATGGCAATTTCATTTCATATATTTAAGCGACAACCATATGGCTCCTGCCAGTTGCCGATAACTGTTACAAAACATGATCATCTCATACAACAATTTATATATCATCACGTCTTGACCATATCACATCACAGCAAGCCCTGCAAAAACAAGTTAGACGTCCTCTACTTTGTTGTTGCAAGTTTTACGTGGCTTCTACGGGCTTCTAGCAAGAACCGTTCTTACCTACGTATCAAAACCACAACGATTTTTCGTCAAGTGTGCTATTTTAACCTTCAACAAGGACCAGGCGGAGTCAAACTCGATTCAACTAAAGTTGGAGAAACAGACACCCGCTAGCCACCTGTGTGCGAAGCACGTCAGTAGAACCAGTCTCATGAACGCGGTCATGTAATGTCGGTCCGGGCCGCTTCTTCCAACAATACCGCCGAATCAAAGTAAGACGTTGATGGTAAGCAGTATGACTATTATCGCCCACAACTCTTTGTGTTCTACTCGTGCATATAACATCTATGCATAGACCTGGCTCGGATGCCACTGTTGGGGAACGCAGTAATTTCAAAAAAATTCCTACGATCATGCAAGATCTATCTAGGAGATGCATAGCAATGAGAGGGGAGAGTGTGTCCACGTACCCTCGTAGACCGAAAGCGGAAGCGTTTAGTAACGCGGTTGATGTAGTCGAACTTCTTCACGATCCAACCGATCCAAGTACCGAACGTACGGCACCTCCGCATTCAGCACACGTTCAGCTCGATGACGTCCCTCGTGCTCTTGATCCAGTTGAGGACGAGGGTGAGTTCCGTCAGCACGACGGCATGGAGACGGTGATGATGAAGTTACCGGCACAGGGCTTCGCCTAGGCACTACGAAGATATGACCGAGGTGTGTAATTCTGGAAGGGGGCACCGCACACGACTAAAAGATCAACTTGTGTGTTCTAGGGTGCCCCCTGCCCCCGTATGTAAAGGAGGGAGGGGGAAGCCGGCCGACCAGGCTAGGGCGCGCCGGGAGAAGGGGAATCCTACTAGGGCTCCAAGTCCTAGTAGGTTTCCACCTAAAGGAGAAGAGGGAAGGAAGGGAGAGGGGGGCTGAAAGGACATGCGGTGCCCCCATGTGTGGTTTTGGTAATTGATGACATTCTCTATGGACTAATGGTTGCATTGAGTTATATTTGAAGGATTTGTCCATAGGCATTTCTTGAAGTCCATGTGTTGGTTTCAAGGAGTTTATGTGTTGACCAAGGTGCTATTAAGGAATTATCCAAAGATTGGTCATGTGAGTGTTGAGCTTATTGCAAGCATGTCTTGAAGAAGAAGATTGTGTGATCATTCATGTTTACCTTCAAGACATCATCCAAGCGAAGAGAGTTGGAAAGATTCAAGGTTGATCAAGACTAAGTCAAGAGTGAATCAAGTTGATCAACTCACAAAGCGTAGAAGATGTACCGAGAGGGATCAAGTGATCCCATGGTATGGTAAGCATTGTCCATTACGCTTTGTGTGCTAACCCATGGTCTTCGTGAGAGTTCTTTGTGGGGTTAGGTTGCGGTGTGCAAGTTCAAGTGATGCATCACGAAGAGATCAAGTGCTTGAAGCTTGCCGTCTATTTGGTGACAATGGACTTGTGAAGATGTGCGGAAGAGTGGCTCACCCATAGTGGAGTATGGGGGAGCAATCAACTAGTCTTCTTCGAGCCAACACAATCAAGAAAGGTGGTCCCACTTGAGGGAGTCAAGATCGTCATCATCTAGCTCAAGTGGACCATGTGCAAGGCAAAGGTTTGCCCTTGATAGGTTTTCTATTTTACCGGTCTCATGGTAGTTGTGGAAGACCGGGTTATAGGATCGATAGCCGTACTATCAAGGGGGCTCTCAAGTGAGTAGCTTGATCGTATCGTTAAATCGAGAGCTCAAACCATTGCATCCTTGCATCATGTTTCTTGGTTCTTGTTTGGTTCTTCTCCTTGTGAGATTTGGAGCTTATGGTCATTTGTATGACAAGCTCGAGTTCATCGAAAACGGAGTTCTCATGCATCTTCTATGATGTTTTCGATGTTGGAGGGTATGTCGGTTCTTCTCGGTTGGAGGTTTCACTCCTTTGTTTGCTAAGCATACCTCCCCTGCCTCTTCTTACTCGCTGTTTTGATGCTACTCGTCGTCTTGTTTCAAACAAGCTTGAGTTTGCTCAATTCGGAGCTCATATGAAGAAGTTATGGCAGTTCTGGTTTCCTGGAGTATTCTTTGTCTTATGTTTGGTGCCAGCGGTAGTACCGTGACCCTCAGCGGTAGTACCGCCTAAGCTCCTCAGCGGTAGTACCGCTCTCCGAACGGTAGTACCGCTTGGGAGTTTCGGCCGTAGTACCGCTGTGCGTCTGGGCTACTTCCGCCTCGATTCTCGAACGTGTTTTCTCGTGTCGGGTTTTGCGGCACTAGGCGGCAGAGAAGCGGTAGTACCGCTCTGGCGGTAGTGCCGCTCTACTCCATGATAGTACCGCTCTGTGGCTGATGGCCTGCCTCTCTCTTTACGCAGTAGTACCGCTAGGTAGGGAGGCGGTAGTACCGCCCTCAGTGATAATACCGCCCTTCCTTAGCGGTAGTACCGCTCTGTCTTGAGGCTGTTCGGTGGGGTAACGGTTGGATTTTCCCCTCCTATAAAAGGGGTCTTCTTCCCCATTGAACCTTATCTTTCGAGCTCGTGTTCTTCCCCATTGTTGACCTTCTCCGAGCTTGCTATCTCTCAATCCCTCCATGGATTCTTGCTAGTTTTGGGGGAAAGAGAGGAGATCTAGATCCACATTTCCACCAATCACTTTCTCCTCTATGTGAGGGGAACCCCTTGGATCTAGTTCTTGGAGTTCTTGGTGTTCTCCATCTTGTTCTTCCTCTCATTTTCTTCCCTAGCATTAGTTGCTTTGGTGGGATTTGAGAGAGAAGGACTTGGCACTCCGTGTGCCCTTGCCATTACATTTGGTGCATCGGTTTGAGTTCTCCACGGTGATACGTGGAAGTTACAAGTTGAGAAGCTTATTACTCTTGGGTGCTTGGTGCCCTTGAGCTTGTTCCTCTTGGGTGCTTGGGCGCCCTAGGCAGTTAGTAGTGTTAGAGCTCAATCATTGTGGTGTAAAGCTCGGGCAAGCTTCGGGTCTCAATTAGGTTGTGGAGATCGCCTTGAGCAATTTGACGGGTTCAGTGACCGCCCCAAGGGTTGCCAAAGTGTCTGGGTTCGGTGACCGCCCCAAGGGTTGCCATTTATGCGGGTTCGGTGACCGCCCTCAAGGGTCCCTTAGTGGAATCACGGCATCTTGCATCGTCTTGGCGTGAGGAGATTCTGTGGCCCTAGTGGCTTCTTGGGGAGCATTGTGCCTCCACACGCTCCAAGCGGAGATTAGCATCCGCAAGGGTGTGAACTTGGGATACATCGTCGTCTCCGCGTGCCTCGGTTATCTCTTACCGAGCCCTTTACTTATGCACTTTACTTTGTGATAGCCATATTGTTCTTTGTCATATATCTTGCTATCACTTAGTTGCTTCTTGCTTAGCATAAGTTGTTGGTGCACATAGGTGAGCCTAGTTGTTGTAGGTTTTGTGCTTGACAAATTAACCGTTAGGTTTATTCCGCATTTGTTCAAGCCTAAACCGTAATTATTTTAAAGCGCCTATTCACCCCCCGCTAGGCGACATCCTCGATCTTTCAGGGGCGCGCCCCCAACCCCTTGTCCAATTCGGACTGGGCTTGGGGGGGGGGGCGCCACCTCCTGGCTGCTGCCTCTCCTTCCCACTAAGGCCCACTAAGGCCCATCAACTCCCCGGGGGGTTCCGGTAACCTCCCGGTACTCCGGAAAATACCCGAACTTCTCCGGAACCATTCCGATGTCCGAATATAGCCTTCCAATATATCAATGTTTATGTCTCGACCATTTCGAGACTCCTCGTCATGTCCGTGATCTCATCCGGGACTTCGAACAAACTTCGGTTCGTCAAATCACATAACTCATAATACAAATTGTCATCGAACTTTAGGCGTGCGGACCCTACGGGTTCGAGAACTATGTAGACATGACCGAGACACATCTCCAGTCAATAGCCAATAGCGGAACCTGGATGCTCATATTGGCTCCTACATATTCTATGAAGATCTTTATTGGTCAAACCGCATAACAACATACGTTGTTCCCTTTGTCATCGGTAAGTTACTTGCCCGAGATTCGATCGTCAGTATCATCATACCTAGTTCAATCTCATTACTGGCAAGCCTCTTTACTCGTTTCGTAATACTTCATGCCGCAACTAAATCATTAGTCACATTGCTTGCAAGGCTTATAGTGATGAGCATTACCGAGAGGGCCCAGAGATACCTCTCCGAAACATGGAGTGACAAATCCTAATCTCGATCAATGCCAACCCAACAAATACCTTCGGAGACACCTGTAGAGCATCTTTATAGTCACCCATTTACGTTGTGACGTTTGCTAGCACACAAAGTGTTCTCCGGTATTCGGGAGTTGCATAATCTCATAGTCCGAGGAACATGTATAAGTCATGAAGAAAGTAGTAGCAATGAAACTGTAACGATCATAATGCTAAGCTAATGAATGGGTCTTGTCCATCACATCATTCTCCTAATGATGTGATCCCGTTTAGCAAATGACATGATCCCGTTTATCAAATGACAACACATGTCTATGGTTACGAAACATAACCATCTTTGATAAACGAGCTGGTCAAGTAGAAGCATACTAGGGACACTTATGATTTGTCTATGTATTCACACATGTACTAAGTTTCCGGTTAATACAATTCTAGCATGAATAATAAACATTTATCATGCAATAAGGAAATAAATAATAACTTTATTATTGCCTCTAGGGCATATTTCCTTCAAATACTGTCATCCGCGAATATGAGGTGTGTGACATTGGGGCCAGTGCACCCAAAAGAAACACCTTTCAGCTTATTTTCCTCCTGTGCATTTTTTAGTAGGGCCAAGAAACCTTCAACACAAAAGATAAAAAGGTAGGGAGACAACGGGTCACCCTGCCGCAGCCCCCGTGATGGTAACGAACTCCTTGAGCACCCTCCATTTAACCTGACAGTAAATCTTGCTGAAGTAACACACCTCATAACCATCTCGATCCACTGCTTAGGGAAACCAAACTTGGCCATCATTTGTTCCAGGAAGTTCCATTCTACCCTGTCATACGCTTTCATCATGTCTAGCTTCACTGCACATAGTGGCTTCTTCCTCTTTCTCGTTCTGATTGCCTGCACGCATTCATATGCAACCAGAACGTTATCTGTAATGAGCCGCCTCGGCACAAAAGCACTTTGTTTCTCAGAAATCATAATAGAAAGCACCACTTTTAACCTATTGGCAAGCAACTTTGTCGCAATCTTATACAAAACATTGCAGAGGCTTATTGGGCGGAATTGAGATAGAATTTCAGGGGAGTTAATCTTTGGGGTCATCACAATCACCGTTTCATTGAAAGAGTTTGGTGCTGCCACCCCCTGCAAAAAATATCTGACTGCCCTGCAGACGTCGTCCTTCACCAGTGCCCAATGGCGTTGGTAGAACATAGTAGGCAGCCCATCCGGTCCTGGAGCCTTCGTCGGCCCCATCTGGAACAAAGCCGTTTCTATCTCATCATCTGTAAAACTCTCACACAATCGCTCCCCCACCTCCACAGTGACCCATTCATTTATATGTTGAAGAAGCCTTCCGACCCCTTATGTTGAAGAAGCTGATCTACGCCTTCCGACCCCTCCGACGTAAAGAGTTGCGTGTAAAAATCCGCTGCTATTTTTCGCATCTCCTCGTCAACAGTGCACCTGCTACCATCAGGTCTTTGTAGCGCCCTGACCGTGTTCTTTCGTTTTTGGTGGGAGGCTCGGTTTTGAAAATATTGTCTGTTCTTATCTCCCGCTTTTAGCCAATCCACCCGCGAGCGTTGGCGTTGCATCTACTCCTCTCTAGCATAAATCTCATGTAACTGGGCCTCAACGTCTCGGACCTCCAGTGAGGATCCAAACGCATTTGCTCTCTCCTTCGCCTCAGCTAACTGCATCCTCAACTTTTTGATCTGCTGACGGACTGACCCAAAAACAATGCGCCCCCATCGTTGCATGTGACTAGAGAGTTTAGCCAATTTTGTGCATGTAGCTCCAAGGCCAGTGCCTTCTGTAGCTACTCCAGCCATCCATCCTTCACCATTTCTTCATATGTCTCATGGCGGGTCCACATCTCCTCGTAGCGGATTGGCCTCATCCCCCTGCATCTCATTTACCTGGAGGTCCACTGCTCTAATCACAAGTGCTGCATGATCTGACTCTTCCGTAAGCACATGTTCCACCGTCGCTCCAGAAAATAATTGCAAGAAATCCAAATTACATGTACCCCTGTCCAGTCTGACCTGGATGTTCTCTCCAGCCTCTCTCTTATTATCCCATGTATACGGGTATCCACTGAAGCCCAGGTCCGCAAGGGCGCAGTCGTCCAGGCATTCCCTGAACCGCTCCATTTGTGCAAAGCTTCGAGGGTTACTCCCAAGTTGTTCAGTTTGGAGAAGCGCTTCGTTAAAGCCGCCAGCACAAAGCCACGACAAATCGTCTTGGGTACTAAGATATCGGATAGCATCCCACGTTTTATTTCTCAGCTCCGTCTTTGGCTCCCCGTAGATTCAAGTGAACCTAAATTGGGTGCCCTCAAATAGGATTTCCGCATCGATGAAATATTGACACCATGGTCTTACCAGAACTTGCAACTCGTACCTCCACCACAAAGCTAGGCCTCCACTCTTTCCATTAAAGTCCATCGCCACCCCTTGTCTGAAACCTAGACTCCACTTCAATATATCCATATCCCTTGCCTTCTTCTTCGTATCACACAGAAAAACCACCGCTGGGTTGTAGGACCGTATCAGGTCTCAAAGTTCGCTTATTGTCGGGTCCAACCCCAAACCACGACAGTTCCAGGCCAGTAGATTCATTGCTCTCGGCGGCCCCGGGTTCCGATGGCCGTCGCTCCATCATTCTTCTCAGAGATGCGCTCAAACACCGAGGCAGTTTTTTGCCTCGTGTCGCGAATGAAAGCATCTTGTGGCACTTGTTTGTATGAATCCCCCTTCGCTACCCACATATGCATAGGTCTCCTCTTTCTGCTATCATGGTCATGCCTAGTATGTGAGTCCCTTGACTGCCTGTGATCATTCTCCTTCCTGACCTTTTTCACATATGTGCCCTTTCGCCTTCCATGCCCCCCATGCATGCCGGTTTCCCCCAGTGGGCCAACCCAACCCGCTCCACTTGCATGGCACCCTATAGTGGAGCTCTGTGCCTTGTCTTTTCCTTTGCTTTCCCATGTCGTGTCCCTTTGTCTTTGTTGGCTTTGTTCTATTAGCTTATTCCTTAAATCATGTTCACGTCTAGCCTCCAGACTGTCTCTCAGATCCTCTTCCTTGCCTAACCCATACCTGCTCTTCTCATTTTTCTGGATGGCTAACAAGGGAATTATGAGGAATTAGAAGAAATGCACCTTACATTATGACATTTTATCAAAAAACAAATACACCTTATATAAAGGAACGGAGGGAATATTAGATAGGAGTATATACATACGTACCCACAGATGCCAGGTGCATGCAATGGGACAAGATCGATTCTGCTCTCACAACCTACATTGCATCTAGGAGCCATTATTGATGATTCAGGCCAATAAAATAAACTGGGTAGGAGTAACAGATCGGATATCTTCTCATCTGCACGTTGGCGACGCAGTGTAGCCACGGTGGAGAACCACTGCACGCTTGCCGAAAAGAAACTAATGGATGGCATGGTGCTTCGACACCATGAAAAGTAGAGAAGATGAATGAATCTGGACGACCAGAAAAATGTCAACAGGCCAACAAACCTATTTTATAGGCGTGAGTAGATAACTCAATCAAATAGTTCAATTAATTAACCACTAGATAAATGGTAAGTGGATCCGGTTTGCATGTGGGATTTCGATCGAACCCGTTATGCGGCAGCGTGGGTGCACAGATCTTGATGTAACGAACGATGGATGGGATGTAACGATGGATGGATGGGGTTTTTCTCACAATGTACCCTCCACCAAACAGAAGCAAAACCAGTAAATGCTCTAGTGGTAGCTCGTACTCTCTCAAGTTCAGAAAAATCATGGTGACTAAAAACTTCTAATTCAAGCTCCCAAGCTAGATAAATAGCAGGATTAAATCTACCCTCAAATGATGGTAAAGACATACCCTGACCATATGCTTGTGTGTGTTGTCCCAACTCTCGTGATGATGATGATGTGTCCGTCGTCCAAGAACTTCTATCTCCGGAACCTGTCATGATTAGTAGAAACAAGAAACAAAATTCGAGAATAATGTTCCTATGAACTACTAGGATGTGGTTGTAAAGTGCTCACAGTAAAGCAAATATCAATATCTTACAAGTTCTTACCATGCGGCGGTGGTGACAGCAACCAGCGGTGTCAAGTAACTCGAAGATTGTGTAAAGCGATTGCGAGGGAACGTCGATATACGGTGTAGAAATATGTTGAGCTGGGTTGGCTATATATGGTAGCAAAATAATTAGCAATAATCAATTCATAGATGCAATGTTGAATAAACGCTCAACGACGGTACTGTGCTGGTCTTAGGCTAGACCAGACTAGAGACGCGAGCCTAGAACACTAATGAGGTCACGGCGTAGCACAACTAGCATCAATGAAGGATAATAAGTAGCTCTGGACAGCAATATATAAGTGAAGATCACAGCGGCAAGTAAAGATAATGATGAAGAACAAGCGCCAAGCGGGATATACAACAACTCTCTCTCAATTTTCCTCTTGAAAAGTTTGAGCCAATTTTCTGATAACTTCTTTAAAGAATGCTATTAACTCAATCTTTCCAATTCAAAAGAATCACTCAATTCGAGTTGATATGAGGAGTCAAAAATTCTAAAACTGGTTTGAAAAACTGGAATAAGCTGTGTTCACGAACTTCGAAGGGCAAAAAGACCTATTTAGGAGCCGATTTTGAGGTGCCAAATATTGAACTAGCTTCTGCAACTATTTAGATTCGGCTCGTCTCTAGCTTTAATTTGAGTACTCATGGAGCCAAAACGGACTTCGTATGAGGAAGTTATGCCTGTTTTACTGAACAGTGCACAAAACAGATTCAATCCGAATTCAGCTACGAGATTGAGTCTAGATAGATCAAACTTTTTTCTCTCTTTTTTCTCACACTTTTTCCTTTTCTTTCTCTCTTTTTTTCTGACTTTTTTTACTTTTTTCTCTTTTTTCTCTCCTCTTTCCAAACAAACTAGATAAATTGCAGATTGGATCAAGTGAAGATGTGAACAATCTCAACTATGATTATGACAATGAGCGGTGGGTAGCACGTGGTGGAAATTGATGGATTGATGGTGGTCAGCGGAAGGGATAACGATGCAGCGACAGGCGTGACTAATGTGAACAGAACTTCGAAACTCTAAGCGAACTAGACACTAAGACCAGCAACTCGACACGGCGATGCAACCGATAATTCAATAATGCAAACAATGAAAAGAAAACTGCAAAGGCTCAAACTGGCTTGGACAAAGGATGAATAGATCTAACTTTTTTTGTGGCTTTTCTTGGACAATAGGTAAGAAAATAAATCTAATCTAGGGAAAATTGGAAATTCTCACGAGCAACCTGAAAACTGATACCACTTGATAGGGGCGAGGTGTCCCGATCTTCGATGAGATGATAACTATCGATTTGGTGGAGACGACTTTGGCGATCCGACTACAAGCGTGCCTGACGTTGCGCCTTAGCAATCGCTAAACCAACTCCGAGAGGTTATTGACCACCTTTGGAGCACGATCAACTCGACCACGAAGGTCTATTCCTGCAAGCAATCGAAGAACGAGCAAGAATATGATAAAGCAATCTGAATATTGCGAATATATATGAAGTATTGATAATGGTGGGGATCCGTAAGCGGTCTTGGTCTGGTCGTTGGACACAAAGCGAAGTACGAAGTTGCAATGGCTAACTTTAACTAAACAAATCCCGGGAAAAAGCTACTAGATGGATCTACTTATATAGGAGCAAGGGGTGGCGGCCAAGGAGGTGGGAGGACGTCCCAAGGCAGCCTAACACTAACCCTAGGTCGTACAAGGCCAATGGGCCCAAGTGGAGGTGACATAACACCTTTGGACTTGTAGTTTGACTCGGATTCTGCTGCAGCATCAGATTGTTTCGTCCATAACTCAACGCTTCGGACGGATTTTAAGGTGATTCCAATTGGGTTGGAAAATGCACGAAATCTATTTTCCAACAAAAAGAATCAACCAATTTGGAGTCCGTATGAAAAAGTTCTTGACGTTTTGAGTCAGGTATGTCATGCAGTCCGAATCTGAGTCCGAACGTGAGAGACTTGGACTCTATCTTCTCTTGGGCCAAAAGTGACGTGAGAGAACTTTTTGAACAGCAGGTAAACATCTCTTTCTCCTTATCTTCATATGTGGATTGTAAAATGTCCCATACACCTGCAATTAGACATGGCACAAAAGTTTGTGAAGTATTTTTGTCCTGGATGACATAAATAAATTATTGCATAGTTTGCATTAGAAATCACCTCACAAATATACATGTATGCAATATTTTTGGTCGTATCCAAGGTAATCATGTCCTCATCATCCTCCCCTTCTTGAAAACAAAGCCGTCCTCGGCGTTGCTTAGTCTGAAATATGGCTAGCAAAAGAGACAAGGTGTACATGTTGTATATGTATATGTCATCCATTTTTACTTCCCTTGATTTTTGCACATATGACACATGAATAGATGAGTAACTTGCATAGTTCATAAAATCTAAAGCCAAAACATTATCACAAGAAGTAGAAGGCATGAAAATATTACAAATCAGTTTGCACATATAAGTGAAGCTCTTATTCATTTCAAAAGATTGACAATGTTCATCATTAAACCATCCCAACATTGGTGAATAAACCTTACTTGCATCAAGTTTACATGCTACAACATGCTTAAATAAGCAAACATGCAATAAGTCATTCGACACAGAATCATCACCAAGATTAGAGGTCATATCAAAATGATTAAACATTGATTCTTTTGCATCAATAGTTAATTCAATGGGTGCACTCAAAATTGTTGGTATTTCAGTTGTTTGATCACATAGCGCATTCATGATAGTATCAAGATTCTCTAAAATAGGTGATGTGCTCAAATCACAGTTAACTCAACACATGATGCATTCAAGTTAACTAGGGATGCATCATTCTCATGTGAAGTTATATCATTAATACCTTTACTGTTACCTTATCGCAAAGAGGCGTAGCTGATGTAGGTACGGGCCTTGATAATGCACCATACACTTGAGATGATGTCGCTCACAATCTGGGTGGGGCTGCTCTAGTAGGTGCAACGGTGGAGGAACCAACTGACGATGGTGAGCATGAACTGGAATAGTAGTTGTTGTAGTCACCCAATGCATCCTCCTGTAGCTGTCTCTCAAAGGTACAAGCGCGAACATACATACCAATAATGGAGCGAGGAATATAGTGAAATCTTGCACGGATATCATGGTTCAAACCACCAAAAATCTATTCATTGTATCATCCTCAGATTCTTCTATGTCACAATGATGCATTTAAGATTTGAACTCTTTGTAGTAAGCATGAACAGTGTTACTGCCTTGTTTTAATTGTTCAAATTTGAAGCAATTCACGGCGATAGTAAGGAGGAAAAATTGTTGTCTCATTACAGCTTTCAAAACTTTCCAAGTTGTGGGTTGGTTATCAATGTTTTTCTTACAATGTACCCTCCACCAAGCGAAGCAAAACCAATAAATGCTCTAGTGGTAGCTCGTACTCTCTCAAGTTCAGAAAATCATGGTGACTAAAAACTTCTTCTAATTCAAGCTCCCAAGCTAGATAAATAGCAGGATTAAGTCTACCCTCAAATGATGGTAAAGACATACCCGACCATATGCTTGTGTGTGTTGTCCCAACTCTCGTGATGATGATGATGTGTCCGTCGTCCAAGAACTTCTATCTCCGAACCTGTCATGATTAGTAGAAACAAGAAACAAAATTCGAGAATAATGTTCCTATGAACTACTAGGATGTGGTTGTAAAGTGCTCACAGTAAAGCAAATATCAATATCTTACAAGTTCTTACCATGCGGCAGGTGGTGACAGGCAACCAGCGGTGTCAAGTAACTCTGAAGATTGTGTAAAGCGATTGCCAGGGGAACGTATGTATACACGGTGTAGAAATATGTTGAGCTGGGTTGGCTATATATGGTAGCAAAATAATTAGGAATAATCAATTCATAGATGCAATGTTGAATAAACGCTCAACGACGGTACTGTGTTGGTCCTAGGCTAGACCAGACTAGAGACGCGAGCCTAGAACACTAATGAGGTCACGGCGTAGCACAACTAGCATCAATGAAGGATAATAAGTAGCTCTGGACAGCAATATATAAGTGAAGATCACAACAGCAGTAAAGATAATGATGAAGAACAACTGCCAAGAAGGATATACAACAACTCTCTCTCCAATTTTCCTCTTGAAAAGTTTGAGCCAATTTTCTGATAACTTCTTTAAAAGAATGCTATTAACTCAAGCTTTCCAATTCAAAAAGAATCACTCAATTCCGAGTTGATATGAGGAGTCAAAAAAAATTAAAACTGGTTTGAAAAACTGGAATAAGCTATGTTCACGAACTTCGAAGGGCAAAAAGACCTATTTAGGAGCCGATTTTGAGGTGCCAAATATTGAACTAGCTTCTGCAACTATTTAGATTCGGCTCGTCTCTAGCTTTAATTTGAGTACTCGCGGAGCCAAAACGGACTTCGTATGAGGAAGTTATGCCTGTTTTACTGAACAGTGCACAAAACAGATTCCAATCCGAATTTAGCTACGAGATTGAGTCTAGATAGATCCAAACTTTTTTTCTCTTTTTTCTCACACTTTTTCCCTTTTCTTTCTCTCTTTTTTTCTCTGACTTTTTGTTACTTTTTTCTCTTTTTTTCTCTCCTCTTTCCAAACAAACTAGATAAATTGCAGATTGGATCAAGTGAAGATGTGAACGATCTCAACTATGATTATGACAATGAGCGGTGGGTAGCGTGGTGGAAATTGATGGATTGATGGTGGTCAACGGAAGGGATAACGATGCAGCGGCGGCGTGACTAATGTGAACAGAACTTCGAAACTCTAAGCGAACTAGACACTAAGACCAGCAACTCGACACGAGATGCAACCGATAATTCAATAATGCAAACAATGAAAAGAAAACTGCAAAGGCTCAGACTGGCTTGGACAAAGGATGAATAGATCTAACTTTTTTGTGGCTTTTTCTTGGACAATAGGTAAGAAAATAAATCTAATCTAGGAAAATTGGAAATTCTCACCGAGCAACCTGAAAACTGATACCACTTGATAGGGGCGAGGTGTCCCGATCTTCGATGAGATGATAACTATCGATTTGGTGGAGCGACTTTGACGATCCGACTACAAGCGTGCCGACGTTGCGCCTTAGCAATCGCTAAACCAACTCCGAGAGGTTATTGACCACACCGAGCACGATCAACGACCACGAAGGTCTATTCCTGCAAGCAATCGAAGAACGAGCAAGAATATGATAAAGCAATCTGAATATTGCGAATATATATGATGTCTTGATAATGGTGGGGATCCGTAAGCGGTCTTGGTCTGGTCATTGGACACAAACGAAGTACACGAAGTTGCAATGGCTAACTTTTAACTAAACAAATCCCCAGGAAAAAGCTACTAGATGGATCTACTTATATAGGAGCAAGGGGTGGCGGCCAAGGAGGTGGGAGGACGTCCCAAGGCAGCCTAACACTAACCCTAGGTCGTACAAGGCCAATGGGCCCAAGTGGAGGTGACGTAACACCTTTGGACTTGTAGTTTGACTCGGATTCTGCTGCAGCATCAGATTGATTCGTCCATAACTCAACGCTCCGGATGGATTTTAAGGTGATTCCAATTGGGTTGGAAAATGCACGAAATCTATTTTTCAACAAAAAAAGAATCAACCAATTTGGAGTCCGTATGAAAAAGTTATTGACGTTTTGAGTCAGGTTTATCATGCAGGCCGAATCTGAGTCCGAACGTGAGAGACTTGGACTCTATCTTCTCTTGGGCCAAAAGTGACGTGAGAGAACTTTTTGAACAGCAGGTAAACATCTCTTTCTCCCTTATCTTCATATGTGGATTGTAAAAATGTCCCATACACCTGCAATTAGACATGGCACAAAAGTTTGTGAAGTATTTTTGTCCTGGATGACATAAATAAATTATTGCATAGTTTGCATTAGAAATCACCTCACAAATATACATGTATGCAATATTTTTGGTCGTATCCAAGGTAATCATGTCCTCGTCAGCTCTTGACATTTACATTACAAATATATATGATTTTTTTGCAAAATCATCACGGTTTAAGAGCAATTTTGAAAGAAAAAAAACGTTTTTTTCAAAACCGAAAATGCGAATCGTATTTTGGAGTCAATTTTCAAACGGTTTGTCGGAATTGAGCAAATAAGATGGCGTTGGAAAGCTGGTAAAAATCTGCATCTTCCATATAACTACTGTTTTTTCAAATTATATACAATTTAAAAGTAATGTGAAAAACGGTGAAATTCTGGGCGAAACGTATTTTCATGTTTTTTTGCGAACGGTTTGTCGGAGACGTAAATGATACGGCGTTGGAAAGCTATGAAAAATGCGCAACTTTTTCGTGTAGAAATGTTTTTCTAGTTCCTTACGATTTAAACTCGAATTCAAATACGGTCAAATTTGATTTCAAACGCGATTTTTTTAAAAGTTTGTCGAAATGGGGCAAATAATATACCGTTTAAAAGATATCAAAAATGCGAAACTTAGTCATGTTAAAAATTTTCTCAAATTCGTAACCGTTGAAGCGTAATTTTGAATATGATGAGACGGATCCTACTGTTTTCCCGTCTGAAAAACAGAGTACTCGTACTAATCCATGTGTGTGTCCGTACTGATTTATTTTTCATTGAGTAATTTTGGATGGTTCTGGAAAAAGATTACCATCATGTTGTTTTGAAATAGTGTATGTCCGGACTGATCGTGTTGTTTATTTTTCATTTTGTCTGGTATTTTTTGAATGCGGTGTAATTTTGAATGCGGAGTAACCCATCGTGTTGTTTTTCCGTCCAAAAAGCAGAGTATTCGTACTGATCTATGTGTATATTTGTACTGAGGTATTTTTTTCAGAGTAGTGTTGAATACGGTGAGATCGGTCGTGTTGTTTTTTCCGTCCCAAAAACAGAGTACTTGAATTGATCTTTGTATGGGTTTGTACTGAGCGTGTGCTTTTCACATACAAGACTTTTACTTTGTTTTCCTCACAACTATTTTGTCGATTTTGAACTTCCGATTTTTTTGTCCTAGAACTTACCTAAGTTTTTTCCGAGTAAAATGTGCACTCTCTTTTTGAAATAGTGTATGAACATTCACATGGAGAGTAATTGAACTTTTGAGAACTTTCTTTTTATATAAACATGCTTTTTCTAACCCTTGTTTATTAACTTCATGTGGAAGTGCCACATTTTCTTTCGTAGGTGAAACTTTTTTGCTGTGCGGGTTCTGGACTTATTGTCTTTCTAGTTTAAACTCGACCAACAATTTTTACATTGATCTTTATTAGTGTTCTTTTATATATATATATATTGCACGATCGTCATGTTCTTTTCACACTGGGAACTTCCTGCGTATTCTTTTAAGTTCCTTTTTATTCTAAACATCTTGTTTTCTCACCTTTTGATCCATTGAATTTTTATTTTCTTTTTATATTGAGCTGCCACAAATATTTTTTTCTTTTCTTTTTTGGAGACATTCATTTGTACTTTTGAAACAATTATACTTGGACTCCCACAAAAAATAAAGCAGGTGTACAAAAGCAAACAACATCAGTACACAAGCAGTGTGGTTCAAATTAGTCACTTCAGTACACAAGCAAATAATGTTGATCTATCAGTAGCATACAAGTAAAAGCAAACTAAACCATGTCAATTTCAGTATGTCTACACTTAGTGTATGTTTACTCGTACAACCATGGGAGTATACTATGTTCACATCCTTTTCTGCGACTTTTTGCTATGTTTGAAATTTTTGTTTTGATGGAAGGGCGTGTCACCTGGAACATCTTCTCGTTGCCTTCTCTTCCTGCAAAATAATTTTAGTACTACGTGTTGACCTTACACAACACAACATCAGTGGCAAAGGCTCTGAGTACTCCAGCCTCTACATCTTCCCCTTCTACTTTTGAAACCAGAAAAAATGAAACAACTCGTCAGTACATGAAGAATGAGAGAAAAGAAAGTCAAAAGAACTTAAGCATCCTGCAACTACTTCTGCAATTCATACTAGTCTCTTTTGCTCAATGCTTGAAATGTCATACAATAATTGAGAAATAGAAAGGAAAGTGGTGAGAGCTTTCGATTGAACTTTTGACGCTTTGTCTTTTGAACTTATATGAACTTATTGGTTCTTTGTTTAAAAAGATGTAAATACAATGTTCCTAATCTGCAACAGAACATTTTTTTTCGGGGCAAGTGAAAACAACGAGACACCAAACCCTCTCTCTAACACACACAGAACTGATGGTAGAATACATAGTGAGTTGGTAATAATGTTTATGATTTTCTCCTATAGAAAACATGTTCTTTTCTTCTTATGATATATAAAATTGAACTATCTATCCAACACGATCGAACTATTCCCATGTTTCTGTATGGACTGAGGAAAGAATACATAGTGAAATAACATTTACCAGTACTAGTTTTGGGAAAAAAAGAGCTCGAATGCCAAGCAAGGAGTTTCTGTGTTAGGTTTGAACTGATGACCTATCTGTAAGTAAACCAAGGATCTCATAATGTTTTATTCTGGGGTTAATTGGATAAATACCACTCCAATTCTGGTGATTCAGAAAAATGCCACTCCAATTTGCAAAGTTTGAAAAATGCCACTCCAATTCTCGGATACATCTGTCGATGCCACTCCGGCCTTTTGAGCTGGCTTTTCTTAAGAAAAAACACTGATGTATACGCCGTGTATTTTCCGTTGGACGGAAATGCCCTTGCATCCATCTGGTTAACACGCACCGGTCCAGCCCCGTGCCTATCGTCTTCCTCGCGTTCCTCTCTTCATTCCCCTCCTCTCTCCCAAGAACCCTAGCCGCCGTCAACCTGTTCCCCCACATCCCGAGCCTCCGCCCTGCTGCTCCACATCCTCGACCGCGCCCTACTGCTGCACATCCTGGTGCCGCCGTCCTGCTGCTTCTCTCCCCGTCGGGCAGGAGCCCGAGCCGACGCCTTGCTGTTGAGCGCCCCACCACCAGCAAGCGAGCATGGCTGGAGGCCACTTGAATCGCGCATCCTCGAGCGCCACTGCCGAAGATTCGAAGTAACCCCACAACAATGTCATCCCCGGCCCCAAATTCTCAGTAAGTTTGTAGAAAAAATGCTCAAGTTCCACCGATTTGTTGCATGTGTGTTTAGTTTTTACCCAATTGTTGATGTTTGATTACCCATATGATTTTCATAGGTACAGTGGCAGCAATGCTTTTAATTTACAAATTGTTGTGGAGGCTTTTTTCTGTACAAGTCCTGATGGTAGGAAGATTTATGTGAAGGGAAGGAATTTGCTATGGACTGTAGTCATAGAAAAGTTCAGTGTTGATGCATTAACACGCCAGCTAGCTTTAGAGTTGAACATTGACACGCCAGCTAGCTTTAGTCGTAGAAAAGTTCACTGTTGATGCATTAACACGCCAGTCGTAGAAAGAGAGATGCTACTGCAACCGAGGAGGAAGTTGTGAAAGATGACGAACCTATAGCAAATTATAAAAGGTATAATACTAACTTATGTTCATTCTTTTACCACAAATTATATTTATGAACACACAATACTTAGTTCTGACATTTGCTCTTAATGTACCTGCAGGCAGAAGACTCCGGTCAAGAAGAAGATGCCGGTCAAGGAGAAGACGACGCCGGTCAAGGAGAAGACGCCAGCTAAAAAGACGACACCGGTCAAGAAGAAGACGCCGGTCAAGAAGAAGACGACACTGGTCAAGAAGAAGACACCGGTCAAGAAGAAAAAGATGCCGGTCAAGAAGAAGACACCGGTTAAGAAGAAGAAGACGCCGGTCAAGAAGAAGACTCCAGTCAAGGGGAAAGGCAAGCAAAGTGAAGGTACTGGAAAGGAGAAAACTGCAAGGAAGAAGAGCAAAAAACTGCAGTTTGTTACACCATCTACTAGTGATGCTGTTCTCAAGCCAACTCTAGGAACCAAGAAAAATCTGCTTTATTGGCTTGGGGGATGAATTTGCTTGAACTGGACCATGTATGTGTGTGTGATGCTCAAACTGGAGCTGGAACTTGTATGCGTGTGATGCTCAAACTAGAGGCTGAACTTGTGTGTGTGTGTGATGCTCAAACTAGAGCCTGATGGTCAAACTAGAGCCTGATGTGTGTTGCTTAAACTGGAGCTTAGCTATTTTGTTCATCTACTGTTGATGCTCAAACTGGAGCTTTAAGACTATTTTGGTTCATCTTCTATTGATGCAAAATATTATGACTTGTCATCTGATGCAAATTATATGTATTTTGGCCGAGGTCATGTCCATTTTTCCCACTAACTTCATGCTTCCTGTGCACAGTACAATCATGCTTCTTCTGCACAGGAAAATAACACATTCTTCATTACTCATAGAAATGTTACATCTTTTTCAGTACAGCCACTAGTAATGCACACATTACAAGCATGATCTCATCATTTTTCCGCTTAAATCTGGACATCACACATATTTATTTGCATTCTCAGTCTGTTTACAACACACATATTTTTGCACTATCAATCTTCAGCTCTTAGATCTTCCATTGTGCAATCTTCATTCAGCAATCTTCAGTTCATTCAAAGACAAGCAGCCTGCATCATTTTCCTTCCTCTTAAATTCAGCAAGGCCACCTGCAATCTTCTCTTTCTCCTTACTCTTCAGATCATCTAAATAACGACGACGAGCTCCATCCTCCACCTCCATTGGCCCCGACAGCTCTCCTTGCCATGGCGGATGGAGTACAGGAAGCTGAGGCAGGGGGGAGTGAGGACAGAAGAGGCTGGCAGCAAGCTCCGGCGGAAGGACCACAAGAGATAGTGCAGGGGGAGGGGGAGTTGGGGTGCCGGAGTGGAAAGGCAGTTGGGGTGCGGCGTGCTGGCTGGGACTCCTGCCCGGCGGTGAGAAGCAGCAGGGCGGCGGGACGAGATGCGGAGCAGCAGGGTGCGCCGGACGGTGTGGAGCAGCAGGGTCGTGGCCGGGGATGTGTAGCAGGAGGGGCGCGGCCCGGATGTGGAGCAACGGCAGCAGCGCGGCAGCGGCGGCAGCGGCTAGCGTTCTTGGCGAGAGAGGAGCGGAAACAGGGAGAGGAACAAGGGGAAGAAGATACGCACGGGCTGGACAGATGGATGCAGGGGCATTTCCATCCAACGGAAAATACAGGGCGTATACGTCAGCGTTTTTTCTTAAAAAAACCAGCTCAAAAGCCGGAGTGGCATCGACAGATGTATCCGAGAATTGGAGCGGCATTTTTCGAACTTTGCAAATTGGAGTGGCATTTTTCTGAATCATCAGAATTGGAGTGGCATTTATCCAATTAACCCATTCATTGGGTATTCTGTGCATCATGCCCGGATGTACTCCCTCCGTCCCATAATGTAAGACGTTTTTTGACACTACATTAATGTCAAAAAACGTCTTACATTATGAGACGGAGGGAGTACATAATAGTGCAGTACAACACCTTAGCTTCATTCTAACAAAAGACAAACATGAAAAGAAAACATGTTAAGTTGTTGTAGGCATTTCAGTAAACACCATGAGGGCAACAAAATAACAACAATAGAAACAATGATTTTTCTTTCCTTTTTGTTCTGCAACTTCTCTGAAATCAAAACCCTCTCCATGTTCATTTTGGATCATTTTTTCCCAAACTCCCAGACTCCAGAGCTACTGGATGTTCTGGGTTCTTTTATGAACCTTTTTATTATCCTCTTTTGAACTTGAAATGAATATACACAATACACAAATGTACTACACAAGAATGTACATCTACACAAGAAATATGCTACATGAAAAGAGGAAGGGGAAGGCCAGACCTCGTCGTTGCATCGTTGAACGGCCTCGGCTGTCGACAGTGAACGGACTGTGGTACTGGTGGTGAACGGCCTGGCCGCTACCGGAATGGGGGGATGGGGCACGGTCTGCAGCAGCAGGAGGCGCCAACCTGCAGAAGGAAGAGGCTGCGACCTGACGACCAAGCAATACAAATGTGAAAAGAAATAAACCCTGGCATCCATCATATTGGCATTTAATACATCGTGCATACATGTTAAATAATGCAAACATTACATTTTTCTAAAAGCAGGCAGGCACCTGTTTGGCATTTTCAAACTGTAGTTCAATAAAAATATACCAAACACAAACTTTTCCAACCATAGAACTGCAGAAATATAGCAAAGTTGAACTATTGTATTCTACAGAGAACTGCGCATAATTAATAATTTAAAAAATGCTTATCTTTTTATCTATCAGTTCATAGAAACTACAGACCACAACATCACAGAAATTTTAGCACGTATGGGGGACGGAGGAGGGGATGGCAGGAGACGTAATGGAGGTCGTCGATGGTGTAGCGTGGCCCATGGCAAGTCCTCCCAGGTGGCGCTCCCTGTCTCCAACCGAAAAAAGAACGGCAGCAGTGGCGCATGATCCAGTACGACGGCCGCCGGACAGGAACCAGGACGACGGCGAACAGATCATTGAACAGATCCAGGGCGGAGCGTGGGGTGGCCTGCATGATCATTGAAGAAATAAATATTGGGGCCCACTGTAATGCATATATCCACAAATTCAGACACCAAAACTGAAGAAAATAATAGAACAGAAATTAGAGAATGTTAAATTTGACACGTCTCAGTTTTTAGCATCACTTCCAAACCTTTTGTTTTTCACTCCTATCTAATCTTCAACAAATTCTCTAGTGGACCTATCATTCTTGTCAAAAGTAATAAAGATGAATGACCTCCGCCAGTCACCAATTTACTCAAACAATCCACACTCGTATGAGCTTTCCATTCAAGATTTCCTGTCCTATCTTCTTCTAAACAAATTGAGAACTCGAACCACATTTTTTGGAAGTTATACTGATAATCTACTATACTACTTTACAGCAAGTAGCTTTCGAACAAAACATAACTGAAAGTTGCAAGCATTTGAATAGGAGGAAGTCCAACTCAGCAGCAAGCATAAGGTCAACCAGAGTATCAGAATAAGTACACTCAGCTGCAAGCATAAGGTCAACCAGAGCATCAGAATAAGTCCAACTCGGCTACAAGCATAAGGTCAACCAGAACAATTGGGGGAAGACAGCTTATGTTCAGAGAAATGCTCAGCACAAAACAGAATTCAGCGGCGATCTTTTTCCGCTTTTCAGACATTTTAACACAAACACCTTGCTGGCATAAAATCTCTATAGAGAATGTCAGCAGTAGGTTTATCGTTAGCCATCCCCGTACTGTCCCTACTGATTCTCCCTTCCTATCCAACCAAATCACATCGAACTGCAGACGTGCAATGTTGACAGCGAACCAGGGATACAGGAGCTGGAGCAGGAGCCCCATATGTTATTTTAAATGCCGATGGAAGGAATTGAGAGCTCCTATTATAGATCATCATTTGCAAAACAAGAGCTCCTATTTATAGAGCGCCTATCTTTGAGTGAACGGCAGCAGGGCAACTAGTTGGACTAGCGAGGTGCCGATGCGTCTACCGCAGGGTAATATTCTTTTTCTTGCTCAATATTTCTTTCTTTTTTAACTCGCCACCCTTTAAGTCTGAACTGATGCAAATCCTTTCTTTTCTCTACTAGTCTGCTATAATTTTTTCTATGTAAAGCTAACATATTATATTAAACCAAACTGTGTTTTTAACACATATATTTGAATTTTTTTTGTATGTCTTTTTATGGACTGATGCCAGACATACATGGTGAACTGCTATACCACCTACAGAGCATCAGTTTTGCTATGAGAAAACATAATTCATCTTTCCCTTTTAGCTATATATCACTTTTTTTAACAAGCATCTTGAACTTCTGCCAAGCAAGCACAGCATCAGCACATCTAAATGCCTAGGTAAACTGCAGTCACTTAGTCCCCAAATCAGAAAAAATTACAATGGCAAGAACAAAACGAGAGGAAAGCTTCTGACCTCTGCGTTGCTGAACGATTTTTCGTCGAACGGCCTCGGTTGGCAGTGGCGAACGAACTAGTGCGGTAGCTGTGAACCACGCGGCCGCTGTGGCGGGGGTGTGTGTGGCTAGGGGCAGAGCAGGGAGGAGCACAGGTGGGGCAGAGGGAGGCCGGTGGGGCGCTGGGAAAGGGGAGCAGGAAGCGGCACGCCGGGGTAGAGGGGGTGGTGGCGCGGTGGGGAAGAGAGGGGTGGCGCGTGGTGAAGGGAGGTAGCCGGCGCGGTTGGGCAGACTTGGGGCGGCGCATGGTGGAGGGAGGTGGCCGGCGTGGGGGAAGGAGGCGGTCGGCGCGGTGGGGCAGAAGGGGGTGACGCATGGTGTAGGGAGGCGGCCGACGCGGGGGAAGGAGGCGGCCGGCGCGGGGGAGGGAGGCGGCCGGCGCACGGGGGTGAGAGGCGACCGGAGCGGGGGAAGGAGGCGGCCACGCAGGGGAAGGAAGCGGCGGCGGCGGTTAAAGAGAGAGCGTGGAGGTCGGGCGGTTTTTTTTTTGTTTGTTGTTTCGGGCCAGCGAGCTTTAGGTGGGCCGGCTAGGTACTGATTCGTCGGATCGCCTCCTATATACGGCAGAGAGTCCAACTCTCGTTAGGGTTTGCCTTCCTCTCGGCGGCGGCGAGTCCACCACCGTAGAGACTTCATGTCCCTCTCCCCTTCCCCTTCGATCCGGTGCGGAGGTGACCCTAGCCGGCAAGGGGGACTGGGGAAGGTAGGGAACCATCGCCCGCGGAAACTCTCTCTCGGGCAAGAGATAATGGATGACGGCGCTTCGGGATCGGGTTCTGCCACTTTCGATCTGGAGGCGGTGATGAAAGAATTGGGACTCAATGAAGAGAATCTTCAAGATGTGGTGGTTGAGGAGGATGAACTGCCGAAGGAAGCAACAAGATGGATGGCTCTAGCACGGGTGCACACGAACAAGGTCTACAGCCAGTACTGGTTCTATAGGAACATGAGAATTGCTTGGGACTTGGCGCAAGAGGTGAAGATCCGACCCCTCGAAGAAAATTTGTACACAATGCAGTTCTCGTGCCTTGGTGACTGGGAGCGAGTAATGCAGGAAGGGCCTTGGGAGCACAAGGGGAAAGCTGTCGTGCTTGCGCATTATGATGGTTTCACCCGGCCTTCCTCTATAGCTCTCAATACGATAGATATATGGATGCAGATTCATGACTTGCCAGACGGGTATTTCCCAAAAATAAAGGCTTTAGCGGCTACGGTGGGTGAGTTCATATACGCAGAGCCAAAATCTCCGGACTTTGAAGGAAACTTCTGTAGGGTGCGGGTCAGAATTGATGTCACCAAGCCCCTTAAGAATGATGTGTCACTTGTGGTCAAAAGGAAGCAAGAGGTCGTCTGTGAGATCTTTAGGGTGAAATTTGAAAGGCTTCCGGACTGGTGCGCTGTTTGTGGCCACCTCGGTCACTTGTTCAAGGAGTGTGGGCATGGGGTTCATCAGCCAAAAGCCCTAGTTTTCAAGGACCTAAAAGCTACTTGGTTCAGAGGTGCAGGTAGAGGGCCGGGAGAAGGAAGAGGATCAGGAGGAGGAAGAGGCAGGGGACGTGCTGGCAGAGGTCAGGGAAGAGGTGCCCCAACGAAACAGCACGACTTTGACGAGTATGAGAAAACTGAAGATATCATAATGCAGGAAAAGGAAAACAACAGGAAGCGAGGGGCAGGTGACGCAAAGACCTTGATGAATACTTCTGCATCTACGCAGGAGGCCGACCAGACTCTCCTGCTCATGGCCCCAGCGATTCCACAAAGCCCTTCCACGAAGCAGGATCTGAAAAGAAACAAGCCCACACCATCAGCTGCGGACAAAGCGAACGGGAAGAGTTCTACAGTTAACAAAACTATTGGTGCGCATTTGGCAGGCCCCCCAAGTGGGTCGCGCCTAACGCAATGAGTCTCCTTGTGTGGAACTGTCGTGGGGTGGCAACCACGCTGACAATCAAAGAGCTTGGGATATGTCGAAGCAATATGCCCCCTCTATCTTATGCATTTTGGAAACTCAAATAGAGGGTACTCGTGTTGAAAATTTATCTAGCACTTTAGATTTTGATAGAAGTTTTGCTATTAGCAGTAAAGGAAGGAGTGGAGGCCTTGGAATATTTTGGAATGATGCAATAAATGTTGATATTGTTGGCTACTCTAAGTATCATATAGATGTTCAGGTTGACGGTTTAATGGAATCACGAGTGAGGTTTACCTTTGTTTATGGAGAAGCCCAGGTATCTGAGAGATATAAGACCTGGAACATGCTCAAAGGAATAGTGGGGACGGGTAATGGCCCTTGGCAGTCATCAGCGATTTTAATGAAGTCCTTCAAGCACATGAGCATGATGGCGTGAACAATCGCAGCCAGGCGCAGATGGACGCCTTTCGAGATGCGCTAGATATCTGTGGGCTATCGGATATTGGCTATAAGGGCTTAAACTGGACCTTTGAGAAGAAGGTCGTTGGAGGCACTTACACGAGGGTCCGACTGGATAGATGTGTCGCAAATGCAGAATTTATACTGACCTATCCTGAAGCGGTTCTCGAGCACAAAACAGCCGCCACAAGCGATCATGTTCCATTGCTTCTCAAGATCAGTGGAGTACGTGCATGTAAAAGGGGCCCAAAGCACTTTAAATATGAGCTTGCATGGGAGCGGGACCCAACGCTGGATGGGTTCGTGGAGGCAAGATGGAACAACTCGCAGGGGGACACGGTCTCGCATGTAGCAGATAAATTAAAAAGCTTGGGGGCTGACTTGTCACAGTGGGACCGGGAGCATTTTGGGAATGTGAGCAGGGAGATCAGCCAATTAAAAAGCCAGCTATGATTATGGCGCAGATCCTGGTCGGATGGGACCTTCCCATGCAGAAATCAAAGCCACGGATCGCTGGTGGAACTGTATCATCATGAAGAAATTCTTCGAGGCAATGGCGCTCGATCGAGTGGCTCAAGCACGGGGACAAAAATACATATTTTTTCCATCTTCGTGCTAGTCGACGACGCAGGAAAAATCAAATAAAATCCTTGCTGAAGGAGAATGGCCAAACCACGGAAGTCAGAGAGGAGATGGAGATGATGGCTACAACGTTCTATAAAAACCTGTACACTTTTGAAGGCGTGCATGACATGAATAGGGTCTTGGACACGGTTCCGTGCAAGGTGACGCCAGCGATGAACGAGCTTCTGAATCCACCTTCTAGTCAGGATGAGGTGAAGGTGGCTTTGTTCCAAATGTTTCCCACCAAAGCACTGGGTCCGGACGGGTTCCCTGCACATTTTTTCCAACGCCGATTAGGAGGTATGCAGGATGACATCACCAGTGGTCTTGCAAATAGTGGAAGGGACTGAGTCAGCCGCATGCATTAATGAAACTATGCTGGTTCTAATTCCGAAGGTAAAAAATCCTACCCTACTTTCACAATTCCGACCCATTAGCTTGTGCAATGTACTTTATAAAATAGCCTCAAAAGTGATTGCCAACCGTTTGAAGCAAGTACTCCCAGATATCATCTCCGAGGAACAATCCACCTTTGTTCCGAGTAGGCTCATCTCTGACAACATTATTACAGCTTATGAGTGTTTGCACTTCATGAAAAGAAACAAGGCAAAGAAACACCAATCTTGTGCACTGAAACTTGATATGATGAAGGCATATGATAGGGTGGAGTGGGAGTATCTTCGAGGTATTATGTTGAAACTTGGCTTCTCAGAGCGATGGGTTGGTATTGTGATGGGCTTGGTAAGTTCAGTCAAATTCTCGGTCTTATTTAATGGACGCAAACTTGAGGAATTCACAGCCTCCAGAGGGATCCAACAGAGGGACCCGATATCACCTTACTTGTTCTTGTTGGCAGCAGGGGGCCTTTCGTGCTTGTTAAAATCAAAAAGTGAGTCATCACACATGAGTAGTCTACAGGTGGCACCCAGTGCGCCACAGGTGAACCATCTCTTATTCGCAGATGACAGCCTGCTGTTCTTTAAGGCAAATAGTATGGTTGCTAACGAGGTGAGCCAGGTGTTGGACGTTTATTGTCAATCTTCAGGTCAGAGAATCAATTATGGCAAGTCATCCATCTTTTTCAGTAAAGGTGTCCCTGAGAACATTCGCAATGATATTAAAGGCATTCTGAATATCCCGAATGAAACTCTCAACGATAAGTATTTGGGCATGCCGTCTGATATTGGGAGCTCGAAAAATGGAGCCTTTAAGTATCTTAAAGATCGCCTTTGGAGCAAGATACAAGGTTGGATAGCCAGCACCATGTCCACTGCGGGAAAGGAAGTCCTTGTCAAAGCGGTTGCCCAGGCAGTTCCGGTCTACTCAATGTCTTGCTTCAGACTACCGAGGGGGCTCTGCGAACACCTAAACATGCTGATTAGGAAATTTTGGTGGGGAAGTAAACAGGGGCAACGCAAACCACATTGGGTTTCATGGAAATCTATGACACAATCAAAGAGTATGGGAGGACTTGGATTCAAGGACTTTGAGTTTTTTAATTTGGCCATGCTTGCCCGACAAGCTTGGCGCCTTCTCCAGAATCCCAACACTTTGAGTGCTCGGCTTTTGAAAAGCATTTACTTCCCTAACACATATATCCTCAATGCCAACCTGGGAAATCACCCTAGTCAACTATGGAGAGCCATTATAGATGGGCGCGACACTTTGCAGCAAGGCATTATAAAAAGAATAGGCAATGGCCTCACAACTCATATATGGCATGAGAATTGGCTATCGAGAACCGAGATGATGCGCCCGTATGGCTGTCTGACACCAAACTGGCCAACTGTTGTGGCTGAGTTGCTGAATCCAATGAGTGCCACATGGAACGTGGAGCGCGTGCGGGAAACCTTCTTGCCCCTAGATGTTCCGGTCATCTTGGGTATCCCTTTTGTGTCTGCCGCAATGTTGATGATTTCTGGAGCTGGAACTATGAGAGGAATGGAGTTTTCTCGGTTAAATCTGCGTATAATATGCTTGTCTCGACGAGGAACAGAAGAGAAGCTTGGTTGTATGGGACGGCAAGCTCGTCAGGCAGTAGAGCCGAGGGAGCATGGAAATCCTTATGGCGAACGCGGGTTCCTGGCAAAATCCGCATCTTCCTATGGAGGCTAGCCAAGCAGTCCCTGCCGACCGAGGACGTACGCTGTCACCGCCATATGACGAACGACAGCTCGTGTGGGCTTTGCGGAGGTGCAGATTCATGGCGCCACTCCTTACTTGAATGTACCTCCTCACGTTGCACTTGGGCATTGGTTGATGAGGATATGGTGATGAGCCTTGTTGCGAACACTGAACCTTCAGCCAAAAACTGGCTGTTCACGCAACTAGAAGCTCTACCGCATGAGATGTTCGTCAAAATGGCAGTAACCTTATGGGCGATTTGGACATCGCGGCGGAAGGCTATCCACGAAGGAATTTTTCAGAGCCCACATGCCATCTTCTCGTTCATTAACAGATTCTTGGAAGAGCTAGCTTTGCTAGGGGAGAGCCGGCCTGTCCAACATGTAGCGGCTCAGCCACCTCCAGCACGAAGTGCAGCGAGGCGACCACTAGCCCCACCTCCTCAATATGTAAAGTTCAACGTTGATGCTGGAATCAGGAGGGGTAGAAGAGGATCGGCAGCAGCGGTGTGCCGTGATAATGAAGGAAATTATCTGGGTAGTTCAGCTATTGTGATTTCTGGAGTGGACAGGCCGTGACAATGGAGATGATTGCATGCCGTGAGGCACTTTGTCTAGCTGAAGATCTCCAAGTTAATCAATTTGTAGTAGCCAGCGACTCCAAGCAAGTGATCCAGGACATCAGCCAGGGTACTTTGTGCAATTATGCAGCTATTACGAGCGAAGTCAGGGCTAGAGCACTATCTTTTTCATGTAAATTTATTTTTGAAGGTCGTGCCAACAACTATGAGGCACATAGATTAGCTAGGTTTTCCCTTAATCTTGCCTCGGGTCGTCATGTGTGGCTGGGCCAGCCCCATGACACAACTTGTATCCCACCCTCTGTGGACTTTGATGAATAAATTTTGGCCAAACCCTCAAAAAAATATACGACAGAGAGTATTATTCTGTTACGGGTAACAGAATAGTCCAGCCTAGAGTAAAAAATAACTATTCCTCATTCAGGATGACGAATAGTCAGCTAACTACCACCTAAGAATCCACCTCGATCCTCCATCATTAGATCCGAGTTTGGTTTGTTTTTTTCTCTTTGATTGCTGCAGAATCTTAACGGGTTAGGCTAGCTTCCACCCGACCTGTTTGATTATTAATTATATTCATTAGTTTAATTGGTGGTTATCCACGACGTACTCATTGGCATAGCTTATCCGAGAAAATTTGAATGCATGTCTATCTTTTCATACGTCCTTATCCGGCTACTAACCAACTTAGCAATCTTTTTTATGTAAAAATAGATTTGTTAGTATACTCTGGTTACGAACCAAAACAGTTTTATTTTCTCGACCTCCCGTTCTGCCTGGGCGACACCTCCCTCAACGCCTGGAGACGGTGGATCGGCGTCTTCGCCGTGGGTGACACCGCCTGGACGGCACATCTGATGCAGTGCAAACCACGGCTGGCCGACGTCGTTCTTTAGTATTCCCTCTGTAAACTAATATAAGAGCGTTTAGATTACTAAAATAGTGATCTAAACGCTCTTATATTAGTTTACGGAAGGAGTACCACACAAGTCAGGTAACTAAGTATGATTAGCGAGATCATAGGTTGTTCAGACTTCCATCTCAAAAGAATTCATAAGTTCCTCTTTGTTGCCTATGTCCTAGTTTTTTTGGTTATGGCCAACGATGGTCATTTCAACCGATTTGATCAGGAGCATCTGGTGTACATAATCTCTCCTGAATGGTTTTTTTATCTCATTTTTTTCTCATCTACAACATGATTCCGAGGGTCCAAATGTGACGACAGGTACATGAAGGCCGGCATGCATGAAGAGGATGACAAGGCGAAGTTAGATTCTGCACGCACCATCACTAGATACTTCATATAGTACGACCTGCACCTGTGCACCCCGCAGCTACAATTATGGCTCCACGTATTAGTCGTGTGGTGCATCTCTAGTAGACTAGACGAGGCCTGTATCGCAGCTACGGCAGTACGCGCATGAATCGTTGATGAATGAAGCAACTGAGACACATCGCTACCACCGTTAATCATCGTGTGGTGGTATCTGCTACGAACTACAAAGTCAAAGGCATAGATCTTTGTTGCGTGCCTACTTGCCTTTGATGCATACACCACACCATGTCTGTATGACGTGTACATAGCAGAAATAGAATGCTTCAACTTATTTTTTTTGTGAGGGAATGCTTCAACTTATTGTATAGTTTTGTTGTATATGATGTTCTGCATACTCCTTGTACACTTATATACATACTCTGTCCATTCTACGCACTCCTGTGCAACTCACAAAAACCCAAAAACAAAATGCATAATAAATAATTGTACGTACAATTTTTGTGGATGTTGGTTTAAAAAATTATATACTACCACTAAGTAACCGGTAGTAACACATACCCTAGTCTAGTATTAAAATGTATAAACACATACGCCCTTCTACAATTAATAAGTATATACATACTCCGTGATTAAGTAAGAAGTAGATATGTACTACATACTTCATACTTTCTTTTAAATATATATACTACATACTATTTTTTGACAGAAATGTACATTTTTTTGAGCCGAAACCGTAGAACAATCGTTCTACGGTATTTTCTATATTAAATAAAAAGTAAAAGTATAATTACAAAAGGGTAGGGAGCCAACAAACAGAACATCAACCCACACCAGTTTTTGGAAACATAACTAACATGTGGAAATTAGAGATTATGCTCTATCCAACTGGTAATCAAATCAGCTTTTCTTTTGCTTTGCTCTAAGTCTAGTCATTTCCATGCCTTCTCGGAGATAATGTTGCCAGGATCCATAACTCATCCGTGCCTTTTTGAAGATTTTATCATTTCTGATCATCCAGGTGCTCCAACAGCCCATAATCACCACTTCCATTGCAATATCCTTAGGCAGCTCACTGAGAGTGAAAAGAACTTCATCATAGGTAGAAGTGCCTCTATGCTTAGCAGGAGCAACTCTATTCCAGCAGTAGCCAACAAATTGGCAATCCCAGAAAAGATGAGTGTTGGTTTCCTCAGTAGAATCTGCACAAAGGGCACAATTGTAATCATCTAAGTGCATGCTTCTGCGCTGAATCAAATTCCTTATGCTCAGCCTGTCATGCAGCAAAAGCCAAAAGAAAATTTTGTGCCTGAGCCTACATGCCGTTCTCCAAACCTTCTGAAAGATCTCATGAGCATTACTAGGGTCAGCCATGGCTTTATAAATGGTCATAGCTAAAAAATTATGATTATTGCCTGCCATGATCCAAGAGTCTCTGTTTGTTGTTTCTGCCCTGGTTGCCATAATGTTGTGTAAAGCATTGAACTGATTGTAGGCCTGGAGTGATAAAGGTCTATGAAACATGGTGCTTAGGTCTTTATACTGTTGTGCCTCTGCCAAGGTGATGTAAGCATTGATAGCAAAAGACTGAAGTTCAGGGAACTGGTTGTTGAGAGGCATGTTAAACCACTTGTCTGACCAGAAAAGTATAGTGTCTCCTCTGCCTGCTTTGCACCTTGTATGGGCCTTGAAGGTAGGAAGAAGTGTAAGTAATGCTCTCCACCAGAATGACCCAATCATTCTATCTCCTGGTAGACTATTTTGGTAATAAGCTTCCCAAACAATATTGGCCCAAGGGATGTCCTCTATGTTGAGGAATTTATGCAGAAATTTCATGAGAAGGGCTTGATTATGTGCCTGCAAATCTAGAACACCCAAGCCACCATGGGATTTAGGAAGACAGACTTTTTCCCAAGCAATCAGAACCATGCCTCTGTCCTGTGTCCCATATTTTCTCCAGAAGCAATTCATCAGATAGGAGTTGATTTGCTTAAGCACGGTCTTTGGGATCATGAGAGTGCACATGAAGAATGTTGGCATGCTGGTGAATACTGATTTGAGAAGTGTTAGCTTATCTCCAGTGGATAGCATGGTTGAGCAACTAAGCAATATGTTCTCAATTCTTTTCAACATAGGCATGAAATCTTGAACTTTGGGTTTGGAAGAGCTCAAAGGGAGGCCCAGATAAGAGTGAGGCCAACAGCCAATCTTACAGCCAAGCAAAGCTGACAGTTCCAACATTTTATTATGTGCAATGTTAATTGAGATGAGAGTGGACTTGGCATAATTAATCTGCAGGCCAGAAAATTCAGCAGTCTTGATATGTTGTACTTGCCTGAGATCAGCCTTAGCTACAAGCACAGTGTCATCAGCATACTGTACAATTGGGAAATCAGCAGCAGAGTTATGTTGCAATGGTGGCTGAATCAGTTGATTTCTCATGGCTTCATTAAGCATGCTTTGCAGGATATCAGTTGCAAGTACAAAGATGAGAGGGGATAGTGGATCTCCCTGCCTGACCCCTTTTAAGCATAAAAATTGTTTGCCAGGGACACCATTCAAAAGGATAGAGGAATAGCCAGTGCCATAAATCATCTTGATCCAATTAATCCACTTCTCCCCAAATCCTTTGGCTTGAAGAGTCTGGATAATAGTGTCATGGCTAAGCATGTCAAAAGCTTTTTCAAAATCCAATTTCAGCATAATGAGCTCTTGTTTACTCTGATAACACTGATGAATATATTCATATGCCCATGCAAGACAGTCCTGTATACACCTCTTATTCAGGAAGCCATACTGGTTTTTATGCACCATATTTAGAATGTAACCTTGCAATCTATTTGCCAGAAGCTTTGTGATAATCTTAAGAGTGCGGTTCAGTAGAGAGATTGTCCTGAAATCAGATGGGCAAACAGCAGAATCCTTCTTAGGGATGAGAGTGATAAAAGAATAGTTAATGCTTTGAAGATTAACTTTTCCAGAGTGGAAGTCTTCAATGAACTTGTAGAAATCAACATCAATAATGTCCCAGCAGTTTTTCAAGAAAGCATCATTAAATCCATCAGGCCCTGGGGACTTGTCTGCAGGCATATTATGCACCACCTTGTCAATCTCTTCTTTAGAAAAAGGAGCTTCCAGAGCAGAGAGATATTCCAATGGGTTTAATAGCTGGTGGATCTGGAGTGGGTTACTAGTGGCTGCTTTAGTGCCCATTCTTGCTTTAAAAGCCCTGAGAAGTATGGCAGCCTTGGCATGGTGCTCATGATGCTCAAATCCATTTTCACCCTTTAACACAGCAATACAATTATTCTCATTTTGATAGTAGCCTTAGCTTGAAAGTACTTAGTGTTGGCTTCTCCCACTTTGATCTGCCTAATAGTTGCTCTTTGTTTCCAATAGACTCTTTGATGCTCTAGAATGACTTGTAAGTGTTCCTTTACAACATCTCTTCCTTCTTTTTCATCAGTGGTCAAACTTCTGCATTCCTCAAAGTAATCATAACAAAGAATAAGGAAATTGGAATTTTCAATGATCTTCTTCAAATCAGATAGATCCCTAGCCCAGTTCTTTAATCCTTTCCTCAATCTTTTAAACTTGGTAGCAATCACTTTAGCACTGTCTTGTACATTCACTGGCTATGTCCAAATATTCTGAACAATCTCTCTGAACTGAGTGTGCTCTAACCAGTAGTTCTCAAATCTGAAGACCTTGGATTTTGGGATGTTTGTGCCAATTGAAATCATAATTGGTATATGATCAGATGTTGTTTTTGCAAGAGGAAGAGCCATGGTGCTAGGGTATTTAAGTGTCCATGCTTCAGAGGTAAAGCACCAGTCCAATTTCTCCAGCAAAGGGGCATCTTGCATATTACTCCAAGTGAAATTCCTGCCCTTTAAAGGGATTTCAATCAATGCCTGTCTATTGATGGCTTCATTGAAAGAGAGCATATCATCAATACACCCTCCTTCTCTGCTTCTATTATGTGGGTACCTGATATAATTGAAATCACCCATAATGATCCAGTTTGCATCATCAGCCATAGGAAAGTTCTAAAACCAGTTGATGAAATCTGCCCTGTCATTGGGTTGACATGGCCCATAAACATTAGCGAGAAACCAGGAATCACCATCCAGCTTAGAAGAGAATTGAATGGTCAAGGAGAACTCATTGATGTGATGGAGTTGGCCAGAGAAGATGTTATCATTCCAAGCAATCAAAAGACCCCTAGAGGCACCCACAGAAGGAAGATAAGAGAATTTGGAGATTGTTCTAGGGTAGAAATTTTTTAGATAGGCCGAATCGATCTGCTCTCTCTTGGTTTCCTGAAGACAAAGGATGGCATATCTAGATTCCTGCACTTTGTTAGATATGGCCGTCCATTTTTTTGGATCATTAAGTCCACGAATGTTCCAATTCAGAATATTCCAATTTCTGTTCATAAGGGGGATATTGAGCAGCACAAGCAACCACAACACTTGAAGGAAGAGGAGTAAGGCAGTCAATCCCAGGACAAGAAAAAAGGATAGATCTTGCAGTGGGAAGAACCATAAAGTCTGCACTAGGATACTCATATAAAAAGTGCTCCAACAACTGGTCATATATAACAAAGACTGCAGATACATCAGACACATTGCATACATATAGGTTCTAATAAAGAAACTGAGTCTCTCAAGCTCTCAGGAGTGGTTTTAGAGCCATTTCTTGCTCTTCTCCTTGGTGCCCTTGCCACCTTCCATCACCAGGCCTTCTCCTTTTCCTTTCTTGGATCTCTTAGTAGGCAGGCCTCCAGATATCTCCTTGTCAGGAACCTTACAGAAAGAGGTGTTCAGATATTTAACTATTTTAGCAGATAGTGTAGGTGGTGAAACATGACAAGCCAGACAATTCTTATCTCTACATACTGCTTGCTTGAAACCTTTAGACAATTTTTGTAATCTGCAGCTCCTTCTTACCTCAGTTTCCACCATGGGGATGTTATCCTTCCTCTTTTTGCTTTATGTAGAGCAGATGTAGAAGAGGCTGACATAGATTCAGAGGGACACTTGTCCTATGAGGCCTCCACACCTTGTCCCTGAGAATCCTGAGAAGGAGTAGAAATAAGGCATGCCAAGACATCACTACTATGACATATCTCAGGGATAGAGAAATGTAGAGTAGAATTACAAGAAGATGCTTGCTTGATGATTTCCCAAACTGAGGATGAGATGAATTTTTTTGCCCAAGGGAATTTATCTGGATTGAGGAAATTAACTGAAAGATAACCCAATCTGATGGTACCTGAATAATGTTGACACTGTCAGGTTTTGGTGCAAAATGTTGTTTCCAAATCTTTGCACCCTCCTTACCAAGCATGGCTTCTTCATTGACCACTTGTAGTACCTCATGATCCCTAACAGAGGAGGATTCGGGGCAAAGGGTGTGATTCTGATTAGCATAGGCTCTGATAGGGAAGCCAGGGGGAGCAGATAAGTCTGAAAAGTTGCCTGTACCTGTATTTTCCTGAGCCATCTCAATCTCTTTATCATTAACCTGAGCATCTAGAGGCAGAGGGTTATTGGTATCCTTCACTGTTTCCACAGCCACAACATTGTCCTCTGAAACCTTAAGTGTCTGCATATTATCAGGCTGAGAAGTTGAATTCAGTCTTTTGGCATTCGCCAGCACTTCAGAGAGCATAGGGTCATCATGTGAGTTTCTGTTGTCCCAAACCGCATCTGTGTTGAGAGCTTCAATCATGGGGTCTCCCAGCTGTATCATTGGCAGCACATGGGGAGCATGTTGGTGCACAGGCAAGGGCTCAATATGTTGGGCTGCAGGTAAGTCCTGCAGGCCCAAGACATGCAAAGGAATCTCTTGTTGGACCAGAATCTACTCCAGTTCAGGTCCATTGGGTTGCAGTTCATTCAAATCTGGGAGCAACACAAGCATTGGCGCCAAAGGGCCATTAGCAGATGCATCAGAGCTAGCATTGTTGTCAGGTGGAACCTGAGAACCAGTGAGAATACTGTTTGCTTCCCGAGCCACATTAACTTCCTCTTCCATTGGTGCCATCAGATCATTGAGAGCCAGAAATTCACCTGCATGGAGCTCAATATATGCATTTGGTGGTAAAGCCCAATGCCCCCAGCCTGGTAAATCCTCTTCTACATCCTCTTCAACCTCCTGTAACTGATCAGCAACATGTCCCTGTACTAGTTCCAGAGCAAGCTGAAGATCAAGCTGAGGATTATTCTGTTGGACAGGAATATGAACATCATCATGCTCATGCTGCTGAAGTGGTCCAACAAAAAGGTTATGCTGATTAGGATGGAAATTGAGTTGTGCTGGAGCCGGATATGGATTTCCAAAAGGATCAATTGGATCTTCATCAGGGGCCTCAGCTCCCAAAATCTGCTGCTGCAAGATAACTATTGGAACAGTGAGGGAGTCTGTCTGAAAGTCATATCCCTCTCCGAAAACTAGGCTAGCAGGGATGTCACTCAACTGCTCAACTCTCACTTTAACCATCAGATTGGCACGAGTGCTACTATTTCTGCCCCAGCTTAGAAATTTACCAAATCTGCTGACAACATTATTAAGTTCTTGAATATCTCTCCTGTCAAACGGGTAGCCACAGAGAAGGATCCAAACGTCTCTGTTCATAACCAGCCGCCTCCAATTCAGGCCCTTGTTGTGTGGTTGGAAAACCACATGAACATCAGTGAAAGGGTGGGGTCTATCAGAAACTAGCGAATCCCTATCAAAAACACTCGCCAACTTGATGTACGCTTGACCAAACGGACACGACTCAATCTCTGAAAACCATATGCGCTTGTCATCCAGAAAGTCAGTGAGTACCTCTCTGATCGTATTGAACGTCATCGGAAGATTGGGCATAGGAACAATCGTCGCGATGACCCATTCCTCATGGGTTGCCGGCGCCGCACCATTGATGATCTTGATGCATGTAGGCCTTCCCTCCACCTCGATGCTCTGGTGATTTGGCGGAAGAAATGGCGTGGGGTCGAACAGGAAGGTGGCCATAGCGCCTGCTCTGTTAGGCTGCAACAATGTGGATGAGGAGGCTATGGAGTTTGGATTGGGCGAGATTGTGGCTGCAAGGAGACGTTGGGCGATGGAAGTGTGGAAGGAGCTGCTCAGAGGGCTACCAACCCGGCGGAGAGGAAGGGCATTAATTCAATTAGCAGGGGCGGTCGACGGTGTGACTGCCTGAAGTCACCGTCGCGGGAACAGTGGCCAATTGCCTCGAAAACTCGACCGTCGGGCGACTCTGCGGATTGGGCTTGTTGACTGGGTCTTGGTGGGCCTGGGAGTAGCAATCTCGTCCAATGTGGCCCCATCTCTTGCACTTGTGACACTTGATACAATTCGTGCAGTTGGGCCTGTTATGGCCCGGAAGAAGACACCGGACACAGTAGTCTCTCTGTGGGCCTTTTTGAAAACGAGATGATCCCGCCTCCTATGTAGCAACTGACAAATTATGGGCATTAACTCCTTGATGATGAGCAGCATTTGAGGAAGGCGGAGAACGCGCAAGATTCTGACGATCAACCGGACGAACCGCATAGACCGAATCTCTGAAGGTAGCGGGAGATCTAAGTGCTCGAAGATATGATTTTCTAGGATGGTTTCTGAAAATATGAGTCCACTCGTCTTCTTTCTCTTGCAGATATTGATCTAGTTCCCAGCTAGAATTAGGACCCCCATTACCCCAGAGAAGGAAATTGATATTGATCAGAGGGAGAGATACATTACCCTATTTGATAATGGAGAAACCAACTTCTTTGGATGAGACGGAAAACTTGAAAGACCAGTTCTGAAGACGAGATACCTTATAAAGAGAAGTGCGCCCACCAAAGCAAGAGAGGAGGATAGTGCTTACAGATTCCTCTATGAGGCTGATACGAGATCTGGTGAAATCAGCAACAAGGATGAATTCCTCCATATCCTTTCCTTCCTCAAAGTTGATCGTGACACCCCATTTTCTCCAAACTTCAGCCGCAAAGTGCTGCCCTCGGTCAAAATTCAGATCTGCAAGAGACATGGCTAGGAAGGAGAAGATCAGTGGGGAAGAGAGAAACATAGTTGGTGAGAGGTGGACGCCGGGGCCGGAGTGGCCACCGGCGGCGCTAGGAGCGGGGGGCTCTAGGAGCGGGGGAGCGATGCGATGCGGTGTGGCGATTACACAGAAATGTACCTCAATTCCACATACTCCATACTTCCTTTTAAAGACATATACCACATACTATTTTTTCAAAAGAAATATGCCTCAATTCCACATACTCCATACTTTGCTTTTAATGATGTACTACATACTTCCATACTGCTTTTCTACATACCGTGGAACATAACATTCATGCTATGTGTAGACATGCACATACCTTTCCGGACTACAAAATTCTGAGTGACCATATTTCTTTTCCTATCGGGCAAACAATTAGTGTCACAGTGATTTGGCTTTCTATACAAAAGTTGTTTCATCTAGCCAACCATTAAGGAGTAGCACACAAGAGCATTTAGATTAATGCTTCCCGCAACGGAGGTAGCTAGAAAGGAGTACCCAACGCCCCTACAAATCAGCACATACAATTATCTTAATGAGCTCACGTGGGACAAGGGTTATCGGGTTTAGAACCTCTCCCAGCGACTACCATTCACCCGTTTGGCTTCGTAACAAGGTGGGACACGTGGAGGCCAAAGAATTAGGTGGTAACTACCATTGCTTATATATATAGCCAGTCTATTCTGCTAATATTAGCAGAATAGTTATTCTGATAACACTTCCACACTGCACGGCGTGCACGCTCAATGCAAGAGCACTGCACTTTCTGTAGCAAGGGCACTGCAATACAGACTAGTGAACTTTGTGTCGGAAAAAACTACACACATTGTTTTTCCGGTACTGTTTTCGCTCTAGTTTTTTAACTGTTTATCGGAACGAGGCGTATAATATACTGTTGGAAAGATATGGATTAGGCGCAACTTCGCCATGTTGAAGATTTTTCAAGATTCCCCATGGTTTAAGAGCAGTTTAAAAAATGTTGCGGCGGACGACGAGTGGCAGCGAGCGTTTTTTCGCGTTTTTTTCTAAACCACTAGTCGGAATGAAGCAAATGATACACCGTTGGAAAGATATCATCGAGGCGCATCTTTTTCATATCTATTATTTTCTCTAATTCGTTATGGTTTAAGAGCAGTTTCAAATTTACTAAATCACGGAACTCTGTTTTTCAATTTTTTTTTGAAATTTTCGATACTGTTTTCGCTCCAGTTTTCCAACCGTTTGTCAAAATGAGGCATATGATACGTTGTTGAAAGGCTACAGGCAAGGCACAACTTTCATATGTTGAAATGTTTTTGATATTCCTTACAGTTTTTAGTTATTTTTGAAAATCGTGCGGCTGACGACGAGAGACAGGGGCCGTTTTTCGTGAAATTTTAACAAACCGCTGGATTCAAATTATACGCCGTTGGAAAGATATCGATGAGGCGCAAAGTTTTCATGTAGAACACTCTCTCCATTCCTTACGGTTTATGAGCAATTTTGATTTTAACGAAATGCGGACACTCTGTTATTTCGCGACACCAAAATCGTCTTATATACTGCATCAGACAGAAAACCGCACTTCTTTAAACAAAAAACTGCACTTCATCGGACAAACAAGTGCACTGCATGATTTTCTTTTTTGTGGGACGTAAATTTTCCTAAACGAGATGGAGTGCACTTCATGTCGAGTGTTGGTGAACCGCAAGACTATAAAAGTGAACCTCGAGACTACCGTAAAACGGGCCGTACTGCATCAGACAGAAAACCACATTTATTTAGACTAAAAACCGCACTTCATTGGACAGACAAGTGCATTGCATGATTTCTTTTTTATGGGACGTAAATTTTCCTAAACGAGATGGAATGCACTTCATGTCGAGTGTTGGTGAACCGCAAGACTATGAAAAGTGAACCTCGATATTGCCGTAAACGGGCCATACTACATCAGACAGAAAACTACACTTACTTAGATTAAAAACCGCACTTCATTGGACAGACAAGTGCACTGCATGATTTCTTGTTTGTGGGACGTAAATTTTCCCAAACGAGGTGGAGTGCACTTCTTTAGACTTAAACCCACACTTCATCGGACAGACAAGTGCACTGCATGATTTCTTTTTTGTGGGACGTAAATTTTCCCAAACGAGGTGGAGTGCACTTCATGTCAAGCGTTGGTGAACCGCAATACTATGAAAAGTGAACCTCAAGACAACCGTAAATGGGCCGCGACACTACCGAAAGTGAAACGCTTGAGTTTTTTCCAAACTCATTTTTTTACATGCGTAGACCGAGCAAGTGGACCGCAGGAACTGAACGAGTGAACTACATATAATGAAAAGCGAGCTTCTTTGAGATTTATATTTTTCCTTTTTACCAAGCAAACCACGGAGAATTATTATAACAAACTGCATGAGACAACAAAGTGAGCTTCAAAGCCACATCTAAAGTGCTGCACCATTGTCGTCGGTGAGCAGAAACAAAATAATTTGACGAGTACTGCACCACTTTTTCCTAGTGCACTGCATGACTAAGTATAAAACTAACAACAATTTTGCGAGTACTGCACCAATTTTTACGAGTGCACTGCATGACTAAGTATAAAACTAACGACCAGATAGAGTCATGCAATTTTTCTGTAAATGGAAAAACAATCAACTTCACAACAGCCACTGGCAACCCACGCGCCGTGTGCTGCATACACACACGTGCTATACTGCATGGACGTGCCAGCGGACTGCATGGAGGGAGGCTCACTATCCAAACTGCACGATAAACAGAAAAAATGCAACGCTGTATCAAACCGCACATCAGCACTTTTCTTCCTACAAGAACAAGTAAATTGAACCTCAAGAGCAAAAAATAGTGGACTACATTTTACACTTTATAAGAAAAATACCAAAACAACGATCTGCACCAGGACCGGAGTGTCCTGCACCAACGGTCTGCGAGCCTCCCTCCATGTAGTTTCTGTCAGCAGTCTGCACGCCATGGTGTGGTTTCTCGTCAGATGACATGAGTGGGAGAAGCAGAAGCAGGGAGAAGATGCAGGTGGAGAGGGTGATTACACATGTATGCTGCGGCCATGACCGGTGGGGGTGACCAATGGTTCTTCTCGACGGCCTCTCGCTGGAGCCGCATCCACCATAGAAGAGGTGATGGTGGAGTGATTGGCAGAGCGCCGGTCATCCCGGTAGCTGTCGTGATCGACGGGAGGCGATGGCGATGGCGCGATGGCCCAAACAGCGATCGTCGGGGAGGTCGCGGTCGACCGATCCATGGCAGATGAAGAAGGTTTGTTGGATAAGGGAGGTGAGATGGGGTCGACGGCGGGCGGCGCGCTCGGATGGTGGAGGCTCGGCATGGTGTGGATTCGCGCCAAATTTGGGAGGGCCATGGACGGTAGGCGTTGATACGTCTCTAACGTATCTATAATTTTTGAGATCTCCATGCTATATTATCTACTGTTTTGGACATTATTGGGCTTTATTATCCACTTTTATATTATTTTTGGGACTAACCTATTAACCGGAGGCCCAACCCAGAATTGCTATTTTTTTGCCTATTTCAGAGTTTCGCAGAAAAGGAATATCAAACGGAGTCCAAACGGAATGAAACCTTCGGGAATGTGATTTTTAGGAAGATTATGATCCGGGAGACTTGGACCCTACGTCAAGAAACAAAAGAGGAAGCCACGAGGTAGGGGGCGCGCACACACCCCAGGGCGTGCCCTCCACCCTCGTGGGCCCCCTGTTGCTCCACCGACGTACTCCTTCCTCCTATATATACCTACGTACCCCAAACAATAAGATACAGAGCCAAAAACCTAATTCCACTGCCAAAAACCTTCTGACCCACGAGATCCCATCTTGGGGCCTGTTTCGGAGCTCCGCCGGAGGGGGCATCCATCACGGAGGGCTTCTACATCAACACCATAGCCTCTCCGATGAAGTGTGAGTAGTTTACCTCAGACCTTCGGGTCCATAGTTAGTAGCTAGATGGCTTCCTCTCTCTTTTTGGATCTCAATACAATGTTCTCCCCCTCTCTCGTGGAGATCTATTCGATGTAATCTTCTTTTTGCGGTGTGTTTGTTGAGACTGATGAATTGTGGGTTTATGATCAAGATTATCTATGAACAATATTTGAATCTTTTCTGAATTCTTTTATGTATGATTGGTTATCTTTGCAAGTCTCTTCAAATTATCAGTTTGGTTTGGCCTACTAGACTGATCTTTCTTGCAATGGGAGAAGTGCTTAGCTTTGGGTTCAATCTTGCGGTGTCCTTTCCCAATGACAGTAGGGGCAGCAAGGCACGTATTGTATTGTTGCCATCGAGGATAACAAGATGGGGTTTTTATCATATTGCATGAATTTATCCCTCTACATCATGTCATCTTGCTTAAGGCGTTACTCTGTTTTCATGAACTTAATACTCTAGATGCATGCTGGATAGCGGTCGATGAATGGAGTAATAGTAGTAGATGCAGGTAGGAGTCGGTCTACTTGTCTCGGACGTGATTCCTATATACATGATCATACCTAGATATTCTCATAACTATGATCAATTCTGTCAATTGCTCAACAGTAATCCGTTCACCCACCGTAAAATACTTATGCTCTTGAGAGAAGCCACTAGTGAAACATCTGGCCCCGGGGTCTATCTTCATCATATTAATCTTCCAACACTTAGTTATTTCCTTTGCTTTTTTTACTTTGCTTTCATTTTACTTTGCATCTTTATCACAAAAATACCAAAAATAATTATCCTATCATATCTATCAGATCTCACTCTCGTAAGTGACCGTGAATGGATTGACAACCCCTTATCACGTTGGTTGCGAGGATTTATTTGTATTGTGCAGGTGCGAGGGACTCGCGCGTAGCCTCCTACTAGATTGATACCTTGGTTCTCAAAAACCGAGGGAAATACTTACGCTACTGTGCTGCATCACCCTTTCCTCTTCAAGGGAAAACCAACGCAGTGCTCAAGAGGAAGCAGGCGTCGCCGGGCAGGGGCCGTGGATGCGGCCAGGGCGGGGCCAGGGCCATGGAGACCGGCGTCGCGGGGGCCCGTGGATCTCGGTGGATGTCGGAGAGGAAGAGGCCAGGGTAGGATGCCGGATAACCCCGAGCTCGCCGGATCCCATGGCCGGAGATCCACGGAAGAAGGTGAGGAGCAAGATGGGGCTCCCGATGGTGCAAGGTTGGGCGGGGATGGCGGGGCTCGGCGGCGATGGCGAGGGGGGCTCTAGCAGCACGGGCGGGCAGTATGGGCTCGGTGCGTGGTGGGAGCGAGGTCCAGCGCGTGGTGGGAGCTTGGTCCGCGGCGCTGGTGGTGGCGCGACTCGGGCGGGTGGTGGGAGCGGGGGTGGGGATGGGTCATGGGAGGGAGGCCGGCAGTGGAACCTGGAGGGGAGGTGGGTGTAGGTGCGGGGGAGGAAGAAGGGGGAGGGAGGGTCGGGTCGAATGTGTTAGCGGAATAAGGATACGTGTTAGCACAATAGGGTCATAATGGTGTTATTATAATAGACCCATATATATAGGGCTGGACTATTCTGTTACTAGTAACATAATAATATTCGGTTACCCCCTGGCCCAATAAGGGCGCGACGTGCCTACACCGTAGAATCTCCACGAAGCAGCCCGAACCCAACCAACCTCCTTCCGCCGGAGGCAGCCGTCATGGGCGGGCGAGCGACGCTGTCAGCCGGAGTGAGGGAGCCCGCGGCGCCGTGACTGGCCGCCGACGGATCCACTGCCGCCATCCCCTTCCTTGCTGGCAAAGCAACGACGTGGCCGTGATCCCTGCCTCCTGCCTCCCTCGCTCACCGGGGCTCCTTCGTCGGGGTCGTGATCCCCGCCTCCTCCCTCCCTCCCTCACCGGGGCTCCTTCGTCGGGGCCGTGATCCTCGCCTCCCGCCTCCCCCCTCGCCGGAGCTCCTTCGACGGTGCCGTGATCCCCGCCTCCACCTCCCCCTCGCTGGAGCTCCTTCGACGGATCCGTGATCTCCATCACCAGCCTCCACCTCGCAGCAGCTCCTTCGACGGATCCATGATCTCCGCCACAAGACACTGCCCCCCCGGACCTCATCGTCGGAGCTCCACCACAAGCAGGAGCGCCGTCGTCTCCACAAGCTCCTTGCCTGCGTCAATGGCACCACCTTCCAAGATTGTGCCAGTACACCGCCAACGAGAGGAAGAAGAAGACGTCAGATCCAAGAACATGCTACTGCAGGTGATGTCTGCTTCCCACACTAATTTCCCTCAAAATTGAATCTGCCTGATTGCTACTGAAGCACAAACGATCAGTTCAAATAACGTTTGTGTCAGTTCATCAGTCCTGCTATGCAAAAGATTCAATTTAAAAATTGCACACACTATGCTCTGCCTACATGTTACACTATTAGATTCATCAGTACTACATGTGTGCTGCATCAGTGACACATGTTCCTATGATGCAGAAGCTGATAGTACATTGCAAATGCTTGCATCAGTTCATTACACCCCTACCACTTGACGCACAATTTGTATGTTGAGGTTACTGTCAGTACCTCTAATATGCTAGCTTCAGTTCAAGTCAAAAAACATAAACTTATGCATCAGTCCAAGTAGCTACTACGCTTTATATAAGGTTCAACTACCACTGCAAGTTGTATGTTGTTAGTTCTAATAGTACATATCGTGTAGTTGCGTCCGTTCGAACGAGTAAAAGGCTGTTGTTGAAAAAGATATACACTTGTTACACAGTAAGTTCAATGATATAGAAACTAGGAGTACTTCTAATGTGGATGCATAAGTTCTAGATGAAAAATATAAGACATGCATTAGTTATATATATATATATATATATATATATATATATATATATATATATATATATATATATATATATATATATATATATATATATATATATATATATATCTCAAGTTCAATGTTCAGTTTACAAGCAGTGCACCAAATGTTTATGCATCACTTATAGGGAAAAAGTTTAAAAACTGTGCATAACAGATGCATCAGTGCTAAAATCAGTACATCAGTACATCAGTGCTAAACATGTCCATTCATCAGTTTGACTAAAACTACATCAGATAAAAAATAGACAACAAAGTTTAATAACGCCCAACGATGCAAGTTCAACTTGTACGTTACCTTCAGTGCATGACATGTTACCCATATCATGTATACGAGAAAATGCAGAAAAGATTAATCCCAAAACTGTTGAATGTCATTGCAGAAACATGCAAGGCGACACACGCAGGGAGGGTTTGATGAGCCAAGCAGATATGAGGCACCGCCTAGTTGGGTAACACCAGAAATAGCACCTGGATACTTCAACAATATAGGCATATTTCAAGCTAAACCAGAATCATCAAAAGCACGGACTGGTTCTTCTATGCAGCAAACACCGATATTTGGGAATACAAGCTTTGCCATTGATGGGGTGCAACAAGGTCAATAATGTCCCCAACAACAAATATTTTCCTTCCCTAGCGCATGCAGAAAGGCAAGGACACACATGCTTCCACCATTCGCTCCGTCAACATCAATCATCCGTGCTGCAAAAGTGGTTGCGATGGGAAGACCAGGACAAAGAGACAGGAATGTTCGCCACTCTAGCAGGGTGCAAAGTAGAAGATATGAGCCATATAGACACGAGCAACCTCACAACGAATCTGAGGGAAGACGGCCGTACAATGAGAGATGGAGAGCTTCATCAACATTGCTCCCTCCAAGAGATGCATTGCTGCATGTGCCGAGGGTGACACCACCCGCGCCCATACACCAAGGTGAACAGCAAACAACGGAGGCAGCACAGAGCTATACACATGTAAGTATCCATTCAGAAAAAACATACAAGCACAGTCCATACCCTAGTACTATGACCACCCCATCTAACATTTTCATCACTGTGTTTTTGTTTGCTCACTGTTGCGTGCAACCATCTAACATTGAAGCTTACGTTCTGCCAAGGCTAGAGACGCGCTTCAAAACTTTCAAAGAAGCAAAGAACTTCTACAACATCTATGCAAAGCACACGGGTTTTGCTGTCAGGTAAGGCTCCAAGGTTAACACCAGAGTCTACCTTTATTGCACGTGCTTATATTTGAAAAAACTGATCTGGATTTATGTAACGTCAACACTACTGTTGACCAGTAACTCAACAAAAGTATGTTAAGGAAAATTTAAACTCTTATAGTTTAGTACTTATAATTCTCAATCGTCAGTACAAGGCAAAGTAACCAAACACACCCGTGAACACCTCAAAAAACATCATTTCAAAAACAAGCTATGACTGGTTCAGCCAGTCCTAGTTCAGAAAGTCCATCAATACATAAAAATAATTACCTCAAGCAAACTGAAATAATTGAAAGTGCAAATATAGTACACCTGTACTAATGGGAAACTAATTTATCTGTAAAATACTTTCAAAGATTATGTTGATATAAACAATCCTTTCAAAAAACAAAAATTGTTTGAAAAAAGATTAGCATGACACACATAGTCTAAACTTGTATTTGGTAAGTTCAATTACACTTCAATCACCAGTCCAAGTACCCACAATAGAGGAGTACAAAGCGCCATCATCACCAACCCTGACATGTGCAAGTGGGATAAGCATCTGATAAGTACAGCTTGACAAGACTGATCAGTGTGACAGTAAAAACCCCTAAATATAGGACTTCAGTGAAAAAACAAGACTTAACCTCCACACTGAAAAAGATCACAAAGTATACGTCACTTAAACAGTGCAAAAGCCATCATCACGGACCCTGAGATGTGCAAGTGGGATAAGCAGCTGATAAGTACAGCTTGAAAAGACTAGTCAGTGCGACCAGTAAATACCCTGGCAAAGAAATTGGCTTGCGGTTGGTTCTTCCAGGATACCGTCTGCACCACCCATTGGGCGATTGCCACGACGGACTGCAACTGCACCCCACGACCACTACCCCCACGTCCCCGACGAACCGCCTCCCCCAAATCCCCGTCGACGCACTGGAAATAACCCATTGTCTTCCATCTCTGCCTCATTCCGAGAACCACCATTGCCGCTTCTATCTCCACTACATACAATCCAGAAACTTCTCTCTTCCAAGCCCACAGTCGCCGGAGGAGGGCAATGGTGGAGGAACCGTCTGCCAAGCGTCATCATGGCGAGACGTCCGGCCAGAGCAGCAACCTCGACGATGTTCACGTCCCCAGCGAGAAGCGTGAGTACACCGGAATCCTCACATGGGTTGGGCTCCACGGCAAGGAGATGCTGGAGATCGTCTGCACCAGCGAACCAGACAAGGCCGACGAGATGATCAACATGCTCTAGAAGAAGGCTAGCGGATTGTATCCTAGGTTCATTGGCGTTGATGTGGAGTACACCAGGGAAGGTGAACCTCCACAGATGGCAGCAGTCCTGCAGTTGTGCGTGGAGGAATTCTTCCTGGTGTACCACATCGCAGCGACCACAAATGGTGAACCATCCTACTCAATTGCCCTATTTGCTTCATCTATTTAATTAGTACTGTATCCACAAAATTTCATTAAACTTGTTTCCCAACTAGATGTACTAGTGTAGTTTGTGAAAGTGGATGCACTACTACACTTTCTCAAGTAGATGCACTATAATGTAATTTTGAACCTGATGCACTGGATTACTATTTGAAAATCTTGCAGAAGATTAATTTCTGAAGTTGATGTACTAGTGTAGTTTCTGATCTTGATCAAATAGTGTAGTTTCTGCACTCGATGCATTAAAAAGATGTTTCTGAACTTGATGTAGTGAAGTAGTTTCTGAACTTGGTCTGGTGTTATTTTCATCAGCAAAAAAACTAAGAACTTGGTGAAGCACTGGTGTGTGTTGTTCTATTCAACAAAAGTAAACTAAACTAGTACTAAAGCAACACATACATCATTGACTCAAACTGTATATATTCCAAAAAGAAAAATAACATGGTGTACTTGAATTTTATTTTAGAACTTTGTTTACTAGTTTCTAAAGTACATTCATCCATTAATTATACTATATAAGCATCTACTTCATGGATTCATCACTTGTAAAACAAAAAAAAACTAAAGAATTCAAACATGAAAATAATACTAATCTTCAATATGTCTCTCCCCTTGCAGGCCCAAGCGCCTCAACGACATGCCGAAGCATGAGAAGTTGTTCAAATTTGCCGGTTTCAGCATTGAAGGCGACAAAGAGAAGCTGAAGATGTCTGGTTTGGAGATCAACCCCAACAAGTACATCGACATTTAGCGCAACTGGAGAGTTCCATACACCGAAAAAGAGTACGACTCCTTGGCTGATGTTGCAGCTAGCGTCATCCACCCATTATACAAAGACATGAAGAAGAAGATCGACAAGAAGGAAGACCATAAACTGTGGGGGATCAGCCCGCTGCCAAATTACCTCATCGAGTACGTAGCGATAGATGCGTACGCCACCTACAAGTCATGGAAGATAATTGACAACATCACAACAGGCTGGGAAATTTCAAAAGAGCAGGAGGCTGACCCCTACTACCACTGCCACTATGCGGGATGAAGATACATCAAAGTCTGCCTTCGTGTTGCTTGCTCTTGTGCTTGCCTTTTATCCTGTTGTTTCAAATTTGTAGTTTGCTCTTGTTAGGTTAAACCAGTTTGCTTATGTCTTGTGTGTCAGGGTTGAACCAGTCTGCTTATGTCATGATTTTCATGGTTGAACAAGTTTGCTTATGTCATCAAGTACATTGTTTGCTTATCTCGTTATATAAGTTTGGTAGCTTCATATTTTGTTAATGCATCATTTCAAATTCAAAGTAGCTTGTGAATGGAACTTTGTGGCTGCTCTTCAGTACTAGTTATGAAGCAACCACACAAGGATGTTCCATGTGTAGTTTCGATTCAGTATTGTATGGAAAACATAACGTTGGAAAAAATCAATACAATTTGAGTTTCTTAACAACTCTTCAAAAGTTGAAGCAAAAAACTTAGTACTTCATGTACTGTTCTCATCCATATGTAGCTGCTAGAAAATTAACAAGTACTACAACAAAAAAAGTTAAGAAGCATCTGCACACACTTATATTGGTCACTTGCAGACTAAGAATGACAGTACTAGTACACTTGAACGGACAGTACATACTTACTACAATAAAAAGTACAAAGAAGCATCAGTTCGCAATCCCTCAAAAAATAAATGTCAGACTAAGCACGTAAGTGCTACTATGAATGAACTCTTAGTACAACTTGTTTACACGCAAGTACTATAGTGCTAAAAATGAGACCAGAAGACCCTTGAGAATAATCACAAAAACAAACAAAAAAAGAAGGCAAAAACTCAATGAAAAGATAACACTTCGACAAAACTCACAAGAACTACAACAAAAAGTATCAGTCCACATTACTGGTGGAGTCAAGTACTAGATTCAAACCAAAAAAAATTGACCGCCCGAAGTCAGGCAGGCCCTGATGCAGGTAGATACTTGAACTCGAGCCCATGGCGGAGCCGCTGGCGAATCCCTAGTAATCTGCACAACGCAGGGCCAGCTGACCAGGGCCCACAGGTCATGAGAGAGAGCGAGCGTCGTGTATAAGCGCTCAGGTAAGTATTCAGAGGAGGTCGACCAGTAGCACTCGGCAATGCTTATAAACAGGTCGAGAGCCCCCTCGCTTAGCGAGGTGGGACTAAATCCAGACCACACGCACAGCCAGTAGTCCTCAAGTCGCCCGCGCGGGCCATTTGGGCCGGAAAAGGGCCCAATAGCCTCCCTCGTCTCCAAACACCCCACCCATAAGGCGAGTTGAATAAAGCAGAGCGTGGGCAAGGAAATATAAACTATGAAAAAAATGTTCGAAAATTGAAAATAGAAAAGTTCAAATACTTGTTCGCAGGCAATAATTTTAAATACAAAAATAAAAATAATTTTAGCTCTTCACCACGGATGATAAAAAAAGGAAAAAATATGATACAAAACAACGAAACTTTAAAAAGCGGAGAACTTAATAGGCTATCTTTTAAATGGACATAATTTAAACCAGCAAATTAAATATTAATTTCAAGTTAAACTAGTAAAATGCAAGAAGTTCAAATAGATATTGTTTGTCAATTCTGCTAAATTTCTTATTTATATAAAATCTGACTAGAGATCAACTAACGATTTCGTCGTAAATAATCTCAATCCCAAAAAAAACTCAGTTCAAACATACATATGACATTAGTACTACAAAACCAGGAAGGGTCAGGCCACTCACAATACATCCACACACCACTGTGACACAAATTTTTCAAAACCTTACGCTGTATGAAATTACAATTAAGTACCCACAACACTAAACCATAAGTACACTAAAAAGAGAGTACAAAAACTATAAAGGCCTAACTTAGGTTGGGATAGATGAAAATAAAATAAGTCCCAGTTTTGATCAACAACTCGCAGTGCACTGAAAAAAGTTTTCACATCAACTAGTGTATAAGACTTAAGTGCAAAAATAAGACATAACCTCCACACTGAAAACATCACAAAGTATACGTCACTTAAACAGTACAAAATGCCATCATCACCGACCCTGAGACGTGCAAGTGGGATAAGCAGCTGATAAGTACAGCCTGACAAGACTGATAAGTGCGACAGTAAAAAAACCTTGGCTTGGACGGTTGGTTCTTCTAGGCCACCACCAGCGCCACACTGGGCGGTTGCCACGACGGACTGCAACGGTGACCCCACGACCACTACCCCCACAACCGGGAAGAACCGCCTCCCCCACGTCCCAAACCACGCCCTCAAAAAGCCCCAAATCGACTCCATCCCTGCCACATCTCGAAAACCACCATTGCCGCTTCCATCCCCACTACAAACAACCCACAAACATCTCTCTTCCCAGCCCGTTGTCGTCGGAGGAGGGCAATGGCGGAGGAACCGTCTGCCAAGCGTCATTGTGGCGAGACGTCCGACCAGAGCAGCAACCTCGACGACGTTCACGTCCCCGGCGAGAAGCGCGAGTACACCCGAACCCTCACAGGGGTTGAGCTCCACGGTAAGGAGACGATGGAGATCGTCTGCACCGGCGAACTAGACAAGGCCGACGAGATGATGAGCAGGCTCAGGATGAAGGGCGGCGGCTTGTATCCTAGCTTCATGAGAGTTGATGTGGAGTTTACCAGAAAAGATGAACCTCCCGAGATGACAGCAGTCCTGCAGTTATGCATGGAGGAACTCTGCTTGGTGTACCACATCGCAACGGCCACAAAATGGTGATCCATACTACTCTTCATTCATCTTCTATTAGTACTACTCCATAAAAATTTCCTTAAACTTGTTTCCCAACTAGATGAACTACTGTAGTTTGTGAAAGTGGATGCACGAGTACATGTTTCTCAAGTAGATGCACTATAATACATTTTGAAACTGATGCATTGGATTAGCATCTGAAATTGTTTCACCAGATTAATTTCTAAACTTGATGTACTAGCATAGTTTCTGATCTTGATGCACTAGTGTAGTTTATAGAGTTGATGTATTAAAAGATGTTTCTAAACTTGATGTACAAAAGTAGTTTTTGAACCTGGTCTGGTGTTATTTTCAGCAGCAAAAAGTAAAGTAAGAACTTGCTAAAGCACTGGTATAGGTCTTTTATTCAACAAAAAGAAAAGTAAACTTGAAGTAAGCAACACATAGATTATTGACTCTGATTATACGTTCTTGGACTTGGTGAAGCACTAAAGATACCAAAAAAGAAAAATAACATGGTGTACTTGAATTTATTTAGAACTTTGTGTACTAGTTTTTGAACTACATTCATCCATGACTTATACTATATAAGCATCTAACTCATGGATTATCACTTGTAAACCAAAAATAGAAGAATTAAATCTTCAAAAAAGAACACTAATCTTCAATATGTGTCTCCCCCTTGCAGGCCCAAGCGCCTCAAAGAGTTCCTGCAGGAGCAAAAATTGTACACATTTGCCGGTTTCAGCATTGAAGGTGACAAACAGATGTTGAAGAAGACTGGTTTGGAGATCAACCCCAAGAACTTCACCGACATTCAGTGACTCTGGAGAGTTCGAGGCACCGGAAAAGAGTATGACTCCTTGACTGATGTTGCAGCCAGCGTCATCCACCCATTCTACAAAAGATCGATAGGGAGGAAGACCACAAACTATGGGGGGTCCGCCCGCTGCCAGACAAGCTCATCGAGTACGCAGGAATAGATGCGTACGTCACGTACAAGTCATGGAAGATAATCGATAACATCGTAACAGGTTGGGAAATTTCAAAACAGCAGGAGGCTGACCCGTACTACCACTGCCACTACGCGGGATGAAGAGACATGAAAGTCTGCCTTCATGTTGCTTGCGCTTGTGCTTATCCTTTATCTTGTTGTTTCAAATTTGTAGTTTGCTTTTGTTAGGTTGAACTAGCTTGCTTATGTCATGTGTGTCAGGGTTTGAACAAGTTTGCTTATGTCATCAAGTACATCGTTCGCTTATGTCGTTGAACAAGTTTGCTAGCTTCCTATTTTGTTTATCCATCATTTGAAGTTGAAGTAGGTTGTGAATGGAACTTTGTGGCTGCTATGCAGCACTAATCATGGAACAACAGATCACGCATGGATATTTTCACAAAGCAGTGGCAAACTAAGGACAACAGCAAATAGTAGCCTTGGACGCTCAGTACAGCTTAGTCCTGTACAGTAGTACTATCACACTAAAAATCAGTTTTTAGTTTCAGAAGAACACTAAAAAGACTAAGTTGTAGCTAAGGACAACATTCAGTACTAACATCATCATGCTTATAGTCGTTAGAAAATTACTAAGTACTGCAACAGGAAAAGCCAAGAACCATCAGTACATATTTCATAGTCACTAGCATACTAGGATTGAAAGTACTGGTACACTTGAACACACAGTACATCCATTCTACAAAAATAAAAAGGAACGGGAAGCGTCAGTTCGCATTCCCTAAAACAGTGACACACTAAGAATAACAGTGCTAGTACAATTGAAATCTCAGTACAACTTAGTTTATACGACAAGTACTATGATGATACCAAATAATGCCTTGAGAATAACCACATCCTAGAAAAAAGAAGGCCAAAACAAAATCAAAAAGATATCAGTTCGACCAAGGAGAAAAATCACAAGAAAGACAATAGAAGCATCAATCCACATTGACCAGTGAGGTACTAGTTTCAAACAACACAAAATAAAATGATCACAGTGCTAGTACAATTGAAATCTCAGTACAACTTAGTTTATACGGTAAGGACTATGATGATACCAATTAATGCCTTGAAAAAGAAGGCCAAGACTCAATCAAATAGATTACAGTTCAACCAAGGACAAAAATTCACAAGAACAAACAACAAAAGCATCAGTCCACATTGACCAGTGAGGTACTAGTTTAAAAAAATGATGACCACCCAAGGACAGGCCAGCCACGCACAGGAGGATACACTTGGACTCGAGCCCACGATGGAACCGTTGGCGAATCCATAGTAATCGAGACTGTGTGGGCTAGCCGTCAAGGGCCCACAAGTCATGGAATAGAGCGCGAGCGCCGTGTATAAGTGCCCAGGTCAGTATACAGAGGAGTTCAACAGGCAAGTCACGACAACGCTTATAAACCGGCCGAGAGCCCCCTCGGCTAGCGAGGTGGGACTAAACTCAGAGCGCACGCATAGCCAGCAGTCCATAATCGCGCGCATGGGCCATTTGGGCGGAAAAGGGCCCAATATGACTGCTACTCCCTCCTCTCCAAACTCTCCTCACCCCACCCCATAAGGCCCGCTGAATAAACCAGAGCGTGTGGCAAAGAAAATATAAACTAGTACAAAAAAGTTTGAAAACTGAATATAGAAACGTTCAAATACATGTTTGCAGCAAAATAATTCCAAATTAAAATATAAAATAAAATAAAATTACCTCTTCAGCATAGATAAAGGATTAAAAATATGCTACAAAAACAATGATACTTTGAAGTCCAACTATATATGCTACAAAAATAATTATGAACTTAATAGGGCTATCTGTTAAATGTAGCTATTTTAAACCAGTGCTTTAACTTTTACTATAAAGTTCAACTACTAAAATGCAAGAAGTTCAAACAAAATTTGGCTCTCAATTTTGCTAAATTTCTTATATTTAAATAAAATCTGGCTAGAGATCAGGTAGCAATTTCATTGTAAATAATTTCAATCCCAAAAAAATTCAGTTCTAATACATTATATGACATCAGTTCTACATAACAAGGAAGCGTCACTCCACTCACGCTAGATCCACAAATACTATTGTGACACCAAATTTTAAAAGCCTTACGCTGAATGAAATTACAATTCAGTACTCACAGAACCATACCATAAGTACAAGAAAAGAGGGTACATAAACTATAAAGGTCCAACTTTGGTTGGGACAGATGAAAACAAAATAAATCTCACTTTTTCAGTAACAACTCGTAATGCACTTGAAAAAAAGTGTTTCAATTCAACTAGTGTATAAGACTTCAGTGCAAAAATAAAACTTAACCAAAACGAATTCCCGATAAAACATACACAAGTGAAACAGCTGCTCAACCACATTCTCATCATGGAAAAAAGTTTGTAAAACGTTGTGCCACACTTGAAAACATCACAAAGTATACCGATTATTACATAGTTGACAAGACATCCAAACACTATATACAAAGCCTACAATGTTTTCAAGACATAAATCACACAAGTATCCCATTCACTACGCAAATGATAACCACTTCTTCTATGCACCAAGAGCCAAAGCTTGAACCTCGTCGGGAAGCTCCACCACCATAACCTGGTTATTCCAGTTAAACACAACTTTATACTGATTCTCAGCATTCCAATCAACAATACATGGCTGCAAAACAATAAAACAAATTATCAAAAATCATGACACATAAAAAAGAATAGGCAATCAGCCAAACACAGGAAGTGAAAGCTAAACTAGAACCCACGTCATTATTTCGAATGTTCTCAATGATCTTTTCACCATCATAGGTTCCCGCATACTTCAGAGTATAATGGCCACATTCATTCGGCCCTTGAAGTGGAACCTTGACAAATGTTTGTTTCTTTGCAAAGACCTCCCATTTGGGTTGCTTGCTCGCATTATACTGAGCATCGCCATACACAACCTTCATTACTTGGACCAACCTAGAGATCTGTAAAAAAGAAAAGAAACCACACATTTTTAGGTCTCAGAAAAGCAGAAACAAAGAGGTGGAAAAATTAATCTAGTACAAATAATAAATGTCACTCACAATCTTCTCGCAATCTTTGTGATAGGTGTTCTTTGAAGGACGATGGTTCTTCCCATAAGGTAAAGGGTCAAGGATGTCAACGGTACTTCGGTATTGATTCATGACATATAAGGAAAAGTGGTTCACTTTCAAATCCTTTGATAAAATCATAGGTTTGAATAGAGGCATCTGAAGGAAATATGCCCTAGAGGCAATAATAAAGTTGTTATTTATATTTCCTTATATCATGATAAATGTTTATTATTCATGCTAGAATTGTATTAACCGGAAACTTGATACATGTGTGAATACATAGACAAAACAAAGTGTCCCTAGTATGCCTCTACTTGACTAGCTCGTTAATCAAAGATGGTTAAGTTTCCTGACCATAGACATGTGTTGTCATTTGATGAACGGGATCACATCATTAGGAGAATGATGTGATGGACAAGACCCATCCGTTAGCTTAGCATAATGATTGTTAAGTTTTTGCTATTGCGTTCTTCATGACTTATACATATTCCTTTGACTATGAGATTATGCAACTCCTGAATACCGGAGAAACACTCTGTGTGCTATCAAACTTCACAGCGTAATTGGGTGATTATAAAGATGGTCTACAGGTGTCTCCGAAGGTGTTTGTTGGGTTGGCATAGATCAAGATTAGGATTTGTCACTCCGAGTATCGGAGAGGTATCTCTGGGCCCTCTCGGTAATGCACATCACTATAAGCCTTGCAAGCAATGTGACTAATGAGTTAGTTGCGGGATGATGCATTATAGAATGAGTAAAGAGACTTGCCGGTAACGAGATTGAACTAGGTATAATGATACCCATGATCGAATCTTGAGCAAGTAACATACCGATGACAAAGGGAATGACGTATGTTGTTATTGCGGTTTGACCTATAAAGATCTTCGTAGAATATGTAGGAACCAATATGAGCATCCAGGTTCCGCTGTTGGTTATTGATCAGAGATGTGTCTCGGTCATGTCTACATAGTTCTCGAACCCGTACGGTCCGCACGCTTAATGTTCGATGACGATTTGTATTATGAGTTATGTGTTTTGGTGACCGAAGATTATTCGGAGTCCCGGATGAGATCATGGACACGACAAGGAGTCTCAAAATGGTCGAGAGGTAACGATTGATATACTGGAAGATGGTATTCGGACACCGGAATGGTTTCGGAGTGGTTCGGGTATTTTTTGGAGTACCGAGGGGTTACCGAAACCCCCCGGGGAAGTAATGGGCCTACATGGGCCATAGGGGAGAGGGGAGGCAGCCCACAAGGGGTGGCCGCGCGCCCCTCCCATGGGGAGTCTGAATTGGACTAGGGAAGGGGGCGCGCCCCCCTTTCCTTCTCCTCTTCCCTCTCCCTTCCCCTTTCCCCCTCCGTAGGAAAGGAAGGGGGGCCGAATAGGACTTGGGGTCCTATTCGGTTTCCCCCCATGGCGCGCCCATCTAGGCCGGCGGCCTCCTCCCCTCCTCCTTTATATACATGGGCAGGGGGCACCCCATAGCACATCAAATGTTCTTAGCCGTGTGCGGTGCCCCCCTCCACAATTTACACCTTGACCTCATAGCGTCGTAGTGCTTAGGCGAAGCCCTGCGCGGATCACATCACCATCACCGTCACCACGCCGTCATGCTGACGAAACTCTCCCTCGACCCTCTGCTGGATCAAGAGTTCAAGGGACGCCATCGAGTTGAACGTGTGCTGAACTCGGAGGTGCCATACGTTCGGTACTTGATCGGTTGGATCATGAAGACGTTCTACTACATCAACCGCGTTAAACTAACGCTTCCGCTCTCGGTCTACGAGGGTACGTGGACACACTCTTCCCCTCTCGTTGATATGCATCTCCTAGATAGATCTTGTGTGATCGTAGGATTTTTTTTTGAAATTGCATGCTACGTTCCCCTACATCATCTTGACCTAAAAACAAACGACCAAAAAAGAGATATTATATATTCAAAATAAAAACCAGCATCACATCAAACAAATTAAAGCAAAAATCAGCTAGTAGATCTCACAAGGCCGACACTGAGCAAGTCTTCCCCATCTTTAACATAGCTCTTGAAATCACTCGCTGCACTCTCCACATTAAACTCTTTATCTTCATCACCGTAAAACGTACATTCAAGCACAACCTGCGAAAAGCCAAAAAGAAATAGATAGGGGAAAAGGATCAACAAGGAAAGTATTTTTAAACTCGTAAAACAGTAGGCAGTCTTGTTTCACAGAAACAAACGATCTGATTCATTACCGTGATGAAATATGGACTCAGCAAGATCCTTTTTCCAGATGCGAAATCAACATTTCTCTCGGGATCTCGCTTCCAATCATCAATGAGGAAGTCCATTACATCACCGTCCATTATCTGTCCAGGTGCAAAAACTTCCCAGATGCGTTTCCCAATGAAGGTAGTTACGTTATCATCAGGCTGAGGTATCATTGAGAACGTAGTCCTGCATCAGACACAAGAACAAAAGGCAGGGGAAGCAAGATAAGGCATTCATAACAGTTCAAGTTATATAAAAAAGAGCAGTTTAGGTCATATTTATCTAGCAGTTAGAAACAACAGAAGAAAAGAAGAGGAAACATAATGAGAGATACTCACTCGGCATACTTCTCACGTCCTTCATCACTAAGCAACAGATTATACAACTTGCGAGACTTCTCCAGGTGAAGGAATTCATGAGGGTGAAGCTACTGCACAGGGGAGCAAAACATTATAGGAGCTCTGGGTGCACGCTTCGTGCTTGTAACATTGCCAGACTTCAAAGCAGGATCTTTCCTAGCAACACCAGCTCTACGGCCCACTATTCCAGCAAGGGGATATACACCCTTGGCAGCGGCGCTCCTGGTGACTCTTCCCATGCCAGTGATCTTGTCAAACACATCATCATCACTGTCTATCAATTGCACAATGGGATTCTTGGGTGTAGAGGGGCTCTCTGCACAAGCAGTCGTAGAACCTTTCAGAGGTCCCAACCGCTCCTTCATAACACCAGATCTTGTCTTTTCGAGAGAACACCCCTGGCTCAAATCAATAGCTACATGCTCGAGCTCCGAGAACTGGCTGCCAAAGATCCTGTCATGCTCACCAAGATCCATCCACTCACCTGCAAATAAAAAAAGAAAGAGTGCAAAAAGGGTAAGCTCATGCCAATACTAGTAAAGAAGTAGAAGTTGGAAACAAATACAAAAGGTCATGCATACGTACATCGTTCGATGCTAAACAAACCCCGGAATTCAACATCAAACACAACGCCAGTCGAGCAGTGATACGTCCATTTTGCATCATGCTTTCTTACTGTTATTTATAATGTTTTTATCCATAATAATGCTTTTTGGAGTAACTCTAATGCCTTTTATCTCATAATATGCAAGGTACACACCAAGAGGGAGAATTTCGGCAGTTGGAAATCTGGACCTGGAAAAGCTACGCCAGGCTACCTATTCTGCACAACTCCAAACAAGCCAAAACTTCATGGAGATTTTTATGGAATATTTGAGGAATATTGTGGCAAATAACTACCAGAGGGGGCCCACCAGGTGGGCACAACCCACCTGGGCGCGCCCTGGTGGGTTGTGCTCACCCAGGCCCACCTCCAGTGCCCATCTTCTAGTATATAGGTCATTTTTACCTAGAAAAAAATAAGGAGAGGACTTTCAGGATGGAGCGCCGCCATCTCGAGGCGGAACTTGGGCAGGAGCACTTTTGCCCTCCGGTGGAGCGATTCCGCTGAGGGAACTTCCCTCCCGGAGGGGGAAATCATCATCATCACCAACAACTCTCCCATCTTGGGGAGGGCAATCTCCATCAACATCTTCAACACCACCATCCCATCTCAAACCCTAGCTCATCTCTTGTGTTCAATCTTGTTATGGGAACTATAGATTGGTGCTTGTGGGTGACTAGTAGTGTTGATTACATATTGTAGTTGATTACTATATGGTTTATTTGGTGGAAGATTATATGTTCAGATCCATTATGCTATTTAATACTCCTCTGATCATGAGCATGTTTATCATTTGTGAGTAGTTACTTTTGTTCTTGAGGTCACGGGAGAAATCATGTTGCAAGTAATCATGTGAACTTGATATGTGTTTGATATTTTTATAGTATGTATGTTGTGATTCCCTTAGTGGTGTCATGTGAACGTCGACTACATGTCACTTCACCACATTTGGGCCTAAGGGAATGCATTGTGGAGTAGAAATTAGATGATGGGTTGCAAGAGTGACAGAAGCTTAAACCCCAGTTTATGCGCTATTCCGTAAGGGACCGATTGGATCCAAAAGTTTAATGCTATGGTTAGAATTTATTCTTAATACTTCTCTCGTAGTTGCGGATTCTTGCGGGAGGGTTAATCATAAGTAGTATGTTTGTTCAAGTAAGAACAACACCTAAGCACCGGTCCACCCACATATCAAATTATCAAAGTAGCGAACACAAATCGAACCAACATGATGAAAGTGACTAGATGAAATTCCCGTGTATCCTCAAGAATGCTTTACTTATCATAAGAGACCATTTTGGCCTGTCCTTTGCCTCAAAAGGATTGGGCTACCTTGCTGCACTTTTGTTACTACTATCGTTACTTGCTCGTTACAAATTATCTTGCTATCAAACCACTCCGCTACTTACAATTTTAGCACTTGCAGGCATTACCTTACTGAAAACTACTTGTCATTTCCTTCTGCTCCTTGTTGGGTTCGACACTCTTACTTATCGAAAAGAGCTACAATTGATCCCCTATACTTGTGGGTCATCAAGGCTATTTTCTTGCATTGTTGCCGGGGATTGAAGCGCCTTTGGTAAGTGGAATTTGGTAAGGAAACATTTATATAGTGTGTTGAAATTTATTGTCACTCGTTACTATGGAAAACAATCCTTTGAGGTGTTTGTTCAGGGTATATTCACCTCGACCGGAACCACAATTAGCTACCCCTCAACCTACTGCACCTACTGAAAATATGAAATTCCTTCGGGTACGATAGAACAATTGCTAGCTAATCCTTATGCAGGAGATGGAACTAAATATCCTGATATGCACTTGATATATGTAGAACAAATATGTGTATTGTTTAAGCTTGTAGGTCTACCCAGCAATGAAGTTATGAAGAAAGTTTTCCCTTCATCTTTGAAGGGAAAAGCATTGGCATGGTATAGGCTATGCGATGATATTGGATCTTGGAATTGGAATCGTTTGAAATTGGAGTTCCACCAAATTTTTTATCCTATCCATCTAGTTCATCATGATCGGAATTATATATATAATTTTTGGCCTCGTGAAGGAGAAAGTATCGCTCTAGCTTGGGGGAGGCTTAAATCAATGTTATATTCATGCCCCAATCATGAGCTCTCAAGAGAAATTATTATCCAGAATTTTTATGCTCGGCTTTCTCGTAATGATCAAACCATGCTTGATACTTCTTGTGCTGGTTCTTTTATGAAGAAGACTATTGAATTCCGGTGGGATCTTTTGGAAAGAATTAAACACAATTCTGAAGATTGGGAACTCGACGAAGGTAAAGAGTCAGGTATTAAACTTAAGTATGATTGTGTTAATCTTTTATGGATACCGATGCTTTTCAAAAGTTTAGCACTAAATATGGACTTGACTCTGATATAGTAGCCTCCTTTTGTGAGTCATTTGCTACTCATGTTGAACTCCCTAAAGAGAAGTGGTTTAAATATCACCCACCTATTAAAGAAGAAATTAAAGAACCGGTACCAGTTAAAGAATAAACTATACTTTATAATGTTGATCCAGTTGTTCCTTCTGCTTATATTGAGAAACCACCCTTCCCTGTTAGGATAAAGGAACATGCTAAAGTTTCAACTGTGGTTAATAAAAGCTATATTAGAACAACTCAACCTGATGAACAAATCAAAGTAGAACCCAACATTGCTATGGTTAAAGATCTCTTACAAGAAGATATAGATGGGCATGTTATTTACTTCTGTGAAGAAGCTGCTAGAATTGCCAACCTGGTAAAAAGGACAAACATAGACATGTTGTTGGCATGCCTGTCATCTCAGTTAAAATAGGAGATCACTGTTATCATGGTTTATGTGACATAGGTGCTAGTGTGAGTGCTTTCCTTACACCTTATATCAAGAAATTATGAATGACATAGCACCCGTAGAGATAGAAGAAATAGATGTTACTATTAAACTTGCTAATAGAGACACAATATAACCAATTGGGATTGTTAGACATGTTGAAGTCTTGTGTGGGAAAATTAAATACCCTACTGATTTTCTTGTTCTTGGTTCCCCACAAGATGATTTTTGTACCATTATCTTCCGTAGACCTTTCTTGAACACCGTTAATGCTAGAATAGATTGTGAGAAACAAACTATCGGTGTTAGTTTCGGTGATGAGTCTCATGAGTATAATTTTTTCAAGTTTAGTAGAAATCTTAATGAAAAAGAATTGCCTAGTAAGGATGAATTAATTGGTCTTGCTTCTATTGTTGTACCACTTACTGATCCTTTAGAACAATATTTGCTAGACCATGAAAATGATTTACATATGCATGAAAGGAATGAAATAGATAAAATTTTCTTTGAACAACGTCCTCTGCTTAAACATAATTTGCCTATTGAAACTCAAGGAGGTCCTCCTCCACCTAAAGGTGATCCTGTGTTTGAATTAAAATAATTACCAGACACTTTAAAATATGCTTATCTTGATGAAAAGAAGATATATCCTGTTATTATTAGTGCTAACCTTTCAGAACATGAAGAAGAAAGATTATTGAAAGTTCTAAGGAAGCACCGAGCTGCTATTGGATATACTCTTGATGATTTAAAGGGCATTAGTCCCACTCTATGTCAGCATAAAATTAATATGGAACCTGATGCTAAACCCGTTGTTGATCACCAACGTCGGTTAAATCCGAAAATGAAAGAAGTGGTAAGAACAAAATATTAAAACTTCTGGAAGCAGGTATAATCTATCCCATAGCTGATACTAGATGGGTAAGTCATGTTCATTGTGCCCCTAAGAAAGGAGGTATTAGTGTTGTTCCTAATGATAAGAATGAACTTATTCCACAAAGAATTGTTATAGGCTATCGAATGGTAATTGATTTTAGAAAATTAAACAAAGCAACTAGAAAAGTTCATTACCCTCTGCCTTTCATTGATCAAATGCTAGAAAGATTATCTAAGCACACACATTTTTGCTTCCTTGATGGATATTCTGGCTTTTCACAAATACCTATTTCTCAACCTGATCAAGAAAAGACCACTTTTACTTGTCCTTTTGGCACTTATGCTTATAGATGTATGCCTTTTGGTTTATGTAATGCACCTCCTACCTTTCAAAGATGTATGACTACTATATTCTCTGACTTTTGTGAAAAGATTGTTGAGGTTTTCATGGATGATTTCTCTGTTTATGGGAAGTCTTTTGATGATTGTTTAAGCAATCTTGATCGAGTTTTGCAGAGATGTGAACAAACAAATCTTGTCTTGAATTGGAAGAAGTGCCACTTTATGGTTAATGAAGGCATTGTCTTGGGTCATAAAATTTCTGAAAGAGGTATTGAAGTGGACAAAGCTAAGGTTGATGCATTTGAGAAAATGCCATGTCCTAAAGATATAAAAGGTATTCGTAGTTTTCTAGGTCATGCTGGTTTCTATAGGAGATTTATCAAAGACTTCTCTAAAATTTCTAGGCCTCTCACGAGTCTTTTGCAAGAGGATATTCCTTTTGTTTTTGATGATGATTGTTTAGAAGCCTTTGGAACACTCAAGAAAGCCTTAATTTCTGCACCTATTGTTCAACCACCTGATTGGAACTTGCCTTTTGAAATTATGTGTGATGCTAGTGATTATGCTGTTGGTGCTGTTCTAGGACAAAGAGTTGATAAGAAACTGAATGTTATCCATTATGCTAGTAAAACCCTAGACAGTGCTCAAAGAAATTATGCTACTACACAGAAAAAGAATTCTTGGCGGTGGTGTTTTCTTGTGACAAATTTAGACCTTATATTGTTGATTCCAAAGTAATTGTTCACACAGACCATGCAGCTATCAAATATCTTATGGAAAAGAAAGATGCTAAACCTAGACTTATTCGATGGGTTCTCTTGTTACAAGAATTTGATTTACATATCATTGATAGAAAAGGAGCTGAGAACCCAGTAGCTGATAATTTATCTTGGCTTGAAAATGTGCTTGATGACCCACTACATATTGATGATAGTTTTCCTGATGAGCAGTTAGCTGCAATAAATGTTGCTCATAGTACTCATTGGTATGCTGACTATGCTAATTACATTGTTGCTAAATATTTACCACCTAGCTATACATACCAACAAAAGAAAAAATGCTTCTATGATTTAATACATTACTTTTGGGATGACCCACATCTTTATAAAGAAGGAGTAGATGGTATTATTAGACGTTCTGTACCTGAGCATGAATAGGGACAAATCCTACGGAAATGTCACTCCGAAGCTTATGGAGGGCATCATGCTGGAGATAGAACTGCTCACAAGGTATTGCAATCTGGATTTTATTGGCCTACTCTCTTCAAGGATGCCCATAAGTTCGTCTTATCTTGTGATGAATGTCAAAGAATAGGTAATATCGGTAAGCGTCAAGAAATTCCTATGAATTATTCACTCGCTGTTGAACTATTTGATGTTTGGGGATTTGATTACATGGGACCTTTTCCTTCCTCTAATGGGTATACACATATTTTGGTTGCTGTTGATTATGCTACTAAATGGGTAGAAGCTATTCCAACCAGTAGTGCTGATCACAACACCTCTATTAAAATGCTTAAGGAAGTTATTTTCCCAAGGTTTGGAGTCCTTAGATATTTAATGACTGATGGTGGTTCACACTTTATTCATGGTGTTTTCCGTAAAATGCTTGCCAAGTATGATGTTAACCATAGAATTGCATCACCTTATCATCCTAAGTCTAGTGGCCAAGTTGAACTTAGCAATAGAGAAATAAAATTAATTTTGCAAAAGACTGTTAATAGGTCCAGGAAGAATTGGTCTAAGAAATTAGATGATGCACTTTGGGCTTATAGAACAACATATAAAAATCCTATGGGTATGTCTCCTTATAAAATGGTTTATGGAAAAGCTTGTCATTTGCCTCTTGAGTTAGAACATAAAGCATATTGGGCCGTCAAAGAGCTCAACTATGATTTCAAACTTGCTGGTGAAAAGAGGTTATTTGATATTAGCTCTTTAGATGAATGGAGAACCCAAGCTTATTAAAATGCAAAATTATTCAAAGAAAAGGTTAAAAGATGGCATGACAAAAGAATCCAAAGGCGTGAGTTTAAAGTCAGAGAATATGTTCTCTTGTACAACTCTCGTTTCAGATTCTTTGCAGGAAAACTCCTCTCAAAATGGGAAGGCCCATATGTCATCGAGGAGGTTTATTGGTCTGGAGCCATCAAAATAGACAACTCCGAAGGTTGTCAATGGACAACGAATAAAAAATTATACCTCAGGTATGCACATTAATGTTGAAAGTAATATTATCCAAACTTTGACACTGGAGAACACATTAAACAGTCCTGCCGGAACACTCCATAATCGTGAAAATAAGGAGGTACGTGATACGGTAAGTAAACAGACTCCGAAAAGTCCGCAAAAATAGTTTTTATCAGTTTTGGAATATTTAAAAATTTAGGAAATAAAGAAACCTCCAGGAAGCGTACCCTGGTGGGCACAAGACACCAGTGCGTGCCATGCTTGCCTGGCACGCCCAGGTGGGTTGTGCCCACCTGGGACACCTTCCGGACTCTGTTTTTCTTCCGTATACTTGTCCTCCAAGATAAAAAAAACTATATATACTTCCCAAACCTGTTAACCATCGTATCGTGAAGAAATCCTCTGTTCTCTTTCCTTGCCGTTTTCTGTCAGATCCCATCTACTATGGCCGCTTCAAGCCCCCCCAAGGACAAGTTCTTCAAGAACGCCATCAGCCCGTATCTGCAGTAGGTGGTGCAGCACCCTCAAACCATCCAGAAGCATGAGGGGGTTCTGCACATCCGCGATGAGCAAGGTCCTAGGGGCACGGGAACCATGGAGACCAGGCTTGAAGCTATGGAGCAGGAAGTCTTCCGGTGCAAGGGGATGGTGGAGCGTGGGCTCAATGCCAATCACCTCACGATCACGGACCTTTCCCGTGATCTCAAGGTGGATGGCAAACCCATGAAGGATATCGTCTTCACCCTCAACGAGCAAATAAACTTTCTCCAAAGCCAGATCTATGATCTTCAAAACCAAGTATTTGAATATGGGGCGAGGTTTAAAGGTATGAGTTTGGCTGCTAGTTGAAGGACCCGTGAGACCCACTCCTCCTCTTATGATGGTGGACCCCTGCCATGGAAATCCAAGGACAAGATCCCTTCTTCATCACCAACATCATCTTCTTCACCACCAAAGGAGAATTGAGTATCGGGTATGGGCACTCCCCTTGGCTTCCGCCAAGCTTGGGGGAGGTGCCCCGGTATCGTATCATACCACTATGTTTTTGCTTTTACTCATTTTTGTTCAGTCTTTTTCTTTAGATGAATAAAAGTTTAGTTCGATCCTTTCTTCTTTGAGAGTTTGCTTAGTGATCTATCCTTGTAATCGTGTGCAAGTTATATAATAAAGTTTAGTTTGAGTTTTTTGCTTTCTTTACTTTCATGTTGCAATTAAAGAAAGGAAATAAGAAAGAAAAAGAGAAAGGAAATAAAGAAATAATGAAAAGATCATATACTAATCCTATGGTAGGTGATGGCACCACATAAGGAAAAGTATAAGTAGAAAATTTTATTATAGATTGACAAACATAACATTAGTCAATGATGCAACTCATGAAGGAATTAATAAGGGAAGAGAAGATTCACATATAAATATACTATCCTAGAAATCTTTTGTGATTGTGAGCCCTCATCAAAATATTATATGCCAAAATTGTTGACGTTGGACAAGGAAGACAACTTAATGGTTTATGTTTGTCTATATTCACATAGGAGTCATATTGTCATAGATCCTTCAACATGTGGTGCTTCCCCCCATCTTTGATAGCCAAAAATTCGGCACTAAGTAGAGATACTACTTGTGCATCCAAAAACCCTTAAACCCAAATCTTATTTTCAAGTGTCCACCATACCTACCTAGGGATTGAGCAAGATCCCTCAAGTAAGTTGTCATCGGTGAAAAAAGGCAATAAAAATTGCTTCTAAATGTGTGAGATCATTTAGTGGAAGAGAAAACTGAGCGTTGCATGAACTTGTAATAGTGAAGAATAAAAGCGGCAGACTGCAAAATAAAGGCCGCTATCACAAGGGGCAATGCAACGTGATGTTCTTTTGCACTAAGAGTTGAGCATACAAACAAATAAGCGCATGGCAACCTCTGCTTCCCTCTGTGAAGGGCATATTTTTTAATTTTATGTATTTACTTTAATGCAAAGAGTCAAAGTTTTCCTTCTATTCCTTTTTATTTTTCTCCTTTGGCAAGCATCATGTGGTGAGGAAAGATCTAGGCACATATGTCCAGCTGAATATAGATAGCATGAGTTATTATTGTTGACATCACCCTTGAGGTGCGTACGTTGGGAGGCGAAACTATAAGCCCCTATCTTTCTATGTGTCCGGTTGAAACGTTTTGCTCATGTGTACGTGGTGAGTGTTAGCAATCATAGAAGACTATATGATGGTTGAGTATGTGGACTTGCCTAAAGGCTCCGATGCGTGACTCATCCTGAAAAGATGATGAATTGTAGTTGCAAAGTTGACTGAGAACATAGTTTGTTGGTTTTTAATAGAGTTTTTGCTTCATACTTCAATTGTGTGATGAACTGTTACTTATTCATGAGAAGTATATGATAAAATTTCTATGATAAAAGTCTTATGTTTAATTTTGTTGCTGTTATAATAATGAACATGATGCTTCTATGTCCGTATTTTGTTTTTATCGACAGTTCTCTCTCATGTGGACATGTCTTTCGATTTCGGTTTTCGCTTGAGGACAAGCGAGGTCTAAGCTTGGGGGAGTTGATATGTCCATTTTGCATCATGTTTTATTACTGTTATTTATAATGTTTTTATCCATAATAATGCTTTTTGGAGTAATTCTAATGCCTTTTCTCTCATAATATGCAAGGTACACACCAAGAGGGAGAATTCGGCGGTGGAAATCTGGACTCGAAAAGCTACGTCCAGCTACCTATTCTGCACAACTCCAAACAAGCTGAAACTTCACGGAGATTTTATGGAATATTTGAGGAATATTGAGCAAATAACTACCAGAGGGGCCCACCAGTGGGCACAACCCACTGGGCGCGCCAGCAGCCCAGCGCACTCGGTGGGTTGTGCTCACCAGCCCACCTCCGTGCCCATCTTCCGTATATAGGTCATTTTGACCTAGAAAAAATAAGGAGAGGACTTTCGGGACAGAGCACCACCGTCTCGAGGCGGAACTTGGGCAGGAGCACTTTTGCCCTCCGGTGGAGCGATTCCGCCGGGGGAACTTCCCTCCCGGAGGGGGAAATCATCGTCATCATCATCACCAACAACTCTCCCATCTTGGGGAGGGAAATCTCCATCAGCATCTTCGACAGCACCATCTCATCTCAAACCCTAGCTCATCTCTTGTGTTCGATCTTGTTACCGGAACTATAGATTGGTGCTTGTGGGTGACTAGTAGTGTTGATTACATCTTGTAGTTGATTACTATATGGTTTATTTGGTGGAAGATTATATGTTCAGATCCATTATGCTATTTAATACTCCTCTGATCATGAGCATGTTTATCATTTGTGAGTAGTTACTTTTGTTCTTGAGGTCACGGGAGAAATCATGTTGCAAGTAATCATGTGAACTTGATATGTGTTTGATATTTTGATAGTATGTATGTTGTGATTCCCTTAGTGGCGTCATGTGAACGTCGAATACATGGCACTTCACCATATTTGGGCCTAAGGGAATGCATTGTGGAGTAGCAATTAGATGATGGGTTGCAAGAGTGACAGAAGCTTAAACCCCAGTTTATGCGCTATTCCGTAGGGGACCGATTGGATCCAAAAGTTTAATGCTATGGTTAGAATTTATTATTAATACTTTTCTCGTAGTGGCGGATGCTTGCGGGAGGGTTAACCATAATTAGGAGGTTTGTTCAAGTAAGAACAGTACCTAAGCACCGGTCCACCCACATATCAAATTATCAAAGTAGCGAACAAAAATCAAACCAACAAGATGAAAGTGACTAGATGAAATTCCCGTGTATCCTCAAGAACGCTTTGCTTATCATAAGAGACCGTTTTGGCCTGTCCTGTGCCTCAAAAGGATTGCGCTACCTTGCTGCACTTTTTTACTACTATCATTACTTGCTCGTTACAAATTATCTTGCTATCAAACTACTCCGTTAGTTACAATTTTAGCACTTGCAAACATTACCTTACTAAAAACTACTTGTCATTTCCTTCTGCTCCTCGTTGGGTTCGACACTCTTACTTATCGAAAAGAGCTACAATTGATCCCCTGTACTTGTGGGTCATCACGCAGGTATACAACAAAGTCTTTCTATCGTCAAGAATGTCTTCGTGGCTGTAATCCAACATTTCAATCACACCATCATCCCGGCAATGATACGTCATGCAGTTTTGTAGCATAAAAAAGCCAGAATCATGCCTGCTAACAAAAGAAAAAATAAAAGGGTACATTACAATTCAAAATACAGGAATATAACCAGAAAATTGGAAAACCACGCATTCCAGCAACAAAAACAACTAATAAAAATCATTAAAAACAGATACTCATGTGTTTTGCTACTGCGGCACATGCACAAACTCGCAAAAGAAACCATCAACATGCGCCGGCGAGAACGGTTTGGCCATGTCTACGCTGGACTCCCTCCAAAGCTTCTTTATATTATCTGTCATAGTTCTTAAGAATCTAACTGCATCACTCCAGGTTTCATCACGGAGTGAATCAAGACACTCGAAACGACGGAACCTCAAATTCAGAACAACCAAGCACCAATGCCCATATTCATCAGTAGGCTTCATGGCAACCGCAAATGACGGCGGATCAAAAGTAGGGAAAAGAAGCTGACAAAAAAATCACAGAGGAAAAATGAATTTAAGAACCATAATTATAATGAAAACAATAAATAAAAGTGACAAAATTGAAATTGAGAAGTCCAAACAGATCAGATAATCATAAGTTCTCATTGTGTAAACCACTTAGTACAAAAAAAGAGCACGCATCATTCCTAAGCGCAGGGAAAAACAACAGACTACTGAAGTTCATTCCCACCTTTATTACTTGCGAAAGAAACATGACAGTTCTAGTTCATGAGTACAATAAGTTTAGATAATAGCATGCATATTTCATCAATACTCAGGAAAAACATAAAACATCAGCACGAGTCACGTACATGGTCGTAACCATCAGCCGCTGATCTTGTGAACCACTGCCACACATTGGCATCAAGATTTGCATCACGGATCTTGGTCTGTTGTACAAAAAGAACAACAACAATTAGACAATAGCCAAATAACTTATCATCCTATGTACAAAGATAAAAAACTGACCGTGACCCATCTCGGAACAATCAACTTGTCGGTGTCTCGGTACTTCTCATGTAGAGAATATAAAACAACATTAGCATTGTCTGAGTTGAGAATGCTAGTGGGGACAAACGCTGTAGCGACCCGACCTCAGACGGTCAAGTCTTTGGGCTTCAGTGTCATCCCTGGATCGGTAATGCTAACACACACATTACTCGAAAGATTTATAACAGAGTAGCAATCACACAAATATTACATCGATAGTCTCCAAAGAGAACTTATTACAATAAATATGGCTTATGGCCATCTAAAAACGATTACAGCGGAAGGCTTGGAAGATAAAGTGAGTCCATCAACTCCAACGGCATGGCTGAGTGCACGACAACGGCCTAGCGAACCTTACTCTTCGTCTGAAAAGTCTGCAACATGATACGTTGCAGCCCGAAAATGGGTCAGCACATGGAATATGCTGGCAATATAACACAGTAGATAAATGAACAGATAAAGGCTATCACTCTATGCAAATATGGCTGGTGGAGGCTGTAAGGTTAATATGTTTTGCGAAAAGCCAGTTTTTCCCTACAACAAAGGAATATATTTTATTTAACTATCATGGTAGTTGAACAACAATGAGAAGGTTCCTCCAACTCAATCCCAATTAAAATTAATTATCAACGCAACAAAATTAATTTAGAGTGATGTGATCCATATGATAATCCAAGAACCAGATAATCAAGATGTCCATAACCGGGGACACGGCTAACCATGATTAGTTTGAACACTCTGCAGAGGTTTGCGCACTTTTCCCCACGAAACTCGATCTCCTTCGTTGGATTTCTCGCACTACATGGTTTTTGAGAAACGGATGACCAAGACACAGTCTTTCAGAAGCATTAACTCTAACCCTGGGTAGACAGTACCAACCTACATCCCCTACATCTGCTAGCCTACCACTTGAAGAGGTCATGCGACATACTCAACTATGCTAGAGCCCATAATAGCTTGTGGCTGCACACGGAAGTTTCTAGCATGAATAACCTTATGATCCCTTTGAGCCTGGGTGGCGGACCATAGGATGATCACACGGGTACTCTGGGATATCCTAGGACAACACTGGATTCTCCAGGTGCTCACAAGCAATCCACCCAGATGTGTATTAAAGCCACCTTATGTTAACCATTAATTAACAATCTCACATCTGTCATGGATTCACTCACCCAATCCACGTCTACGAGCATAGCATAGCAATATAAGCATAACGTAGAAGTAACTCCCAAGGGTTTGATATAAACGGGGCAATAGGTTCTACCTCATCATCTAGTTCCCAATACCCACAAGTTAAACACATCCTAATCATGCAATGTTTGAGGATTGGTACTGATGCATAAAAACTGGGTATGAAGAGAGTATGATCAATGTGTTACTTGCCTTGCTGACGATTCGCAAAACCTAGTGACTCGTAGTAGCACGCTTCGCACTCCGGGAATTCTATCGCAAACAAACAATAACATACACAATCAAGCAAGGATGCACAGGTAAAACTTACACAAGAAGATCTAACCAGAAAGTTCAACTGAAGAACTCCGGTTTGCAGAAATAATCAAATCAAATGGAGCAACGAAACTCAAACTGCGAAAGAAACAAGATCCAATTACTATTCTGGACTAAAGTCAAATTTTACAGTACCAAAATCTTGCTCAAGTTGGTTAAACCGAAAGAGGGCTTAGAGACGAAGATATAGACGCTTGTTTCACCTGATTTGGATAAACGAGCGAAAAGATAAACTAAAACGAAGTTTAGGGCAGAAATCGCGATCAGAAATAATCGCAGGAAAACCCTGGAAAAAGAAAAACCGACGAACAGGCTAACGAACGAACGTTTGCTGTTTGTGACTAACGGATGAACGGCGTTAGTTAAAATGAACGTACGGATGAACGTCCGCTATTTAACCGAACCGCAGGAAACCGAAACAAAACCGATCTATAAAAAAACAAGATCTAGGGTTTAAAAAACCGAACGGTTTTTCTCAGAAAACCGACGAACGGCGAGGCAGAGGCGGCTACCTCTGGCGAGCTTCCGGCGGCGGCGTGAGGCGGCGGTGGGCGGCTCCGTGTCGGCGGGGGGCAGCAACGGCGGCGCGGCGGCGTCGAGCGTGGCGAGGCGGCGGCGTGGCGGCGTCGGGTGGCGCCAGAGTTCGGGCGGCGGGGTGGCGACTTGGAGCAGGGCCTCGGGCCTCCCGGCTAATGAGGGCCGGCCGGGCTGAGTGTCCAGGTCGGACACGGCCCGGTTAGGCCAGTTGCGTTTTTTTAATAAAACCGGACGCAGAAAAACAAAGAAAAAGAAATACTAAACGGACTCCAAAAATCCCGAAATAAATATGCACGGTCTTCTAATAATATTGCGGACAAAGTGAACATTTATTTGGGTCTCTAATGAAATTTTGGAAAATGCATATTTTTCCTAATTCAAATAAAATAACGATAAAACCAAAATAAAAATGTTTATTTGATTTTAATATTTTTCCTCCAATATTTCATTTATTTTGGAGAAGTCATATTATCTCCTCTCATACTTTTTAATACGAAATATTTTCGGAGAGAAAAATAATAAAAACCAAAGTGATCCTTGTTTTGATATTTGAGAAAATTCAAATATGAAACCGGTGAAATCCCCAACTCTCTCCGTGGGTCCTTGAGTTACTTAGAATTTTGAGGATCGCGAAACGAAATGCAATAAAATATGATATGCATGAATGACCTATGTATAACATTCCAAATTGAAAATTTGGGATGTTACAAACCTACCCCCCTTAAGATGAATCTCGCCCTAGAGATTCGGGCTGGCTAGAAAATAGGTGTGGGTAGTCTTTGCGTAGATCATCCTCTTGCTCCCAGGTGGCTTCATCCTCGGTATGGTGGCTCCACAGAACTTTGCAAAACTTAATAACTTTGTTGCGAGTAACCCGACTGGCAAACTCGAGAATCTTGACAGGTTTCTCCTCATATGTCAAATCACTGTCCAACTGAATTGCTTCCAGGGGAACTATATCTCTCAGAGGGACATCGGCCATCTCTGCATGACACTTCTTCAACTGGGAAACGTGAAATACATCATGAACTCCCGACAGTCCTTCGGGTAACTCCAACTTGTAGGCAACCTCTCCCATGCGTTCCAAAACTCGGTATGGTCCTACAAATCTCGGGGCTAACTTTACCTTAACTCCAAAACGCTTAACTCCACGCAGAGGCGACACTCGCAGATATGCTATGTCTCCGATTTCATAGACTACCTCCTTGCGTTTTGAATCGGCATAACTCTTCTGCTTGGACTGAGCTACCTCCAATCTATCTCGAATCAGCTTAACCTTCTCTTCAGACTCTTTGATCAAATCCGGTCCAAACAACTGACGGTCTCCAACTTCATCCCACATCAACGGTGTTCTGCACCTTCTTCCATACAGGGCTTCGAAAGGTGCCATCTTCAAACTGGTCTGGTAGCTATTGTTGTATGAGAACTCCGCGTATGGAAAATTATCATCCCAACTAGACCCGTAGTCTAGCGCACAAGCTCTCAACATGTCCTCCAGAATCGGATTGACTCTCTCAGTCTATCCATCATGCGTGGATGAAAAGCATCATCAACTCTAGCCTGGTACCCAAAGTCTGGTGCAACTGATGACAAAACTTTGAAGTAAATTGTGTTCCTCTATCTGATACGATGGTCCTCGGAACTCCGTGCAGACATACAATCCTGGTCATGTATATCTTGGCCAACTTCGCACTTGTATATGTGGTTTTCACTGGGATAAAGTGAGCTACCTTGGTCAAGCGATCCACTACTACCCAGATAAAATCATATCCCGATCGGGTCCTGGGTAATCCGGTGATAAAATCCATGCCAAGCTTATCCCACTTCCCATTCGGGTATCGGCATAGGCTGCAGTAATCCTGCTGGTTTCTGATGTTCTGCCTTCACTCTCTGACATACGTCACATACAGCTACATACTTAGCAGTCCACCAGAAACGCTCCTTCAAATCCAAATACATCTTGGTGTTTCTGGGGTGTATCGAGTATGGCGAGTCATGAGCTTCCTGAAGTATCAGCCTCCTGATCTCTGCCTTATTGGGTACATAAACACGGTCCTCGAACCACAAGGTGTCGTGCTCATCCTCACGAAAACCTTTGGCCTTTCCTTTGCTCATCCTCTCTTTTATCTCAGCAATTTCCTTGTCATCCTTCTGAGCTTCACGAATCTTTCCCAACAATGTCGACTGAACTTCCATTGTTGCAACAAAACCTCTAGGAAAAATCTCCAAACGAAGTTCCCTGAGATCCTCGGCTAACTCCTTTGGCAATCCTCCGTTTACTAGGGTATTAGCATAACCCTTTCGGCTCAAAGCGTCTGCTACGACATTGGCCTTGCCTGGATGATAGTGCATCTTCATATCATAATCCTTTATAAGTTCCAACCATCTCCTCTGCCTGAGGTTTAGCTCCTTCTGTGTGAATATGTACTTCAAACTCTTATGATCCGTGTACACATCACAACGGTTTCCAATCATAAAATGTCTCCAGGTCTTGAGTGCATGCACTATGGCTGCTAACTCCAAATCATGAGTGGCATAATTCAACTCATGCGGTCGAAGCTGAGGCATATGAAACAACTCTTCCGTCTTGCATAGGTACACCTGCAAGTCCTAAGCGAGATGCGTCACAATACACTTGGAAATCCTTGTGTATATCCGGCAGAATCAACACTGGGGCTGTAGTCAGAAATTTCTTCAACTCCTGGAAACTGGCCTCACATTCTTCTGTCCATTTTAGTTTGGTATCCTTCTTCAACAACTCTATCATGGGCTTTGCAATTTTAGAGAAATTCTCAATAAATCTCCGGTAATATCCTGCGAGTCCAAGAAAACTGCGGATCTCTCCAACTGAGGTGGGTGCTAACCACTCAAAGGATTGATCAACCTTGGTGGGGCTCATCGCTATACCTTCTCCTGATATAACATGTCCAAGGAATCCAACTTCCTTCAACCAAAACTCACATTTGCTGAACTTGGGATACAACTGATGCTCCCTGAGCTTCTCGAGAACTAAACGCAAATGCTCCTTGTGTTCCTCTTCATTCTTTCAGTATACCAAGATATCATCAATGAACAACACAAAAAACTTATCCAAGAACTCCATGAACACCTTGTTCATCATACTCATGAAATAGGCAGGGGCATTAGTCAATCCGAATGACATAACCATATACTCATATAACCCATACCCGTGGTAAAAGCTATCTTAGGTATATCCTTTTTGCGAATCTTCAGCTGGTGATATCCTGATCGCAGATCAATCTTCAAAAACACTTTAGCTCCTTGCAGCTGGTCAAACAAATCATTGATCATTGGCAGCGGGTACTTGTTCTTGATCGTCACTTCATTCAGCGCACGATAATCTACAACCATTCTCAATGATCCATCCTTCTTCTCAACCAAGAGCACTGGGGATCCCCATGGTGATGAACTGATGTAGGGCGAAACCCTACGTGGGCGATCTTTCACGTTGGAGCGGATCCTACGGGAAATCATGAAGAACACGCGGGAGAAACAAGAGGGGGACACGGGGAAAACAAGAGAGAATTCACTCAACCGACAAGAAACCAATCACACAAGTGCTAGATTATCGATCACATAGAGTGGCACAAGATTCAAGAATAACAAAGGTAAGGATACACGAGTAGCCGTTCTTCTCCGAGAGGAGGTCTTGATGGGGTCCACCCTAGGAGGGGGTCTTGAATCCGCTTGGGGGATCTTCTCCGTAGAGGTCCTGATCTCCGAGGAGAAGTAGCCAAGTGGATGAGCAAAGGCTCTCACACCAAAATATGAGCTAATCCAAAGCTAACCCTAGAAAGAGGAGGGGATCAAGTATATATAGTCTCGGGGTGAAGGGGTACAAGGGACAAGTCCCGGAGGCGCTGCACGCAGGCAGGGGAGGCCGGACATCCGGGCGTCGGGCCGGATGTCCGGGCTTTCGCGAGGCGCCGGATGTCCGGGCTCTCAGCCCGGATGTCCGGGCTAGGGCGACCGATTCTGCAGAACCGGATGATGGGAGCCGGATTTCCGGGCGAGCGGCCGGATATCCGGGGCTTCGGGACGGGCCGGATGTCCGGGCGGGGAGGCCGGATGTCCGGGCTGGTCTGGGTCTCCCAGGTGCATTCGGTGATGGAGGGGCCGGATTTCCGGGCGAAGGGGCCGGATATCCGGGGCTTCAGGAAGAGCCGGATGTCCGGGGCATGGGGCCAGATGTCCGGGCTGAGCAGACTTCTCCGGTTCCTCTCGTCGTGTTCCTTCATCCTTGTACTTGGGGACTTGTCCGTCTTCACGTGGACCCTCGGGAGGTTCCCCTTGACACCTGATCATGCATAGCATATCGGACTTAGGTAGTAGCCATGTCTCGAGTGGATCATATGCGATATCAATAAGGAAGGAGGTCACCTCGTTCTCGAGAGCTCTAGCTCTAGCTCGTGTCATGGGTCCTCTTGGCTCTTGATGAGACGGTTGTAGGTCCATGGGGATGATCGTGGGATGCTCTGCATCATCTCCCCCCCCCCTTGGGAGAGATCCGACCTCGGATCAAAAGCTTCATCTCCACGGAATGGTGCGAGGTCCTTGACGTTGAAGATGTCGCTCACGTTGTATTTGTCGCGAGGTAGGTCGATCTTGTAAGCGTTGTCGCTAGAAGCGTGCTAGCACCTTGAAAGGTCCATCGGCTCGAGGGAGAAGCTTGGACTTGCGCTCTTTGGGGAAGCGGTCCTTGCGAAGGTGTAGCCACACTAGATCACCAATGTTGAAGACGATGGGTTGCTTGTTGGCGTTGAGCTTGTTTGCTTGGCGTTGTACTTGGCGCCAATGGTGTGCCTTGTATCTTCGTGCATCTTCTTGATGTAGCTTTCGCTCACTTGCATCCATGTTGGTGCGCTCTTGGAGAGGAAGTGGTAGAATGTCCAAAGGGGACAACGGGTTGAAACCGTAGACGACCTCGAAGGGGGACTTGCCGGTAGTTGAATGTCTTGCACGATTGTAGGCGTACTCGGCAATGGGTAGACATGCTTCCCACTCCTTGATGTTCTTCTTGATCAAGACACGAAGTAGAGTGGATAGTGTGCGGTTCGTCACCTCCGTTTGGCCGTCGGTTTGGGGATGGTATGCCGAGGAGAACAAGAGCTTGATTCCGAGCTTAGCACATAGGGTCTTCCAAAAATAACTCAAGAACTTGACGTCACGATCGGAGACGATTGTCTTTGGTACGCCATGGAGTCGCAAGATTTCCCTACAAAAGAGATTTGCAACATGTGAAGCATCGTCTATCTTGTTACAAGGAATGAAATGTGCCATTTTAGAAAATCTATCTACAACAACAAACACGGAATCCTTGCCATTTTGAGTCCTAGGCAAACCAAGTACAAAATCCATACTAATGTCTTCCCATGGTTGATATGGGATAGGAAGAGGCATGTAAAGACCATGAGATTGAGCTTTAGACTTAGCTTTGCGACATGTATAACATCGGTTGGTGAAGCGTGAGACGTCGCGGAACATCTTGGGCCAAAAGTAGTTGTTGGAGAGCGTGGCGAATGTCTTGTCGCGTCCAAAGTGTCCCATGAGTCCGCCTCCATGAGCCTCTTGCAAAAGGAGCAAACGAAGAGAAGACTCGGGAATGCAAAGTTTGTTAGCTCTCATAAGATAACCATCCTTGATGTAATATTGTTCCCAAGACGTGTCGCCAAACACTTAGCATAAGGAGAAGCAAAAGATGGATCATGCTCATACAAGTCTTTTATATGCTCAAAACCAATAACATTCAACTCAAGTTGAGTGACAAGCATGTTTATGCGTGAAAGCGCGTCGGCCACTACATTTTCTTTACCCTTAATGTACTTGATCACATAAGGAAAAGATTCAATGAATTCACTCCATTTGGCATGACGCTTGTTTAACTTAGTTTGACCTTTGAGGTACTTAAGCGTTTCATGATCGGTATGGATGACAAACTCATGAGGTCTAAGGTAATGTTCCCAAACATGTAGCACACGCACTAAAGCATACAATTCTTTGTCATAGATGGGATAATTGTTGAGCACGGAGAGTTTTTCACTAAAATAAGCAATGGCTCGTTTTTCTTGCATCAAAACTCCGCCAATTCGGTACCACTTGCATCACAATGAACCTCAAAAGTTTTGTAAAATTGGGCAAAGCAAGAATCGGAGCATGAGTAAGCAAAGACTTGAGCTCATCAAAAGCGGTTGATTGCAAAGTTCCCCAAACAAAGGGAGTATTCTTCTTGCTCAAAGCATGCAAAGGAGCGGCAATTGTGCTAAAATCTTTCACAAAGCGACGATAGAAACCCGCAAGACCAAGAAAACTTCGACTTGTTGCAAATTGGTGGGTTGGGGCCAAGTTTTAATTGCTTCAATTTTAGATTCATCAACATGGACACCCTTTGAGGAAACGACAAAACCCAAAAAAACCACTTTGTCAACTCCAAAAGTGCATTTTTTCAAGTTTGCATAAAGGCTTTCCTTGCGAAGAGTTTGCAACACAGATTTTACATGATTCATGTGCTCTTTCATGGTTTTGCTAAATACAAGAATATCATCAAAGTAAACCACAACAAAGACTCCAATATAAGGACGAAGTACATGATGCATAAGACGCACAAAAGTACCGGGAGCTTCCGAAAGACCCATAGGCATCACTAACCACTCATATAAACCAAATTTGGTTTTGAAAGCAGTTTTCCATTCATCACCCTCTTGTATGCGGATTTGATAATAGCCACTTTTAAGATCAATTTTTGAGAAAAAGTTGGCTCCACTAAGTTCATCAAGCATGTCATCTAGGCGAGGAATGGGATGCCTATATCGAACGGTAATAGCATTGATAGGTCTACAATCGGAACACAAGCGGAAACTTCCATCGGGCTTAGGCACAAGAATAACGGGGACGACACAAGGGCTTAAGCTTTCACGTACATGACCGTTGTCGATTAGTTGTTGTACTTGCCGTTGAATCTCCTTGGTTTCTTCCGGATTGACTCGGTATGGAGCTTTGTTTGGTAGCGGCACTCCGGGGATGAGGTCGATTCGATGCTCAATGCCTCGAAGAGGAGGTAGACCCGGAGGTAGCTCATCGGGGAAAATATCTTGGAATTCCTGCAAAAGAGATTGAAACACCAAAGGTAGCTCGTGAATGGTGTTAGTTTTTGGTTCTCCATCCTTGCACACAAGGACAAAGTGCATCACGGTAGATGGGTTCTCACACACTTCTCTCATCTCACTTTTGGTGGCAAATAGAATGAGGTTTTTCTCTAGGCTAAGAGTCGCTCAAATTTGGCTTGTGGCTCTCACTCACTTTTGGGTGGATCACTTTCTCACTCTTTTCTGTATGATGTGTGGCCTGCTTTTCGGCTATCACATGGACTAGGAGACATAGGTCGAGCACATATTCTTTCCCTTTCATCTTGAAGCTATAGTGATTGGTGCGCCCGTTGTGGATGACACCACGGTCAAATTGCCATGGTCGACCTAGAAGTAGGTGGCAAACGGTCATTGGGACCACATCACATTCCAACGTGTCTTCATAAGCACCAATTTTGAAGGAGACTTGGACCGTATGCTCGACTCTTATAGTGCCGGAGTCACTTAGCCATTGAACCTTGTAGGGGTGCGGGTGCTTCCTCTTGACCAATTGTAGCTTGGAGCATAGTTCTTCACTTGCCAAGTTGTGGCAACTACCTCCATCGATGATGACCTTGATGGACCGTCCATTGATGCCGGCTTTTGTGTGGAAGATGTGGCATCGTTGGTCTTCTTCTTGTTGATGTTGGAGAGTCAAGACTTTGGAGACAACGAGAGCGGGGCTCGAATCCTCGTCACAAAAGACTTGATCATCTTCCTCTTCATTCACTTGCCGGTGCATGGCCACTTGCTCAAGGACTTCCATTTCCTCTTCACTCATGGAGTCATATGTGCCATCGTCGTTGAGGATCATGGTGCGCTTGTTGGTGCATTCGTATGGCTTGTGGCCTCGGCCGCCGCAAGTGAAACACTTGAAGGAGCTTGTCTTGATGGTCTCATCGGTCGGAGTAGAGGATGAAGCACGCGGCTTGAGGTTGTTTGTAGTAGGAGGAGGACGACTTGAACTTGTCGATGTCTTCTTGTAACTTGACTTGTCGTTGTTTCTTGAAGAAAGCTTGGTTGATGTAGATGTTGGAGGAGTCGTTGAAGCTTGGTTGTTGGAGAAGCCATAGGTCTTGGATGAGTACTTGGCGTACTTGAAGTCATCTTGCACTTGGCGTTCCGCCTTTGTAGCTTGATGCACGAGCTCAATGAGGGATGAGTATGGTTGGAAGTCGGCGATCTTCTTGATGGGATGATTGAGTCCATTCAAGAAACGTGCCATAGTTTGCTCATCATCTTCCTTGACATTGGCTCGAATCATGGCTATCTCCATTTCCTTGTAATATTCTTCAACGCTCTTTGTTCCTTGCTTGAGTAGTTGGAGTTTCTTGAAGAGGTCGCGGTTGTAGGAGGTTGGCACAAAACGTGCTTGCATGACATCCTTCATTTGAGCCCAAGTTGTGATTGGAGGTTCACCTCTTGCTTGTCGTCGCTCAATGATTTGTTCCCACCATATGAGCACATAGTCTTGGAACTCAAGTGATGCCATTGCTATTTTCTTCGCTTCATCGTAGTTGTGCAAGCGGAAGATTTTGTCAACCTTCAATGCCCATGAGAGGTAGTCTTCGGGGTCATTGCTTCCATTGAACTTGGGCATGGTGAATTTTAGCTTGCTGTAGCGTTGCTCTTCATTGTGTTGTTGGCGATGTTGATGATGACGTCCTTGACGTGGAATGTACTCGTCTTCATGTTGCTCTTGGCGCGGAGGAAGGCCATGAACAAGTTGCTCTTGTTGAACTTGAGGTTGAGGTGGAGCTTGACGAGCTTGTGGAGGAGCTTGAGGAACTTGACGTTGTACATGAGGTTGGTAGTTCCTCTCTTGGATCTCTTCTCGAAGGGCTTCCTCTTGATTGCGCCGTTCACGATTGCGGTTGGCGACGGCTCTACTTGATTCTTGAAGGGCACGTTGCGCCTCAAGAGCTTGCGCTTCACGTTGTTGTTGTTGAAGACGTTGAGCCTTGGCGTCTTGTTCGTCTTGGTGAAGACGTGCTCGTTCTTGCTCTTGTTGGCGCATTTAAGACGTTGTCGTCTTGGGCTTGAGCAAAAGCCTCTTGGTTTGATTGAGGACGAGGAACTTGATCATCAACTTGCTCTTGTGAATGCTTGTCATGTAGCGGGTTGCGAGATGCGTGACGGTCTTGACGAGCGGCACGACGAAGAGTGTTCAAGTAGGTGTACTTGAGTCGAGAAGGTGTCGCTTGAGTGTCGACTCGAGCGGCTCCGCCTTGATGATGAAGAAGTTGAATGATGCCGTTTCTCATCAACGCGGATCTCGCCCATTCTTGCATCATTCTCTTGCTTGTGAGCCTCGAACTTGTTGTCGAAGTAGTCTCTTGTACGTTGCTCGGAGAGTCGTAAGTCGGTGGCGAGGTTGTCGATCGGTCGCCATTGCTTGTTGTTCTTGGTGCAACGCTCACAGCGCCAAAGAGGTGGCTCTTGGTGACGTATGAAGATATGTAAATCGTCTTGCTCGATGAAGAGTGGGTTGGTAGAAGAACTTGGCCTATCCATCATTCCAAGCAAGATGTGAGTGGTAGAATGGAAAAGAACGTATACCAATGTACCTTTGACCGATGTTGAAAATGAATCTAGTTCACTCAAATGCGGACAATGAAATAGCACTCTTGGTACCGATTCTTGTCGGTTCTCACACCTACACAAATAAAAGCTTATGGTGGAGCTCGGTTAGGATGGTGGCACAAAATTTGATGCAATTGTAAGTGAGACTCAATAAAGTTGGAAATGATTCACAAATTTGCAAATGCAACAAGTAGACCAATAGCAAGATATGGTACACGGAAACACACGCGCAAATAGATAATATGGGGTTATGCAACCAAGGATGAGCCAAAATGTGGAATTCACCAAGATGCTCTTGTTGCACAACACTAGAGAGACGCTAGCACGATTGCACAATAGGGGGATACAAACTTGTGCACAACCTACTAAGCAAAAATGCAACGACTTCTATCCCAAGTATGCCATATGTATGGTGTGTCGATGTGTTTATCCGAGATGATCAAGTATGACAATCTTAATGTTTTATGATGCTATGGTTCTTGCTCATAAGCTCTTTGCTTATCTTTCTCTCTTTGCTTAAAAGCTTGATTGGCTCTTTCTCTTTTGAGCTCTTTTTCTCATGCAAAACTTCACGAACCAAGATAGTAATTGTGTATGCGATGACAACTTTGTGACACACAAGTTGATGCTAAGATATGCACCACTTTGGTATGGTATGTATGCTATGGAGTATGATCGGCAATACTCAATGGCTAGTCTCGATGGGTAAGCAACGCAAAAGATGGCTATGATGGTTATCAATGCAATTGCAAGTAATGACAAAGGTGTCGACGATGTTACCGTCCTTGGCGAAGATGAGCGGTGGTGATGTTGATGTTGAACCGTACCTAGATAGCCAAAACACAAAAGGATACGGAAAACCCCAACTCAAATTCTCAAGGCAAAATTTGGCAACGTTGTCGGAATTGGTAGTGGAAAAGGCTATGGTGGTGTTATGTGGAGGTGGTGGAGGTAAGTGGAAGTGTATGTGGGCACGGGACAAAATTTGGCGAAAGTTAGGCGGTGATCGGGGTGGTGGAAGGGATGGATGCTACCAGGGGCCGGAAATCCGGGCTAGAAGCCGGATGTCCGGGGCGCCGGATGTCCGGGCTGATCGGGCCGGATGTCCGGGCTGCTCGGGCCGGACGTCCGGGCACGAAGAACACCGCGAGGGAGAGGTCAAAACCTGTCAAATTTGGGCGATTTTGTGGATGAAAATTGTGAAAAAGAGGGGGGAATACTAGATCTACCTGCAACACACGAAATCCACGGATCAAATCCAACAAAACTTCATCACACGAACAAATCACAAAAAAAATTGGGGGCTATTTTTGTGGGGAATTTTTGAAATTAGGACAAAAACACCAAAATCAAGCTAGAAAAAGAGGGGTAGGGGCTCCAATAACGTGATCAACGTGGCTCATGATACCATAGATGATGTAGGGCGAAACCCTACATGGGCGATCTTTCACGTTGGAGCGGATCCTACGGGAAATCACGAAGAACACGCGGGAGATACAAGAGGGGAACACGGGGAAAACGAGAGAGAATTCACTCAACCGACAAGAAACCAATCACACAAGTGCTAGATTATCGATCACATAGAGTGGCACAAGATTCAAGAACAACAAAGGTAAGGATACACGAGTAGCCGTTCTTCTCCGAGAGGAGGTCTTGATGGGGTCCACCCTAGGAGGGGGTCTTGAATCCGCTTGGGGTATCTTCTCCGTAGAGGTCCTGATCTCCGAGGAGTAGCCAAGTGGATGAGCAAAGGCTCTCACACCAAAATATGAGCTAATCCAAAGCTAACCCTAGAAAGAGGAGGGGATCAAGTATATATAGTCTCGGGGCGAAGGGGTACAAGGGACAAGTCCCGGAGGCGCTGCACGCAGGCAGGGGAGGCCGGACGTCCGGGCGTCGGGCCGGATGTCCGGGCTTTCACGAGGCGCCGGATGTCCGGGCTCTCAGCCCGGATGTCCGGGCTAGGGCGACCGATTCTGCAGAACCGGATGATGGGAGCCGGATTTCCGGGCGAGCGGCCGGATATCCGGGGCTTCGGGACGGGCCGGATGTCCGGGCGGGGAGGCCGGATGTCCGGGCTGGTCTGGGTCTCCCAGGTGCATTCGGTGATGAAGGGGCGGATTTCGGCGAAGGGCGGATATCCGGGGCTTCGTGAAGAGCCGGATGTCCGGGGCATGGGGCGGATGTCCGGCTGAGCAGACTTCTCCGGTTCCTCTCGTCGTGTTCCTTCATCCTTGTACTTGGGGACTTGTCCGTCTTCACGTGCACCCTCGGGAGGTTCCCCTTGACACCTGATCATGCATAGCATATCGGACTTAGGTAGTAGCCATGTCTCGAGTGGATCATATGCGATATCAATAAGGAAGGAGGTCACCTCATTCTCGAGAGCTCTAGCTCTAGCTCGTGTCATGGGTCCTCTTGGCTCTTGATGAGACGGTTGTAGGTCCATGGGGATGATCGTGGGAAGCTCCGCATCATGAACTTCGTCGGATGTAACCCTTCTCCAATAACTCCTTAATCTGCTTCTTGATCTCCTCTAGATCATTTGCGGGCATCCGGTAGGGTCTCTTTGATATAGGTCTAGTGCCTGCAACAGTTCTATCAAGAACTCAATGTCTCGATCTAGCGGCATGCCTGGTAACTCCTCTGGAAAAACATCTGGGTAATCCTTCACAACAGGCACTTCCTCCTAGACAACTCCGGAGAGGGAATTTACTTGGGTCCTCCTTGGTGCATGCCTAGATACATACTTATCCGTTTTCCCTCCGGGGTAGTGAGCAGAATTGACTTGCTAGCACAATCAATGTTTCCTCCATACTTCGATAGCCAATCCATTCCCAGTATCACATCCAATCCTTGTGATTCCAAAATTATTAGGTCTGAGGGGAAAACATGGTTGCCAATGGTTAAGGGTAACCGGTCACACCATCGGCTGGCCATATACTCTACACCAGGTGAGCTCACTAGCAAAGGTGTCCTAAGGGCTAGGGTGGGTAACTTAAACTTGTCCACAAATCCCCTTGAAATGTATGAATGCGATGCGCTAGTATCAAAAAGAACGAGAGCGATAAAAGACTTAACCAAAAACTTACCGATAACTGCATCTAGCTGCTCTTCAACCTCCTCCACGTTCACGTGGTTCACTTGTCCCCTGTTGAAAGGGTTGGGCTTCTTCCCAGAGCTTCCATTGCCATTTCCATTCTTTGCTTCAAGGCATTCAGTGGCATAGTGTCCAGTCTTCCCGCACTTGAAACAAGTAACGTGACTTAGGTCCTTCTTGGCGGGTGTGGCTGGATTGGAGCGGTTCTGATTGTTGTTTGTTCCATTCACATTCCCATTCTTGGGGCCATTGTGGTTATGAGAACTCCCTCCATTGTGAGTGTGGCCTCGATGGTTATGGGTAAGTCCTCCCGAGTTCGGGGTGAAGCGAGGTTTATGCTGAGCTCCTGAATTGTACTTCCCTTGATACTTCCTCTTGTGGCTCTCTATCTGCTGCTGCTTCCCTTCAATCATAAGAGCCTTATCTACCAACTCCTGGTAGTTGTTAAAGGTTGCCACCATCAACTGCATGCTCATCTCATCGTTCATCCCTTCCATAAACTTCTCCTGCTTCGCGGCATCTGTGGCCACATCATCAGGGGCATGGCGAGATAACTTGCTAAACTCATCCATGTACTGGGCTACAGTATGGTTCCCCTGGCGTAAGTTGCAAAACTCACGCTTCTTCATGCTCATAGCTCCAGTTGAGACATGGGTTGTGCGGAATGCTTGCTGAAATTGCTCCCAAGTGACATTGGCTATAGGAAAAGTGGCTGTGTAATTATCCCACCATGAAGCTGCTGGTACATCCAATTGGTGTGCGGCAAAACGCACCTTCTTAGCATCCGTGCAACCTGTTGTGGTCAACTCCCATCCAATCTTGCGTAGCCAGTCATCAGCAACTATCGGCTCGGTGCTACTGGAAAATATTGGCGGCTGCAACCTCAGAAAACGGGCTAAGTTGTCAACTGGAGGTGGGGTGGTGGGTTGTTATTGTTGTTGTTGTTGTTGCCTTGGTTCTGAACTAACAACTGCATCAGGGCATTCTTCTGCTGGATCAACTGGGTGAGCTCCGGTGGGAAGACAAATCCGGTATCACGTCTCGGAGGCATCTGATGGGTTTAGAGGGAAGAGATTAGAATAGAATGAAGTCTAGTGAGGAAACACTACCCATATGCACATGAGGCAAACACAATCATATCATATCACTCAATCAATCAAGCAAGGGCATACAATCGATCTAACTATCGTTATAGTGCTCAGACTATACTATATACAGGGGGAATACTACTAGTCATGTGGTGGTCATCTAGAAATATTGATCGGTGGAAGACTCCATGATATCTGCTCCAGCTTCATCTTCATAATCTTCATCACTGCTGTCGGGGTCGGAGTCGGTGTCGTCGATGATGATGTAGTTCTCCGGATAAGTGGAATCGTCGTCTTCTCCTCCTGGCGCGGGGTCTCCTAGGAATACTCCTAGCTTCCTTGTTAGATCGTCATTCTTCTCCACTAGTATGGTGATTTCCTGCTTGTATCCGTCGCATGTAGACTTGAGTTCCTCTTCTAGCTCCGTGATCCTGGTCATTGCCTTCTTCAAATCTATCATGCCTACGCACATCTGGTTCTCCTCGCGTCGAATGTGCTAGCTTAACTCCTGGATGAAAGCTGCAATGGACCTGTCCTTCCGGGTGCTGATCATCTCCCATGGCTCGTCACGGTACCCACATATCTGGTAGATAGTGTCTTTTAACTCCTGTTTGTAGACTTCTCCAATACGTCCCATAGCAATGTTGGCTGCCATGCTATTGCCTAGTCTCCAGGTTGGTGCATCAAAGGAAAACTCTATGGGCTCAGTGGCTGGTGTGAATGTCCTTCCTGGAACTTGAACTTGAATCATCCAGCGCTCCTCTTATGGTAATGTGGCGGTGTAGGTCCCGGTGAAGCTTGGTATTCCGATGTTCAAGTAACTAGTGACTTCCTTCAAGTGTCGTCCAAAGGGTGTGTCTTCATCCGGTTGTGCAAACTTGTTCCTTGAGTCTGCCATCCTATAGAGTGGAAAATGGAGAGGAGTCAGAAATGAGTAGAGAAGAGTGACCTATGGCTCATCTTAGTGTTCGTATCCTACATTCAGCGTGGGCTCTGATACCATCTTGTAGCGACCCGACCTCAGACGGTCAAGTCTCTGTGCTTCAGTGTCATCCCTGGATCGGTAATGCTGACACACACAGTACTCAAAGGATTTATAACAGAGTAGCAATCACACACTTATTACATCGATAGTCTCCAAAGAGAACTTATTATAATAAATATGGCTTAAGGCCATCTAAAAACAATAACAGTGGAAGGCTTGGAAGATACAATGAGTCCATCAACTCGAACGGCATGGCTGAGTGCACGACAACGGCCTAGAGAACCTTACTCTTCATCTGAAAAGTCTGCAACATGATACTTTTCAGCCCGAAAATGGGTCAGCACATGGAATATGCTGGCAATATAACAGAGTAGAGAAATGAACAGATAAAGGCTATCACTATATGCAAATATGGCTGGTGGAGGGTGTAAGGTTAATATGTTTTGCGAAAAGCCAGTTTTTCCCTACAACAAAGGAATATATTTTATTTAACTATCATGGTAGTTGAACAACAATGAGAAGGTTCCTCCAACTCAATCCCAATTAAAAGTAATCATCAACCCAACAAAATTAATTTAGAGTGATGAGATCCATATGATAATCCAAGAACCAGATACTCAAGATGTCCATAACCGGAGACACGGCTAACCATGATTAGTTTGTACACTCTGCAGAGGTTTGCGCACTTTTCCCCATGAGACTCGATCTCCTCCGTTGAATTTCTCGCACTACATGGTGTTTGAGAAACGGAAGACCGAGACACAGTCTTTCAGAAGCATTAACTCTAACCCTGGGTAGACAGTACCAACCTACATCCCCTACATCTGCTAGCCTACCACTAGAAGAGGTCATGCGACATTCTCAACTATGCTAGAGCCCATAATAGCTTGTGGCTGCACATAGAAGTTTCTAGCATGAATAACCTTATGATCCCTTTGAACCTGGGTGGCGGACCGTAGGATGATCACACGGGTACTCCGGGATATCCTAGGACAACACTGGATTCTCCAGGTGCCCACAAGCAATCCACCAAGATGTGTATTAAAGTTGCCACCTTAAGTTAACCATTAATTAATAATCTCACATCTATCATGGATTCACTCACCCAAACCACTTTCTACGAGCATAGTGATACGTCTCCAACATATCTATAATTTTTATTGTTCCATGATTATCATATTCTGTTTTGGACATTAATGGGCTTTATTATACACTTTTATATTATTTTTGGGGCTAACCTATTAACCGGAGGCCCAGCCCAGAATTGCTACTTTTTGCCTATTTCAGATTTTCGCAGAAAAAGAATATCAAGCGGAGTCCAAACGGAATGAAACCTTCGGGAACGTGATTTTTGGAACGAACGTGATCCAGAGGACTTGGACCCTACGTCAAGACATCAACCAGGAGGGCACGAGGTAGGGGGGCGCGCCTATCCCCCGGGGCGCGCCCTCCACCCTCGTGGGCCACACGTTGCTCCACCGACGTACTTCTTCCTCCTATATATACCTACGTACCCCCAAACTAACAGATACGGAGCCAAAAACCTAATTCCACCGCCGCAACCTTCTGTACCCATGAGATCCCATCTTGGGGCCTTTTTCGGAGCTCCGCCGGAGGGGGCATCGATCACGGAGGGCTTCTACATCAACACCATAGCCTCTCCGATGATGTGTGAGTAGTTTACCTTGAACCTTCAAGTCCATAGTTATTAGCTAGATGGCTTCTTCTCTCCTTTTGGATCTAAATACAATGTTCTCCCCCTCTCTTGTGGAGATCTATTCGATGTAATCTTCTTTTGTGGTGTGTTTGTTGAGACCGATGAATTGTGTTTATGATCAAGTTTATCTACGAACAATATTTGAATCTTCTCTGAATTATTTTATGTATGATTGGTTATCTTTGCAAGTCTCTTCGAATTATTAGTTTGGTTTGGCCTACTAGATTGATCTTTCTTGCAATGGGAGAAGTGCTTAGCTTTGGGGTAAATCTTGCGGCGTCCTTTCCCAGTGACAGTAGGGGCAGCAAGGCACGTATTGTATTGTCGCCATCGAGGATAACAAGATGGGGTTTATATCATATTGCATGAGTTTATCCCTCTACATCATGTCATCTAACTTAAAGCGTTACTCTGTTCTTATGAACTTAATACTCTAGATGCATGCTGGATAGCGGTCGTTGTGTGGAGTATTAGTAGTAGATGCAGGCAGGAGTCTGTCTACTTGTCTCGGACGTGATGCCTATATACATGATCATACCTAGATATTCTCATAACTATGCTCAATTCTGTCAATTGCTCAACAGTAATTTGTCCACCCACCATAATACTTATGCTCTTGAGAGAAGCCACTAATGAAACCTATAGCCCCCGGGTCTATTTTCCATCATATTAATCTCCCGTCAACAAGTTATTTCTAGCGTCGTCTTTATTTTGCTTTCTTTACTTTGCATCTTTATCATAAAAATACCAGAAATATTATCTTATCATATCTATCAGATCTCACTCTCGTAAGTGACCGTGAAGGGATTGACAACCCCTTTATTGCATTGGTTGCGAGGATTTATTTGTTTGTGTAGGTGCGAGGGACTCGTGCGTGGCCTCCTACTGGATTGATACCTTGGTTCTAAAAAACTGAGGGAAATACTTACGCTACTTTGCTGCATCACCCTTTCCTCTTCAAGGGAAAACCAACGCAGTGCTCAAGACGTAGCAAGAAGGATTTCTGGCGCCGTTGCCGGGGAGGCTTACGCAAAGTCAAGTCAAGATTTGGACTCCTGACAACGAGCCATTTTTGGCGCCGTTGCCGGGGAGTCTATGCAAAAGTCAACATACCAAGTACCCATCACAAACCCTTATCTCCCGCATTACATTATTTGCCATTTGCCTCTCATTTTCCTCTCCCCCACTTCACCCTTGCCGTTTTATTCGCCCTCTCTTTTCCGTTCACTTTTTTCTCGCTTGCTTCTTGTTTGCTCGTGTGTTGGATTGCTTGCTTGTCACAATGGCTCAAGATAATACTAAATTGTGTGACTTTACCAATACCAACAATAATGATTTTCTTAGCACTCCTATTGCTCCTCTTACTGATACTGAATCTTGTGAAATCAATGCTGCTTTGTTGAATCTTGTCATGAAAGATCAATTCGTCGGCCTTCCTAGTGAAGATGCCGATACCCATCTAAATAGCTTCGTTGATTTGTGTGATATGCAAAAGAAGAAAGATGTGGATAATGATATTGTTAAATTGAAGCTATTTCCTTTTTCTCTTAGAGATCATGCTAAAGCTTGGTTTGCATCTTTGCCTAAAAATAATATTGATTCTTGGAATAAGTGCAAAGATGCTTTTATCTCTAAGTATTTTCCTCCCGCTAAGATCATCTCTCTTAGAAACGATATTATGAATTTTAAGCAACTTGATCATGAACATGTTGCACAAGCTTAGGAGAGGATGAAATTAACGATACGTAATTGTCCTACACATGGTTTGAATTTGTGGATGATCATACATAATTTTTATGCCGGACTGAATTTTGCTTCTAGAAATCTTTTAGATTCGGATGCGGGAGGCACTTTTATGGAAATCACTTTAGGAGAATCTACTAAACTCCTAGATAATATTATGGTTAATTATTCTCAATGGCACACTGAAAGATCTACTAATAAAAAAGTGCATGCGACAGAAGAAATTAATGTTTTGAGTGGAAAGATGGATGAACTTATGAAATTATTTGCCAGTAAATATGTTTCTTCTGATCCTAATTACATGCCTTTGTCTACTTTGATTGAGAATAATAATGAATCTATGGATGTGAATTTTGTTGGTAGGAATAATTTTGGTAACAGCGCGTATAGAGGAAACTTTAATCCTAGGCCATACCCTAGTAACTCCTCCAATAATTATGGTAATTCCTACAACAATTCTTATGAAGATTTTAACAAGATGCCTTCTGACTTTTGAGACTAGTGTTAAAGAATTTATGAATTCACAAAAGAATTTCAATGCTTTGCTTGAAGAAAAATTGCTTAAAGTTGATGAATTGGCTAGGAACATTGATAGAATTTCTCTTGATGTTGATTCTTTGAAACTTAGATATATTCCACCTAAGCATGATATCAACGAGTCTCTCAAAGCCATGAGAATTTCCATTGGTGAGTGCAAAGAAAGAACCGCTAGGATGCATGCTAAGAAAGATTGCTTTGTGAAAGCGTGTTCTTCTAATTTCTATGAAAATAAAGATGAAGATCTAAAAGCTATTGACGTGTCCCCTATTAAATCTTTGTTTTGCAATATGAATCTTGATAATGATGGGACTGAATATGATCCACCTTTACCTAGAAGGCGTTCCAAAAATTCAGAGTCTTTAGATCTTGATGCAAAAATTGGTAAAAGTGAGATTGAAGAGATCAAAACTCTAGATATTAATGAACCCACTATTTTGGACTTCAAGGAATTTAATTATGATAATTTCTCTTTGATAGATTGTATTTCCTTGTTGCAATCCGTGCTAAATTCTCCACATGCTTATAGCCAACATAAAGCTTTTACTAAACATATCGTTGATGCTTTAATGCAATCTTATGAAGAAAAACTTGAGTTGGAAGTTTCTATCCCTAGAAAACTTTATGATGAATGGGAACCTACTATTAAAATTAAAATTTAAGATCATGAGTGCTATGCTTTATGTGATTTGGGTGCTAGTGTTTCCACGATCCCAAAAACTTTGTGCGATTTGCTAGGTTTGCGTGATTTTGATGATTGCTCTTTAAACTTGCACCTTGCTGATTCCACCATTAAGAAACCTATGGGAATAATTAATGATGTTCTTATTATTGCAAATAGGGATTATGTGCCCGTAGGCTTTATAGTTCTTGACATAGATTGCAATCCTTCATGTCCTATTATTCTTGGTAGACCTTTCCTTAGAATGATTGGTGCAATTATTGATATGAAGGAAGGAAATATTAGATTCCAATTTCCGTTAAGGAAAGGCATGGAACACTTTCCTAGAAAGAAAGTAAAATTACCATAGGAATCTATCATGAGAGCCACTTATGGATTGCCTACCAAAGATGGCAATACCTAGATGTATCCTTGCTATTATGCCTAGCTAGGGGCGTTAAACGATAGCGTTTGTTGGGAGGCAACCCAATTTTGTTTCTAGTTATTTGCTTTTTGCTTATGTTTAGGAATAAATATTTGATCTATCTTCTGGTTAGATTTGTTTTTATGTTTTAGTTAGTGTTTGTGCCAAGTTTAACCTATAGGATCTTCTTGGATGATAGTTATTTGATCTTGCTGAAAATTTCAGAAACTTTATGTTCACAAAAATAATTGTTAAAATTCATCAGAACATTATAAAATATTGATTCCAATTGCTGCTGATCAATAAACAAATTATCTAGGTCTTCCTATTTTTTCTGAATTTTTGGAGTTCCGGAAGTTTGCGTTAGTTACAGATTACTACAAACTATTCTGTTTTTGACAGATTCTGTTTTTCGTGTGTTGTTTGCTTATTTTGATGAATCTATGGCTAGTAAAATAGTTTATAAACCATAGAGAAGTTGGAATACAGTAGTTTTAACACCAATATAAATAAATAATTAGTTCATTACAGTACCTTGAAGTGGTGTTTTGTTTTCTTTCGCTAACGGAACTCACGATATTTTCTGTTAAGTTTTGTGTTGTGAAGTTTTCAAGTTTTGGGTAAAAGATTTGATGGATTATGGAACAAGGAGTGCAAGAGCCTTAGCTTGGGGATGCCCATGGCACCCAAAGATAATCTAAGGACACCAAAAATCCAAAGCTTGGGGATGCCCCGGAAGGCATCCCCTCTTTCGTCTACTTCCATCGGTAACTTTACTTGGAGCTATATTTTTATTCACCACACGATATGTGTTTTGCTTGGAGCGTCTTGTATGATTTGAGTATTTGCTTTTTAGTTTACCACAATCATCTTTGCTGAACACACCTTTTGAGAGAGACACACATGATTTGGAATTTATTAGAATACTCTATGCGCTTCACTTATATCTTTTGAGCTATATAGTTTTTGCTCTAGTGCTTCACTTATATCTTTTAGAGCACGGCGGTGGTTTTGTTTTATAGAAACTATTATTCTCTCATGCTTCACTTATATTATTTTGAGAGTCTTAAACAGCATGGTAATTTGCTTAAATTGGGAAATTAATCCTAATATGGTAGGTATTCAAGACTAGTAAAAAACTTTCTTATGAGTGTGCTGAATGCTAGGAGAAGTTTGATGCTTGATGATTGTTTTGAGATATGGAGGTAGTGATATTAAAGTTGTGCTAGTTGAGTAGTTGTGAATTTGAGAAATACTTGTGTTGAAGTTTGCAAGTCCCGTAGCATGCACGTATGGTAAACGTTATGTAACAAATTTGAAACATGAGGTGTTCTTTGATTGTCCTCCTTATGAGTGGCGGTCGGGGACGAGCGATGGTCTTTTCCTACCAATCTATCCCCCTAGGAGCATGCGCGTAGTGCTTAGTTTTTGATGACTTGTAGATTTTTGCAATAAGTATGTGAGTTCTTTATGACTAATGTTGAGTCCATGGATTATACACACTCTTACCCTTCCATCATTGCTAGCCTCTTTGGTACCGTGCATTGCCCTTTCTCACATTGAGAGTTGGTGCAAACTTCGCCGGTGCATCCAAACCCCGTAATATGATACGCTCTTTCACACATAAACCTCCTTATATCTTCCTCAAAACAGCCACCATACCTACCTATGATGGCATTTCCATAGCCATTCCGAGATACACTGCCATGCACCATTCCACCGTTCCGTTTATTATGACACACTCATCATTGTCATATTGCTTTGCATGATCATGTAGTTGACATTGTATTTGTGGCAAAGCCACCGTTCATAATTTTTTATACATGCCACTCTTGATTCATTGCTATCCCGGTATACCACCGGAGGCATTCATATAGATTCATACTTTGTTCTAGTATTGAGTTGTAATCATTGAGTTGTAAATAAATAGAAGTGTGATGATCATCATTCATAGAGCATTGTCCCCCAAAAAAGGAAGGCCCAAAAAAAGAGAATAAAAAGGGACAATGCTACTATCCTTTTTTCCACACTTGTGCTTTAAAGTAGCACCATGATATTCATGATAGAGTCTCTTGTTTTGTCACTTGCATATACTAGTGGGAATTTTTCATTATAGAACTTGGCTTCTATATTCCAACAATGGGCTTCCTCAAATGCCCTAGGTCTTTGCGAGCAAGCAAGTTGGATGCACACCCACTTAGTTTCTTTTGTTGAGCTTTCATGCATTTATAGCTCTAGGGCATCCGTTGCATGGCAATCCCTACTCCTTGCATTAACATCAATCGATGGGCATCTCCATAGCTCACTTATTAGCCGCGTTGATGTGAGACTTTCTCCTTTTTTGTCTTCTCCACATAACCCCCATCATATATTCTATTCCACCCATAGTGCTATATCCATGGCTCACGCTCATGTATTGCGTGAAGGTTGAAAAAAGTTTGAGATTACTGAAGTATGAAACAATTGCTTGGCTTGTCATCGAGGTTGTGCATGATGAGAGCATTCTTGTGTGACGAAAATGGAGCATGACTAAACTACATGATTTTGTAGGGATGAACTTTCTTTGGCCATGTTATTTTGAGAGGACATAATTGCTTAATTAGTATGCTTGAAGTATTATTAATTTTATGTCAATATTAAACCTTTATCTTGAATCTTTCAGATCTGAATATTCATACCACAATTAGGAGAATTACATTGAAATTATGCCAAGTAGCATTCCACATAAAAAATTCTGTTTTTATCATTTACCCACTCGAGGACGAGCAGGAATTAAGCTTGGGGATGCTTGATACGTCTCCAACGTATCTATAATTTTTGATTGTTCAATGCTATATTATATTCTGTTTTGGACATTAATGGGATTTATTATACACTTTTATATTATTTTTAGAACTAACCTATTAACCAGAGACCCAACCCAGAATTGCTGTTTTTTGCCTATTCCAGAGTTTCACAGAAAAAGAATATCAAACAGAGTCCAAACGGAATGAAACCTTCGGGAACGTGATTTTTGGAACGAACATGATCCAGAGGACTTGGACCCCACGTCAAGACATCAACCAGGAGGGCACGAGGTAGGGGGGCGCGCCTACCCCCCTGGGCGCGCCCTCCACCCTCGTGGGCCCCACGTTGCTCCACCGACGTACTTCTTCCTCCTATATATACCCACGTGCCCCAAACTAACGGACATGGAGCCAAAACCTAATTCCACCGCCGCAACCTTACATGCATCCATGAGATCCCATCTTGGGGCCTTTTAGGAGCTCGCGGAGGGGCATCGATCACGGAGGGCTTCTACATCAACACCATAGCCTCTCCGATGATGTGTGAGTAGTTTACCTCGAACCTTCAAGTCCATAGTTATTAGCTAGATGGCTTCTTCTCTCCTTTTGGATCTCAATACAATGTTCTCCCCCTCTCTTGTGGAGATCTATTCGATGTAATCTTCTTTTGCGGTGTGTTTGTTGAGACCGATGAATTGTGTTTATGATCAAGTTTATCTATGAACAATATTTGAATCTTCTCTGAATTATTTTATGTATGATTGGTTATCTTTGAAAGTCTCTTCGAATTATTAGTTTGGTTTGGCCTACTAGATTGATCTTTCTTGCAATGGGAGAAGTGCTTAGCTTTGGGGTAAATCTTGCGGCGTCCTTTCCCAGTGACAGTAGGGGCAGCAAGGCACGTATTGTATTGTCGCCATCGAGGATAACAAGATGGGGTTTATATCATATTGCATGAGTTTATCCCTCTACATCATGTCATCTAACTTAAAGCGTTACTCTGTTCTTATGAACTTAATACTCTAGATGCATGCTGGATAGTGGTCGTTGTGTGGAGTAATAGTAGTAGATGCAGGCAGGAGTCGGTCTACTTGTCTCGGACGTGATGCCTATATACATGATCATACCTAGATATTCTCATAACTATGCTCAATTCTGTCAATTGCTCAACAGTAATTTGTCCACCCACCATAATACTTATGCTCTTGAGAGAAGCCACTAGTGAAACCTATGGCCCCCGGGTCTATTTTCCATCATATTAATCTCCCGTCAACAAGTTATTTCTAGCGTCGTCTTTATTTTGCTTTCTTTACTTTGCATCTTTGTCATAAAAATACCAAAAATATTATCTTATCATATCTATCAGATCTCACTCTCGTAAGTGACCGTGAAGGGATTGACAACCCCTTTATTGCGTTGGTTGCGAGGATTTATTTGTTTGTGTAGGTGCGAGGGACTGTATGCGTGGCCTCCTCTTGGATTGATACCTTGGTTCTCAAAACTGAGGGAAATACTTACGCTACTTTGCTGCATCACCCTTTCCTCTTCAAGGGAAAACCAACGCAGTGCTCAAGAGGTAGCACATAGCATAGCAATATAAGCATAACGTAGAAGTAACTCCCTAGGGTTTGATATAAACAGGGCAATAGGTTCTACCTCATCATCTACTTCCCAATACCCACAAGTTAAACACATCCTAATCATGCAATGTTTGAGGATTGGTACTAATGCATAAAAACTGGGTATGAAGAGAGTGTGATCAATGTGTTACTCGCCTTGCTGACGATCCGCAAAACCTAGTGACTCGTAGTAGCACGCTTCGCACTCCGGGATTCTATCGCAAACAAACAATAACATACATAAGCAATCAAGTAGAGATGCACGGGTAAAACTCAAACATGAAGATCTAACCAGAAAGTTCAACTGAAGAACTCCGGTTTGCAGAAAGAATCAAATCAAACAGAGCAACGAAACTCAAACTGCGAAAGAAACAAGATCCAATTACTATTCTGGACTAAAGTCAAATTTTACAGTACCAAAATCTTGTTCAAGTTGGTTAAACCGAAAGACGGCTTCGAGACGAAGATCTAGACGCTTGTTTCACCTGATTTGGATAAACGAGCGAAAAGATAAACTAAAACGAAGTTTAGGGCAAAAATCGCGATCAAAAATAATCGCGGAAAAACCCTGGAAAAAAAACTGACGAACAGGCTAACGAACGAACATTCGCTATCTGTGACTAACGGATGAACGGCGTTAGTTGAAACGAACGTACGGACGAACGTCCGCTATTTAACCGAACCGCAGAAAACCGAAACAAAACCGATCTATAAAAAAAATTAGATCTTGGGTTAAAAAAACCGAACGGTTTTTCTGAGAAAACCGACGAACGGCGAGGCTACCTCCGTGAGGTTCGTGGCGGCGCCAGCGGCGCGGTGATGGCGGCTCGGCGTCGAGGCGGCGGGCGGGCGGCGTTAGGCGGCGCTAGGGTTCGGCGCGGGCTGGCGACTTGGAGTGGGGCCTCGGGCCTCCCAGCTTATAAGGGCCGGCCGGGCTCAGTGTCCAGGTCGGACACGGCCCAGTTAGGTCGGTTTCGTTTTTGTAATAAAACCAGACGCAGAAAAACAAAGAAAAGAAATACTAAACGGACTCCAAAAATCCTGAAATAAATTTTCACGGTCCTCTAATAATATTGCACACAAAGTGAACATTTATTTGGGCCTCTAATGAAATTTTGAAAAACGCATATTTTTCCTAATTCAAATAAAATAACGATAAAACAAAAATAAAAATGTTTAATTGATTTTAATATTTTCCTCCAATATTTCATTTATTTTGGAGAAGTCATATTATCTCCTCTCATACTTTTTAATACAAAATATTTTCGGAGAGAAAAATAATAAAAACCAAAGTGATCCTTGTTTCGATATTTGAGAAAATTCAAATATGAAACCGGTGAAATCCCCAACTCTCTCCGTGGGTCCTGGAGTTGCTTAGAATTTAGAGGATTGCGAAATGAAATGCAATAAAATATGATATGCATGAATGACCTATGTATAACATTCCAAATTAAAAATTTGGGATGTTACAAACGCTTTAGCAACAGAACCAACACTGGCATCGCATTCGCTATTTTGAAACATCGTCTTTTCACTAGGGAATAACACAACGATGAGAGCAATTAAAACTACCGCAGTGACACCAATAATCATATGAGAGAAAAAGAAAAAGAGACAAAAATGAACCATGCAAAAATCAAACACTAACTGTTTCCAACGGTTCGTCCGCAACCTCGTAACAGCGAAGAAAAACGAATAAACCTTAGCAACGTTAGCACCTTCTGCTTTCAGAAAAAAGAAAAAAAGAAAAAAAGTTCAAGAACTACAAGATAACATTGCCACCATGCCATAAATGAGAAGTACGCCTCATTTACAAGTCCTTACGTGCACTTTCAGCGTTTGACAACGGGAGTTCCTTTGATGACAGCAATATGCCTGCAGTTTCAGGGTTTGACGACGGAAGATCTTCTGAGGACGGGAATATGGTTGCGCTTTTAGGGTCTAAAGAAAGAAAATCCTGGGACGACAGGAGCGCCTCCTGCGTCAAGGGGCCAGAAGAAATCAACAGAATTAAATCATCATCCTCAGATGGCACCTCCTCCACGTTAGACACGTCAGCGTCTTGCAATGCATCACCGTAATCAAGCCCTCCAGGCGGGAAATTTTCCGGCGACAAATCTTCAGAATCAGAAAGATTATCATTCTCAGCAATACTAACACCAAACGATTTGGCATCAAGTATGCTGGCAACACCAACATCCTCATCAGCAACTTTGCTACCAACATCGTGCCCACTGCTCAATGGAACACCACAAGTATCATCTCCAACACTAACGGCAGCCTCACGCTCAACATCAGTCATCTGAAAAAATAAAGATTCAGAAAGTGAATGAAATGAGCAAAACTAACAATAAAAAAATCTAGCAACAGGTGCACATGCTAAGTTTTACAGCTACAAAGAAACAACAGCGAAACCTGCATATAAAATTAATGCAAGCACAGAAAAACAAACCTTAGCAGCATCCACAGCAACATCACCGATCTTGCTGCTGCTAACATTCAAAGGAACATCACCGATGGTCGAACAAGGCTCATCACCAACAACATGACCCTGATTCATAGTAATGAAGCAAAAAACAATGCTATTATTAGCAACAACACACAAAGAGTTAAACTACACTAACAAAAGGTAGGTATCACCTACAAATTCTTAACGGTGTGGGATAGAAAAATGAACATGTAAGGCACAGTTGTGCACATGAAAATTCAAGAAGATATATACACACAACAAAAAAATAAAAATAACCTTGCTCTTATCAGTAGATGGATCATTAACTCCACAGTCAACAACAGCCTCAACATCATGACTGGTCTCCTGCATGAATTTTTTTTAATAAACATCAAGGACTGACTCACATCAACAACAGGGGACTCCAAACGAACATCATTCGTATGGTGGTCAGAAACATTAGCCTCAGCACCATCACCAGCCCTGCTGGCAGTGGCAGCAGCCTCATCCTGCTCAATTTGCCTGATAACAACATTGGCACTTTCTTCATATGGCTTGCAGCGAGAGTCTTGCATAGTTTTGAAACGCTTCATGTTGTTCAACAGACGAACCGAGCTCTAAATTAGTTGAGCAGCACCATCACACATATCACTAATTAAAATTCTCTCCATCTCAATATAGTCCGCTGCTTCCTCAGCATTAAGTTGATGACCGTCAGGGAGGATACCATTGATACAGCTCAGACGCTCAACTATAGTTAGGACCTTTTCCAGCTCAGAACGCACATTAATAGAAATATGCTCAGCGCGCTCCAATGTAGAAACAACTACATAAATACCAAAACCTTCCTCTGTGAAGTACTGTCCTTACTAGGGCCAGGGGGAACATAACCAGCACCCTCAACACTACGGCCATCTCTGAACTCATCGTGCAAAGATGAAATCTTGGGAACCTAAGACGGCATCTCCAGGACTGGCCGTTTATACACCCAGAAAAAGACAACTTCCTTATGAGTTTTCCACTACGACCAAGGGAAAAAAGAGTTAATTGATCAATGCAACACACAGGAAAAAATAAACATTATATTAACAGATTTAAATCCACAGTACTAACGATCTTTCACTGTCAGTGCCAATTTGTTAGTATTTACAAACAGGTCAGTTGAACAAGAGATTCAGTTCAACCACACATGACACAACAGTACTAAAAATCATACCTAAACCTCACAAAACTTAAGAACTGACAAAATCTAAACAGGTAACTCTGCAGTACACATGTTCACTCTAGCAAAAATAACTATGCCTTGTGGCGGCGGAGAGATTGGGGAGCGGAGACGAGGGGAGGTGGAGCCGGATCCGATGGTTGTTGGGCGGGGCTTGACCACGGTGGCTGGTGCATGGGGGTGTGGGAGCCCAGCGGGGAAGAAGGTGGGGGTGCGGGGCCCCCTGAAAGGAAGGTGGGTTGTGGGGGGCCGATGAGGAAGAAGGTGGGCGTGCGGGGTCCCCGATGAGGAAGGAGGTGGGGTGGGGGCGGCAAGGAAAATGGTGGGTGCGAGGGGCCCGACGGGGAAGAAGGTGGGGACCGGGGCATTGGGTGCGGGTGTTTCAGGAAGGAAGAAGGTGGGGATGGTGTGACGCCCGGGTAATTAAGCTACAGTAATCCCCACTAATGTTGCCACGTCACCTCGATTACTGTTGCTAACCTCGCGTTAGATCGAAACCGATTCGAGTTTCGAATTCAAAATCGAGCAAGCAATAAAAGTTTTCAAATATTAAAATTTAAATGTTCGGAGTGAACCAAATAATACATAGGTAATTATGGTGGTGAAACCACCTTTTATAAAATGTTTAATTGCTCAAGGAAAATTAAACAACAGCAAAGGAAGGTAATTAAATACCTTTTGTAATTAATAAAATGTCAAACTAATTTATTTGAGGATTAGACTTTTTGTGATTATGGACTAAGTTGAAATACTAAATTAGATGCTAAGTGTGTATTTTAATAAAACTAAAATAATAGGAAACAAAACTAAAGCGAGAAAAGGTAAAATAAATAAAAGTAAAAAGAAAAGAAAAGAAGAAGAAACCCCTGGGGTTGGGCCTCGACCCAACAGGCTCTGAAAGCCAGCCGCCCAACCGCCTCCCTTATCCACCCACCGCAGAAACCCTAACCCCGAGCCCCCCACTACTCTCTCTCCTCCTCCCCGATCCGGATCGAGGCAACCTCGTGCTCGATCCCACTCGTCGTCGTCCTTCACTCCCCACGATCGCTTCCTCCCCGTCTGGATCGGGAAACCGCTACCGACCCGTCAGCGCCGGTGCCGCCTCCCGGCCCCGCCCTCGTCCTCGCACCCGTCCCCTCTCCTCGGCGCCCCGCACAAGCGACGGCGACCACGCCCTGTCCCCGGCGACGCCCGCCGACGGATCGACGGCGCCCGCCACTGGAACCCTGAGCCGCCCGGAACCCCCCTCGCCGGATCTCCCCGCGCCTCGCCGCCCGTCTTCGACCCCCTCCCCGATCGGAGCTCCTCGCCGCCGCCTCATCCCACCACCACCTCGTCGGCGTCGCCTCGTCTTCGGCCTCCTCCCCCGCGACGCCACCTCGCCGGAGCCGCCCCACCGTCTTCGCCGGCGTCGCCATGCCCTGCCCGCGTCGGGCGCCACCTCGACCCCTCCTCGCGGGACCTCGCGTCCTCGGCCTCTTCCCCCCGCCGCCGGCAAGCCTCGGCGCCCCTCTCCCCATCAACGCCGGTGAGGCCCCAGCCTCTTCTCTCCCCGCCTCAGACGCATGAGCACGCTACCACCAACCCCGTCCGCTCCTCCTCACCCCCGCCGCCTGTCGCAGTCATCGTGCCGCCCGTGGGCCCCCTGTCGCCGCCTGCGCCCGTGCGCGTCGCGCCGCACTGCCACGCCCCTCACCTTGCTTGCCCTTCCGTCGGGTTCCACTCCGGTGACCGCACGGCTGCGCCAGACCACGCGCCCGACGCCGGCGCCCTCTGCGCCCGCTCGGCCCTCTCTCTCGGTCGGGCGCCCGCGCTAAGCGCCCACTTTTCTGGCGCCCGTAGCAACCGCTAGGACTTCAGGCCACCCGACTAGGGGCCCCCCCCTGTATTTATTTAGAAAATAAAAATAAAATGGTTTAACAAATTAATTAATTAAGTAATTAATTAAGTTAATTAATCGGGTTAATTAATTTAATTAACTAATTAAGTTAATTAAACTATAGTTAATTTAACCTAAATCCTAATTAACTTAATTAGAGGATGACGGTGGGTCCCCTCGACCCACAGTGTCAGTTGACCAAGTCAGCAGTCAACGCTGGCTGCCGACGTCAACATGACCTCATGCTGACGTCATAAATCCATTTTTCGAATTTATTAATTAATTAATTAAAATTTCAGAAATTAATAAAATCTTTAAAAAATCATATCTTTTAATCCGTAACTCGGATTAAAATAATTTCAACATGAAAGTTGCTCAGAACGACGAGACGAATCCGGATACGCAGTCTGTTCGTCCGCCACACACCCCTAACCTATCGAACCTGCAACTTTCCCCCTCCGGCCCGTCCGCTGAAAACCACGAAACACCGGAATACTTTCCGGATGTTTCTTAACCAGTACCACCTCATACCACGTTAGATCACCTCTAGCACCGCTTTTGTTATGTTATGCTTTGATTGCTCTGTTATTTATTATGTCCCCCTCGTTACTTTTTTCGGTAGACCCGAGACCGCTGCCGGTACCCCTGTGATCGGCGACGGAGTCGACGACCTCTCTCTTGCCGGTGCAACCAGGCAAGCCCCCCTTGATCACCAGATATCGCCTACTCTTCTCTATCTGCTTGCATTAGAGTAGTGTAGCATATTCTTGCTTTGAGATACTCCTATCTTTCTTTGCATAGCTTTGTCCTTGTTATACATTGTTACCTTACGCAATCCTATATGCTTAGTATAGGATGCTAGTATTTCATCTGTGGCCCCACATCCTTGTCCGTCTGCCGTGCTATACTATCGGGCCGTGATCACTCGGGAGGTGATCACGGTATATACTATATACTTTACACTATTACATTACGTGGTACTGTTAGGAGATGGGGATGAAAGGGCGGGTGGCTCCATCCCGTAGAGGTGGGCCTGGGTTCCCGACGGCCCCGATTGTTACTTTGTGGCGGAGCGACAGGCAGGTTGAGACTACTGGGTGAGAGGTGGGCCTGGCCCTGCTCGGCGTTCGCGGTTACTTAACACGCTTAACGAGGTCTTGGTATTTGATCCGAGTTGGCTCTGAGCTTATCGCACTAACCATCTACGCGGGAGTAGTTATGGGTATCCCGCGTCGTGGTATCACCGGCACTTCAGACGTCGTGACGAGGCGGCGCGCCGGATTGGACTGGAGCGCTGTTAGGCTAGGTGCGCTTCGGCGCGTCGCATAGCGTCTTGAGTGTGCTCGAGGCGATGGGCCCGGACCCTGCGCGCTTAGGTTTAGACCGCGTGTTGGCCTCTGTTGTGCCTAGGTGGGGCTGCGGCGTGTTGATCTTCCGCGGCGGGCATATGACCCAGAAAGTGTGTCCGCCAATTGGGATCAAGCGTCTTTGGGTAAGATGGTGCACCCTGCAGGAAGTTAATCTATTCGGATAGCCGTGATCTTGATAACAGGGCGACTTGGAGTTGTACCTTGAGCTTATGACAACTAGAACCGGATACTTGATAAAACACACCCTTCCAAGTGCCAGATACAACCGGTGGTCGCTCTCGCTCAGGGATATGAGCAAGGGATCGCCGGGTAGGATTATTGCTATGTGATGCCGCTTGGAGGACTTCAGATTGCCCTCTTCTACCTATTGCAAGACCGGTGACCAGAAGCGTAGTCTTCGTTAAGACTAGCTATCCCCCTCTTATTCTGGCATTCTGCAGTTCAGTCCACTGATATGGCCCTTTACACATATATCCATGCATATGTAGCGTAGCTCCTTGCTTGCAGTACTTTGGATGAGTACTCACGGTTGCCTTGTTCCCCTTTTCCCCTACCTCTACTCGATTGCTGCAACAGACTATGGAGCCTGGGCAGACGCCACCGTCGATGGCGACTACTACACCGGAGGCGCCTACTACTACGTGCAGCCCCCCGATGACGACCGGGAGTAGCTTAGGAGGATCCTGCGGGAGGCCTGCTCCTCTTCGATCTGATCCCGGTTTGTGCTAGCCTTCTTAAGGCAAACTTGTTTAACTTATGTCCGTACTCAGATATTGTTGCTTCCGCTGACTCGTCTATGATCGAGCACTTGTATTCGAGCCTTCGAGGCCCCTGGCTTGTATTATGATGCTTGTATGACTTATTTTATTTGTAGAGTTGTGTTGTGATATCTTCCCGTGAGTCCCTGATCTTGATCGTACACATTTGCGTGCATGATTAGTGTACGATTAAATCGGGCGTGACAAGTTGGTATCGAGCCATTGCTGTGTAGGAATCCCCTTCCACACTCCTTGGTCAAGTCGAGTCTAGACTTTACAAAACTTTTACTAACATGGATGTGCGCCCACGGCCCACGCCGCCATTGGGTGGTATTAGGATCTTTTACTCCTCGATCTTTACTCGGGATTCGAACGCTCTTCTATTCGGGTTAAACGATTTTACTAAAATCTAACTTTAGGTTCTCGAAAATACTTTCACCGGAGAGGCCCTTCAGTCCGGATGATCACCGACTGCACCAGAAGATTTCGGAGATACTCTTTGATATTCTCTCGAGACCTTGTGCCCATCACTTTTGCTATTCCCGACCATCGATAAAACCGTATGGAAAACTACTTACACTTGCCATTCATACGATCATCCCCCATTGATCTTGTTATTACAAGATACCCCGAAGTTTTCTCTATTGTTCCGAGAATACTTTGTGCCTACTGCCTAGCAGTCCTTTGCCACGTGAATACCCCTTCAAATAAATCCTCGCACTTGTCGAGTATCCGCTCAACCCAGCTTGTTCATGTGTTTATAAAAGTCTTCAAATTACTATTTGATCTTCGAAAATCCTCTGGAGCCTTTGGCTCTTGAAATTCTTGCTTGCTTGCATTATGGTTAATCCCATAAGTATCGTAGTCATATTGACATTCCTTGTCATTATCATTTTGGGTCTGTTGACTCAATATGTTTGCGAATACCATAATCATCATTGATCCTTATAAATTACCTTTCGGCTGAGCTGCCATTCTTTTAAGCTGGAATTGGTTCTCGACCAATCCAATTGTCGATTGATTGTACCCTAAGGCTGTTCAACTTATCCATCCCTAATCGAGCATTGCTTCGATCCCTTGATTTGGGAATCATAATTCCTTTGCATTTGACAATTGAGTTAGTCGAGTTGTTTCTATAATTTGATCTCCTTGCATTCTTCTTCCTCTAGTTAAGTACTGATGCTCACGTCAGACCCCTTGTGGACCATCAGGTCCCTTTATTGGATTTCACCCGTCAGCATCCTTCATATTCAATAACTTTGTGAGACCTTCCCCTGATACATAATGCCTTTGGTAAATTGCATCCTCTGCTTTGTCAACCATGCTCTACCTCCGAGCTTGTGTTATTTACTCTTGAAACTTGTGGTATATGTTTCTAAGAAGCCCCTATGGGTTGAACATATGCCTTCTCTAAACCGTGTGAACCCGAAAGTTTTCACGAATATTACTCTTCTGGTGCTTCGCCAGATATAATCTCAACCCTGCAACTTCCTCGAACGTGAGAAGTGAATGAAAGGTTTTGCATTGGAGAAGTGGGAGTCGACCTTGAACTTGTGTTCATGTCCATGGACACGACGTATATCTTATCATTAAAGCTTCTCTTAAATGAATTATTCTTTCGGTATAAGTTCATCTTATATCTAGGATCTGGCCTTTTGCAATCGTGGTTCCGACCATGATTGTTCTTCTTTGATCTCATTTCTCGGACAAGTTAAAACAATTGTCTTCTATGGATCAATACACCAGTCCAACCTTTACTTTGATCTTGTGTCGAGTATTACCCCCTGGTATCTCGAGATTATCATGGAACTACATAACTTTTATGAGTTCTTCATCAAGTGCTACCTTCCCTTGATTCCAATTTTTCGCGGGCTCGAGTTGTTGAACACTCAAAGACCCCGATAAGCTGAACCGAGTCCGCTCTACGGTTCAACAACTCTTGAGAAGCTTCTATAAGTGCGAGTTTGTACCGATCACGCCGTGCCTAGCCTGTTTGGCTATATCATTGTCGTGATCGTCAACATTCTGAGCTCATCCAGGATATCAATTGAATTCATGATGAGGAATACCATCCTTGCCCTCGATGAATTGTATTATCATCGACCACCTTATTGCCTTCCCACCAACACAAACTTGTTCGTGTTTCGTATTATACCTTGAGTTCCTTGCTACCCAGCAATCGTCCTTCTTTACCTTGGAGTATTACCATCCTTTATGTCAAGGATGTTCTGAGATTGTTCCACCTCTTGAGAATTCTTGACATAGAAATACTTCTCTGAATCACCATTCTGACATTGGTCGTGCAACCCAACCCATCGGGCGCACCTTTCAACCAATGTTTACTTGTGTATGTTTTCCTCGAGCATACTTCCTTATATCATTTGATCTGACAAATGTTATCTCCTTGTTCACTTAATTGTGGAAATCCATCTTTTGGGAATCTTGGTAAATTGCCGTTGAGTTCACCAGACACCTCCTTGTCCTCTCCTTGGGTTAATGATGGACTCTTGTTAACGGAAATCACTTCATAGTTCCTTTCCACCGAGAATCTTACATTGTCATCTCGTCAATTTGCGTTGCACCTTTTCTTCTCAGGTATCCTAAGTCTGAGGTATCCTGACACCAATCGGATCTGAATCTCGGTCATATATGATGGTTGGGACAACTTCCAAGAGTTATGATGTTGATCCTTTGATGACCGGGTAGTATGATGTCATGCCTAGCACTTTTAATTTGGAGGACCTATCATTATAGTTTCCTTTTCAGCAAGGTTATCCGTTCACCCATGAGGAAATTGTAAGACTTATTCTACAAGTTATTCCTGATGAATCCTTCGTGTTTCCAAATTCTGATCTTCACCTGAAGACCATGTCAATGCTATCTCAAAGCATGTCTGTGATACTCTGATTTTCAACAAGAACATTCGAAGCCCAATGCTAAATGTTTCTTGCTCAATTATCCGAACACCGTTGTATGGGTAATGTCATGAAATTTCTCTCCCCTTACCTAAAGGGTTTTCTACATTATATCCTGTCATGGATATCATGCTCGGCTTATCCTTGGGAAGGATATACCCCTGAAATATGTGTTTAAACACATTTTTCCTTTCCATTATTCATTTAACCTAATGATCACATTTTCCTTTCCATGGGTCTGTTTGACCCTTCTTGTGACCTATATAATCTAAGCGGTGATAATCCCTGCTTAGGTAAGCACCTCGTTGTACCACTGTAAGTAAGACCCTATTACTATTGTTGATGACATTAGGTAACCACCGATGGGCGAGAACCTTGCCTATTGGTCCGCCTCGTTCAACGAAAGGGAAAATGGTTCTCTTCGTCCCTCGCCCTTGGTACCTATGTTGTTGCCGACATGACCCTCAGACTCTCCTCTGACATGCCTAGCTTACATGATCGTGCAAGATGTCACCAACCTTTCTACTTTTAACCACATGGTGGGCCCATAACCCACAGTTCCACAGGATCGAAACCTGACTCTCCTGTACACCCCCTGTTCCCAAAGTTATTCCTCCCGCGTGGACTCGTATGTAATTCATGGGCCACCGTCATAGTGATCTATTCTGGTATCATACGCGATACTTACTCTCGCTACTCTGAACCCCCTTCTCACCCGCTTGGAGCCTATTATGGCACCTTCGTACCTTACTCTCGAGGTATTTCAAATGTTCAACTCGAGAGATAATCTTATACTAATTCATGGGTTAGCCCCAGATTGTTTCCCTTAAAAGCATTATGTCGTAGTGAGCTGCCCCTTATCTTTCGTAAGTACGATGGAGTTCCCGAAGAAATGATGACCAGTTTATCATGATGCATCGGAATAAAGGATTGAAGACATCAAAGAAAGGGATTAACTTCTTCGAGAAGATCCGTTAGAATTTCGTAACCAGACCTTTCCCCCTTACTCCCCTCTTAAATCTCGGGACGAGATTTCTTGTAGTGGAGGAGAATTGTGACGCCCGGGTAATTAAGCTACAGTAATCCCCACTAATGTTGCCACGTCACCTCGATTACTGTTGCTAACCTCGCGTTAGATCGAAACCGATTCGAGTTTCGAATTCAAAATCGAGCAAGCAATAAAAGTTTTCAAATATTAAAATTTAAATGTTCGGAGTGAACCAAATAATACATAGGTAATTATGGTGGTGAAACCACCTTTTATAAAATGTTTAATTGCTCAAGGGAAAATTAAACAACAGCAAAGGAAGGTAATTAAATACCTTTTGTAATTAATAAAATGTCAAACTAATTTATTTGAGGATTAGACTTTTTGTGATTATGGACTAAGTTGAAATACTAAATTAGATGCTAAGTGTGTATTTTAATAAAACTAAAATAATAGGAAACAAAACTAAAACAGAAAAGGTAAAATAAATAAAAAGTAAAAAGAAAAGAAAAGAAGAAGAAACCCCCGGTTGGGCCTCGACCCAACAGGCTCTGAAAGCCAGCCGCCCAACCGGCCTCCCTTATCCACCCACCGCAGGAAACCCTAACCCCCCGAGCCCCCCCCCACTACTCTCTCCTCCCCTCCCCGCCCCCGATCCGGATCGAGGCAACCCTCGTGCCCGATCCCACTCGTCGTCGTCCTTCACTCCCCCACGCCTCGCTCCCTCCCCGTCTGGATCGGGCAACCGCGCCCGACCCGTCAGCGCCCGTGCCGCCGCCTGCGCCCCCGCCCTCGTCCTCGCACCCGTCCCCTCTCCCTCGACGGCGCCCTCGCGCTGGGCGACGGCGACCACGCCCCTGTCTCGAGCGACCCGCCAAGACGGATCGGCGGCGCGCGTCACACTGAACCGCCTGAGCCGCCGGAACCCCCCTCGCCGGATCTCCCGCGCCTGCGCGCCCGTCTTGACCCTCCCGATCGGAGCTCCTCGCCGCCTCATCCCACCACCACCTCGTCGGCGTCGCCTCGTCTTGGCCTCCTCCCGCGACGCCACCTCGCGGAGCCGCCCCACCGTCTTCGCCCGGCGTCGCCATGCCCTGCCCGCGTCGGGCGCCACCTCGACCCCTCCTCGCGGACCTCGCGTCCTCGGCCTCTTCCCGCCGCCGCCCGGCAAGCCTCGGCGCCCCTCTCCCATCAGCGCCGGTGAGGCCCCAGCCTCTTCTCTCCCCTGCCCAGACGCATGAGCACGCGCCGACCAACCCCGTCCGCTCCTCCCTCGCCCTGCCGCCCGTCGCGATCACCGTGCCGCCGTGGCCGCCCCTGTCGCCGCTCTCGCCCGTCGCCGTGCGCCGCACCACGCCCCTCGCCACTTGCTGCCCTTCCGCCGGCGTTTCACTCCGGTGATGCTTGGCTTCTTGCCCGTGACCACGCGCCTCGACGCCGGGCGCCCTCTGCGCGCTCGGCCCTCTCTGGGTCGGGCGCCCATTGCGCCTAGCGCCCACTTTTCTGGCGCCCGTAGCAACTGCTAGGACCCCAAGACCCTTGACTAGGGGCCCCCACCCCTGAATTTATTTAGAAAAATAAAAATAAAATGGTTTAACAAATTAATTAATAATTAATTAATTAAGTAATTAATTAAGTTAATTAATCCGGGTTAATTAATTTAATTAACTAATTAAGTTAATTAAACTATAGTTAATTTAACCTAAATCCTAATTAACTTAATTAGAGGATGACAGGTGGGTCCCCTGGACCCACAGGTCAGGTTGACCAAGTCAACGGTCAACGCTGACCGCTGACGTCAGCATGACCTCATCTCGGACGTCATAAATCCATTTTTGAATTAATTAATTAATTAATTAAAATTTGAAATTAATAAAATCTTTAAAAAATCATATCTTTTAATCCGTAACTTTCGGATTAAAATAATTTCAACATGAAAGTTGCTCGAGCGGCGAGGCGAATCCGGACACGCAGTCCGTTCGTCCGCCACACACCCCTAACCTATCAAACCTGCAACTTTCCCCTCGGCCCTCTCGCTGAAAACACGAAACACCGAGAATACTTTCCCGGATGTTTCCCCCCTTAACGGTACCACCTCATACCACGTTAGATCACCTCTAGCACCGCTTTTGTTATGTTATGCTTTGATTGCTCTGTTATTTATTATGTCCCCCTCCGTTACTTTTTTCGGTAGACCCAGAGACCGCCGGTACCCCCCTGTGATCGGCGGCTTGAGTCGACGACCCTCTCTCTTGCCAAAGTGCAACCAGGCAAGCCCCCCTTGATCACGGATATCGCCTACTCTTCTCTATCTGCTTGCATTAGAGTAGTGTAGCATATTCTTGCTTTCGAGATACTCCTATCTTCTTTGCATAGCTTTGTCCTTGTTATACATTGTTACCTTACGCAATCCTATATGCTTAGTATAGGATGCTAGTACTTTCATATGTGGCCCCACATCCTTGTCCGTCTGCCGTGCTATACTATCGGGCCATGATCACTCGGGAGGTGATCACGGGTATATACTATATACTTTACACTATTACATTACCGTGGTACTGTTAGGAGATGGGGAAATTTGAAAGGACGGGTGGCTCCATCCCGTAGAGGTGGGCACTGGGTTCCCGACGGCCCCATTGTTACTTTGTGGCGGGCGACAGGCAGGTTGAGACTACAGGTGAGAGGTGGGCCTGGCCTGTTCGGCGTTCGCGGTTACTTAACACGCTTAACGAGGTCTTGGTATTTGATCTGAGTTGGCTCTGAGCTTATCTGTGATAACCATCTCTGTGAGGAGTAGTTATGGGTATCCGGCGTCGTGGTATCACGAAGCACTTGAGACGTCGTGACGGAGGGCGCGCGCCGGATTGACTGGGCGCTGTTAGGCTAGGTGCGCTTCCGGCGCGACGCAACGTCGTGTGTGTGCTCATGGCGATGGGCCCGGACCCTGCGGCGCTTAGGTTTAGACCGCGTGTTGGCCTCTCTGTTGTGCCTAGGTGGGGCTGCGGCGTGTTGATCTTCAGCGGCGGGCATGACCGAGGAAAGTGTGTCCGCCAATTGGGATCAAGCGTCTTTGGGTAAGATGGTGCACCCATGCAGGAAGTTAATCTATTCGGATAGCCGTGATCTTGATAACAGGGCGACTTGGAGTTGTACCTTGAGCTTATGACAACTAGAACCGGATACTTGATAAAACACACCTTCCAAGTGCGGATACAACCGGTGGTCGCTCTCGCTCAGGGATATGAGCAGGGGATCGCCGGGTAGGATTATTGCTATGTGATGCCGCTTGGAGGACTTCAGATTGCCCTCTTCTACCTATTACAAGACCGGTGACCAGAAGCGTAGTCTTCGTTAAGACTAGCTATCCCCCTCTTATTCTGGCATTCTGCAGTTTAGTCCACTGATATGGCCCTTTACACATATATCCATGCATATGTAGCGTAGCTCCTTGCTTAAGTAGTACTTTGGATGAGTACTCACGGTTGCCTTGTTCCCCTTTTCCCCTACCTCTACTCGATTGCTGCAAGCAGACTATGGAGCCGGGGCGACGCCACCGTCGATGGCGACTACTACACCTGAGGCGCCTACTACTACGTGCAGCCAGCGGCGACCGGGAGTAGCTTAGGAGGATCCCAGCGGGAGGCCTGCTCCTCTTCGATCTGTATCCAGTTTGTGCTAGCCTTCTTAAGGCAAACTTGTTTAACTAAAGTCGTACTCAGATATTGTTGCTTCCGCTGACTCGTCTATGATCGAGCACTTGTATTCGAGCCTTGAGGGCCCCTGGCTTGTATTATGATGCTTGTATGACTTATTTTATTTGTAGAGTTGTGTTGTGATATCTTCCCGTGAGTCCCTGATCTTGATCGTACACATTTGCGTGCATGATTAGTGTACGATTAAATCGGGGGCGTGACAGATGGGCTCGTGTTGGGGGTCGGTGTTAGGAGAATAAGACGTTTTGTGTGCAAAACAAGACTCTTAAGGGTGTTAGCAGAATGGACTCACCTATATATATAATAGTCAATCCTATTATATATACACACACACACATACATACATACATACATACATACATATATATATATATATATATATATATATATATATATATATATATATATATATATATATAGAGAGAGAGAGAGAGAGAGAGAGAGGTACATGACGTTTTTGAAGTATAAGACAAGTTAGAATAAATCCTAGTCTATTCTATCTTTACTAAATAATCATGATACTAAACACCCCTCGTAGTAGCAATGCATGCGGTGAGACTGGAGAAGAATCCGAAGGTTGAAAGCCGACAGACCCCCCATCCCACAATCGTAACGGTCAATATATTGCAGAATTTGTTTATGAAGTGGAAACTGACAATGTTGCTCAAGCATGGCACTAGCTATGACAGTCTGAGACCGGCGCTCCAGATGCCTTTTGTTATATCTCGAGTTAGCCGTGTTAATTGTTTGTTTTTTGTATTCATCATGTCATCATCCGCATTGCATCGGTACTCCGTTACCGTATTTTTTTCTTCAAAACTTGCATCCGTTCATAATTGCCGCTTCTCTCTGTTGTCTTCATTGACCGTTCCGAGACAAACACACTTGCACGCGACCGGCTTATCTCTTCACATAGCCCACAGACCCCTTGCAATCTAGCCTGAAAAGTTCCCCGAACCTGAATCGCCTTGTCATGACCAATGAGTCCGCGTCAACCCCGAAATACCCAAACATCTTTGGTTATTTATTTAAACCACCCAAAGCCTTCCGATCTAAATCGGAGAGCCCCAAATCCCCTCCTTTCCTTTCTATATATATACCACCTACTACACCAAATCTAAAACACCTTATCCCATCCTTCCTCGCGCCGTCACTCTCTTCTCCCACCTAAGGGGTCGACTCCAGATCCACTTCCATCCATTGATCCACGAACCAGCGCCACCCACATTCCTCGACCTGCACCCCTGCCCAACTAGTGTTGTAGTCCTCCAGGTGCCCGATCCTCCACCAGCCTCTAGCCCGCCTCATGCCCCTGCACCGGTGCTTGTGGAGCACCGTGCCTGAGCAGGAGATCCCCATCCCCGAGCTCCCGCTGATCTAGCCTCGCGCTCGTACCCGAGCACCTCCGCTCCCGAGCGGCGCCTCCCTGTTTCCTCGCCCCAGCGCCGGTCGTCCTCTGCCTCGACCCGCCTCCATTTAGCTGCTGCCGACGAGCAGATGAGCCGCCGCCCGCCTCCTCTTTCTCTTCCTGTTTCCCTCTCCTTCCTCCTCTAAACTGCCTAGTCTCCCTCTGTCATTTCTCTTTCAGAGCAGCGCCATGAGGCCGCCCGAAGTAGTTCTATCGCCGCCGTCGCCCTGCCCCGCCTCGAATCCAGCTGGATCTGGACGGGACCAACCTCCGTCGCCCATTCCCGTTCCTCCCTTGTCGTCCCCTGCACCGCTTGAGTCCTAGCTGCCACCGGCCATCACTGCGTCCTGGAGACGACGTCTCCAGCGGGAGCGCGCACCCGGAAGTCCCTATTCGCCGCTCGCTGCGGCAAAATGTCGGGTTACCGCACAGGGCAGCGCAGCTAGCGACAAACCTGGGCCAGCCCACTTATACATAATGTGTTGATAAGGGGTGGCCCGATCTTCTCAGTGAGCGGAGGATGTCGATGTTGAACTTGCAGGATAACTTGTGAGATGCTCTGGAAGTCTCCGGCTGTTCCCCCGTTGCCAATGCAACAGATCTTCAACCCTATGGATATTCGCAACACCACACACTTGCGCGCGTAGCCGCCGACCACGAAGCGGTTCTGCAATCTCCCAATTCCCAGTGGAACGATAGATAGCACTTGACTTTCAGTAGCAAATACACCCTATCGAAACAAATTTGGTGTAGGTAAATATTCTGATCGATGCAAAGAGGAATATGAGTACAGAGGAATGCTTAAAGCAATTCAGTCGATATGAGTTTAATCAAAACGTGGTCTAACCCTAAAAGCCACGACTTACAAGGGTATATAAAGACCCTGGACGTCCAACATAGTGTTGGGGTCGAAATCCAACTTATCTCTAACTTTCCTAACTTAAACGAATCTATCTGGAAAAACTGGCGAAACAACCGCCGTATTGTTTTGGTGACTGCGACTCGGTCACCCTTGAATCGCTGAACTCTGAGTATACAATTTGGAAAGCACACGAGTCAAGCTTTCCAAATTGTATTTAAACGCCTTTATTTGGAGCCGGACACGGATTCTGCACGATATCAATTGCGGGCCTCCTGGCTGTCAATCCGAGTCCGGTTCTGATTTTCCTTCATTTATGTTGTGCACCTGCCTCCCTCTCCTCCCTCGTGCACTTGCTGATATTGGACATCAGTAGAAGTTCTTCTTGCTGCAATTCTTCATCTCCATGTGCCAAGCTTGCCTTCCCTTCAAATCTGATCATACAAATATGCAAAGACTTAGGCAGTATAAAATTCGATTAACACAAATGTCGATTCAACTAAGAGTGAATTCACTGTTGTTCAAGTAGTTTTGCACGTGCTCTTGTAATTGGTCCAATTCTGATTTCATTGGACTTGTCTTGTGCAATATCATCTTTATTTGAAAATGATGGTAAAGGAGTAGGGATGTCCTCATCTTCCTCCCCCCCTTGAAAAGGCGTCGAACGCGACGCACCAAGGTCTTCTCCAGTATATGGCGTCAAATCAGCGACGTTGAACGTATTACTCACGCAAAACTCTTCAGTCGGAAGATCAATTTTATATGCATTATTATTAATCTTGGCAAGCACTTTATATGGTCCATCACCTCTTGGTTTCAACTTGGACTTGCACCGTTCAGGAAATCTATCTTTGCGCAAGTGTACCCACACCATGTCGCCCGGCTGAAAACAACACCTCCTTTCTCTTCTTATTAACACGATCAACCGTGTACTTGCCCTTCTTTTCAATGGCTTCTTTGGTCTTCTCGTGTATCTTCCTCACGAAATCTGCCCTCTTGGATGCATCCATGTTCACTCTCTCTTGAATTGGAAGGGGCAGCAAATCAAGTGGTGTAATTGGCTAAAAACCATAGACCACCTCAAATGGATAGAACTGAGTTGTGGAATGTACCGCCCTATTATATGCAAACTCCACATGCGGTAAACACTCCTTCCATTCACGCAGGTTCTTCTTGATCATGGATCGCAACAACATGGATAGTGTGCGATTGACCACCTCTATTTTCCCATCTGTTTGGGGATGACAAGTAGTGCTGAATAGTAACTTTGTCCCCAGCTTTCCCCAAAGTGTCTTCCAGAAATAGCTTATAAACTTCACGTCACGATCAGAAACAATCGTCTTTGGTACTCCATGTAAGCGCACGATGTCCCTGAAAAACAGAGTAGCAATGTGCGATGCATCGTCGCTTTTGTGGCAGGCAATAAAATGTGCCATCTTAGAAAAACGATCAACTACCACAAAAATTGAATCGTGTCCTCTCCTGGTCCTAGGCAATCCTAACACAAAGTCCATGCTTATGTCTTCCCATGGTGTAGTAGGAGCAGGGAGAGGAGTATACAAACCGTGAGGTTTTAGCTTAGACTTTGCCTTATTACAAGTAATGCAACGCTTCACAAATCTGTCCAGATCACGCCTCATCTTAGGCCAATAAAAGTGATCAGCGAGCATAAGCAAAGTCTTCTCACGTCCAAAATGACCCATCAAACCGCCGCATGTGATTCTGCAACAATAGCAAGCGCACGGACGATTACGGAACACATAGTTTGTTAGCTCTAAACAAATAGCCATCATGTATGTGATATTTTTCCCATGCTTTTACATCTGAGCACAATTTATATGGTGCTGAAAAATCAGGATCAGTGGCATATAAATCACGCAAACTCTCTAAACCAGGAACTTGAACATCCAATTGTGTCAACAACATGTTTTTCCTAGAAAGAGCATCAGCAACACCATTATCTTTACCCTTTTTGTATTTAATGATGTATGGGAAAGATTCAATAAGTTCAACCCATTTTGCATGACGTTTGTTCAAATTGGATTGGCTTTTCAAATATTTCAGAGCCTCATGATCCGAATGTATGATAAATTCTTTTGGCCACAAATAATGTTGCCAAACCTCAAGGACACGAACTAGAGCATACAATTCATCATAAACAGGATAGTTCAATTGTGCACCATTAAGTTTTTCAGGAAAATATGCAATCAGTTTACACTCTTGCATCAACACACCTCCAATACCAATTCCACTAGCATCACATTCAATCTCAAATTGTTTAGTGAAATCAGGAAGTATAAGCAAAGGTGCAGCAGTCAAACGACGTTTCAGCTCATCAAAAGCATTGGGTAGCGCCCCACACAAAATCAACACCCTTTTTTGTGAGCTCATTCAAAGGTGCAACAATAGTACTGAAATCTTTCACAAAATGTCTATAGAAACCAGCAAGACCGTGAAAGCTTCGTACTTGACTAACATTCAGAGGAGTAGGCCAATTTTTAATAGCTTCTATTTTTGATTCATCTACCTCAACTCCATGCTTAGAAACAACATATCCGAGAAATATGACCTTATCTTTGCAAAATGGGCACTTATCAAGATTACCATATAACTGAGCATCACGCAACACTTGCAAAACTTGTCGAATATGATCACTATGTTTAGATTCATTGCGGCTGTAAATAAGTATATCATCAAAATATACAACCACAAATTACCAATGAAATGCCTCAAAACATGGTTCATTAATCTCATGAAAGTACTAGGTGCATTAGTTAACCCAAAAGGCATGACTAAGCACTCATATAAACCAAACTTTGTTTTAAAGGTTGTCTTCCATTCATCCCCTTCTTTCATCCTAATTTGGTGATAACCACTACGCAAATCAATTTTAGAGAAAACAACAGCACCACTCAATTCATGTAACATATCTTCTAAACGTGGAATAGGATGACGATATCGAATAGTGATGTTATTTATAGCTCTACAATCTACGCACATGCGCCATGTACCATCTTTCTTAGGAACCAAAATTACAGGAACAACAAAAGGACTTAAGCTCACGCGAATATAACCTTTGTCTAGAAGCTCTTGTACTTGTTTCTAAATTTCCTTTGTTTCCTCGGGGTTGGTGCCGTACGGTGCTTTATTGGGCAGCGATGCTCCTGGTATCAAATAAATTTGATGCTCTATACCTCGCAATGGTGTTAAACCAGCGGGTACCTCCTCCGGAAACACATCGCTAAATTCCTGCAATACATTAGAAACACCAATAGAGAGAGGGGTCATGTCGTTAGAAACCAAAATTTGACCATTGCACAATAGCACAAGTGGTACAACAGTGGGGTCCTCACGAAACTCTCTCAAATCAGATTTGGTGGCTAACATAACTAAGGAATTCACTCCCTCACTTTTATTTTGACCACTCAGATTTGGCTTGTGGCTCTCACTCACCGGAAGTGTAGTCTCTCGCCTATCTAATCTCTCACTCTCTGTTTCAAGATTCACTTCAATTTTTTGACGAGATTCATTTACAATTTGCTGCGGTGTCATAGGCCTCAAAGTAACCTCCTTGCCACGCCAATTTAAATGATATGTTTTGGCTCTCCCATTGTGGCGGACATCTCTATCATACTGCCATGGGCGTCCCAACAACAGGTGACACACGGTCATAGGAACCACATCACACTCAATGGTATCTTTATATGGCCCGATCTGAAATTCCACACGCACCATGTGGCTGATCTTCATCTCTCCACTATCCTTAGCCCTTGAATAAAATATGGATTGGGGTGCGGTAAATATTTCAATTTCAGCTTTTGGCATAACTCCATACTAGCCAAATTGTGACAACTACCACCATCAATTATAACCTTGCATGCCTTACCGGGACCAACAACGGCCTTTGTTTGAAACAAATTGCCTTTGCTATTCTGCAGGACTAGGCGTAACACTTAGCACTTTGGGCGAGCAAACAATTGTAGGATAGTGTGTAGCATAAGCATCTATTGAACCATCTTCATCTTCCTCCCAAATTTCAGAGTCGTGGTCAACATCATCACGGTTTCATATTCTGATGTATCCTCATTAATCAACATAACCTTTTTATTGGGACAATCTCTCTTATAATAACCCCTTCCACCACATGTATGACAACTCATGTCCCTGTTTCTTGCTGTAGAATTAGTAGAACCAGCAGCACTAGCAACAGGTTGCGCCGGTTTCTTCGCATTAGAAATCACCGAATCTGATTTGGAAGAAGTATTACCATGAAAACCAGAAGTGGAACTAGGAGTAGGCTCCATACTAGGTGCTGTTCGTGGTGTAAAACGTCCTCTACTTGCTGTTGTGCGAGATGTAAACTTAGCATCCTCAGCCACTTGCAATTCAGCCTCACGTGCTTGGTGTAACGAATCTGTCATGTCATAATATTGGTGAAGACGAACAATATGCTTGATGTTATAGTTCAGACCAGAGAGAAATCGGCGCATTGTTTGTTTAGGCTCTTCACGCACTCTAGCACGCTGCATAATAAGCTCCATCTCCTGAAAATATTCATCCATGGAAGAAGTACCTTGCCTCAAATTCTGCAATTTGTCATAGAGAGAACGAATATAGTTGCGTGGAACGAAGCGAGCACGCATCTCTTCCTTCAAAGCTCTCCATGTGACAATGGGACGTTCACCATCTTCAATTCTGGACTGTACAATATTATCCCACCAAAGCAAAGCATAGTCATCACATTCAGAATATGCAAGTTTTATTTTTCTGTCCTCGGTGTACTCATGCACGCGCCATAATTTTTCCACCTTCAGCTCCCAATTGAGGTACTCTTCAACATCAGTAGAACCAACAAACTTGGGGATGGTGAACTTTGGTTTCCCAGATTATCATCATCACGGTTGGCTGGTTGTGCAAAAGCATCATTATCAAATCAATGGCGCGCACCAAGAGGAGCAAATCCACGGCCTACGGGCATTGCAGCAGCACGGCCACCACCACGGCCTCCATTACCACGACCACCATCTTGACCAGCAACAACCGGCTTGTGTGGAGCTTGCTGGTCCCGATTAGCTTGCTGTAATTGTGCATGACGTGCTGCAACCCCTTGTGCATTGGCAGCATTAGCAGCTGCAACACCCTCATTACCACCATGAACACTAGCTTCACCATCATCATCATCACGCTGCTGATTCTGTTGGCGATCAACGGACTGTTGCAACGCAGCCATAGCTTGCTGCAAGTTAACTAGAGTCCCCTGAATTTCAGTAACTTGACGTTGTGTAGCTGTGATGGTTTCTGTGGCATCCTTGAGGTCCAACTCCATGTTCTGCACGTTCTCATTTATAGGATCGGTTGCACACTGAATTTGTCGCTGAAGATGATCACGAAGAGCTTCATATTCATTTCAATGCACCACGGATTTAGGGTCCTTTTTCTGTTGTATATCAAAAGACTCGTCGGACATGATTAGGTGATTAGTACGCACAGAAAATATAGTGTATGTGGAAAACTCTCAACTCACTCAAAACTGAAAGAAACAAGGTATCTTACCGTTCCAAAGTGAACTAGAAAAGCTTACCAACTTGTATGGGCAGAACATGCACAGATGTGATGTAGCGAATACCGAGGGTGAAAACTATCACACAACAAATAGGGTATATGGTGGAGCTTGGTTGGAATACCTATCGACACCAATTCACAAATCCTATTGCTGATCATATGATACAGACCCACGGAAACACACACGGTGGAGATAAGTGGGGCAAATGCAACTCTGAAACTGAGCTCAAAATTCTGGAATGTCAGAGTAATGCTCATGGTGCAAATGCACAGGAGAGACGCTAGCAAATTGCTCAATTTATACGGGCACGAGATTGCTCAATCTACTAGTGCAATGAATGTGGCAGAAAAACTAAACCAACTCGCCAAAAATATATGCAACTTCCACTTTTCCTCCTCTTTTTTTTCGTTTTATTTTTTTCTCTTTTTTTTTCTTTTTTTTGTATCAGTAACCTGAGCAATTAGTAACCAATCTGATTTTGCCAAAACAAAAGATGCACTCTCCAAATTCCTATATGAGCAGCCCGTAGAGCAAAGGATATGCTAGTCTCAATAGGAAAGCACTACGCAAAAGAAGAAAGGTTGACTATGGTTATCAAATGAAACACAATCTGATTCAGATAGTTAATCGAACCAAACGAAATCTGACTCGGACGAACAGACTTGACAGCAACCAAACGACTCCGACGTGAGAAAAGGAGAACCTAGACAATCTACAACGACTCAGATCAGAAAGTAAGTTACGCAAATAAAAGATTACGATCAGCAACTAAAACTTGGAACCAATGCTATCTAGGCTATGGAAAAAACTCTAAACCCTAATATTTTTGTATGGCTTTTTCTGTGTAGGACGAAAACAAAAACTAATCTAAGGGATTGGTGGATGCTTACCGAGATAACGCTGGAAATCCGATACCAAGATGATAAGGGGTGGCCCGATCTTCTCAGTGAGCGGAGGATGTCGATGTTGAACTTGCAGGATAACTTGTGAGATGCTCTCGAACTCTCCGGCTGTTCCCCCGTTGCCAATGCAACAGATCTTCAACCCTATGGATATTCGCAACACCACACACTTGCTCATGTAGCCGCCGACCACGAAGCGGTTCTGCAATCTCCCAATTCCCAGTGGAACGACAGATAGCACTTGACTTTCAGTAGCAAATACACCCTATCGAAAAAAAAATTGTTGTAGGTAAATATTCCTGATCGATGCAAAGAGGAATATGAGTACAGAGGAATGCATAAAGCAATTCAGTCTGATATGAGTTTAATCAAAACGTAGTCTACCCTAAAAGCCACGACTTACAAGGGTATATAAAGACCCCTGGACGTCCAACATAGTGTTGGGGTCGAAATCCAACTTATCTCTAACTTTCCTAACTTAAACGAATCTATCTGGAAAAACTGGCAGAAACAACCGCCGTATTGTTTTGGTGACTGCGACTCGGTCACCATGAATCGCTGAACTGCGAGTATATAATTTGGAAAGCACACGAGTCAAGCTTTCCAAATTGTATTTAAACGCCTTATTTGGAGCACGGACACGGATTCTGCATGTATATCAATTGCGGGCCTCCTGGCTGTCAATCCGAGTCCGGTTCTGATTTTCCTTCTGTTTATGTTGTGCACCTGCCTCCCTCTCCTCCCTCCTGCACTTGCTGATATTAGACATCAGTAGAAGTTCTTCTTGCTGCAATTCTTCATCTCCATGTGCCAAGCTTGCCTTCCCTTCAAATCTGATCATACAAACATGCAAAGACTTAGGCAGTATGAAATTCTGATTAACACAAATGTCAGATTCAACTAAGAGTGAATTCACCTGTTGTTCAAGTAGTTTTGCACGTGCTCTTGTAATTGGTCCAATTCTGATTTCATTGGACTTGTCTTGTGCAATATCATCTTTATTTGAAAATGATGGTAAAGGAGTAGGGATGTCCTCTCATGTGTCCAACCGGTTTTGGGAACCTTCTAGAAGGTTCCCTGAACCGGGTTTTTTCCTGTATCGTTTTTTCCGGTTCTTTTTCTGCTTTCATTGTTTTTTCATTTCTCTTTTTTCGTTTCTGTTTTTTTATTTTTTTTTATTTTTTTTCGTTTTTTGTTTTTGTTTCTTTTTCTTTTTCAAGTTTATTTTTCTTTCTCAGAACTTGTTCGCAGTTTTACAAAATGTTTATGATTTTCTTTTTTATTTCTTCTCTTTTTAAAAAATCAAAAAAATTAAATTTTGTTCATGTTTCCAAAAAATGTTCTCAAAATTCAAAATCTGTTCTTGTTACAAAAAAAAGTACAAAACTTTCGAAATTCAGAAAATATACCGGATTTCAATTTTTTGTTCACATATTAAAAAAATGTTCGCGCTTCCAAATTTATTCGGGATTTTTCAAAATTGTTCTCCGTTTCAAAATATATTCTCAAAATTCAAAAAATGTTCGTACTTTAAAAAATTGTTCTCGCTTCCAAATTTGTCCAAATCTGTTTCAAAATTTGTTCTCAAGATTAAAAAAATGTTTGGGAATTGAAGAAAATGTTCCAGCTTTCCTAATTTGTTCACAAATTCAATAATAGTTCCTGTTTTTCATTTTTGTTCACAAATTCAAAAAATGTTCTGGAAGTTTTAAAAAGTAAACATTTTTATTTTTTGTTCACAAATTCAAGAAATGTTCCCCTTTTTCAAATTTGTTCACATCATCAAAATGTTCATGTTTTACTAAATTTGTACCAAAATTCAAAAAATGTTTTTATTTTGAAGAAAATGTTCATAATTTCGAAAAATTCAGTTGTAGGAGGTTGTCGATTCGACCCAATAAATGGACTGTAGTTTTTTGGATTTTGTGCGAATTAATGTTTAACATTAGTCTCTGTCGTATACGTCTTTAATTGTCGGGCTGCTAAGAACACGAGATGTTCTACGTCGCAGTGGTTTGCACGGCAGGCCAATTAGTGCGAAGCCGCGTGTTCGAGTTACAACGCTAGCTCGATTTTCTTTTTTGCGATTTTTTCATCTCGGGAACACGCCGCCGCGTGCCACTGTAAATGGGCCAGCCCATGCTAGCCGCTCCTGTGCGAAACACCGGCACTTTGCCGCAGGGAGCGGCCTATAGGAGCTCCCCGCACCCCTCCCCCCGCCGCTCCCCCTTCACGAACTGCTGGGCCGGTCCATGTACGGGCCGGGATGCCGCCTTGTTTTTTTGCCTTTTCCTTTTTTTCAGTAATTCGGGATATCAAAAAGTTCTAAGGTTTTAGAAAAAGTTGCTAATTTTAAGAAATAATCAAGATTTCGAACCGTATTCATGATTAGAGAAAAATGCTCAGGAATTCAAAAACTGTTCACGAATTTGTAAAAGATGTCCACAAACTCAAAAAGTGTTCATGATTTTGAAAAAAAAAATCATGATTCAAAAATATGTTCGTTAATTCAAAAATGGTTTGTGGATTTGAAAAAAATGTTCATGATTCAAAAAAATGCTACCTAATTTGAAAATGTTAACGAATTTGAAAAAATGTTCACTAATTCAAAAAATGTTCGTGAATTTGAAAAAAAATGTTCATGATTCAAAAAAAGTTTGCTAATTCGAAAAATATTCATGAATTTGACAAAAATGTTCACGATTCAAAAAATGTTCGCTAATCCAAAAATGTTCGTCAATTTGAAAAAATATCCGTGATTCAAGAAAATGTTCGCTAATTCGAAAAACGTTCACAAACTTGAAAAGAAATGTTCACGATTCCAAAAAATGTTCGCTAATTTAAAAAATGTTCACGAATTTGGAAATGTTCATGATTCAAAAAAAAGTTCACTAATTTAAAAAATTGTTCACAAATATGAAAAAAGTAAAAAGATTTTGAAAATTTAGTCTATAATTTTAAAATGTTCATTATTGAGAAAAAATGTTCATGAATTCAAAAACATGTTCATGACTTAAGAGAATGTTCACTAATTTCTAAAAATTTAAGAAAATTTAAGAAAATGTTCACAATTTCGAAAAAATGTTCGTGAGTTATAAAAAGTGTTCACGGTTACAAAAACATGTTCATGATTTTGGAGAATGTACACTAATTAGTAAAAATAAAACCACGGTTTTGAAAAAATGTTCATTATTCCAAAAAAGTTAACGACTTAAAAATAAATCACAAATGAATAGATTTTTGGAATTTGGAAAAAGAGAGTAAAAATGAAAACATATAAGTAAACAAAAAACGAAAAGAAAACAGAAAAAGAATAAGACAAAAGACAAAAAATAAATAAATGAAAAACCCGGTTCAGGGAAGGTTCTAGAACCTTCCCAAAACCAGTTTGGGGTGAAACCCCGAAATGGGTCGACCCATGTTAACAACAGCGAGGAGGGGGAGGGGGTACGCACACGTCACTCCCCGGCTATGTCGCGCCAGAACCCGGTCTCGGCACCGAGATGCACGTGCATGCAGCCATCAAGCCAGCCGCGTGGGCCGCTTCTTCCACGACAGCTCGAGCCGACCCGCTCCTCGCTCCAGCCGGCCAGCTCCACCGACAGGGCCTCAGCCCACGAGGTGACTTCCCTCCTCTGCCTATCCAGCGCTTGCGCGCACAGTGTAATATACAACGCTCAGCTGATTCGGCCAAGGACATATTTTCCCCCGGACAAATTTGCCTATTAATCCAGTGGAATTTTTTTTTACATTAAAGTCCTTCTACTTCATGCATTTAATAACTTCACAATGGTGCATCGGATTAAAATGATCTATTTATGTAAAATGCGTAGAATTTCATGTAGTTTCACAATATGCAACTTTTTCACACATGTTAAAAATATTTAAATTGTTGTTTGCATTAATTTGCCTAATAACATGCTAAAATGGTTTATTTCATAACTAAATAACCGTAGCTCCGAACTAAATAAACTATGTATGTCAATGGCCTACAAAAACGTGTAGAATAACATGGTGCACTTACTTTGCATGTTTAACAACTCTAAAATATGTTTTAGGGCAGAACAATACCAAATTAAAAATTGCACAAAGGGATTTTCTGGAATTGTTATGTGTTGTTTCTGGCCTCATTTAAACTTGCCTAGACAGGTAGTTTGCTCATGCTTCACCTCTTGCCATGTTAACCAACATTTAATATTCATGAGCAGTTAAACGGGATGGAACGCGATATTTGAATGTGGAGTTTCATCAATTTGCAACTTGTTGCATATTGAGTTTCACTTATTTGATTATTGCAAATGGCCATGAGATGAATCATTAAACTAGACATGCATCATACTTGGTTGTGCATCATGACATAGTTATGATATGTGTGTTTACCATACTGTTTGCTTCTTCTTGATAATTTCCAGTTACCATACAGAGCGTGAGGATTCATCCGACTATGCTTGTTCGACTACTTTATGGACTTGATCTTCTTCCAAGCGGGATCCCGGGCAAGATGATCATTACCTTTTATAACATTATTATCTTTGCTTGCTACTTGTCTTGATGCTATCGCCACTACTGCAGGATGCTGCTAATGCGACACTACAATTAGAAACCCTATGACAAAACTGTGTGCGATGCATTAATCGGAAATGATGGTGTAAGAAAACCATAAAAAATGATACGAACTATTTGCGATGGCAGAAGGGTAAACACGAGTGGCAGCCAGAACTCCTTCAATGGGCTGAGTGAAGCTTTGGTGATCAGCATTGTGAAGATAAATAGGCTCCTTGGCAGGCTCTGGGTAGATGGCTTCGGCAGACATATCAACCTCTGGCAAGAATATCAGATGGTTGTGCGCAGATGGCTGATAGTTGACCGCAGAGTGAAGCTTGATAAGGCGAATAACCCATGGAGCATAGAACTTCAATCCAAAAAGATCAGAGCCAGATGCAACCAATTGCCTGATGAAGAAGTCTTGAGCATTGAAACTGATGCCATTCAAGATATAGAAGACCAATGTCTTCATTTCTCCTTCAAGCTTCGCTGCAGAGGAATGTCCCCTGACAGGCCATAGAGTTCGCCAGATGATATGATAAATAGTGCGGGGAAGATACTCTAGGTCTTCAACAAAGAATTCCCGTGGATATTCAGCATCGCGTGGCAGTGGCTTCATCATGCTCAGCATTTGGCTCATGTTGGGCTCAGGCTTCTGGAAGATGCTCTCCAAAGCATTGCGGTGAAGCTGACAACCAGGTTCATATAGTTCACCTGGAGTGGGCAGACCAGTGAGCTCAATAATGTCAAGAGCTTTGGCTTCGTGATGAACATTGCCTGTCATCCACTCAAGGATCCATGTCTTCGGATCCCTGTTGTAGCTGCGAATGTGGAGGGTGGCATAGAATTGTAGCAGAAGCTCTTCGTTCTAGTGCTCTTTATCAGTCACAAATTGCAGCGGACCAGCATCCCGGAAATAGTCAAGGGCTTCTTCTAAGCAGGGCAGTCCAGCAATAGCTTCACAGTCTAGACGCATATGGGGAAAGATGCGCCCTTGATCATAAAGAACACATGAATAGTAACTGCACTGCTGATAGCTCCAGAACCGACCAGATGAAATTCTTGGCTTCGAGTAGGGGTTCTTGGAACTGTCAAAGAAGGTGATGTGTGCACTGAAGCCACTTGCATTGAAGGATCCTGGTGATGTTGCAGTACCTGGAAACCTTGGCAACCTTGACTTAGGCTTCTAGACCTGAGGCCTATGCTCTACATGATAGTCAAATTGTGGACCTGCAGCAGGTGGAGGAACCAGAATGGGCCATCGGACTGTAACCAGCTGACCATGATCAAATGCTTGCCCAATGGTGTATGGCCTTGGAGGTGGTACAGGAGCAGTGGCATTTGCATTAGCTTCAGGCTGCAGATTGGCTTCCGGTGCAGCATTGGCTTCAGGTGCATTTACTACTGGCACCACATTAACTTCAGGCGCCACATTTGCTTCGGCCAGGACATTGGCTTCAGTATTGATGTTGGTGGCCGCCTCAGTATTGTCAACCTCCACTTGAGTAGCTGGAGGGTCGGACACGTTCTCCTCGAGAACGACTTCTTGGTTGGACGGGGGTATAGCAACACGTTCTTCTTCGTGACTGGGTTCTTCTTGTTCATCGGCTGATGCAGCCGGAATGTTTTCAGCTGCTTTGGCTTCAGACTCTGAGATGTTCGCAGTTGGAGTGGCTTCAGGAAACACTTGGCGTGATACTGAGTGGCGCTCTTCTCCTTCTGGAACACTCGAAAGAGTGACTTGTGGCCTTGGTCCTTTGCAAAGCCTGTGAAACGCTGGCGACTCTTGTGGATATGGAGTTGTCTGGGCCACAAAGTCTTCATCGTCAAGCACCGGAGTGGTGACTTGAGTTGGGGGAGTACGTGGTGATTCTTCTTGATGGGGGAAGTCTTGAGGGTGATCATCTTGAGCAGTTGGCGTCAGAGGACGACCAATGCTGATGAGTTCGATGTTTGTTAGAATAGGCGATGATACCATTTTGTGCTCGATCTGAGGAAGGACTTCATCATCATCTAGATTGTCTTGGGGACCAATGTCTTCACCTGCGGTGTGGTCAACAGCTGGATCTTCTTGAGCTTCAGGAGCCTCTGTGGTAGCAGGCTCGTGAACTATCAACCGACGCTCTTGGTGTGTGGACGTAGGATGAGCAACTGAGATTGGCTCGACGACAAGGGGCTCTGTGGGAGCAGCTCGATCTTTCTTCTTAGTATTTCTCTTCTTGGTTGGTGGAGCATCATCAGTGGTGTTCTTGTTCTTGCGCTTTCTGGCTTCGGCTTCGGCTGTCCTTGTTTTCTTGAGTTCTGAAGCTATTGTGGGGACCTTAGGCTTCACGCCTGTCATACTGGCGGGGAAGACAATGCGAGGTTCTTCCCGCCTGGATGCTTCAGCTGGGTCCACAATAGGCTTCTTCTTCTTCTTGGCAGCCATCTTTGGGTTGATGCCGGGACGCCCAAGTGCCTTGTGCTTCTCGGCTTCATTGTAAGCTTGAACACATTTGGCAGCGAGGAGTTTCATGCGCTCGCGTGAACCTTTAGCTTCGTCACGTTTCTTGTGAAATGCCTCCTTGAGCTCATGCATCATTTGCTTGAAGTTTTGGACATCAGTCACACTGAGCTTGGCCATATGCTTCTTGAACTGGGCTTTTTCATAGTCAATCTTGTTCTTCAGTTCAACAATTATCTGAGCTAGAGCTAGCTCAGGAGCAATGACTCCGTGGAAGGAGACGCTGAGGCCAATTGGGAGCTGAAGATCATCAAAACTGAGGTTTGGACTGTCAAACCACTCATCAATGAACTTGTTCAGGATGTCCACATCGAAAAGTGGAAGATCATTGAACATTTCCGTCTCTTGGTTGCTCTTTATTAGCAGCTCGAGAGGATCGTCGCCAAGGTCGTCATCACTTGACAGATCAATGGCATCGTTCTCATTCCTCAGAATGGCGGCTGGGGTCAGTGCTTGACCAGTAATCTGCATGGGCTTCTTCTTCTTCTCAGTCTTGGAGATGCGAGAAAGATCTTCAGAATGCACACTTGGTGCAGGAGGAGCAGTGGCCAGAGGCTTCGCACGCAAAGCTCTTGGTGCAGTGGATGGCTTTGAAGCCTTGGGTTGTTGGGGAACGTAGTAATTTCAAAAAAATTCCTACGCACACGCAAGATCATGGTGATGCATAGCAACGAGAGGGGAGAGTGTTGTCCAGTTACCCTCGTAGACCAAAAGCGGAAGCGTTAGCACAACGCAGTTGATGTAGTCGTACGTCTTCACGATCCGACCAATCAAGTACCGAACATACGGCACCTCCGAGTTCAGCACACGTTCAGTCCGATGACGTCCCTCGAACTCCGATCCAGCCGAGTGTTGAGGGAGAGTTTCGTCAGCACGACAGCGTGGTGACGATGTTGATGTTCTACCGACGCAGGGCTTCGCCTAAGCACTGCTACAGTATTATCGAGGTGGACTATGGTGGAGGGGGGCACCGCACATGGCTAAAAGGTCAACTGATCAATGTTTTGTCCATGGGGTGCCCCCCTGCCCCCGTATATAAAGGAGCAAGGGGGAAGGCAGTTGGCCAAGGAGGAGGGCGCGCCGAGTAGGACTCCTCCTTTCCTTGTTGGAGTAGAGAGAAGGAAAGAGGAGGAGAGGGAGAAGGAAAAGGGGGCTGCACCCCTTGTCCAATTCAGACCAGAGGGGGGGGGGGTGCATGCCTCCTTCCTTTTGGCCTCTCTCCTCTATTCCCGTATGGCCCAATAGGCCCATATACTCCCCGGCGAATTCCCGCAACTCTCCGGTACTCCGAAAAATACCCGAATCACTCGGAACCTTTCCGAAGTCCGAATATAGTCGTCCAATATATCGATCTTTACGTCTCGGCCATTTCGAGACTCCTCGTCATGTCCCCGATCTCATCCGGGACTCCGAACTCCTTCGATACATCAAAACTCATAAACTCATAATATAACCGTCATCGAACTTTAAGCGTGCGGACCCTATGGGTTCGAGAACTATGTAGACATGACCGAGACACATCTCCGGTCAATAACCAATAGCGGAACCTGGATGCTCATATTGGGTCCCTCATATTCTACGAAGATCTTTATCGGTCAAACCGCATAACAACATACGTTGTTCCCTTTGTCATCGGTATGTTACTTGCCCGAGATTCGATCGCCGGTATCTCAATACCTAGTTCAATCTTGTTACCGGCAAGTCACTTTACTCGTTCCGTAATACATCATCCCGCAACTAACTCATTATTTGCAATGCTTGCAAGGCTTAAGTGATGTGCATTACCGAGTAGGCCCAGAGATACCTCTCCGACAATCGGAGTGACAAATCCTAATCTCGAAATACGCCAACCCAACAAGTACCTTCGGAGACACTAGTAGAGCACCTTTATAATCACCCAGTTACGTTGTGACCTTTGGTGGCACACAAAGTGTTCCTCTGATAAACGGGAGTTGCATAATATCATAGTCATGTGAACATGTATAAGTCATGAAGAAAGCAATAGCAACATACTAAACGATCGTGTGCTAAGCTAACGGAATGGGTCATGTCAATCACATCATTCTCCTAATGATGTGATCCCGTTAATCAAATGACAATTCATGTCTATGGCTAGGAAACATAACCATCTTTGATCAACGAGCTAGTCAAGTAGAGGCATACTAGTGACACTCTGTTTGTCTATGTATTCACACATGTATTATGTTTCCGGTTAATACAATTCTAGCATGTATAATAAACATTTATCATGATATAAGGAAATAAATAATAACTTTATTATTGCCTCTAGGGCATATTTCCTTCAGTCTCCCACTTGCACTAGAGTCAATAATCTAGTTCACATCGCCATGTGATTTAACATCAATAGTTCACATCTTTATGTGGTTAACACCCATAGTTCACATCGACATGTGACCAACACCGAAAGGGTTTACTAGAGTCAATAATCTAGTTCACATCGCTATGTGATTAACACCCAAAGAGTACTAAGGTATGATCATGTTTTGCTTATGAGATAATTTTAGTCAACGGGTCTGTCTCATTCAGATCCGTAAGTATTTTGCAAATTTCTATGTCTACAATGCTCTGCACGGAGCTACTTTAGCTAATTGCTGCCACTTTCAATATGTATCTTGACCGAGACTTACAGTCATCTAGATTAGTGTCAAAACTTGCATCGACGTAACCCTTTTACGACGAACCTTTTGTCACTTCCATAATCGAGAAACATATCCCTGTTCCACTAAGGATAATTTTGACCGCTGTCCATTGATCTACCCCTAGATCACTATTGCACTCCCCTGCCAAACTTAGTGGTAGGGTATGCAATAGATCTGGTACACAGCATGGCATACTTTATAGAACCTATGGCTGAGGCATAGGGAATGACTTTCATTCTCTTTCTATCTTCTGTCGTGGTCGGGTTTTGAGTCTTACCCAATCTCACACCTTGTAACACAGGCAAGAACTCTTTGTTTGACTGTTCCATTTTGAACTACTTCAAAATCTTGTCAAGGTATGTACTCATTGAAAAAACTTATCAAGCGTCTCGATCTATCTCTATAGATCTTGATGCTCAATATGTAAGCAGCTCCACCGAGGTCTTTCTTTGAAAAACTCCTTTCAAATACTCCTTTATGCTTTTCATAAAATTCTACATTATTTCCAATCAACAATATGTCATTCACATATACTTATCAGAAAGGTTGTAGTGCTCCCACTCACTTTCTTGTAAATACAGGCTTCACCGTAAGTCCGTATAAAACTATATGCTTTGATCAACTCATCAAAGCGTATATTCCAACTCGAAGATGCTTGCACCAGTCCATAGATGGATCATTGGAGCTTGCATATTTTGTTAGCACCTTTAGGATTGACAAAACCTTCTGGTTGCATCATATACAACTCTTATTTAATAAATCCATTAAGGAATGTCGTTTTGTTTATCCATTTGCCAGATTTCATAAAATGCGGCAATTGCTAACATGATTCAGACAAACTTAAGCATAGATACGAGTGAGAAACTCTCATCGTAGTCAACACCTTGAACTTGTCAAAAACCTTTTGCGACAATTCTAGCTTTGTAGATAGTAACACTACTATCAGCGTCCGTCTTCCTCTTGAAGATCCATTTAATCTCAGTGGCTCGCCGATCATTGGGAAAGTCAATCAAAGTCCATACTTTGTTCTCATACATGGATCTCATCTCAGATTTCTTGGACTCAAGCCATTTCACGGAATCTAGGCTCACCGTCGCTTCTTCATAGTTCGTAGATTCGTCATGGTCAAGTAACATGACCTCCAGAACAGGATTACCGTACTACTCTGGTGTGGATCGTGCTCTGGTTGATCTACGAAGTTCTGTAGTAACTTGATCCGAAGTTTCATGATCATCATCATTAACTTCCTATCTTGTTGGTGTAGACATCACTCGAACTGATTTCTGTGATGAACTATTTTCCAATTCGGGAGAAGGAACAATTACCTTATCAAGTTCCACTTTCCTCCCACTCACTTCTTTCGAGAGAAACTCCTTCTCTAGAAAGGATCCATTCTTAGCAACGAATTTGCCTTCGGATCTGTGATAGAAGGTGTACCCAGCAGTCTCCTTTGGGTATCCTATGAAGACACATTTCTCCGATTTGGGTTCGAGCTTATCAGGATGAAACATTTTCACATAAGCATCGCAACTCCAAACTTTAAGAAACGACAGCTTAGGTTTATTGCTAAACCATAGTTCATATGGTGTCGTCTCAACGGATTTAGATGGTGCCCTACTTAACGTGAATGCAGCTGTCTCTAATGCATAATCCCAAAATAATAGTGGTAAATCGGTAAGAGACATCATAGATCGCACCATATCTAATAAAGTGCAGTTATGATGTTCGGACACACCATTACACAGTGGTGTTCCAGGTGGCATGAGTAGTGAAACTATTTCACATTGTTTTAACTGAAGGCCAAACTCGTAACTCAAATATTTTACCTCTGCGATCATATCGTAGGAACTTTTATTTTCTTGTTACGATGATTCTCCACTTCACTCTGAAATTCTTTGAACTAAATGTCTCAGACTTGTGTTTCATCAAGTAGGTATACCCATATCTGCTCAAATCATTTGTGAAGGTCGAAAATAATGATACCGCCATGAGCATCAACACTCATCGGACTGCATACATCAAGATGTATTATTTCCAACAAATCTGTTGCTCGCTCCATTGTTCCGAGAACGGAGTTTTAGTCATCTTGCCGATAAGGCATGGTTATAAGCATCAAGTGATTCATAATCAAGTGATTCCAAAATCCCATCGGCATGAAGTTTCTTCATGCGCTTTACACCAATATGACCTAAACGGCAGTGCCACAAATAAGTTGCATTATCATTATTAACTTTGCATCTTTTGGCTTCAATATTATGAATATGTGTATCACTACGATCGAGATCCAACAAACCATTTTCGTTGGTGTGTATGACCACAGAAGGTTTTTATTCATGTAAATAGAACAACAATTGTTCTCTAACTTAAATGAATAACCGTATTGCAATAAACATGATCAAATCATATTCATGCTCAACACAAACACCAAATAACACTTATTTAGGTTCAATACTAATCTCGAAAGTATAGGGAGTCTGCGATGATGATCATATCAATCTTGGAACCACTTCCAACACACATCGTCACTTCACCCTTAACTAGTCTCTGTTTATTACGCAACTCCGTTTGAGTTACTAATCTTAGCAACTGAACTAGTATCAAATACAGAGGGGTTGCTATAAACACTAGTAAAGTACACATCAATAACATGTATATCAAATATACCTTTGTTCACTTTGCCATCCTTCTTATCCGCCAAATACTTGGGGCAGTTCCGCTTCTAGTGACCAGTTCCTTTGCAGTAGAAGCACTCAGTCTCAGGCTTAGGTCCATACTTGGGCTTATCCACTTGAGCAGTAACTCGCTTGCCGTTCTTCTTGAAGTTCCCCTTCTTCCCTTTGCCCTTTTCTTGAAACTAGTGGTCTTGTCAACCATCAACACTTGATGTTTTTCTTGATTTCTACCTTCGTCGATTTCAGCATCACGAAGAGCTTGGGAATCGTTTCCGTTATCCCTTGCATATTATAGTTCATCACAAAGTTCTAGTAACTTGGTGATAGTGACTAGAGAACTCTGTCAATCACTATCTTATCTGGAAGATTAACTCCCACTTGATTCAAGTGATTGTAGTACCAGCACAATCTGAGCACATGCTCCCGCTTGAGCTATTCTCCTCCATCTTTTAGCTATAGAACTTGTTGGAGACTTCATATCTCTCAACTCGGTATTTGCTTGAAATATTAACTTCAACTCTGGAACATCTCATATGGTCCATGACATTCAAAACGTCTTTGAAGTCCCGATTCTAAGCCGTTAAGCATGGCGCACTAAACTATCAAGTAGTCATCATATTGAGCTAGCCAAACGTTCATAACGTCTGCATCTGCTCCTGCAATAGGTCTGTCACCTAGCGGTGCATCAAGGAAATAATTCTTCTGTGCAGCAATGAGGTTTATCCTCAGATCACGGACCAAGTCCGCATCATTGCTACTAACATTTTTCAACTTATTTTTCTCTAGGAACATATCAAAATATAAACGGGGAGCAACAACGCGAGCTATTGATCTACAACATAGATATGCTAATACTACCAGGACTAAGTTCATGATAAACTAAAGTTCAATTAATCATATTACTTAAGAACTCCCACTTAGATAGACATCCCTCTAATCCTCTAAGTGATCACGTGATCCATATCAACTAAACCATGTCCGATCATCACGTGAGATGGAGTAGTTTCAACGGTGAACATCACTATGTTGATCATATCTACTATATGATTCAAGCTCGGCCTTTCGGTCACCGTGTTCCGAGGCCATATCTGTTATATGCTAGGCTCGTCATGTTTAACCTGAGTATTCTGCGTGTGCAACTTTTTTACACCTGTTGTATTTGAACGTAGAGCCTATCACACTCGATCATCACGTTGTGTCTCAGCACGAAGAACTTTCGCAACGGTGCATACTCAGGGAGAACACTTATACTTTGATAATTTAGTGAGGGATCATCTTATAATGCTACCGTCAATCAAAGCAAGATAAGATGCATAAAAGATAAACATCACATGCAATCAATATAAGTGATATGATATGGCCATCATCATCTTGTGCTTGTGATCTCCATCTCCGAAGCACCGTCATGATCTCCATCGTCACCGGCGCGACACCTTGATCTCCATCGCAGCATTGTTGTCATCTCGACAATCTTATGCTTCTACGACTATCGCTACCGCTTAGTGATAAAGTAAAGCATTACAGGGCGATTGCATTGCATACAATAAAGCGACAACCATATGGCTCTTGCCAGTTGCCGATAACTCGGTTACAAAACATGATCATCTCATACAATAAAATTTAGAATCATGTCTTGACCATATCACATCACAACATGCCCTGCAAAAACAAGTTAGACGTCCTCTACTTTGTTGTTGCAAGTTTTACGTGGCTGCTACGGGCTTAGCAAGAACCGTTCTTACCTACGCATCAAAACCACAACGATAGTTTGTCAAGTTGGTGCTGTTTTAACCTTCGCAAGGACCGGGCGTAGCCACACTCGGTTCAACTAAAGTTGGAGAAACTGACACCCGCCAGCCACCTATATGCAAAGCACGTCGGTAGAACCAGTCTCGCGTAAGCGTACGCGTAATGTCGGTCCGGGCCGCTTCATCCAAAAATATCGCCGAACCAAAGTATGACATGCTGGTAAGCAGTATGACTTATATCGTCCACAACTCACTTGTGTTCTACTCGTGCATATTACATCTACGCATAAAACCTAGCTCGGATGCCATTGTTGGGGAAGCGTAGTAATTTCAAAAAATTCCTACGAACACGCAAGATCATGGTGATGCATAGCAACGAGGCGGAGAGTGTTGTCCACGTACCCTCGTAGACCGAAAGCGGAAGCGTTAGCACAACGCGGTTGATGTAGTCGTAAGTCTTCACGATCCGACCGATCAAGTACCGAACGTACGACACCTCCGAGTTCAGCACACGTTCAGCCCGATGACGTCCCTCGAACTCTGATCCAGCCGAGTGTTGAGGGGGAGTTTCGTCAGCACGACGGCGTGGTCATGATGTTGATGTTCTACCAACGCAGGGCTTCGCCTAAGCACCGCTACAGTATTATCGAGGTGGACTATGGTGGAGGGGGGCACCGCACACGGCTAAAAGATCAACTGATCAATGTTTTGTCCATGGAGTGCCCCCTGCCCCCGTATATAAAGGAGCAAGGGGGAAGGTGGCCGGCCAAGGAGGAGGGCGCGCCAAGGGGGCTGCACCCCTTGTCAAATTCGGACCAGAGGGGGGGCCATGCCTCCTTCCTTTTGGCCTCTCTTCTCTATTCCCGTATGGCCCAATAAGGCCCATATACTCCCCGGCGAATTCCCGTAACTCTCCGGTACTCCGAAAAATACCCGAATCACTCGGAACCTTTCCGACGTCCGAATATAGTCGTTCAATATATCGATCTTTACGTATCGACCATTTCGAGACTCCTCGTCATGTCCCCGATCTCATCCGGGACTCCGAACTCCTACGGTACATCAAAACTCATAAACTCATAATATAACCATCATCAAACTTTAAGCGTGCGGACCCTACGGGTTCGAGAACTATGTAGACATGACCGAGACACATCTCCGGTCAATAACCAATAGCGGAACCTGGATGCTCATATTGGGTCCCACATATTCTACGAAGATCTTTATCGGTCAAACCGCATAACAACATACGTTGTTCCCTTTGTCATAGGTATGTTACTTGCCCGAGATTCGATCGTCGGTATCTCAATACCTAGTTCAATCTCGTTACCGGCAAGTCTCTTTACTCGTTTCATAATACATCATCCCGCAACTAACTCATTAGTTGCAATCGAGCACGCCTATCAGGCCGCGGTGGTCGAGAACTCAGATGAGGAGGGTGCCATTCTGCCTCCCGAGGCCATCCCCAAGAAGAAGAAGCAGATCCTCCCAAAGGGCCGTCAAGAGGCTGAGGCTCCTGCCAACGATGCCTCAGGCCCCGCGCCCACTACTAGGGCGCCTTTCCCTCTCGCATAGGAAGGCGCGCCCGATGCCCCTTTCAGGACGGGCTCGATGAGGGAGTCCGGGACTAAGGGGTCCTCGGGCATCCGGCCTGTTATCCATGGGCCGGACTGATGGGCTGTGAAGACATGAAGGCCGAAGACCGCACCGTGTCCAGATTGGACTCTACTTGGCGTGGAGGGCAAGCTTGGCGACCAACTATGAAGATTCCTTCTTATGTAACCGACTCCATGTAAACCCTAGACCCCCCGGTGTCTATATAAACCTAAGGGGTTAGTCCGGAAAGGATACATTCATTACCATATACACATAGGCTAGACTTCTGGGGTTTAGCCATTATGATCTCGTGGTAGATCAGCTCTTGTAACACTCATATTCATCAAGATGAATCAAGCAGGAAGTAGGGTATTACCTCCATAGAGAGGGCCCGAACCTGGGTAAACATCGTGTCCCCTGTCTCCTGTTACCATCGATCCTAGACGCACAGATCGGGACCCCCTACCCGAGATCCACCGGTTTTGACACCGACCTTGGTGCTTTCATTGAGAGTTCCACTGTGCCGTCGGCAAAGGGCTCGATGACCCCTTCGATCGTCAGTAATGACGTTGTCCAGGGAGAAACCTTCCTCCCCGGACAGACCTTCGTATTCGGTGGCTTCGTACTGCGGGCCAACTCGCTTGGACATCTGGAGCAAATCGACAGCTACACCCCTGGCCATTAGGTCAGATTCGGAAGCTTGAACTACGTCGCAGATATCCGTGGAGACCTGATCTTCAAGGGATCTGAGCCCGCGGCGATCGCTCCCCTTCACCCCGATGAACGTGACTTAAATCTGTCATCGGATCACACCCAGGAGATGGTTCCTGATGCTGCAACTGCCTTAGAGCCGAAGTAGATCGTGCCATCCGAGGCCGCACAGTCCACGGCATTGGAGCCGCACACGGACTCAACGCCCTGCAATATTCGCTTCAACGGAACTTCGGACTTGTCTCCGGCTATAAGTTCCGGACTGTGTACGCCCGCGGACACCGAGCTAGATCGGTTATCGATCTTTGAGTTCAGCACCGCCGACGTTTTCCAGCACTCGCCTTTGGGTGACGTGCTAAAATCTTTAAAGAATTTGTCCTTGGAGAAGGACTCACAGCCGAACTACGTTCGAGCTAGAGACAGATGCCGAAGAATTTTGCTCCTCACCCGCCGCCCACTTCATAGCCACCGTCGATGACTTAACCGACGTGCTTGACTATGGCTCCAAAGACATCGACGGTATGGACGACGATGCCGATAAGGAGCAAGGCCAAGACCCGCCATTCACTGGACGTTGGACGGCTACCTCTTTGTACGACGTGTACATGGTTGATACACCCAAAGGATCTGGCGACGACAAAGAAGAGCCAGATGCGAATAAAACCTCTGAGACGCAGTCCAAGCGCCGACGCCCCAAACGCCGCTCTAAGCCTCGTCGCTCAAAACACGGCAACATCGACACCGGAGAGAATAGTACTCCAGGCGACGCCAAAAACAATGAAGACCATGTCGGAGCTACATCCGAACAGGAGGAACATGACAATAGGCAAGACAACCCTGATGAACGGGCCATAGAAGATGACTCGGAGGATGATAGTTACCGTCCGCCCTCCAAGGAAGAGACAAGCCTCGGCAACGAAGACTTCGTCGTGCCCGAGGATCCTCTGGAGCAAGAGCGCTTTAAGCTTCAGCACATAGCCACCGCAAGGAGCCTGAAAAAGAAACAACAACAGCTTCAAGCTGAACAAGATCTGCTCGTCGACAGATGGACTGATGTCCTGACAGCCAAAGAATACGGCCTCAGTCACCCAGCCAAGAGCTACCCGAAACGCAGACTGCTACCTCAATTCAATGAGGAAGCACCAGAGCACACATCTCCCTCGCGTAATGCGGAACGACCACCACGCGGTCGAGACAGGGTGGCCGATCGGCCACCCCGCGGCTGGGATAAAGCAGCAAATCAGGCCGAATAGCAGCCTGCCCCACCGCCTCGTAAAAATAGAGATGGAAGAGTTCGGGGTCACATGTATGACCTCCAGCATATCCTGGACGATAGATCAGGACATACAAGATCGATCTACGGATCGTGAGGGCGTGCCTCGAGGCACGACGACGGCTACCTATTCGGACGTGATAAATCTAACCAGGCCGGGGCCGAATACCACAGACGGACTCCATCAGAGCTACGCCATGACGCGACCCGATATAGAGGCGCCACACACCCTCTCTGATTCACAGATGAAGTACTGGATCACGAATTCCCCGAGGGGTTCAAGCCTGTCAACATTGAATCATACGACAGCACAACCGATCCCGCATTATGGATCGAGGATTTCATTCTCCATATCCTTATGGTTCGAGGAGATGACCTCCACGCCATTAAATACCTCCCATTAAAGCTCAAAGGGCTAGCTCGGCACTGGCTTAACAGCCTGCCTGAAAATTCTATCGGCAGCTGGGAGGACTTGGAGGAAGCCTTCCTGGACAACTTCCAAGGAACTTATGTCTGGCCACCGAACACCGCCGACTTAAGCCACATAGTTCAACAACCTGGAGAATCAGCCAGAAAATTCTGGACTAGATTCCTAACTAAAAAGAACCAGATCGTTGACTGTCCGGATGCCGAGGCCCTAGCAGCCTTCAAACACAGCATCCGTGACGAATGGCTAGCACGCCACCTCGGCCAAGAAAAGCCGAAGTCTATGGCAGCCCTCACGGCACTCATGACCCGCTTCTGTGCGGGTGAGGACAGCTGGCTGGCTCGTAGTAAAAACACAGCCAGCGAGACAGACCCCGTTGAGGCCAAGAACAACACCGGCAAGCTCTGGCGCAATAGACACAAACGCCAAAGCAATGGCGACAACACCGATGACACCACAGTCAACGCCGGATTCAGTGGCTCCAAGTCTGGCCAACGGAAGAAGCCATACAAAAGATACAACGAAGGACCTTCCATCCTGGACCGCATACTCGACCGTCCATGCCAAATTCACGGCACCCCGGATAAGCAAGCCAATCATACCAACAGGGACTGTTGGGTCTTCAAGCGGGCCGGCAAGTTAAATGCCGAAAACAAAGAAAAGGGATCACAAAGTGAGGACGAGGACGGAGAGCCCCGTCAGCCGAACACTGGGGGGCAGAAGAAATTTCCCACTCAAGTCAAAACGGTGAACATGATATATGCTACGCACATCCCCAAAAGGGAGCGTAAGCGAGCACTTAGGGACGTCTATGCGGTAGAGCCAGTCGCCCCAAAATTCAATCCGTAGTCATCATTCCCGATCACCTTCGATCGTCGGGATCACCCAACTAGTATCCGCCATGGCGGTTCAGCCGCACTAGTCCTCGACCCAATTATTGATGGGTTTCACCTAACACGAGTCCAGATGGACGGTGGTAGTAGCCTCAACCTACTTTATCAAGACACAGTGCGAAAGATGGGCATTAACCCCTCGCGAATCAAACCAACAAAGACTACCTTTAAAGGAGTCATACCAGGCGTAGAGGCTCGCTGTACGGGCTCAATCACGCTGGAGGTGGTCTTCGGTTCTCCGGACAACTTCCAAAGCAAAGAGTTAATCTTCGATATCATCCCCTTTCGTAGCGGCTATCACGCACTGCTCGAACGAACCGCGTTTGCTAGATTCAACGCAGTGCCACACTATGCTTATCTCAAGCTCAAGATGCCCGGTCCACGTGGCGTCATAACAGTCAATGGCAATACGGAACGCTCCCTCCGAACAGAGGAGCACACCGCCGCCCTAGCAGCAGAAGTACAGAGCGGCCTTCTCAAGCAGCACCATAGTACGACTATCGAGCCCTCGGACATCATTAAGAGGTTCCGGACTACACTGCAACAGGACGGCGTGGCTCGTCAAGAGCTCGACTAGCAATTCAGCCTCCGTCCCAGTCCCAATGAGGTAGTGGCATTCGTATCACGCGTACACAATTACGCACTCAAAATTCCATGGACATCGACGGAGGCACAAGATAACCCGGGGGCTACAGTTCTGCCAGACCGATCCCGGACACACGTACTTTAACTTTTTATTTGTTACAGGTTCCTTTTTTCGCGGGCCTGATCGCGAGTCCTTTAGAAGGATTGGCATATAAAGGAGGCAAGCAGCACAGGTGTGTAGGGTAACCTTTATACATTCTTCTTGACGGCATTCATACTTATTTCTCAGGACCCGCACGCTGCGCCCTACTGATTCCGGCATGTTAAATAGCCCAGATACTTCTCGCACCATTTGTACAAGATACGCCTTGACGTATCCATCCAGTTATAATAGAAATGGTTCATGCCCAGCTTCTGTGGTTTTCGCTTCTTACTTCATTTTATTTCGATCTGCTTATTTGCTGCATCGATACTCTTCTGTACTTTTCATATTCGCCAGGGGCTACTTATCGCCCCACAATACGGCAGCAAAGTCCGAACACTTCTTATACATAAGTTCGACACCCTAAATTTAGCATTATATGCATTAGCTCCGAATCATGTCTTTGGTCAATAGTTGGGTTGCCCGGCTCCTGGGCTTGCTACCATACGTTCTACTCCATCGGCTAGGGTAGTAAAGGGAGAACTAATGTGATTGTGCCTTGGCCTTGACCGGACGAGCACCTCAGTAGAGAAAGCCAAAAACTGACTGTCATGATACGGCGAGAGCCGGTCAGCTGTTCGAGGGCTACAAAACCATTGGAGATTTTTTCCGCTTCATGCGAAGGATCGACACTTCCCGATCAAATGGTGACAGCACCCTGGCTTGGACCAGGGGCTGCGCACTTGCTTAATTATAAAACTTCTATGGCTAAGTGAGGGCGTTTAAACCGTACAGTCTGATTGCCTTGTTTGTTGCGCTAAACAACTCCTCCAAAGGATCATATAATTGGATCAAGATTGTTTAGAATCCATCCCGAACACCTTCGTACTACCTACGCGAGGGCAGAAGCCGACGACTGGCCAACCCTCAGATTGCAAATAACACGGCCGCATAGGAGGAAACAATTCAAAGCATAATAAAATTATTTGACAAAAACCGGCTTTGTTCCCATAATACAAGGCAAGGGCAACATTTATTCAAATACAATGTCCTGCGAACATTGCGCCGCCACAAGTCGAGACCCCTCTACGACATCCGCGAAATTTCGCTCGGGTGTGCGGTGCTCCTTGCCCTCCGGCGGCCCGCTGGCAACTTCAACAGCGTTCATCTTCGCCCACCACATCTTGCAGCGAGCGAAGGCCATACGGGCACCTTCAATACATGCAGAGCGCTTGACGACGTCCAGCCGCGGACAATCCTCCACCAGACACCTCACGAGTCCGAAGTAGCTGCCGGGCATAGCTTTGGCTGGCCATAGCCAGATCATCTCATCCTTCATGGCTAGTTCGGCCACCCGGTGCAGCTCCACCAGCTGCTTCAGCTGATCAGTGAAGGACATGGGATGCTCTGGCGTCGCATACTGCGACCAGAATAGCCTCTTAGTAGAACCTCCTCCTTCGGCTCGATAGAACTCCGCAGCGTCTGATACGCTGCATGGAAGATCCGCAAAAGCCCCTGGGGAACTCCGAACCCGGGTTAGTAAAAGGTATTGCTTCGCCGCACACTTGCTTTGCATCTTAAAAGCCTTACCAGCCGTGACCTTCTTGGCCTCTTGAATCTCCTGGAGGGCGGCCTAGGCCTCATTCCGTGCGGTCTCCGCGCTCTGACGAGCCTTGGTGAGCTCGGCCCCTTGAGCCGACGCATCATGCTCCAAGATCTCACATTTTTTCACCGCATCCTGGAGCTCCTGCTGGATTTCCTTGACCCGAGCCTCGAGCTTCTTACAGGCGGCGTGCTGCTAGACAGCTTTCTCCTCGGCCTCGCCCAGGACCTTCCTCAGGGCCTCGACCTCGGTCGCTGCTCCTGCACATATTACGACACTACAGTCAATATACATCGCCTACGCTTTCTGAACATACAGCAAGTCGTTATTCACCATGCTTCTCCTGGAGCCGAACCCTAACCTCGCCGAGCTCGTTCTCGGTCCGCTCCAGCCTCTGCCTCAATTCAGAGACTTCGGCAGCATGCGAGGTTGTGGCCAACAACGCCGCCTGCTTATGCATACGTATTACGTTAGTCTCCTGCAACAGATGATTGATCCTCTGTCCGGTCCTCCTCGCCGAACATCGGACAGTGTCTCAGGGGCTACTGACTACATGTTTTTTTTCTTTTTATGTCATTTACCTCGAAACCTGTTAGCAGGTTGCTGCAGGCTTCGTTCAGTCCACTCTTGGTGGACTGAACCTTCTTGATCATCGCTCCCATGAGAACATGGTGCTCATCCATAACGGAGGCACCTCGCAGTGCCTCCATTAGGATATCCGGCACCCCCAGATGGACGGGAGCCACCGGCAGAAGCAGCACACCCCCCTCCTCAAAGGGGGCTGCTCGCCCGACTCCGGAGCCATATGGGTCTCCCGAATCGTATTCGGCTGAGGGCCGAACTGGATATGGCCCTCTTCACCAGTCTCCATGGGGATTGTCTCCTCCATGTGTCCGGCAGTGGAGGTCTCACCTTGTGGCGCCTCCCGGACAACGTCCTGGGATCCTCCCTTCGAAGCGGTCCTCTGGGCAGCACTTCAGTGTTGTCCCTGGCCCCGGGGGAGTAAGCAGGCGGTGGCGACTGGCTCGCCATCTCTGATGGAGCCAACGAACCTCCAGAGGAGGATTGCTGGATAAGGTCACGAGCCGAACTGCAATGGTGTAGTTAACCATGATTAAAATAATAAAGAGAAAGAGCTGGAATTGCGCATAAATAAGTTGTGTCACTTACGATGCGGCCTGGGGCTTAGTACGGGGGCGCCGCTCCGGACTACTCTCAACGTCCCACGCGGTGTTGACTGGGCGCCTTCCCACAGGCGGCGCCTCCGGATGTGCCGAGGACGCCCTCTTCTTCTTCTTCTCCTCGGTAGGAGGGTTGTTTTCCTCTTCTTCCTCCTCCTCGTCGTTGTCCCCAGGGACAGAGGAATGGGCCTCATCGTCTTCGGACGTCGCGTCCGAAGTGCCCTTGCGACGGGGGCCACACTTGGCCCCCCTGGCCTTCTTCTTGGCCTTCTTCTCCGGCGCCTTGTATGGCACCGGCACCAGCATCTCCGCTAGGCATGGGATGACCGGTTCTTTGGGCAGCGGAGCCGGACACTGGATCCGCTTCGCCCTCTCCATCCAGTCCTGAAGGAACCATAAAAAAAGCTCAGACATCACCCTCAAAACAATGAGGTTGGGGATATGTCAGAAATAACATACCTTGCTGGCGGGGTGTGTACAACCGTGACCACGGTCTGAATTCATGGCTGGCGGCTTCTCGTTGCCCTTAAAAAGCAACTTCTAGGCGCCTTCGTGAGTAGTCTCGAAGAGCCTTACCAAGGTCTGGTGCTTCTTCGAATTGAACTCCCACAAAGGGCGGCTTCGGCTCTGGCACGAAAGAATTTGGCGGACCAGCATCACCTGGATGACATCAACGAGCTTGACGTTCTTGGTCACCATGCTTTGAACGCGCGTCTGCAGCGCTATTAGCTCATTAGGTGAACACCAGTCCGGACTCTTCTCGACCCAGGAGGTGAGTCGCATGGGAGCACCGGAGCGATTCGCAGCCGCTGGCCTGTGGTGCCGCGAGGTTCTGTGATGTAGAACCACTGCTTCTGCCATTCCTTTACTGTCTCCACAAAAGTGCCTTCGGGCCAAGAGACGTTGGATAGCTTGCTCACCATGGCTCCTCCGCACTCCGCGTGCTGGCCATCCACAACCTTCCACTTCACGTCGAAGACTTTGAGCCACAGCCCGAAGTGGGGATGGATGCGGAGGAAGGCCTCGCACATGACGATAAACGCGAGATGTTGAGGAAGGAATTTGGGGACAGATCATGGAAATCTATCCCGTAATAATACATCATCCCGCAGACGAAAGGGTGGAGTGGAAACCCCCGCCCGCGGAAGAAATGAGGAAGGAATACTACCCTCTCATTGGGCTCCGGCGTGGGGACGATTTGTCCCTCGGCCGACAAGCGGTGGGCGATTCCCTTCGCCAAATATCCGGCCGCTCGGAGCTTAGTAATATCCTCCTCCTTGATGGAGGAGACCATCCACTTGCCCTGACCACCGGATCCGGACATGGTTGCTTGAGTGGAAAGGAGATGAGAACTTGGGCGCTGGAGCTCGAGATCGGGAAGGCGGAGATAGAGAGAAAGTGTGAGAAGAGGAAGAGGGAATCCTTATCCTCTTATAAAGGCAACAAACATTAAACGCCTCCTCACTCGCCTTAAGATTCGCCTATTCCCAAGGGCTGTGTAAATGACACGGTTGAATTACCCATGCCCGCATTGATGAGAATCCTGCGATAAGGGGACACGATCTCTGCTTCGACAAGATGTGCCAATAGCAACTGCGTCTCGGAACATGGGGTGGCAGATAAAAACGGTTCGAAATTATGAACGGACAGACGCAATGTCGTGTTGTAAAGAAGCTATCAACGGATTAGATTCGTGTAAATATTGTATTCTCTCTGCAGTTGTGTGTGGTGTATAACAGATCCGGATACAGTTATCACGTCCGAAGACTATCTTGGAGTTTGGAAAAAGGGGAAACCGCCTTGCAATGACGAAGACAATCTGCGCGCCGGACTCCTCGTCATTGAAGCCAGGTTCAGGGGCTACTGAGGGAGTCCTGGACTAAGGGGTCCTCGGGCATCCGGCCTGTTATCCATTGGCCGGACTGATGGGCTGTGAAGACATGAAGGCCGAAGACCGCACCGTGTCCGGATTGGACTCTACTTGGCGTGGAGGGCAAGCTTGGCGACCAACTATGAAGATTCCTTCTTATGTAACCGACTCCATGTAAACCCTAGATACCCCCGGTGTCTATATAAACCGGAGGGGTTAGTCCGGAAAGGATACATTCATTACTATATACACATAGGCTAGACTTCTAGGGTTTAGCCATTACGATCTCGTGGTAGATCACCTCTTGTAACACTCATATTCATCAAGATCAATCAAGCATGAAGTAGGGTATTACCTCCATAGAGAGAGCCCGAACCTGGGTAAACATCGTCTCCCCCGTCTCCTGTTACCATCGATCCTAGACGCACAGTTCGGGACCCCCTACCCGAGATCCGCTGGTTTTGACACCGACACTCGGGGGCTCTCATCTGGAGGGCCTCCGGCCTGACCAGCGTCACAAGGGAGGCGTTCGGGCACCATGTGGGGGCGTGCTTCGACGCGCGCCTCTATGAGCAAGTGCTACTTCTTTAGCTCATGTTGTTTTTTCCTAGAAGAGGAAAGGGTGATGCAGCAAAGTAGACATAAGTATTTCCCTCAGTTAAGAACCAAGGTATCAATCCAGTAGGAGAAGAACACACGACTCACCAATACCTGCACAAGCAATCAAACACTTGCACCCAACGCGATGAAGGGGTTGCCAATCCCTTCACAGACACTTGCAAAGGTGAGATCTGATAGAGATAGATAAATAAAAGATAAAATATTTTTGAGTTTTTGTTTATAGATATGAAAATAAAAGATTGCAAAATAGTAGATCGGAAACTAATATGATGGAAAATAGACCCGGGGGCCATAAGTTTCACTAGAGGCTTCTCTCTTGAAGGCAGATAATACGGTGGGTGAACAAATTACTGTCGAGCAATTGATAGAAAAGTGCAAAGTTATGATGATATCCAAGGCAATGATTATGAAATATAGGCATCACGTCCGTGTCAAGTATACTGACTCCTGCCTGCATCTACTACTATTACTCCACACATCGACCGCTATCCAGCATGCATCTAGAGTATTAAGTTTATAAATAACGGATTAACGCCTTAAGTAAGATGAAATGATGTAGAGGAATAAACTCATGCAATATGATGTAAACCCCATCTTTTTATACAAAAATTTAATACGTGTCTCGCTACCCCTACTTTGTCACTGGGTGAAATCACGCAAGATTGAACCCAAAGCTAAGCATCTCTCCCATTGCAAGAAAAACCAATCTAGTTGGCCAAACCAAACCGATAGTTTGAAGAGAAATACAAAGATATCAAATTATGCATATAAGAATTCAGAGACGATTCAAATAATATTCATAGGTAAGCTGATCATAAATCCACAATTCATTGGATCTTGACACACACACCGCAAAAGACGATTACATCGGATAGATCTGCAAGAACATCGAGGAGAACATGGTATTTAGAATCAAAGAGAGAGAAGAAGCCATCTAGCTACCTGCTATGGACCCGTAGGTCTAAGGTAAAATCCTCCTCCAGTAGGATGCTGGAAAAGGCCCCAAGATTGGATCTCACAGCAACAGAAGGTTGCGGTGTTGGAAAAGTGTTTTTGTGGATGCTTCTGGTGGTTTAGGAATATATGTGAATAATAGGAGGAAGATCTGGGTCAGGGGGTCATTGAGGGGCCCACTAGGTAGAGGGCGCGCCCTACCCCCCTAGGCGTGCCTCCACCCTTGCCGCCACCTCGTGGCTCTTCTGACTTGTACTCCAAGTTTCCTGGGTGTCTTCTGGTCCAAGAAAAATCATCGTGAAGTTTTATTCTGTTTGGACTCCGTTTGGTTTTCCTTTTCTACGAAGCTCAAAAACAAGGGAAAACAGAAACTGGCACTGGGCTCTACGTTAATAAGTTATTCCCAAAAATAATATAAAATAGCATATTAATGCATATAAAACATCCAAAACAGATAATATAATAGCATGGAACAATAAAAAATTATAGATACATTGGAGACGTATCAAGCATCCCCAAGCTTAATTCCTGCTCGTCCTCGAGTAGGTAAATGATAAAAACAGAATTTTTTATGTGGAATGCTACCTAACATATTTATCAATGTAATTTTCTTTATTGTGGCACGAAAGTTCAGATCCATAAGATTCGGAACAAAGTTTAATATTGACATAAAAACGATAATACTTCAAGCATACTAATAAACTAATCATGTCTTCTCAAAATAACATGGCCAAAGAAAGCCATCCCTACAAAATCATATAGTCTGGCTATGCTCTATCTTCATCACACAAAATATTCAATTCATGCACAACCCCGATGACAAACCAAGCAATTTTTTCTAACTTTTGATGTTCTCAAATCTTTTCAACTTTCACGCATACATGAGTGTGAGCCATGGACATAACACTATAGGTGGAATAGAATATGGTGGTTGTGGATAAGGAAAAAAGAAGGAGATAGCCTCACATCAACTAGGCGTATCAACGTGCTATGGAGATGCCCATCAATAGATATCAATGTCAGCGAGTAGGGATTGCCATGCAACAGATGCACTAGAGCTATAAGTTTATGAAAGCTCAAAAAGAAACTAAGTGGGTGTGCATCCAACTTGCTTGCTCACGATAACCTAGGGCAATTTGAGGAAGCCCATCATTGGAATATACAAGCCAAGTTCTATAATGAAAAATTCGCACTAGTATATGAAAGTGACAACATAGGAGACTCTCTATCATGAAGATCATGGTGCTACTTTGAAGCACAGGTGTGGAAAAAGGATAGTAACATTGCCCCTTCTCTCTTTTCTCTCATTTTTTGTTTGGCTTCTTTGGCCTCTTTTTTTGTTGGCTTATTTGTCCTCTTTTATTTCTTTCATCACATGGGACAATGCTCTAATAATGAAGATCATCACACTTTTATTTACTTACAACTCAAGAATTACATTTCAATAATTAGAACAAAATATGACTCCATATGAATGCCTCCAGCGGTGTACCGGGATGTGCAATGACTCAAGGGTGACAAGTATAAAGAATTATGAATGGTGGCTTTGCCACAAATACTATGTCAACTACATGATCATGCAAAGCAATATGACAATGGCGAAGTGTGTCATAATAAACGGAACGGTGGAAGTTGCATGGCAATATATCTCGGAATGGCTATGGAAATGCCATAATAGGTCGGTATGGTGGCTGTTTTGAAGAAGGTATATGGTGGGTGTATGGTACCGGCCAAAGTTGCACGACACTAGAGAGGCTAGAAATGGTGGAACGGTGAGAGTGCGTATAATCCATGGACACAACATTAGTCATAAAGAACTCACATACTCAATTGCAAAAATCTATTAGTCATCAAAACAAAGTACTATGCGCATGCTCCTAGGGGGATAGATTGGTAGGAAAAGACCCTTGCTCATCCCCGACCACCACTCATAAGGAATACAATCAATAAATAAATCATGCTCCAACTTCGTTACATAACGATTCACCATACGTGCATGCTATGGGAATCACAAACTTCAACACAAGTATTTCAACAATCCACAATTACTCACTAGCACGACTCTAATATCACCATCCTCATATCTCAAAACAATCATAAGGAATCAAACTTCTCATAGTATTCAATGCACTTGATATGGAAGTTTTTATTATATCCCTCTTGGATGTCCATCATATTAGGACTAAATTCATAACCAAAGAAAATTACCATGCTATTTAGAGACTCTCAAAATAATATAAGTGAAGCATGAGAGTTCAACAATTTCTATAAAATAAAACCACCGTCGTGCTCTAAAAAGATATAAGTGAAGCACTAGAGAAAAATTGCCTAGCTCAAAAGATATAAGTGAAGCACATAGAGTATTCTAATAAATCACGATTCATGTGTGTCCTTCTGAAAAGTTGTTTACAGGAAGGATGATTGTGGCAAACTAAAAAGTATAGACTCATATCATACAAGACGCTCCAAGCAAAACACATATCATGTGGTGAATAAAAATATAGCCTCAAGTAAAGTTACTGATAGACGAAGACGAGAGAGGGGATGCCTTCCGGGGCATCTCCAAGCTTAGGCTCTTGGTTGTCCTTGAATATTACCTTGGGGTGCCTTGGGCATCCCCAAGATTAGGCTCTTTCCACTACTTATTCCATAGTCCATCAAATCCTTACCCAAAACTTGAAAACTTCACAACACAAAATTCAACAAAAAATCTCATGAGATCCGTTAGTATAAGAAAATAAAATCTCCACTTTTGGTACTATTGTGAACTCATTATTTATTTATATTGGTGTAATATCTACTGTATTCCAACTTCTCCATTGTTCATACCCGTCGATACCATCCATAGATTCATCAAAATAAGCACAACACATATAAAACAGAATCTGTCAAAACAGAACAGTCTGTAGCAATCTGAATACTGAAAATACTTCTGTAACTCAAAAAATTCGGAAAATTAGGAAAACACGTGCAATTTGTATATCAATTTTCTGCAAAAAGAATCAGTATTTTATCACGCTCCTGTTAAAAATGAGAATTATATTACGGGGCGCAAAAGTTTCTGTTTTTCAGCAAGATCAAATCAACTATCACTGTAAGCTATCCCAAAGGTCTTACTTGGCACAAACACTAATTAAAACACAAAAATACATCTAACCAGAGTCTAGATGAATTATTTATTGAAAAACAGAACCAAAAAAAGCGAGAACAAAAATAAAATTGGTTGCCTCCCAACAAGCGCTATTGTTTAACACCCTTAACTAGGCATAAAAACATAGATCTAGGTATTGTCATCTTTGGTATTTTTCTCTACGGATGAGTTCTCATCAGAGGGTTTTTCAAAGATAACTTGGAACACATTGTCCATAGAGATTTTGGCATTGTCAAGTTGCCCATCAACGTATCCCCTTTGATTCCCGGCTACAATCCAAGAATACTGTTGGTTAACATCATTAAAAACTTGTTGGATCATATCTAAAACGGGGATTTTCTTTTTGAGATTCTCAAAAATCTGATTATTTCCAAACGAATGTCTCAAAGCATAGTCACTATTGTAAAGAATCTCATCTATCACTGGTTTTCATGATTCATACCATAATGATAAAAAAATTCCTAGCTTCCCATACTATGTGATCAAATTCATTCTTAAGAACCTGGGTAGCTATCCTTTTAGCCTTAGGATCTTTTATCATGGTTGCTCATAAAACAATCTTTGCGAACTAGGATGGGTATGGATGAATCTATGCTCAAATTTCAGAACTAATGTTGAAATAGGTTCCGCATAAGTTTTAGTTCCTTTAAGTATGGGAACATCGTCGAGAGGCAAATTACATACACAGTTGAAACTTGTATATGTTCTTTTGCCATAAAATTCCCTTGTCCCAGAACAAAGGTTTTAACATCCATATTTCCTAAACGTCCAATTTTAGGAGTCAGGCCATCATCGGTTTCTGCCATGCCAAAGTCAATCATGGTGATGAGTTCAAGCAAACAAAAGATCGGACGAAAAAGGGGTGAAAAAAAGGCAAATGTTTTCGAAAATCATTTTAGAAGTGGGGGATAGGAAAACAAGAGGCAAATGGCGAATAATGTAATGCAAGAGATGAGAGTTTTATGATGGGTACTTGGTAGGCTTGATGTAGATCTTGACTTGGCGTAGATCTCCCCGGCAACGGTGCCAGAAATTATTCCTGCTACTTCTTGAGCTTGCATTGGTTTTTCCCTTGAAGAGGAAAGGGTGATGCACAAAGTAGAGAAGTATTTTCCTCAGTTAAGAACCAAGGTATAAATCCAGTAGGAGAAGAACATGCAAATCACCAATACCTGCACAAACAATCAAACACTCGCACCCAACACGATAAAGGGGTTTTCTATCCCTTCATTGTCACTTGCAAAAGTGAGATCTGATAGAGATAGATAAATAAACGATAAAATATTTTTTTAGGTTTTTTGGTTTATAGATCTGAAAATAAAAGATTACAAAATAGTAGATTGGAAACTAATATGATGGAAAATAGACCCGGGGCCATAGGTTTCACTAGAGGCTTCTCTTGAAGGCAAATAATACGGTGACTGAACAAATTACTGTCGAGCAATTGATAGAAAAGCGCAAATTTATGACGATATCCAAGGCAATGATTATGAAATAATAGGCATCACGTCCGTGTCAAGTAGACTGACTCCTGCCTGCATCTACTACTATTACTCCACACATCGACCGCTATCCAGCATGCATCTAGAGTATTATGTTCATAACGAACGGAGTAACGCGTTAAGTAAGATGACATGATGTAGAGGAATAAACCCATGCAATATGATGTAAACCCCATCTTTTTATCCTCGGTGGCAACAATTCAATACGTGTCTCGCTACCCCTACTTTGTCACCGGGTGAAATCACGCAAGATTGAACCCAAAGCTAAGCACCTCTCCCGTTGCAAGAAAAATCAATCTAGTTGGCCAAACGAAACCGATAGGTCGAAGAGAAATACAAATATATAAGAATTCAGTGAAGATTCAAATAATATTCATAGATAAGCTGATCATAAATCCACAATTCATCGGATCTCGACAAACACACCGCAAAAGAAGATTACATCGGATAGATCTCCAAGAACATCGAGGAGAACACAGTATTGAGAATCAAAGAGAGAGAAGAAGCCATCTAGCTACTAGCTATGGTCCCATAGGTCTGAGGTAAACTACTCACGCTTCATCGGAAGGGCAATAGGGTTGATGTAGATACCCTCCTTGATCAAATCCACCTCTGACAGGATGCCAGAAAAGGCCCCAAGATGGGATCTCACGGGAACAGAAGGTTGCGGCGGTGGAAAAGTGTTTTCGTGGATGCTTTTAGTGGTTTGGGAATATATGTGAATCTATAGGAGAAGGAACCAAGGTCAGGGGGTCACCGAGGGGCCCACAAGGTAGGGGGGCGCGCCCTACCCCCTGGGCACGTCCTCCACCCTTGCTGCCACCTCATGGCTCTTATGACTTGTACTCCAAGTCTCCTGGGTGTCTTCTGGTCCAAGAAAAATCATCGTGAAGTTTTATTCCGTTTGGACTCCATTTCGTATTCCTTTTGTGCGAAGCTCAAAACAAGGAAAAAACAGAAACTTGCACTGAGCTCTAGGTTAATAAGTTAGTCCCAAGAATTATATTAAATAGCATATTAATGCATATAAAACATTGAAAACAGATAATATAATAGCATGGAACAATAAAAAATTATAGATACATTGGAGACGTATCAGCAAGGCGCAAGGTACGAGGCGCCAGGCGCTCAGGAGTTCATCACCAAGACGATCGAGGAGCTTCCGGAGGCGCGAGCCATGCGTGGCGAGCATCTCCCCGCACCATCAGGTGCAGCTGCCGCCCCCGACATGGGTGGCGAGCTACACGTCTGCGTCAACATCCCAGGCCTCAACAAGGCTGCTTCTCAGGAGATCTTCTGGCCATCCCGCGTCGGCCAAAGCGGTTTCTACCCATGCAGCTACGTTCGCATGCCATTCGGCCTGCTAAACATGGCTGCCTCGTACCAGCGCCTCATGCAGGGAGTCTTGGCGGCCCACGAGGCTAGGCGCCAGGCGGTCCTGGCAGAAGAGGTGCCAGACCTCCGGAGCCTCCCGGGCCTCAGAAGCCGGCTGGCTCATGAGGAGCGATCTCTGCAGCGTGCGTCTTTAGATACTCCAACGCTTATACAATGACGGTGCCAGGTGACTTTTTGGTTGTTCAGTTGAGGGCGCCCCCCGGGCTGCATTATCCTCAAGCTATCAGGGCCTGCCCCTGCAACCTGTATTGTTTTGCGCATGTATCAGAACTGGCTTTGCCTTTTATGAGTTTCTTAAATATTACAACCTGCATGTCCGGTGCTTCGCCACCATGAATGTCGTGCACCCTCACAAACCCGCCCGCGACCTACTCATGATTAAGGACTGGCACGACATTTATGCTCGGGTCCGTCCCTGCAGCATCGCTAAACCCAAGTGGCCGACCTCTATCTCGCGGGCCACTCCCGTGCACGTCACCTCTCGTGGTCCTTGGTGCCTTGTTCTCGCATGAGCTAATCGAGAGTGGATGAGTCAGGGCGCGTGAACCGGTGCCTTGCCGCCACGGGAGCCACGCGCCGGTTGTCTTTCTTTAGGGTTATTGCATGAGAAGACTGGGCACGGCATCTGTGCTCGGGTCCGTCCCTGCAGCGTCCATAAACCCAACGGCTGAGCTTTGTCTAGCGGCCCAGACCTGTTCATGTCACCTCCTAGGTTCGTTGGTGTTTGGCCTTCTCATGTGATGTCCTCCGAAGATTCACTCGGTGCTGGCCACATCAACATCTCACAAGTTTCTTACAAGCGCCCCGCGCTAAAAATTCGAGCGCAACCCACCTTGAGGTAGGGCCTCGTGAGTCCTGCACTGGCTCACGAGTGCCCAGATACACCTCCTCCAGTTTTGCCGTGCTAGCCACGCATACGAACGGGGCAGTACATGCCCTGGAGTCTCCCCCAGAGCGAACTAACACCCACGCACCAGTGGAAGCCCCATGATCCGTGCTGGCGGATGACACGGTCGAGGGGAGCGACTATACCCACGATAGAGTGGAAGCACCATACTCTGCACTCGTGAATAAACAACTGAGGGCGCCCTTGTGGCCACACCAACCTCAGGACAGCCTCTCGGCTCTTCGCCCAGTAACACCTCACAGCTTTCCCCCAGGAGGATAGCGTGAGGGGGGTTGGACACGGGGGCTGTGCTCAAGCTACGCCTGGCATATGCCACCCTACTAGGTACAGGCATCTGGTCTTCTCGCGTCCCCCCAGGAGAAAGCTAGTGAGCAAAGGTATGGAGGACTCCGGATTGGCTTGGATGACCAGTCGCTTTTCCTTCATGAGGGCCGTTCGTACGTCAAGGGGGACCCCTGAACATAGCAACTCAGGGGCCTCACTCGTCACATAGCCCCTCATCCCTTGGTCTCGTCCTGGTGACCCTGACGCCCCAATGGCGGTTGAGGTATGCACGGGGCTGGCCCTGCTGACGCAGAAAATTGAGGGTTGTTCGTACGTCTAGGGGGACCCTTGAGCATCGCGACTCAGGGGCCTCACTAGTCACGTAGCCCCTCGCCCCTTGGTCTTGTCCTGGTAATCTGGATGCCCCAACGTCTGCCGAGGTATGTGTGGGGCTAGACCCTACCGACGCAGAACGCTGATGCAAACATGAAGGGAACCAAGCACGAAAAGGAAATCACGGAGTTCCAGCAAGTTATTACAAAACATAATGTTCCTCAAACTCAAGAAGAAGTTTTTACGCCTCCGTGAGGCATGATAAATTGCCGGGACAAACTAGGAAGAAGCGCCACCGTCTCCTTGGCCGCTGCCGCCGCTCGCCCTGGTCGTTGGAAGTCCGTCGTCGACGATGCTGCCACCATTTTTGCAGCCGCTGGCCTCTGCCACCATGGCTTCAGGGTCGGGAACACAGAGGAACTTCCCCAGCAGGGCGTCCACTTGCTCCTTCATGACTTCGGAGGCAGCGGTGTAGGACTCAGTCTCCACCGGTTCGATCAGTGTGCTGAGGTTGAAGCCTGGGTCCCGGAGGTGGAGGTGGCCGAAGACGTGCGTCGTGGCCGTAGTAAAGAGCGCGCGGCACTCCCCCTCCACCCAGGAGTCCACTCCAGCGGCGGCACACTCAAGTGCCTTACCAAACTTGAGGAGAAGCCCAGTAAGGCAGTCCTTCGGAGTCGCCAGCGGCTCTTCGTATCATTCCCCGTGGATGGAGCGCAGCGCCTCGCGAGACCCGAGCTCGAGGGAGAGGAAGGCCTCATGTTCCACGTCCGCCGTTTTCTCGGCGGCAGCGAGGGTCTTTTCCCTGGCCTCTAGCTGGGCCGTCACCTCGTAGACGTGCTGGGTGTGGTACGCCTGGGCTTTGTCCACCACCTCCTTCAACTTGCCCAGGCGGTCCCACTCCACGTCTTGGTCGGTGGTCGCCTGTGCCAGCTTGGTGTCATGATCGGAGAGCATCACCTCATGGGCCTTGAGGTCATCCTCTCGCTGTTGAAGCTGTTGGATGCGGGGAGCCTGCTCCTCACGGAGAGCCTTCAGCTCAGCCTCCGCCTTGCCACAGCGCTCCTTGGTGAATGTCATGTCAGCCAGCGCCGTGTTGCGGGCCCCTATGGCTTCGTTGGCCTCCCTCATGCTCTCCGCGGCAGTGGCTGAGCCCGGCCCCAGGCTGTCATGGGGACGTATTGGCCTGGAGCCACCCAGAGATTAGCCCCATGCGTTCACTCACCAGGTACCTACCGGCGTCTTGGAGGTCGGTCCGGAGCTGATCTCGCACGGCGCAGGCTTCCTCCAGGGCCCCGGGCCTGACGAGGGAGCCGCAAACCGCGAGAGCAAGGGCCTAGGGAGGAGGCGGCACCTGCGCGTGGGCTGGCGTCATTGCCAGAGAGGCAGCAACGAGGGCAGCTTGGGGCACTGGAGCCTCCGAACCCCGGCGGGCACGGCGGGGATGGACGGCTCCATAGCCTGCTGGCCCGCGGGGGCAGACCCCTTCTGAGTTTCCACCACCACGCCTTGGGAGTCCCGATCCGTCGCAAGGGAGCGCGAGGCGACCTCTTCCTCTTGTGTTGGAGCCAGCACGGCTGTGGCGAGCGGTGGTGCCTCCGGGGTCCGGGCTCCTTCCTTTTCTTGACCACGATGCCCATCCTGGTCACTAGGAGGGGAGCACTATGGGCACGGTATCAAATTCCGACAAACAAAAACAAGGTAAAGCACTTACTCGTCAGGGGCGATGTACGCCCTCTTCCTAGCCAGGGCCGGGACACCTTCGATCTTCCTGGGTGCGGCCTTTGCCGCGTCTTCGGGGTTGGGTGGGCGAACATCGGCCGGCCTCGGTGCAGCACCAACGGTTGGCGATGCCGAAGCGTCGCCTCGAGGAGGGGGTGCTACCCCGCTCTTCTTCGGGGTCGCCTGGCTTGACCTTCGGAGGGCCCGGGGAGTGGCCCCGGACCTCGTGACGACCCCGGTGGAGCATAGGGATTCCACGGCCGGGGGCTCGATGGTGTCGATGTCATCTATGGGGACACTGAGGAGCTCGCTCTAGGATGGGGGAGATATCTTAGAGTCCTCCTCGCCCTCTTCGCCGACATTGTCGCCAGAAGAAACCAGCACCGGGGAGTTGGGGAGACCGGGCGGCATGAGCCCCAGCTCATGGAAGATAGGCATGGCGGCGACCAGCGCCTCCTTGTCGGCATGATGGTACAACGGTGTGTAGGCCTCCGGGAGGTCTCCCGGACTGCCCTCGAGCAGGGTGTTTATGGCTTTGTCCAGCTCTTCGCTCGTCAAGCTTTCCGAGCGTAGCCGGATGTCGTCCTCTACACCATGGAACTCCCACATGGGGCGCCTGTGGGCCTGGAGTGGGGCCAGGTGCTGCGTCAGGAACTCCTTGGCAAGCATGCCTCCTGTCAGCACCCTGGCCTCCATGTCAGAGAACTTCTCATGACCCCACCTATCGAGCTTCTCCGGCAACTGGGTTGGCAATTCCAGTCGCGCTTGAAGCCCTTGGCGTCCATGAAGACCCATCGGCGCCGGAAGTTTTCCACCTTCTTCCCGACCCTCATGAGCATGTTGCTCTTGTGGACTGTGGCGAAGGATACGCAGCCGAAGCGCTGGGTTGGATCATGCAGCCGCAGGTAGAAGAAGTGCCGGAGGAGCAGAACGAAGGGCCTCATGCCCATGAATGCCTCACAATAAAAGGAAAAGATGGACATGAGGATAATGGAGTTGGGCTGAAGATGCAGGGCCTGAACCTGATAATGGTCGAGGACGGCAGTGAAGAACCCGGAGAAAGGCGGGACGAGCCCCGTAAAGACGCCATGGAGGAAAAAGGGATAAAACGTCCGTGCCAAGGTCCTCTTCTCGGCGAAGCCCACTAGGAGGATGGTATCCTTCCACTCATTGGCGTCGCTCACTGTCAGCGGGAGCACATCGGCTAGGTGCTTCTCCTCGGTGATGGAGGACATGCCGAGGGCTGACGCATGAGAAGAGGAGGAGCTCACAACCGGCGCGGTAGGTTTCGCCTCCCCGGACGCCATTCACAAGATCTTGGAGGAAGAGGTGCAGAGGGAATGAGGAATGAGGCCGGATCTGGAGATGCTCTAGGCTAGGAGAAAGGGGGGTCTGGAGCGAGGCGAAGAGAAGGCAATGGTTGCTCGGTAGCGGGCACCAGTCTTTTGTCAGCCCGGGCAGTTGCTGAGGCAGCATGGGGAAGCGGAGACGCCCACGTCCCATCAAGCGACGCGCGTCAGCCTGGCCCGTAGGCGATTGGGGCCTGCGGCGCTTCACCTTTGCCCTTTGGCTTCGCCTCGAAGCCATGTCCGAGCGCGCCTTGGGCCCGGGGGCCACTGTCGATGTTCGGGGAGCCAGGGTACCCAGACTTGCCTGCCCACTGCCCACAGCGAGGCTCCTTCGACGACCTGGTATGGCCCACCTCCAAGACTATCAAGACAAGACCCTCGCGAGGGGCCAAGCCTAGCGAGGCGGAAGACAACCAGACCTCCTGAGGGAGCGGCCTCCCTAGGTTGCCTCCTGAGGAGCCGAGATTTCTATGCAGGTACCCAACCTCCTGAGGTTACGATGACGCAAGCCATGACGACCAAGGCAGGTGGGTGCCAGCGGGCGCAGAGAAGGCAGTTTCCTCTTTGGTGCTAAGGAGGCAAGCGCAGGCGTGGGTTCGGCGAGCCCACCAACACGGCAGGACGGATGTCATCGCCGAGCCCACCACCGCGTCACAACCAGAAGCTTTGCAGGCGAAGACCACCTTTCTTCAGGATAAGATGTACTACTTGTCCCCTTTCAAATTGGCCACTGTGGGATCTCTTCCCGCCTGCGTTTTGGGGGAAGAGGATCGAGGTCACTATAAGTATAGATTAGCCACCACCATAGAGGGGGATCGGATCCTTTCCACCCTGACCAGAGCAGCCCTCGCGAGGTTGTTCATCCCTTGTACTACTTCATCCACTGCCCCTCGTGAGGCCAATCCACCACAAAGTAGTAGTAGGGTCTTACACTGCAAGGTGGCCCAAACCTGGGTATACTGTTGTGTCCACCTTCTCCCTTGATCGCGTGAATCGAGCTAGGCTGTGGGGCGCGAGTTGGTTGGCTGGAGAGGTTGAGTTCTTCATACACGCCCAGAGTTCGAACCTTTCTTTGGTCTACGGAGGCCTAAATCCGACAACGATGGCTCCACACCAAAGTCACAAGAGCTTCTGCCGTGAAAAAACCACGACAGTTGGCACCCACCGTGGGGCCAGCGTATGGTGGTTTCGAGTTCTTGAAGGGCTCTTTTCCAGGGATCGACGGATACGTCGTTGGCAGGATGACTAAGAGTCACCGCAGAAAGCTCTACATCGATGATGCTAGCTGGGGCCCCGAGGCCGACTCAATCGAGTATGGTCACCGGCTCCCCTTGGCGGAATCCACGTCTTCATTGGCAAGATCGGTGAATCTGAGCCTGAGCCGGATACCTCCATCAACTTCTTCGAGTCGGCTCGGCGCATGCAGCCCGCCCAGATTCAACCCAGCCAGAAGCGTGCCTTCGTCGGTTTCACGCAAGGCTTGGAGCTTGCGGAAAATTCCGCGTCTGATGGAGAGACTCTCATCTACTCAGATGATGAGTCCTCAACTGGAGAGACAGATTCAATCTATCATCTTTAGGATGGGGGGCTTGGGGGCTATTCCGATGGAATCAGTATTCCGGACCCCCTATGAGCCGCCGTGCAGGGCTGCAATCTTTATGGCTGGCACACAGCTGGTTCTAAATTCATCAACAACTGCAGCTATGACGTCTGGATCGGCTGCGGCCGCAGCGGCTAGGGATGGCGGCTCAGAGAGACCGCCGGCTCAAGTTTTGTCAGATCTATTGGGCAATTGACAACCTTGTTGGCAACTGAGGTGAGTGTAGCAAATCAAGCCGAAGGCAATGCGGAGATGGTAAAGTTTCAGGCGGAGATCACTAAGGCCCATGAGGATGTCAACATGGAGAATGCAAGGATGGCAATGGAACGGGCTCAGATATTGGCTGAACCAGAGCATGTGAGGGTGGAAGCTTGGTGTTTAAGCTTGTACCAGATTGCCACTAATGCTGTTCTTCATAGAAGGCACCCGTCTCGCCTACCTTCGCAATAAGAGCCCATGAATTTATTTAACACCCCTGGGGTAGGTCCATGCACTCCGAGCGCCTGGGTGAATCCCTAGTTAAACCCAGACGGGCCTGGAAGTGGGGCTGCGTCTCAACCTCGCCAGCCTGACCCGGCATGGAGAGAGGAGCAGATACCTAACCCGCCCCCTAATCAAACACCGCGTTTCTTAACACAACAGCCTGGGCATTTTTCTAACCCGATGGATAATATGTTAGCGGCGGCAACATGGCTGGCAGCTATTTCGATCGAGGGCAAGTCACCGGTTGTGGTAGAGACCCGGAACACTGTAGAACTACTTCAAACGGCTATTGCTCAGCAGGCTTACTCATACAGTCGTGATCGAGATCACTCCATCCCGCGCCGAAGTTGAAGTTACAGCCGGCGTATTGAGTCGCCGGCGGTTTCCAGTAGCGAGCGGCGTCGTAACCCACCCCGTGGAGATGGCCCGCCCCATGATGATAACTTACTGACCAAGCTCAACCAATCGTGGATCAGGCTCGACCTCGTCGTGAGGCGGAAGCGGCGGCTCGGCAGGGGGCTTATCAGTAGCCTCCGATGACCCCTTTAGCTTTAGTAGGAGCTGGCATGATTTCCAGGACAGTGGGGGTGCCGTGTTTAGTAGTACCGACCTTGCGTAATGAGCGTCTGCCCAAGGATTTCAAGGGCCCTTGTAAGTTGCCTAATTACACAACTGATCTCCCTCCCGAAGGATGGATTGAGAGTTATGAATTGGCCATGGAGATGTTGGATGTCAATGATGCGGTCTGCTAAGTATTTTACTATGATGTTGGATGGGCCGGCTCGCACATGGTTAAAAAGCTTGCCTACCAATTCCATCAACTCATGGGCAGAGTTGAAGGCGTGTTTCATCAAAAAAATTCAAGGAACGTGCAAGCAGCCCCTGAAGATCATCGATCTGGACAACTGTGTGCATCATGAGGATGAGTCAGCCGCCATTGGGTCCGGTGGGTCTCGGCTATTATTCACTCATCGGATAGCATTGCGGCGGGTCAAGCGGTTCTGGTCTTGGAGAAGAACTGCCACTTTACCCCCTTAAGCAGAAGCTTGAGCGGCTTAAGAGTTACAATGAAGACAGCACCCGAAGGTGATACTTCGGTCGTCAAGGGTCTAGGGGGCGCAGCCTCCATGGGGACCAACAATGAGGGCCCGGAACTATTCGGTTTACAGCCGAAGACGACTCTAGGGTCGAGTAAACATATCCCTTGGAAGGGAGTTCGTACTCCCGCAGCAGCCTCCAGGGATCCAGAGGTGCCGGATATTCTGATGGGTCCGTTGCAAAGTGCGCCCATCTCAGAGGAACATCGTACCTTAATGGATACGGTAGTTGGAAGGATTATGTCCGCCAAAAGTGGATTGAATGAAGCCTTCACGGGCCTGCTAAGAGGCTTCGAGGTATGCAATGTAATATTTTAACCACTCTTTACATGCAGAATGCTCCTGTGTAAGGGCAGTAGCCCCTGAGACTCTGGTCGGCTTCCATAGGGAGTCGATCAGAGGATCAAAAAGATATGCTCAGGAAGTGACATAATTAATTTGAAAATAGGCTGCTATGTCAATGGCGACCGTCCAAGCTGCGGAAGTTGCAGATCTGAAGCATAAACTTGAGATAGCCGAAGAGGACATTACTCTTATTAACAGGTGGCTCGACAAGGCACAATGTATGTTTTGGGACAACCCGCTTATGCGTGTATAATGATATGAGCATGAAGCTGAAAGTTATACACTGTGACATGCATAATTGTAGATGGTGCAGCCGTGGTTGAGACCCTTCGGGCCGAGCTTGCCCGTGCTAAGGAGCAAGCCAGAGTTAGTAATGCGGCTGCCGAGAAGGCCTCTGCTGATTTAAAGGCCAAACAGGCCATTCGGTGCCAGTGCGAGGAGAGATTATCTACCATAGAGCGAGAGTTGAAGGATGCCACTGGAAAATGCCAATCACTTGAGGAGGATAAAAAAGCCAAGGCAGCCGAACTCAACAAGGCCTTACAAGCGGCGAGAGAGGCACGGTCTGAGTCTACAACGGCTCAGGAGGAGATCCGACAGGCTGGGGAGATAGCGGCTGGTAAGCCCTTTCTTTTACAGACTAAGTTTGGTGACCTGTAGTATGCTTAGCTTAATCAATTGTGGAGTTCTCCAGACGCGTTCTTGGACCTGCTGAAGAGTGTCTCCGATGCAGCGCAGTTTTTCCAAGCGCAGGAAGGATGCGCTGCAGAGAAGCTTTTCTGGTCACAATTCAATGTGCCAAGGCGTCCGTTGTTGCTGAATGAGCAGATGGCCCAGTGGGCCGAGCTCCACAAGATGTCCGGAGCTCCCATGAAGGACGTTGTGGTCCGGCTATGGCCGGCTGAACCAATTCCGACCAGCTATTTCGGCTTGGTGCATCGACTTGTCGATGTAGTGCCGCGTATCGATGCCGTTAAGCGGTCGGTGTGTATAGAAGGTGCACGGATGGCCTTCACCCGCGTCAAGATGTATTGGGCAAAGATTAAGGGCACCGATGTTGCAGCGAATGGCCCACCCGGAGGCAAGGACCATCGCACGCCGGAGCATTATTTGGAAGACGTCCTAGAGGGCGCCCGCTTGATAGAGGGTCAGTGCTCGAAGGATACTATGTTCGAATAAATGTACCGGAATTGTGAGAACAATATTATGACACATTGAGGCTGTGTTATATTTATGCCTGTGGCTGAAAGTTATTTCCTCCTGTGCGGACGTTTATAGTCATCAGCTTCAGCCCCCTCACATATAATACGGGGGTGTTCGGAATAGCACCTGACCACACTTGACCCAACGTCTTGGTCCGTGAAGGAGGTGTCAGTGCAGCGAACTAGGCAATCAGACTATAGGGCTTTAACACTTTCACTTAGCCATAGGAGTTTGACGCCGGGTCTACGATGTAGCCCCTGGTATGTATGCAGTTATCCGAATACGGTTGCGTTACACAAGTGACCGGAAAACGGTCCGTCGTGTTATACGGAAGAAATCACAAAAGATTTTAATAGGTCTCCGAGTGGTTGACCAGCTCTCGCCTCATCATGACAGTCAGTTTTCGGCTTTTTCTACTGAGGTGTTTTACCAGGTGAACCGGAAACACAATCGCAACCTTTCCCACGGAACGCAAGGTAGTAAGCATAGGAGCCAGGCAACCCAACTATTGACCAAAGACATGATTCAGAGCTGATGCATATAATGCCAAACTTGTGATGCCGAAGTATGCTGGCAACCAATATGTTGCCGTATCGAGCCCCTGGCGATTAGTGCTGAGGTGTGTGTGAAACAACCGAGGAAGCAGAATACAGTTCTATGAGGAAAAATAAGTACTGAAGACGGATTATGTTCACTGGAATCTGATTGATACGTCGAACGCAATCTTACAGAGTATAACACCTCTACCCAGGTCATTTTACATGCGTGGGTCAAGGTCGAGGAAAAGGCTTCATCTGAAGCTTTAAATAGAGTGTTTGGTGTACAAAAAATCTTTTGGACCTCCTGTCGCACGTCTACACTGCCTTTGCCTTAGCGAAGAGCATTCCTTAAAAGGAGCAATCTTTGGTTACTTGGACAAAATCGGGCTCCAAAAGAGTCCATGCAGGTCCGTAGGATGAACAGGCTTTAATTCACCTATGGCAAAAGATAAGAAATAGTTAGAAAAAAGAGAAGGAGAGTGTAGGAGGGCGAACCGTATTGTAGGCCTGTCCGTATTGTGCCTCCGCCGATGACCAAGGTATTTTAAGTGCATAATTATGTATGCACGATATGAACTTCGCGGGCATATGCGGAGAACGACGGAGGCTGAACTGCTAATCCAGCTCTAAAATTGACCAGTCCTGTGTAGTAGAGGCCAGTGGCTTGATGGCCGATGAGGTTTGCGGTTTGATAAGGCCGCTTTCTACTCCGGCTGTGATGGTCGTGGTATACTCCTCGGTACGTAGGGAGCGTTCTATGTTTCCGTTGATCGTGATGACGCCGCGTGGACCGGGCATCTTAAGCTTTAGACAGGCGTAGTGTGGGACCGCATTGAAATGAGCAAAGGTGGTCTGCCCAAGCAATGTGTGGTATCCATTGCAGAACAAGACAATATCGAAGATCAACTCTTCGCTCAGAAAGTTGTCAGGCAAACCGAAGATGACTTCCAATGTGATTGATCCCGTACAGTGAGCTTCGACGCCAGGTATTACTCCCTTGAGGGTAGTTGTGGTGGGCCTGATCCTTGAGGGATCAATGCCCATCTTGCAAACAGTGTCCTGATAAAGTAAATTAAGGCCACTGCCTCCGTCCATAAGAACTCGCATGAGATGGAATCCATCAATTATTGGGTCGAGGACCATGTCAGCGTTCTGGGAACGGGGGTCCCCAGACTTGCCTGCCTGCAGCCCACGGCATGGCTCCACTAGCGGTCCCGTACGACCCATCTTCACCAACAAACAATCAAGACCCTCGCGAGGGGCCAAGCCTCACGAGGCGGACGACACAAGACCTCCTCAGGGGCGGCCTCACTAGGCTGGCTCACGAGGAGCGGAGAGATCAAGGCGAGGGGCACCTCGTGAGGTACCCATGACGTGAGCCATGACGACCAAGGCCAGGCGGGCGCCAGCCGGGCGTAGAGTACCGGTTTCCTCCTTGGTGCTAAAGGAGCGGGCACAGGCAAGGAGTCCCAACGTGTCAGGCAAAGGTTTCCATATCGGTGCAACGAGACCGAGACCAGCGGGACGGCAGGACGGAGACCAGTAGTAGTAACGAGCAATGAGACGTCAAATCACAATGCCGCACCTTCCCAGACGGACGAAGCAACCATTATTTCACACTTCGGTTCGCCATCATCTCAAACCACGTAGTATTTCTCCTGCCTCAAGAGGGACACGCGCATCGCCTTGGTACATCATGACACGTGGGACCGCATGATAGGCCATGCTCCCCCGCCGATCGCTCGGTAAAATCACCTAATTTTTACTATACTTCCTCCGTATCGGTTTACTACATGGCATGCACGTCGTTCTAGGTTGAGAATTTAACTGGCTATATATGTGATGAACAATAATCTAGCCTTTTAAAAAATGTATACTTTTGTACAGTGGTACTATCGATGGATTGCGCCATGGAGCAAAAATTGAAAAAAAGGTGGTACATATAGAGAGCGCTCGTCGCCAAATTATGCATATAGTACTATTAAAAAAGCTAGTACTCCCTCCGTCCAGAAATACTTGTCGGAGAAATGGATCAAAATGGATGTACCTAAAACTGAAATATGTCTAGATACATCCATTTCTCCGGCAAGTATTTTCGAACGAAGGGAGTACGTGCTTAATTGGGGTGCTAAATTCTATTAAAGAAATACTAGTAGTATGTACATACCAAGAGTTAAAGTAACGAGAAGAAACATAACATAGTTCTGCTGGGCTCTCAGACAACACACCCTCAAATTAAACTAAGCACACCTGAAATTAAACTATGCAACTAATCCGTAGACACCTTTGCATTAGAAGTTTAGAACCACCATGAGCAACGACATCGCCACCTTACTCGGAGTCCTTGTCCACGCCCTGACTTCGCCCTTGTCCCTCTTCCTCTTGGCCGATACTTCTTTGCTTGAACCGCACACTTGGCTGTTGCTCTTCATCCAACCCTTGTAGATATTGAAACAAAGGTAGCCATCCATTGCAGCGTAGTGGATGTGATCTATATCTAGTACATTCCGCTGCCATGCATGACGATGAAATGTGTAATGAGGTTTCTCCGCTTACGGCATTTAAGGATGAACCATGGCTCCGCCAGGTCAGATTGAAGGTCGACGAGAGGGCACCAAACGATTCTTTCGAAGGTCGAAGGGGTTGCCTACAACGAGGCCTATCCGACCCAGTGACTTCTTTGTCGTTCTTAAAGTCTACAAGAATGAATTTCACTGTTTTGTCCTTGAGGAAGTTCTTAAAATCCTGGCACTCAACATCGGCATGACATATGTGGTAGACCAAGCAAACGTTATGTACGCAAACCTGGATCACAGCGGGCTGCATCCTCTCTTCGCCCTTAGATCCTTCTCTCGCCCCGTGACTGTGGTGTACTCAACATCTAGCCCAACACCCACTCATCATCTGAGTTCTCAAACATGCCTGCAAGCGAGAAAGGCATCCTTTCACCGTCACGGAAGAACGGGTGTAGATGGCGTCGAACTCATCGCCGGTGATGGTTCTAACCTTGTACTCACCACCGATCATGGAGATTTGGGACGCCATGGATTTGGGAGGAGGGTTAGGATTAGTGGAACTACCGTAATGTGAATGGACGGGACGACTAGGAGCGAACCGCCGTAGTATTGAAGGACATGCGGGACGAGTAGGAGCGAACCGCCGGCGTCGCGAACGGCAGGGTAGTGGCTTTCCATTCTCCCATGATATGGGCTTAGAGCCCTTGGATCTGAGATCGAACGGTTGCATGGCGTGATTCTAGACCTATGGGTGAATATCCTATCTCGGAGGGTTATTCGCAAATTTTTAGCAATTTAGCATGCGACCGCTTGATCTCAGATCCAAGGGCTGCCAACAACCCAGATCATGGTCGCTACTTACCACGACCGTCGTCGTCGCTCGCCGCCGTCGCGCCTTGGAGATTTAACACGGTGCGTTAGGCTATCCGATGTTGGCATGTCATACATAGTCATCACTTAGTCACTCATACTACAACAAGGTTGGCTATAAGGTTGGCTATAAGTGTATTTTTTTACTTCTCTCTATCTCTTTTTTCAGATTTTTTCCGTCTCATATATAAGAACGCTTTTGACACTAGTGTAGTGCCAAAACGTTCTTATATTATGGGACACAGAGTACTAGTATTTATTGCATTTGCCAAGGAGTGACCTCTTCCAATGAAATGGTGTTGCTAAGTTTGCTTCATTTAATTAGCTATAGACTCAAAATTGTCTTTTCACCTAGGTACACGCGCTTAGCACCGCTTTCTTCCTTGGGTCACCAAACTAGTCTCTCTCTTCTTGATTAACTTGCCACATCGACTTTATGCCTATGTGGCAAGCTTAAGCACCTGTAGGAACAAGTAAAAGTAAGTACAATAGTGCGCTTTACATGGCATTTTTGCATATGTGGAGGAAAGAGAGGCAAGGAAAAAGTGGAGAAGTGGGCTCTCATGCAAGAGCCAGCCTCTACTACATGGTGGAGCATTGGGAGAGGAACCTGTATGGAGGTGGTCAGGAATTGGGAGACTCACGCTGGTCGTAGCGCCGCAGTTAACATGATAATGGCAAGTCAAATCACGGGGCCTAACCTGTCCAACAGTAACTCGCTGTCAAATCACACAACCCTACGTTTGCAGCAGCCTACTCCCTCATCTTCTCGCGTCTCTGTCGAACCGACTAGGCGGAACTGCCCCGCCGCCTACCGCGTAGGAAAAGCCCCCCCTCGACTTTTAAATACAACTACATCCGCTTAAGAATCAAATGATATACTTTTTGTGACATAGTAACTCATATTTAGTTAGTCAAATGGATGACCTAGAACTACGTGCAGCCCTATAAACCGAGATGCCTAAAAAAACCAAGACGGAGAGGGTAGTTCATCACGTATCTTTTTAGATCAATATAGTCGGGATTCACCAAGGAGCAAAACCAAGTGGTAGGCTGCTCCTGTCGTGTTGGAGTAGCAACTCAAGCAAAGGTCACCGCACACCTAAATGGCGACACACTTAACAGACCCCTTTGGCCGACATGTGGCTCATCCACCGCCTTGTTCCACATGCGATGCACCAAATTACAGTTCGGAGCAGCGGTTGAATTGAGGCACCCGGTCAGAAGGCCGCAGTAGTAGAAAATGAGCGATGAGGGGTCAAATCACAAAGCCCCACCTTTCCCGCATTAAGTTGGAGTGCGGACTTGACGAAGCAACCATCATTTCACTCTAGGGCGCAAGAGCATAAAGAAAAGAGAAAACAATGATGTGTGCGGCAGCTACCTAGGGCACCCTAGGTAGGGGTCTCCACTATAGATCCTTTTTTTGAAAGCGCCCACTACAAATCGGCTTCTCCTCGCCCTCTTGAAGAAAACCGATGATGAGTGCGGCGGTAGGGTTTGTAGGAGTACTACGCGCAATGGGCCACGTCAGAGTAAACGGGTTCGAGTCGACGCCTTAAATATGTGTGGGCCGCTTGGTTTTACGGAACGAGGCAGCATTTTGGGTTCGGGGACCAAAGGAGATATAGTACGACAAAAATTGTGGACGTAGGTTCGCCGAAAGGCAATGATGCATGGGCCCTGCATTTTGATATACCCGGGGTCATGTGAAATTTGCTACTCTACTCAAAACTAGTAAGGTACACATGTATTGAACGCATGAGATTTCAAACCAAATTATGAATAAATACACACTATAGCATGTAAAGCTTTGAGTCATATATGCATGATGTAGATGTTCGCTTAGTTCTTATAGTTCATCTCATTCAAAATCAATTAGTTTTATAAAATGTTAAGATTCATGGGTTGTGCATTGTAAATCATAAAGTAAAAAACAAATAATGGCAATTCATTTAGAAAAATAATCAATTATGATACGTAAGATTCTAGAACAAAGGAGAAGTGCTTGTGTTTTGAGGTTTGTGCATTATGCTTAAGTTCAACCATGGAGTCTTCTAAATTGTACATGTGGCAGATCTGGTGGAATGTTGATGATATCCAACGGCTAGTAGTGCTCGGATTTGCCTATCTCTCAGACTGTCGGGTTAGCTTCATCCAGCGACCATCTTTCAAAGTTATTGGCACACTATATAGTTCTTGTGCCATAGTTGCATGTTTTGGAAAAAACTACTAGTGGGTTGTACTATACTCCTCGCCCATCTTTATAGTTACCTCTCAAGATGAATGAAATGATATATATAGGGTATTCTACATGTGCAATTTGGTACACGAAAACTCGATAAAAGTTTGCGAGGTTCAAATTTTCAATAAAGCTATATGCATCGCATTTCGAATAAAGGGAGCATACGGCAGTTGCTAACACTCACGTGGAAGATTTTGTGTAGGAGGAGTGGCTGTTCTGTTAAATGACATGGCAAACCGACATCGCCGGATGCCGATCTAACGGTTCTTACGGCGCTCGTCGTGAAAAGGCTTGTGGCTAACGCTTGTCGGATAATGATTTACGGACACATGCATTGCATTGATACGCGCCCCCTCTCTCTCACGCACACGCACTCACGAGTCACGACTCTCCCGAGTCCTCTCGCAGACTCAAGACGCCGCACCCACCGCCTATCTCAGGTAGACGCCACGCACATATGTGCTCTTCACACCCTACCTCATAACTTCTAAAAACAAAAGACGGCACGCACATTTTATTTTAGCTCACATGTCACACACTTATACTATTACTCTTTATGCTAACGTTCTTTGGGCATAGTATATTGTACTCACGAAGAGAAGCGTGCACGCACGCACTAGTTCTCTCACACCCACTCATGGTACACGAGGAGCGCATTTTTTGAAGCTAGTACAACAAAATCACTCCACTATATGTAAAAGCAGGAGCCTTAGCGCTTGCTTTACTAGGGTTCCTCTCGCTCACTCTCTCATGCTCTCTAGATCTAAGCAAGACATAGGTGGCCACACTCTCTCTCAGCTCACGGCTGGTCACAAATCCGCCGACAACCTCGACCGGGCAGGGGTGTAGGTGCATCGCTCACGCTGTCGTCGGGCGGCGAGGGAGGAGACCAACGGCTGCCCAAGGCCCCGATCGGGCGGTCGTGCCATTCTCTCCGAGAGAGCGCTGCTCGAGGGCCTCCGACCCCTTCTTCCTCCCTCATGTATTGTGGCTAAGATGCGCCTCCCGATGTCATCTTTGCCACATGCCGACGACCTCGTGTATATATTCCTTCAAACCTGCCTTGCTCTATCGCCCCAGCTCCTTTCATGTGGATCCTTTTCTACTCCGTCCGCTGTTCCAAAGCCACCTAGACTTCTACTATTATTAGAAGTAAAGCTAGTTCATATGACTCAAAGCGTTGGTTCAAACAGGAAGAAAGTGGGAAAGCTGTAGCATGAATCTAGGACTTGGTTCTAAGAGGAAACGGGGAAAGTAGTAATATATGTCACCGCTTAAATAACCGTGATTTCATATTTGCACAAACAGGGATGTATGTCTCCATATCGCTTCGGATGTCTGCTCTCAGATCGCTTCTATCCGCGCAATCAAAAGCACACACCTCATTTTTAGCGAAAATGAGATGGCTATTCCTCGTTGTCGCCGCCTCAGCCTCCCGCCTTCAAGGTATCCCTACATTGGTAGTAACTAAGGTAGAATGACCAACGCAATCTAAAAGAAGCTGATTCAGACGCTTTTACTTGCCGATTGCGCAGTAGGGACGAGCTAAAACAACTGCATCCTAGTCCGGAATGCACTTTCTACCAGTTCATCCATGGACCGAGGACTAGCTGGCACGGCTGCACGGCGGTTTTTGACAAAAGCGGACAAGAGGCATTGTGGTCTTCTTATTTCTGCAAATAGTGGTGCTTAAATTTAGTGGAATGCACAAGAATTTCACTGGTCAAGATAATCGCATGGTTCAGTTCAGCATTCCAATTGAGACCACAATTATAATTGGTTATTCGGAATGAGAGAACCTAACCCCGGATGGTGGCAACATGAAAAACCAGAGTGAACTCCAGAAATTTAAGCTCCGGGAGGCCCTTTGCTCGAGAAGCCTTGCTTGTTTTTTCCTGATTTGTAAACCTTCTCACAACTTTTTCTTTTGCTGTGAACTAGTATATGTTTGTTATGTTCTATGAATCATTGATATGTATAAAATTGCTTAACTTATGCTTTTCAAGTTTTTATGAAGAAGAGTTTAATGAGTGTTCCACATGAGCGCTGGACTAGCGTGTGAATGTTTGGAATTTATTACATTGTGGCCTCAATTAATCGCATGAACCATCGTAATAAGATACATAGTTGCTTATATGTCGACAACAGATTGTTGATTGTTAGCTGGTCGATAGCCTAGTGTTGAAGCCAGCTGAGCCAATGTGCCGTGTTTTGTGCAACTGCTATAAGTGGGGTAGCACCAAGAGTGTTTACAAGTACTTATGTATACGCTGCAGCACGGTTCTCTAACGAGTGCTCTATTTCATCAAAACGCACACCGCTCAGATGATAAACCATGACAACTTATGTCTTACCATGCCATATTCATGAAAAACTAGTGAGGACGATCTGTTTCGCAACAATTACGATGGTTCTCACATGATTCACGGCACACAAAAGTAGCAGCAGTTCCCATAGACGGATTCAAACAGAGTACTAGCCCCAGAGGGGTCGATAATGTGCAAGGTTCGGATAATTAGACACAATCCAAACTACTATTAAACACTAGCCGGGCAACTATTTCATGCCTCGATCTAATTTGGGCTGGACACAAGATGGACCTTGCCATGAACATCATCGAGGACGCCCCGCAGCAGCTCAATCTTGTGAACCTTCATGAAGACAACCTTGTGGCCTTGCCATCGATAAACTTGTTTGTGGAGGCATGCCACGCCATCTTCCGCGTAAGCTTGACAAGAACAAGATGCCTCACAAACGAAGGAGTAGCTTTGAACTTCTTGTGCTTCAAGACACCTCGGACAACACGCCGACATCAAGTGAGGCTGGAATACAACTCTTCATTGGTATAACCGCAAATGGCTTCCTGTGATCCAACAGCCTAAGAACTCTGTTTTCCTAGTGCATATATTCAGGTCGTCCGCCTCATAGCGAAAGTGACATGTACAACCACACAATCCTTGTCTCGCATCGTGGCTCTAATTGAAATGTAAACAAATTCTGAATTACTTTTCAAGATAAGAAACACAAGTTATTTAAACCACTATGTATAGCATGGCATCAAAGCTAATAAAATTTTGCATTATTAATCACCACATACTTCCTTTTCTAAAAGAAATCACCACATACTTAGATGAAAACCACAATCGAGATCGGCAAAGAAGGAAATCACCTTGGGCAGCTCAATGGGGGACACATCCTCGAAGGGGAAAACTGCTCTGCAGTGCCACGGGGTCAGAACCTCAAACGGGCGTTGACCATCTCAAGAGTGGCCATGAGCGATCCGGGTCGGCTCGGTGGTTGCCTCCATCTTCTTGGAGCTCGTCTCGGGGATCAGCCTCCCGCCCGCTCCAATATCGGCAGATATTTGCTCGGTTCTCCTTGGTCCATCATGAAACCGATTTAATACTAGGAGACCACCGAAAGGAAAACACAATCGCAATGACAATGAAACAAAAAGAGAGTGAGGATCGGTTATCGCTTTGCAAAAGTTTTTTTTCTCTCGAACAAAATATACCAACATCACGGATCCGCTTACCTTCCCTTTGTTGGGAGAGAAGAACAAGGGCAGATGCGAGTGTTGCCTTTCTTGAAGACGGTGAGGGAGAAGGGATTCAGCAAGAGTGAAATGATGGTTGCTTCGTCCACAAACTTAGATCATGGGAGGTGGGGTTTTGTGATATGACGGCTCACATCGCAAGGCCACGACTGGGTGACTCTCCTACCAAGATACTACCTTCTAATTTGGTGGATGGCATTTGAGCCTCACACTGCATGGCCCGCATGTCGGTGAACAAAAGTATAACGGCATTCAAGAGAGGGAGACGCTTCAATGACCTAGGAGGAGCTGTAAGTGTAGAGTGTCTCCACTGCACTAGTAGTAATTGTTTTTCCGGTAGTCAGAGAGTGTCTCCACTGCATTAGTAGTAATTGTTTCTCCGGGCCCAAGACAAAACAGCCCATCCACACTAGTAAATAGTAAAATCAATTCAAAAGCCCATATATTTACTGAATGAGAGGCGCCACCCACACCCAAAGACACACCCCCAAAAAAACCTGGTGCTCTTCTTCCTCCTCGCCCCACCCACTCACGCCACCGCCCACTCTGCACCCCAAATTCCTCACCTCACTCCTACAGAAAACCCCAGCTCCCCTTCTTCCTCACTCCTACAGAAAACCCCCAGCTCCCCTTCTTCTTCGCTCGCACTACAACTAGGCATGTCATTCATTACTCTGCTCAAATTCGTGAGCGCGACGCGACGCCCTCGAGGAAAATGTAGTCGGCTGACCCCAACGCTAAGAAGATGAGGCTCCCGCCAACGGTGACGCCTGTTATAGATCCCGCACCCGGCAGCGCGGGGAGAAGCGGCGACCCCGCCCCCACCGGATCCCAGGAACCCGTAGAATCTTGGGTGGACCGTATCAGCGATCTCCCGGACGCCGTCCTTGGGGAGATCATCTCGCTTCTCCCCACCAAGGATTGCTGCCGCACCCAAGTCCTCTCAATTCGGTGGCGCCCTCTATGGCGCGCCGTGCTCTTTAATCTCGATCGTCGCTATCTCTCTTCAATGGTTTTGAAATCCCCAGAGCCATCATCTCCTCCCACCAGGTCTGCTCAAAGCCTCTCAGATCCCGCCATGCTACCCGAGCAAGCATACCATGCCCCGCACGTGGACGCCTGGCTGAAATCCTCAATTCATAGAACTACAGCTGCTTGAGTTCTACTATTCCCCCGAAATCACATACCACATACCGAACATCATGAACTTGTGCCCTCATCACCGATGTCCATCTCAGGGTTTTCCTCCTCTCTCCACACCGCCACCTTTGCATCAGGCTACCTACTGCATAACTGGTACTAAACCTTCAATTCCCATTTCTCAAGAAACTTTCACTTGTGCGGGTTCAGATATCGGAGGCCTCATTGCACAAGATCATCCACTCCAGTTGCCCTGCTACTGGAGTGCTTGGTGCTTGTTTTCACAGCTAGAATCGGTTGTCTCCAAATAAAGTCGCCTAACCTTGTAAGAATTGGAATTTCTTTTGACGGAAGGCAGCTCATCATCCAAGATGCCCTTCACTTCAAAGGTTGATCCTTGATTCTAGTTATTCACCGCTGTAAATAACCGCCCTCTCTACACCTAAACCGAGACCTTGGGTGTAATACATGATCTCTGTGCTCATTTCAATATGGTGTTTGGCTCCACAATTCTTCGTGTACTTTATATTATCATCTACACTTGTAACCATAAGCTGCATTTTAAATTTCAAGATAATTTATATATCATCTTGGAGTACACATTTTGTACTAATATTATGTTCTATGCTCAATGAAGAGTTTCTCCATGGATGGCCTATCAATGGTGCTGGATTCTATCAAGATCTTATATATCCAAATGAATAGTTTTGATCTGAACAAGATTATTGGCTTGCTGCAATGCTTTCCATGTCCGGAGAAGTTGTATATGAAGGTGATAATTTCACGCACATTGCAAGCCCGCATATAGTGTACTAGAATTAATCGCTCAACTGTTGTTCTTTTCGACACTCTTCTTTAGACCTTAACTATTTTCAATCTTCATGTCTATTTAGGCAACAGGACGGGTAAGAAAGTTATAACCAATCGGTGGATTCGTAAGCATCGGGATTTTCTCACTTCTCATGAGATTCATTGAAGACAATAACGCTTAGAACGATATGTAGCCAACCGTGCAAACACAAGATTTGTCACATTCTTCCCGCTGAATGCGAGGTTACTATTCTCCATCAGCTTAAGTTTATCATCAGCATGGTTTTGACGGATGGGTATGTCAAGAGCAAAATAAGGAGTTTCGTGGGCAAAAGAGCTTCGAACGTGTCGGGCTTCTATTTACAACATATTGTGGTCATAATGAAAACGACCCAGATGTTCATTCTATGGGAGTTAGATGGATGTTGTTGCCCTTTTCAATCTGGGTTTTTTGTAAACCTGATGAACAATTAACCTCGTGCTTTTGTATAGTTTGTAAGTCGGAGTTAGATGTTCCTGCCCTTTTCAACTCGGCTGTGATCTGTCATATTTTCTTTGAAACATGGCAAATGGATTGCCATTCGCTTAACTTAGAGTGAAATATTGTAACAAATCCCAACCAAGGGAAATAACATCACTCGCCGCTGCTTGAGCTCATTGTGCATTATGTAAGCCAAGTGATTAGCCCCACCAGCACCCACAAACTTATTTCAACTAGCACATCAAATGGGCTGTAAATTTTCATAGGAAAGGCTGCATGACCGTGACAGATTTGGATTTCGACATTTGGGACCCATGAGGAAATAGCCTATCCAAGGTGGTGTCGACTTACTAGCCACCAACAAACGATTTCGCTTACCACCGTTGGATTGACATCCAACATCTGTCGGTATCTTCTATCTCTTGTCTTCTTCTTCCTCCAGCCGCCCAAACCAAACCACACCATCGGCTTCGCCGCGCCCCGCCTCCCATGGCTGGTTGTGCCGCCGCCCTACCATACGCATTCTCCAACATTGGCCAGTCCCTCCTCTATTCCCCACATGTCATGTTATTCTCCGCGATGTCAGCCCCAACACGCACCCGCACCAACCAATCAACCTCAGATTCTCCGCCCGCGATCGACCGGCGATCTTCAACGGCTCCTGCTCGCTCCATCCGAGGCCTCGCCGTCATCCTCCGCCTTGCGGCCTTGGTCCGCCGCCATGCTGTGCGCCGCCCTCTTGCGTTGTCAACGCTGCCAACAACCGAGAGGAACAAGGAGATGATCAGACGTGGAGAGGATGACAAGAGGGACCCACCAGCGCCATGGCAGAGGCAAGCAAGTGCCTCTATAGTACAAGCCCAAAAATATGGTTCCTCCTAATGGTTGGACATCCGGGGCTCACGCCATTGTCAACGAGTCAATAAACGAGAGAATTACACTCACGAGCGGCCGACACCTGTGGACCCAAGAAGTCGCTGTAGTTTTTTTTTTGAGGAACAAGCAGTTGTTATTTATACTAGTTTTAGCGATAGATCGTGGTAACAACGGGCTGTGCAGGGGTGTGGGCCTGCCTAGCTGTGGTTTTATTTATGTTTACCACATCATGAGCCCAGTTGTGTTTTTTTTCTTGTTGAAAATGGCTAGCCCAGTTTTATTTTTTTAAGAAATACCCAAACAAGGCCTACTTGTTTTATCGGCTCTTGCTGGGCTGCAAATCTTTCAAGACGAGGAGAGTTTCATTCGGTTTGCCCGTAAATGGGCTGTACATTTTAAAACACATCAAACCGGGAATTAGTTTCAATTTTTTTTCATTACAAGATCTTAAATTCCATTGATTTTTATGCGTGGACAATTAGTTTGAATGTGAATCGATTAAAAATAGTTGACCGCACCGAAATATGCAAAATTTCGTATACTTTTTAACCGTCGCCACAATATGGGGTGTAATGCTAACAAAAAGAAGATGGGCTCCATAAAAATTCTTAAGAATTAGCAAATGGGTTGTACATTATTAGAAATAATAGCAGATGGGTTGTATGCTGTTTTCCACAGATTTGAGGTTGACTTGTGCGCCTACTACAGGTTGACGTGTATGCTTTCATAAAAAAAGGTTGACGCACACGCAAAGCCCTATCAACTTAGTCAACACACGAGAGCAAAGGATCGTTGGATGTCCATCCAACGGCTGTCGTGCTTCTTCAATCTCGCTCTTCATGCTCCCGGCCGCCAAACAAGCGCCGCTGGACTGCTCGCTCCTCCTCCTGCCGCCGGCTATGTTGCCGCAAGAGCCTCACGGCCCCACCGCATTCCCATCGCTGGCCTAGCCATCCTCTACTCACCCACACATGTTGTTATTCTCCGCGACGCAGCATTTAACCAAGAAACCTCAGATCTCCGTGGGAAACAACCGCCGAGTATTCCCGTCCTGTCATTCCTTCCTAGGCCTCGCCGCCGCCCACCGCCCCGGTGTTTCTCGGGCGGCCTGGTCAACATGGTCAATGAATTACATCCATCGGAAGTGGATCAGACGTGGAGAGGCCGACAGCTGGGTCCACGGCCGCACACAAGGAAATGCCTCCTTATTACGGCGCAAAATAATGATTCCTCCACCGACAGCTAGGACCCACAGAAGGGCCTCAGATTTCGTGAAAAAATGTTACCTCACGACAGTCGGACCCACCAGCTATATCTCCACACGCAAGGAAGTGTCTCCTTATTACGCCCAAAAAATGAATACCCCTCGCTAGCCGGGACCCACCATATTGTTGGGCTGACTTAGGGCCTACTAAGTTGACGGGACGGAGGGATTTGTCAACTTAGTCAATACTCCAAAGGACCGTGATGATGTCCATCCAACGGCCATAGTGCTTCTTCAACCTCTCGGTCTTCTTGCTCCATTACCAAAGCAGCGCCGGTCATGCCGCCTCCTCCCGCCTCCTGCGGGTCGGTCAGGCACGGAGGCCTCACCGCCTCATACTACTCCCACCACGCCAGGCCATCCCTCCACTCACCCACACCCTCGTTATTCTCGGCGACGGTAGCCTCACACCGCAGTCAACCAGTGAACGCCAGATTCTCTCCGCATGGGCATCCACCGCCGTTTGCCCCGGCCCGCTGCCGCCCCTTCCTAGGCTCGCCATCGCCCACCGCCGTGGTGCTCTCGGGCGGCGTGGTCAATGTGGTCAACGACCGACTTCCATCGGAAGAGTATCAGACGTGGAGAGGTCGACAGCTGGGTCCACGGCAGCCGCAAGGAAGTGCCTCCTTATTACGCGGAAATTAATTATTCCTCCACCGACAGCGGGGACCCATCGGACGGGCCACCAGATTTTGCGAAAAAATCATTTCGATCGCTGGGACCCACCGGACGGGCCACCGATTTCATGAAAAAACGCTCCCTCACAAGGTCACCGACCCACCGAAGTGCCTCCTTATCACGCACAAAAAATGAATACTCCCGGCTAGTTGGGACCCACCTTGGTGGAGGCTGACTTAGGGCCTACTAAGTTGACGGGACGAAGCGCTTTGTCAACTTAGTCAATATGAACGATTCTAGCTCTAGTGACCGACGATGTCCATCCAACGGTCGTAGTGCTTCTTCAACCTCCGTCTTCTTGCTCCAGCCGCCCAAAGCAGCGCCGGTGTGCCGCAAGATGCTCCTCGCCTCCCGTGGTCGGGTCAGGCTGCCGCAGAGGCCTCACCGCCCTACTATTCCCACCGCTGGCCAGTGCCTCAAGGCGATGGCAGCCTCACACCGCAGCCAACCAAGGAACCTCAGATTCTCCTCTCCGCGCAGCTTCCACCGCTGCTATCTTTCCCTGCCCGTCGCCCCTTCCTAGGCTCTCGCCGCCCACCGCCGTGGTGCTCTCCGCGCGCATGGTCAACGTGATCAAGGAACGACTTCCATCGGAAGAGTATCAGACGTGGAGAGGCCGATACCGGGTCCACGCCACATCCCGCTTTTTTGTGATTTGCCAAGTTAGTCGCTTTGTCAGCCTGTTGGGCTGCAAATCTTTCAAGACGAGGAGAGCTTTCATTCGCTGGCCGAGAAAATGGCCCATCAAGAATGAGAAATGGGTTGTACATTTTAAAACACATCAAACCGCAATTAGTTTCAAATATCTTTTTTCATTTCAAGATTTTAAATTACATTGATTTTATGCGTGGAGAATTAGTTGATTTTATATTGATATACATTTATTTTAAAATCAGTTTGAATGTGAGTCAAAATTTCGATTAAAACAGTTCGACCGCATAGAAATATGCAAAATTTCGTATAATTTTTAACCGTGGCCACAATATGGGTTGTAATGCTAACAAAAATAATATGGGCTCCAAAAACCTTAAGAATTAGCAAATGGGTTGTAAATTATTAGAAATAATGGCAGATGGTTGTATGTCTGTTTTCCATAGATTTGAGGCTTTCCTAAAAAGGTTGACGACAGCAAAGGATCGTTGGATGTCCATCCAACGGCCGTCCGGCTTCTTCAATCTCGCTTCTTCCTGCCCAAACCGCCAAACAAGCGCCAGCTGGACTGCTCGCTTCCTCCTCCTCTGCCGGCTATGTCAGCCTGCTGGCCTCACCGCCCCACCATACTCCCATCGCTGGCCTAGCCATCCTCTACTCACCCACACCGCTGTTATTCTCCGGCGACGGCAGACGAACCAAGAACTCTCAGACAACAGATTCTCCGCTGGGAAACAATCGCCGAAGTCTTCCTCGCCTCCGTGTCGCCCCTTCCTAGGCTCGCCACGTCCACCACCGTGGTGCTCTCTGCCGCGGGCGTGGTCAATGTGGTCAACGATCGACTTCCATCGAAGAGTATCGCGCGGAGACGCCGACACCGGGTCCACGACCGCAGCAAGGAAGTGCCTCCTTATTACGCCGAAAATAATTATTCCTCCACCGACAGCAGGGAATGAGACCGCCACCGATTTCGCGAAAAAACGCTTCTCCCGATCGCTAGGACCCACCTAGCTACACCTTCGCACGCAAGGAAGTGCGCCCGCAAAAAACGATTCGCTCTCGACCGCCGGGACCCACCAGCTACATCTTCGCACGCAAGGAAGTGCGTCCGGGCAAAAAAAAACGATTCGCCCCCTGACTGCTGGGACCCACCAGCTACATCTTCGCACGCAAGGAAGTGTCTGACAGTCGGGACCCACCTGGTCAAAGCGTACGTAGCGTTGTCATTTTGGTCGCGAACGTGTACGTACATTCTGGTCGATGTACAGGCGCGCACGTGTCGTAGTAGAGGCGCACACGTGTCGTAGTAGAGGCGCACGTAGCATGTACACGTATGTACAGTGGCAAGGGTGCAATAAAGAAAATACGGCCACGTACGTACATATGGGCAGGGTCTCGAACGCCTACTCGTGCATACGCACATGGCTGGGTCGGAACGGAGAAACAGCGCCATCGCCATGCCGCCGCCATCTTCATGGGGAGCCAACCTGTGGGAGCCGGGTCGGAACGAAATGCGTGGTCGTGTTCATCGGGAGGGCTTGGATGGAACAGCGATGGAACGAGGCCTCAGCGCATCGCGACAACGGAGGAAACGGACCTCCTACGCTCGGACGGGTCCCGTTGATCGGGAGGGGTGGTGTACCGAAACGAAACGGGAAACGGACCTCCCACGATCAAACGGGGTCCCGTTGATCGGGAGGGTGTGGCGACTCAAAACGGATTTAAACAGACTTTGTTGGAGCGCCACGGTCGAAATGGGGTCCTGTTCATTGGGAGGGTGTGGCGCATCGCAAAACGGACTCCACGGATACCGTTCATCTCCACCGCCGACCTCCTCCACCTCCACGGGCTACCATCGACCTCCTCCACCTCCACGGCTCCTCGCTCATCTAGCCTCCACCGCCGCTACTCCACCGGCCATCGCTCAACCACCCTCCACGGGCACCCTCCACCGCCTCACTGCTCATCCAGCCATCCACACCACGGGTCCTGTTCAACCACCCTCCACGGCACCCCTCCACCGCTCATCGCTCATCCAGCCCTCCTCCACACCACGGGTCCTGTTCATCCAGAGGCAACGCCACCGCCATCGCTCATCCACCCCCTCGCAACACTCATCGCTCATCCAATCGATCGGCTTCAGCTAGCAGCAAGAGCGGCGAATCGCCGATCGGGTTCAGCTAACAACCATCGATCGATCGCCGGGTTCAAGAACGCGTAGTTCGCAGCAGCAATCGCCGGGTTCGCTAGAGCCCAATGCCTCACTCGAAGTTCGCTAGAGCTAACGCCACACACACGCACAGACGCAGTACAAGAGAAAACATGCATCGCCGCCCTACCTCCCACCGTGAATCGTAACTCCCCGAATTTTCCTCCCTCGCTTCTACCACGGTTTTTCCGTCATGGACGGCCCAAAGAATGTCATGCAGCCGCCTCCGCCCGCCAGACTTAAAAGCCCATTTTCTCGTCATGATTTTTGTCATAGAAGTAGGAGCCCACCACATATATGATGATACCGGTTTTGTCACAATTATCGCTATAGAAGTGTCATATGTATGATGTAAAAAAATTCATTCGCCCAAAATGTCACGGATGTGTCTTTTTTAGTGAGTGTCATGCTATGATGATGTTCATGCTTAGTTTGATATATATCTCTAGTGAATATCATGCCATGCTTAGAAGTGGTGTTGAAGTAGCCTGCTGTATATGCTTGATTCTTGCTTTGTCATCTGCTTGTTTGGATGTTATATATTTGGTTGTCTTGCAAGTACATTCAATGTACCGACCGGGCGGTCATGCCAGTTTTGTAGGTCGTTCTAATTGTTCTCTTGTTCCGTCTGCATAGGCTATAATCTTGCTGGCCCCGTGAGTTGTGGAGGTCACCCAGTTGTTATGTCACAAACCAGACTTCCGCCGCCGTAAATAGACTTCCGCTACCATTTAAATAGCCTTAGGGCTATGCTGATAATTGTATTCATCAATGATGTAATCATATACACATGTATTTGATGAATATTATTGTACCGAATGTCAGATAATGGACCTGCGTCGGCGCCAGTTTTATCCTCGGCTAATCGTATGAAGGCCCCCGCCCATGCGGATCGGGTGCCACAGAGATGGTATCGCAGCAGCCATGCTGGCATAGGTTATCCTAGCATTAGATCACCACCACCATCAACCCATAATGACCCTAAGGATTTGACCCATCCTCGCATCCGCATGGCCACTATTAATCAACAGGTGGCGCAATCGGGACCAACACATCCTCACCCCGCTGTCCCCGCCTAGGTATCCGTGGAACGAATAGCAAAACCTATCCTTTCTGGTCGGCCGCACCGCTTACCCTTCGCCATTAAGGGAAAGCGGCCACACCATGCGGGCACGCCCCGCATAGCTGCTTATAAATCCTTTTTCCACTAGCCAGACGCTTCACCCTCACCGCCATGTCCTTGCAGAGAAGCCTAGCTAGCAACACTCCAGCCATGGCTAGCACCTCAAAGCTCCCAAGTTTTACACCCGCACCTTTGCCATCAACCACCTGTGCTTTCCACCTCTTCATCGAGATGCTCACCAAAGCCTTTGGCTGTAATGCTAGCCCTGACACTGGTGTTCCAATCGGCACCCGTCCCTCACCTTCATCGCTATGATGCAAGGGTGCATATCCCGCAGCTGATGGCCAGCCCTTGGTTTTTTAGGGCAGAGCCATGCCCACTACTGATTTGGCTATTCAGTCCGCTGTTGTGGAGGCTATCCTATACCTCCGAACCAAGTTTCCGCAAGTACAACAAAAGGCAGGAGTTCTGCTTTTTCCCCATTGTACGAAGGTGAATTCAGCCTTTCCCACTATCAAAGGAGATGACCCCGCAATCGCTCGCCTGGTGCAATATATCACTGCCCAGGGGATGATGATTTCTAAGATGCTTGCCGAATTTAGAACCCTGGACAATGATGCGGTACGAGTTGTCAAGGAAGCTTAACGTGAGGTTCGTAAATTGGCATCTCAAGCCGCTCACCCCATGCCATCCGAACCAAGTGCTACCTCTCACTCGTGTTGTGGCCTGTGCCAAACATCGCCACCCTCGACAAGGCTCTTTACCAATCCTCCAAAGAAGATTTGCTTGGATCAATTTCAGCCACACCCCCAAAGCAATGTAACCCCAACCCTTAGTAGTGTCATACGATGAAGATGGAGACCTGCCTCTTCAGACTCAGAGAGCCCCAAAGAAGGCTGGGCCCTCAGCTTGACCTCGGTCGCGCAATCAGTTGTTTCTGCTAGTAGGTCGGTCTATCGGTTCTTCCCCGATATGAGGATTCAACCATGTATCCTGGAGTGAGTAGTTTCATTTAGCGCGTAGCGTATTCGTGCTTTGTTGTATGATGGTACTGTTGTAATCCATATGCTGTGTTCTATGTATGTTTTCGCTTTTCTTTTCGTGTTTGTTTTGTTTGTCTCTCTCACAAACAGTAGATGTTTGACAGGGTTGGCAATGGGCTCTAACAAGATTTTGATATGTAGATCACATACACCAAATAACATTGACTCGTCCCGAGTCTCTAATAAAATGCGCGCTAGTGTAGGTATATGTATACCAGGATTACATATACACACTAGCATTAAAACACTTTAGTATGATTTGTCTGATGTGTTTTTCCTTTTTGCATATTTGCTGCATCTGTCTGTTTGCTAGTTAAGATTATACTGCACACTGCACGCATACCCGGTTCACCCACGAGTACATTCGGGCAGTACTCGGGGAAGTGCAAAGTCACATATCCCTCTCTATCTGTGCATATCCCGTGTGCCGGATTCCTAGACCCAGAGCCTCACAGAGGCATTTCCATCTGGCAATTCCTCATCTCTAATTCTTTTTCCCGATTTCATTTTCGGAGGAACACTGCCAATTTTATTTTGCTCGATCTAGTACATCTACCCCGGTACAGATTTTCAACTCCGATTCTACCTCGACACCTACTTTTTCATGGAGCAATCCGTGAAATTTTCCTCAGACCAAGCAAGGAAAGCTGAGTCAAGAGCCACCTCACTTGCATTTGGACCCCACCATCACCATCCTCTCTGCCTTGCATGGTGCAGCATCGCTGCCACCACCCTCCACTGTCAAGACGTGATTACTCCGGCCAAGAATCGACGGAGGATTGATAACCCACAAGTGTAGGGGATCAATTGTAGCCTCTTTCGATAAGTAAGAGTGTCGAACCCAACGAGGAGCTAAAGGTAGAAAAAATATTCCCTCAAGTTCAATCGACCACCGATACAACTCTACGCACGCTTTATGTTCGCTTTACCTAGAACAAGTATGAAACTAGAAGTACTTTGTAGGTGTTTTTGGATAGGTTTGCAAGATAATAAAGAGCGCGTAAATAAATATTAGGGCTGTTTAGGTAAAGAAGCAATAAAGTTAGTATAGCGAGTGTGGAAAAGTGGTGGTAGGAGTTTGTAAATTGTCCCTAAGCAATTGACCACTTTACTAGACCGATAGCAAGTTTTATGTGGAGAGGCCATCGCCAAGATGTCATCCCCGACTTGGAATTCTATGCACTTATGATTGAACTATTAGCAAGCATTCGCAACTACTAACGCTCATTAGGTAAAACCCAACCATAGCATTAAGATATATTGGTCCCCTTCAATCCTCAGATGCCTCAATTTCTATGCTAGGTTGAAGCTTCACACTCTTGCCCTCCAATACATAGTCCTATCAACATAGAACTAACCCTATGGTGTGATCCACCACATACCATATGATGGGCACCAAAGGACAGCAACATAACCACAAGCAAATTAAACCGATCATAGCATTCACCAATTACCGATAGGACAAATAAAATCTACTCGTACATCATAAGATGGCAACACATCATTGGGTAATAATATGAAGCATACAACACCATGTTCAAGTAGAGGGTACAGAGGGTTGCGGAGAGTGTACCGCTGTAGATAGATGGGGAAGGTGATGAAGATGTTGGTGAAGATGACGGAGGTGTTGGTGTAGATTGCGGTGATGATGATGGCCCTGACGCTGCTCGGGCGCCACTGTAAGAGAGGGAGAGAGGCCCCTTCTTGTTCTTCTTCTTCCTTGACCTCTCCCTAGATGGGAGAAGGGTTTCCTCCTGCTCCTTGGCTTCCATGGCATGGGAGGGGCGAGAGCCCTCCGAGATTGGATCTGCTCTCTCTCTTTCTGCGCTCCCCGATTCTCGCCTTTCACCGCTTTCTTATATTACCGGAGATCAGAATCTGATTGGGCTGAAATTTGAACATGATTTCTATCTCGATATTGGCTTTCTTGGGGCAAAGAAGGGCACCAACGGCCTTACGGGTGGCCACGAGGTCAGGCGCGCCTGCCTCGCGGGGCCCCTGCATCGCCTCGCTGATTCTTCTCCCAAAAATCACATATATTCCAAAAATATCCACAATTTTATCCCGCTTTGGACTCCGCTTGATATGGATTTTCACGTAAACAAAAAACATGCAACAAATGTGAACTGCACATGGCAATCGGATCAATATGTTAGTCCCAAAATAGTATAAAAGTTGCCAAAAGCATATGAAAGTTGTATAATATTGGCATGGAACAATAAAAAATTATAGATACGACGAAGACGTATCAGCATCCCCAAGCTTAATTCATGCTCGTCCTCAAGTAGGTAAATGATAAAAAAGATAATTTTTTATGTGGAATGCTACCTAGCATAATCTTGATCATGTAATCTAATCATGGCATAAATATTAAGACACGAGTGATTCAAAGCAATAGTCTATCATTTGACATTAAGACAATAATACGTCAAGCATACTAATAAAGCAATCATGTCTTTTCAAAATAACATGGCCAAAGAAAGTTATCCCTACAAAATCATATGGTCTCGCTATGCTCCATCTTCATCACACAAAATATTCAAATCATGCACAACCCCGATGACAACCCAAGCAATTGTTTCATACTTTTGACGTTCTCAAACCTTTTCAACTTTCACCAATACATGAGCATGAGCCATGGACATAGCACTATAGGTGGAATAGAATATGATGGTGGAGGTTGTGTGGAGAAGACAAAAAGGAGAAAGTCTTACATCGACACGGCTAATGAACGGGCTTTGGAGATGCCCATCAATTGATGTCAATGTGAGGAGTAGGGATTGCTATGCAATGGGTGCACTAGAGCTATAAGTGTATGAAAGCTCAAACTAAAACTAAGTGGGTGTGCATCCAACTTGCTTGCTCATGAAGACCTAGGGCCTTTGAGGAAGCCATTTTTGGAATATACAAGCCAAGTTCTATAATGAAAATTCCCACTAGTATATGAAAGTGATAACTCAAGAGACTCTCTATATGAAGGACATGGTGCTACTTTGAAGCACAAGTGTGTTAAAAGGATAGTAACATTGCCCCTTCTCTCTTTTTCTCTCATTTTTTTTCTTTTTCTTTCCTTTTTTATAGGCTTCTTTGGCCTCTTTTTTTTTTGGGGGGGCTTCTTTGGCCACTTTTATTTTGATAACCTCACATGGGACAATGTTCTAATAATGATGATCATCACACTTTTATTTACTTACAACTCAATATTACAACTCGATACTAGAACAAAGATATGACTCTATATGAATGCCTCCGACGTGTAACGGATGGGCAATGATCTAGCATAGCAATGACATCAAAACGGACAAGCCATGAAAACATCATGCTAGCTATCTTACGATCATGCAAAGCAATATGACAATGAATGCTCAAGTCATGTATATGAAGATGATGGAAGTTGTATGGCAATATATCTCGAATGGCTATGGAAATGCCATGATAGGTAGGTATGGTGGCTGTTTTGAGGAAGATATAAGGAGGCTTATGTGTGATAGAGCGATTGTATCACGGGTTTGATGCACCGTGAAGTTTGCACCAACTCTCGATGTGAGAAAGGGCAATGGACGCACCAAGAGGCTAGCAATGATGGAAGGGCGAGAGGCGATAATCCATGGACTCAACATTAGTCATAAAGAACTCACATACTTATTGCAAAAATCTATTAGTCACCAAAACAAAGTACTACGCCGCATGCTCCTAGGGGATAGATTGGTAGGAAAAGACCATTGCTCATTCCCGACCGCCACTCATAAGGAAGACAATCAATAAATACCTCATGCTTCAACTTCATATATAACAGTTCACCATACGCATGCTAACGGAATCAAAAACTTCAACACAACTATTTATACAATCCACAACTACCCACTAGCATGACTCTAATATCACCATATTTATATCGCAAAACTATTGCAAGGAATCAAACATATCATATTCAGTGATCTACAAGTTTTATGTAGGATTTTATGACTAACCATGTGAATGACCAGCCTCGTCAACTCTCTAAATATATATAAGTGAAGCAAGAGAGTTTAATTCTTTCTACAAAAGATATGCCCATGCTCTAACAAATATAATTGAAGCAAAAGAGCATTCTACAAATGGCGGGTTTCTATGTGTAGGGAAACAAGCAATCCATACATCAAAAGATAAGTGAAGCACATGAAGCATTCTATAAAGCCATACTCAAAGAATATAAGTGAAGTGCAAAGAGCATTCTATAAATCAACCAATGACTATCTCATACCAGCATGGTGCATAAAAGAAAAGTGAAAAATAAATGCAAAAGACGCTCCAAGATTTGCACATATCGCATGAATGAAACGAATCCGAAAACATACCGATACTTGTTGAAGAAAGATGGGGTGCCTTCCAGGGCATCCCCAAGCTTATACGCTTGAGTCTCCTTAAATATTTACTTGGGGTGCCTTGGGCATCCCCAAGCTTGAGCTCTTGCCTCTCCTTCTTCTCCTCATATCGAGACATCCTCGATCTTCGAACACTTCATCCACACAAAACTCAACAGAAAGCTCGGTAAGATCCGTTAGTATAATAAAGCAAATCACTACTCTAAGTACTGTTGCAAACCAATTCATGTTTTGTTTTTGCATTGTAGCTACTTTAATATTACTTTTACATGGCTTAATCCAGTGATAGAAATTGATAGTTTCATCAAAACAAGCAAACTATGCATCAAAAACAGAATCTGTACAGTCTATAGTAATCTGAACATTCACCATACCTCTGTACTCCAAAAATTCAGAACAAATTACAAAAAATAAACAATTTGTATAGAAATACAACGCAAAAAGTTTCAGAACCGTTTGATGTTCCAATAAAAAATGTAAAATCGCGCACTACAGCCAAAGTTTCTGTTTTGCACCGCACAAACCAACAAGCAATGTAAACATCCTAAAGGCAAACCTTGGCACATTATTTTTATTTTTAAACTTTATAAAAGCACATAACAGAAATAAATGACTCTCTAAAACTTCCGGGTTGTCTCCTTAGCAGCGCTTTCTTTAAAGCCATTAAGCTAGGCATATAGTGCTCAAGTAATGGATCCACCCGGATCCCAAGGTATATCAAAGCCATATTTAGTTAACAATGATTTGTGATTTAGTAGTGAGCACAAAGTAACATATCATGTAATGACGAAGTCTAACTCTCTTCCTATGCATTGGCATGTCATACAAGAACAATTCATGAACATCAAGTAAAGGCCAATATATAGCATAAGCAGTTTCTTGCAATTTTATCATATTGGAAACATGGAGAGGCGGAGATGTAGTTCCTCTCTCATAATAATTGCAAGTAGGAGCATAAATCACATGCATATTATATTCATCAAAATCATCATGTGTAGCAGTAAAAGGCAACACATCAATATAATCCTTAATAAGGGCAAACTTCTCCGATATAGTGTAGTCGGGAGAATTCAAAAAGATAATAGGACTATCATGCGTGGGTGCAATAGCAACAATTTCATGTTTAACATAAGGAACTATAGCAAGTTCATCTCCAGAAGTGTCGGTTTTGAACAACACCTATGGGATCACAAGAATCCCTACTACGGTTGCCGGGGCGCAGGGATGCGAGGAGAGCAGGGCTAGTAGACAGCACAAGGATCGCATACCCAGGTTCGGGCCGAGGATGCGAAACCCTAGTCCCGCCAGGTGTGTGTATTTCGAGAGTTCTTGAGCTCCTGAACCAGCTATGGTCGCCGGTGGTTCGAAGAGTTGAATCTTTCTCCTGGTCGCCTCGGCCTCCTTTATAGGAAAAAGGGGTTGCTGCAAAGGGCATACAGTGAGGTGGAAAGGTGTATAGTGTTGCGAGGTTATTCTCATATTACGTGACAAGATGCATTTAATGCATCGCTTAGGTGTCTCCTGCTTAATTGGGATCGGGCGAGGCCCGCCCGCCCGCCGCCGGGCTTTTCCTTGCTTGCCGACAGCACCTTGGCTGGCGGTGCGGCGGGCGCCATGTAGGCAAGCAGCAGCTGAGGTGGCACGGTGGTGGAGCCTTCACGAAGATCTGCATGTGCCACACAGCGCGGCGAGTTGGCCTGGAGCTGCATATTGCTGGGCAGTGCCCGCCCAGCTGGTTGGGCTGGCAGCCGCATGTGAACGGCGATGGAAGCTTGGTCGCCGGCGGGTTCGGCGGTGGCCTTGCTGGCTGCCCTGGTGAGGGCCTTGCCGGTGGCCCGGCAAGGGTCTTCGCTGCGGGTCCGCAAGGGTCTTGCTGCGGGCGCAGTTGTCATCCCCTGCAAGGATCTTGCCGGGGTCAGGTGGTTTTCCTCGGCAAGGATCTTGCCGAGAATCATCGCCTTCTAATCCTCATCTCGATCTTGGACATGTATTCACAAAGATCTGTGGTGCCACCACGAGGTGCCTCCCCAGCCCCCGCTCCACGTGGATGATGGTGTCGGGATCGTGGGCTCAAGGGTGGCTTGCTCGCTGGGTGGGCGAGCTGTCCCTGCAAGGGTCTGTCGGGCCGCCGAGGTCAGCCGGCAAGGGTCTTGCCGGGGAACCGCCTTCCCTCTCCGCTTTTGTGGTCTTGGCCTTGGCGCTGCTGCCTTGATTGTCTTGGCTTCGCCTTACCTTGGTTCACCTCCTTGTTCTGCTTGGTGATCGTATGCCGCTCGACCGTCTGCAGACAGTAAAGGTGTACAAAAAGCGCGCTCTCCTTTGTACACCGACAGAGCCCTCGGCCTGGGCCACATAAGCGCGACACGTTGTTGGGTCAGGCCCAAATGGTGCGCGGCAGGCAGGGCGGTTTTACCGTGGTAAGACTTTTCGCTTCAGCCCGCTTCCCACGGTTCGCCGCTGCAGCAGTGGAGGGGTGTGCGGACGGGCGTGCATGCGGGCGGTTTTCACATGCATGCGCCACATCGCAGTAAAGAGGGCTCGCGCTTTCCCCTGCATAAAGAGGGAGGCGGGGGCGCTGCTCACATCGAACGGGCCCGGGCGCTGTCTTCATAAGCGCCCACTCCCCACGATCACGGGGTGGGAGAGGTCGCTCACCGTCCCCTCGGTCCGCACGCTCGCCACGCGCCCCCATGCACTTTGGGTAGCAAGCGGCGGGCGGAAACCGGGCGCTGTTGGTTGGGGCAGCGGTCGGTCCCGATTCCCGCCGCCTAGTGGCTGGATTGGTCGAACGGGCGCCGAGCCCGATCCCGCCTCCTTTATAAGGAGGGGAAGGTGGATGGCTCTGCGACTCTCTGCCATCTATCTTCTCTTGCTTCGCTTCTTCCTTTCTACTTGCCATGGAGAAAGGGAATCTTGGTCCTTCGACGGTGGCGGCGAGGATCGCTGTCGACAACGCATCCTCCTCCTCCCGATCCCGCTGTGGTGGAGCCGGGTCGCGAGGGGAAGGGGGAGGGGTGAGGCCGTATGCAGGCCGGGCAGGTCGCGTGCTCGTGGAAGGGGAGGACGGGCGGCGCGGCTGGCTTCGCTTCGCCAATGATGCCTTCCCGATGGAAGGCCATGCGTCTGAGACCAGCCTCATGAAGTTTTTCATCAGCTGCGCCGCCGCCGTCAGTCTTCGCCTTTCCCTACCTGTTTGTCGGAGATGGAGCGGATCGACACCAATCCTCAGGCTGCACATGAGGGGTTTCTCGAACGGGGCACGCGGGTCGACGCCGACTTCCTGCCTCGCCGAGTCACGCATTCTCCGCCGGAGGAAGACGTCGTCAAGATCCACAAATTTTGACGGGCGGGGCTCGCCTCTACTTAACTAATGGAGGATGGCCTACTCCGCCAAGGTCTTCGAAAGTTCGGGACTCGCCTCAAGTGCTGCGTGAGAGTTCCTCCAATGGAGATTCCGACGATGGAATCTCTTCCTCGAGCGAAAGTGATGAGGATGGCTCTAGTGGCGGATAGCGGGACGAGTCCGACTAGGCGCTGGACGCCCGCACCTAGGAGGGTGTGGCAGCAAACATATCTGCACCTGGCCGCCTCCTCCGGGCAGAGGTTTGCCGGG